>CM034535.1:24693006-24885007 GCA_020002185.1 Paraescarpia echinospica | reverse complement strand
AAATTACGTATATATAAATAAATAAATAAATACAAGTGTTTATTAATAAACAAATATATTACATAAACAGCAGTAAAATCCGCAGGAACTAAGCACAGCCTTTTAGAACACTCGGCGGTAACGTACATAGTGCGGTAACGTACAGCGGTGGCGCAGTTCTAGAGTATCGGACTCTCAGTCAAAAAGACCCTGGTTCGAATCATGTGCTGCCGTTTCGAACATTGTGCAACTTCGTTCACTCTACGTTTCACCAGTTCATTAAGCTGTATGAAGGACCTTTGTCCTGCGTTATATATTTTACTTATCCTGGCATACACGCCAGATAGAAGGGACCAACGGCTAATAGTGCCACTTCCGGAAGACAAAAGCAATGTAAGGTGAACGAAATTGTTCAAGTTTCGAAACGGCGGTCGATATCAGAAATCGAAACCCGGTTCCTTCGATCGACAGTACGGCACTCTTGCCGCTCGATGACCCCCCCCCCCCACACACACACACATAGAAATACGTTGTGAAGCGTGATACGGTCGTGCATTATAGTTTGATCGATTGTTGTTTTTTTCCCAGTCTAGCGCTATCTGTCGAATCTAGCTTTCGGTTATGTTTCTTAGTGTTACTAGTAATTGTTTAGTTGTTTTTTTCTTTCTAGCGCAAGCCCTTCTGTTGATTCACGACACGTAGACGCCGCGTCAACTTCATGTGAAGGAGGCGTCTGTTCTTGACTACGAGAGATTGCCATGCTATTTATAGAGGACAGGATAGAAGAACAAAAACGATATAATGTTTATATAAACTGAACTTGATTGGTGCGTGTATGTGTGTGTGTGTGTGTGTGCGCGCGCGCGCGCGTGCGCCTATGTGTGCGTGCGGGGTGTGAGTATGTGCGTGCGTGTGTGGATCGCGGTCGTATGCCGAGACAGACATGCATACAGTATGCACACTGGTGCCAGCGTACCTACGTGCATGCACACAGACTACACACCTACGCACCCGCACACTACACATACGTACATGCACACCCAGCATGCCAATAAATATTGATGATGAATACATTGTTCTCGCTGCGTTTGATTTTAAACATCACACGACGGTAGGGTTAATGTAGCTGAATCACGTCCTTCTTCTCAACGAATAAAACACATCTCTACAATTCAACAAGATTGTGATCGGGGCAACAGATGCCAAAGGGACGAAATGGGTCCACCGTTTAAAAAATAGTTCGTTAGATATATGTAACTTTCGGTTTTATCTCAATACTTTTTCGGAAATTCACATCTAACTCTATTTTGAGTTCTCCGGTTTTGTCGTCGTACAGGTCACTTACAACACAGACGGGCTCACTCTTGCCTGAATGGCTATTCAAGTTAATCTGACATTGCTACAGCAGTTGTTACGTGAATAGGCCTACCACAAATGCTTAACTATGAACGAGGTCACACATATGTGTGCTTTCATGCTACAGTAGATCAACCACATCACAAGAGGTGACAGTGCATGCTGTATACACAAATATATATACACAAATATATATACACAAATATATATACACAAATATATATACACAAATATATATACATATATATATAATTTTGTTGTCGGCCGCGGAAAGCCCCGTCGTGTGTTATGTTGTCGACTACCGAAAGCCCCGTCGTGTTTTCTGTTGTCAACTGTCGAGAGTCCCGTTTTGTATTCTGTTGTCGATCGCCGAAAGCCCCGTTGTGTGTTCAGTTGTCGACTATCTATAGCCTCGCCGTGTGTTCTGTTGTCCACTGTCGAAAGCCCCGTTGTGTGTTCTGTTGTCGGTTATCTATAGCCTCACCGTATGTTCTGTTGTCGGCCGCCGAGAGCCCGCCGTATGTTTTGTTGTCGACCGCCAAAAGCCTCGCCGTGTGTTCTGTTGTCGACCACCGAAAGCCCAGCCTTGTGTTCTGTTGTCAACCATCGAGAGCCCCGCTGTGTGTTTTGTTGTCGACTATCTATAGCCTCGCCGTGTATTCTGTTGTCGACCGCCGAACGCCCCGTCGTTTGTTCTGTTGTCGACCGCCGAGAGCCCGTCGTATGTTTAGTTTTCGACCACCGAAAGCCCCGCCGTGTGTTCTGTTGTCGACCACCGAAAACTCCGTCGTGTGTTCTGTTGTCGACCACCGAAAACCCCGTCGTGTGTTCTGTTGTCGACCACCGATAGCCCCGCCGTGTGTTCTGTTGTCGAGTATCTATAACCCCTCCGTGAGTTCTGTTGTCGACCGCCTGGAGTCTCGTCATCTTCACAACCAGGAAGTAGACACTGTTAATGAAAGTGGGAATCGTGAGCCCATAACGGTCATTAGCAGCCGTCACGCGTGGTGCTGCGCCGCTGAAGTTCTCTTTAATGATACATCTACTTAATTGATGGCTTCAACATTTTCGTTGATATATATATATATATATAGTATAATTAAAAGGGATGTTTAGGTAATATAGATGTCAATATATCTTATTTAAATTACATCGTTATTATTTTTGACGGAGCAAATTTATAAAATGAATTATGTTGTGCTTAAAATTAGTACAGGTGTATTATCATTCACGCAACTGCTAACTAACCTATGTAAGTCCATGGTTATTGGTTTGACGACTTGAAACAGCCAGAAATATTAAACAAGTATGTTTATTGTCCATTTACATATTTTTATTGTGACAATGTTATTTAGCTAATTTAATCATCAATATTGTGGCAATGTTATTTCACTAATTAACGTATCCGTGCCGGATTCAGGGCAGAGCAGACGGGGCCGTTGGCCAGAGGCCCCAAAATATAATTTAAGGGGGTCTCCACAAAAGGCTTTTTTGGTAATTTCTTTGGAGTCGAAACTTCTTAGATATAACTTGTGTGCTTCAATAGAATGCAAGTTGGTGTTCTAAATAGGCAATAGTCGTATTTTGCTGTGAAGTCCCTATTGTAGCAAGCAGGAATTAATTATAAGTATTATGATACGATACTCACCCAATCACTGCACAGGGCCTCGTAGTCTTAAATGCGGCGTTGATACGTATGCATTCAAATGAACCCATTTTTTTTTGTTGGCATCAGTTACTGTCTCCGCTGATACGTAACGACGGACGTAGCGACCCGTATCCTTGTCACAAGTGACAGGGTTTTGCTGCAGGCTCTGGATGAGTCGTGCTCGACCGAATCGGCGAGACGTATCGTGTGTGTATACAGTGCTGGTATATTCGGGACAGCGACGGACGCTCGTTTTGCTCAGCCACTATGGCTGATGCCAGTCGAATGTTCCTCCTGGTGGCCGCGTTCGCTAACCTTCTTCTGTGGACAATAAACACGGTTGACGCTGAGAAGGTACGTAGGCGTTGTTTTTATATAACTTTACATCAACGGTTACTATTGCCAGCGTGAACACAACCGGTGTAATACCCGATGGAATCAACAGACCTGTGTATGCATTTAGTAAATCGAAAGTTAGTTTCCATGGCATGTAGGCAACCCAATTATATCTGGCAGTAGTAAGGTTGGCATTTTTATATATACAAAACTCATATCTCGTCTTGGTTGGAATAGTTTGCGGATTTACGGCATTTAACACATACTTTAATAATTTAATGATACACGTACACTCCGGCATAGATATGATACGTACTTGTGAAAACGCACTGTTAGCAACTATATGATAACATGGACCCAAGCCACGTCACGCTACAAGTCAGAATGAGACCAGGAAGAACATCAATTCACTGGGTGTAGCCATTGCGTGACAATGATCATTGCATTACGTGTGCCCCGCATTGTTGGCATGCATTACTAGCATTAGTAATTCATTTGTCAGCACGGTTTACTCGTGTACGTGTGTGCCTGTGTGGAACTTGTCTAAAGTGAATGCACTTTGAACTACAGCTGTATACATAGGCACTGGAACCGGGTGTTAGCCCCCCAATATTTAGAGAAGGGATGTGCATTTTGATGTCTTAGTGAGCCTGGATTTATTTTGGCGTGCCTCAAGAGAGGTGCCATTGGAGGTTATCTGAGAGCCTTACTGTAATGTTTTTTGGCGAGCGTCAAAACGAGAATCGAGGTTATTTCAGCTTAAGCATTTGTAAACGTCGCCGCAAATATATTCAACAGCACCCCACCCATGGTCTTCCGATGCCGTGATCCGGCTGCGGAATGATGCTGAAGCTCCCAAATTTTCGTTCCGGCGCCAATGGTATATTGTTACGGTATGATGGGCTTGGCGATTGATCCGGCTAGACGATACAGATCAACTGATATGATACGACGGGACGCCGACACATGCGCACAGACAAGAGGGCGTCATTACAGTGAAACTCTTATTACGGTTTCTTGTCCGTATCGCCATGACATAGCTAATTCTCAAATACCCTTCCATGTTTAGCCCATTCAAATCACGTCGTGCCTGAGGAGGTGGCTCTGCGTAGCTGGGCAGGGCCGGACAGGGGTGTTAATCGGTCTTCTAAATGAACCGGGGTTCGTGGGTTGTTATCCGCCCCACCCTCAATTTACCGATGACCTCTATTGTTGGATTGACAACGCAAACAAATAATCGTAGGAGAAGTATAAATAGTTTGTTGTCAGGTTCGAGTTGATAGACTTCTTTTACTTGACGATGTAGGATGTATTAACCTAAATCAATGACGTATTTAGGAGCATGTTGCGCCTTGGTCCAGGTTTGATGTTAGGATAAAATGTATCGATATATACTTAATTTGAATACTGCCCCTTTCTTACTAAAGACCCTTCACACACTCCTCCCATAATATCAAAATTACGTCACCGAGACACATTATTTTAAAGCGATGTCTTCTTTTCAATTAATGATTCGGTAATACATCTACTGCATTATCGTGGCCATACAAGTATAGGGACACATATTACCTTCTTCAAAATCCTGAAATATGGAGAATAAAATGTTTCAACGATATTGTAAAGAGACTGTTTGGTGGAGAAACATTGGCCCTACCTGATGCACAGAGGCGCAGTTGTGTCATCCTTATTCCAAAAAAGGATAACATTGGATCGCCTACGAATTCAACAGGCTATTAACCTATAACACCCGTAGCTACAAATATATACACTCGCCTTCTGCTTAATACAGTACAGATCGAATCCTTAGGATAAACCTGGACGCTTTCAGACAGGAAACATCTGCCGCTTCCAAAATAACTGAATTTGTATTTAACAAGATTGCCATCCAGAACTATAAGCTCCAGACGGCATGCGGACAAGGAAGCCTTTGGCTTGTCGATGGTCCAAAAATGTTCCACCTACGTATAACCCGTCGTCGCCAGATAGCTGTAAATTTTATTTTGAACATATTCACACTGCTAGCATTAACACAATCATGAGATAATTTATTCCAGTCATTTATTGTCCTCTGAGAGAATGAGTACTTTCTCATATCCAACCTACACTGTTCCTTGACTAATGCTGCATTGTGCCCTCGGGTTATATTGATTTTTATCCATATCCTCATAACCATACAATATCTTAAAAACTTCTTTTTGGTCTCCTCTTAGTCTCTTAGTCTCTAGTGTTGTCAACCCACATTCTAATAGGCGTCTTTTATAACCAAGATCTTTCAGTTCAGGAATCAGCTTAGTTGCATTAAGATGCACAAGAGAGACGCACACGAGTACCTGATGAAAGGGTGTCAATTATGACCGTCGTAGATGTCACGAAAGCATGACAGCATTCGTGTAGTTAAAATGATGCCTGCAGAATTCGTCCACCATTAGTCGAAACCACCATGACTGTCTACGTAAACGCAGTAGTGCATGTCTGCAGACGGTGATACCGTCACGTCTATCAGCTCGACTGTCGTTCCACAAGGTGACATGTTCGCACCCTTCCTGTTTGTAATTGTGCTGGAATATGCAATGAGAACTGTCAGAGGCGAAGAGGGCACATGACTAGGATTTATAATCAAAGGCATCCTTCAAAATATTTATAAACAAAAACTTACAAATTGTTTTGCTGACGACATAACTCTACTCTTTAACACTACCAACCAAGCCCAATATCTACTGTGCAGGGTAAAAATCGGAATGCAATTCAATTGGTCTCCATTTGAACTCTTCTAAAACAAGTACACACAATCTATGTGGCATTCGACATTGACAACCTCGACATCCAAGTCCCATCTGGTCAAAGACTTGACCAAGACGACATCTTATAGAAACACATATATAACACATGAATGACACAGGTATGCGCTGAATGCAACAGTATAAGTTTTACAGATCACTTGAATCAATTCGAGGACACAACACCTGACAAACAAAGAATTATACATGCATGCAACGCAATGTGTGAACCGGACGTGCGAGCCGAATTGGCAAAAAGAATCGGTGACCCAAGGCAGGGTCATAGAAAACAAGGGAAACTACACCAAAATGTATTCGCGTCTGAATTGGGAATAACGGTACATAAACGTGGAAGAAATTATGCATGAATGCCGTCAATGGAGGCATAACGTGTGATCCACCTTCCGGACTCTAGACGGTGATGCTGTTGTACCAATATCCTTGACTATAATCTGTTGAGTTCTAACATTGTCAGTCAAGAAGCCAATATAGGCAAACAGCGTGTCTTTTTTTAAATGTCCTCAATCATCAATGGCAACGCACTGACAAACTAAATGGACTTTGTCCTTGCAAACGAACCATATATGTATGTATGTATATATATATATATATATATATATATATATATATATCATATATATATATATATATATGATTCATAGGCAGGTCCAGGGAGGCCTGGGGGTACTTGTCAACCCCCTCCCTCGTCTTCCGATCCGACAGCGGAGTGGTGGTGTAGCTCCAGCATAAATCCTTCAACATCGCACCCCCTCCCCCCTCTTCCGATGTCAGAACCCGGCAGTGCGACGGCGGAGTCGTGCTGAAGCTCCGGCTCACTGCCTACCCAATAATATAAATTTAATTCGGCCGCCAATGGTGTTTTGCGAGCCTTAAGCGGGGTGCAAATGGAGGTTTTGCTCCCCCCCAGACTACCCTCTCTGAATCCGCGCATGTATATTTATATATATATGTGTGTATACACACACACACACACACACACACACACACACACACACACACACACACACACACACACACACACACACACACACACACACACACACACACACATACACATGCATCTCGGCTTGTTTGCAAACCCACGCACGAACATACACCTACATAATCCGGGTGCGTGCCAGCGGGCATGCACGACATATACTAGATATAATATATGTATATATATATATAATGTTCTAATTTAACACTTTAGAAACGTTAACCACACTCACTGCTATGCATGCCTGCTTTCTATGATTAGGCCTCCACTGTAACATTCATTCAAATTAAATAACAGGGCATAAACTGTGCGGGGTTTGTGTGCTTGGGGTTTTGGTCCGAATGTTGCTATTTGCCTCTAGCACTGTGCCATGGAGTGTACGGATGATTGGGTCTCCGTCCGACCCCACGATGCCGTGACTGGAAGCAGTCATGAGTAGCGACGCGACACGCGACACCCGCTCCCGTTTTTGCCTTTCTAATCTATTCAAAATTTAGCAACAGCGTCTTTTCGATAAGGCGCCGGGTGTGGCAACTGGTCGCAGTGACGAGGTATTATGTACTGGTGAAAGCGTTCTTTTCACGCTGCCGCGATGACTGAAGCCGGTTAAATGGGGCATACTGTTAGTAAGAGCATCGGACGCTCAGTCAAGAGAACCTGGTTTCGAAGCATCTCGCTGTCCATAGGCGCCAGTTTTGGCGAGTCTCAACGGGGGGAGGGGTGCAGTTGGAGGTTTTTTGTTGCGTCTCATGGGGGGTTTGCAAATGGAGATTTTGGTGAGCTAAAAATGTGGAACGGTGCTGTGAAAATTCGATTCGTCAGGAGCACCGCACACCGCCGTCGTCCGATGTCATGGTACGATAAGATAGCGGAGATCGAGTGGTGCTGAAGGTCGACCTAATATTAATTTCGTTCCGGTGCCAGTGTGTCGTTTGGCCAATTTCGTTCATTCAGCGTTGCCTTACTCGACTCAGCTATGACTACGTACCTGGCTATGTAAAGTCGTGGGTGTCTTCCAAGATAAGATAAGTCGTCATGATGTTCACGTGAACACGAATGTCAGTGGACTAGATACCGCATATTATAAAAATAGTTACCTTTACCTTGGCAAATGTACTTGTACTTGATACGCCTACCATTCATTCTGTCCTGGGCACTGGTGACATTACTGTTGACTGTTACTGCATGCGGGTGCTGTCATGGTAACGCCTACATCAATGGAGATGCGCTAAGCATAGTAGGGGCGTGGTTCCTGCAAGTCGAAATTGTACCCAGCAATCGGCACAGGCTAACGTCGTGGTATATAAAAGTCGAGATGGTGGTAGGTCTGCCAAGGAGTGAAGCACTTTGAGCACTCCTAAGGACTGGATACTGTATTATATAAAACTTACCTTTTTAGGCCAATGCCATGACATTATGGAGCTTCACCAATACTGGCGCGTCGGACTGTGCCAAAATATGTGCCTGATGCAGTGCTACTGAGAGAGCAAAACATCATTACATTTGGAAATAGCACATGGAAATAAACATATACCATCTTTAGCGTGTTTTTAAAAACATTAGTAATAAAGAGTAATTTGGATTTGTAGGTAGGTATAGCTAATATTAAATAATAACACCAACTGTTGATGTTTCTGTACGTT
Source organism: Paraescarpia echinospica (assembly GCA_020002185.1). Classification (NCBI taxonomy): domain Eukaryota; kingdom Metazoa; phylum Annelida; class Polychaeta; order Sabellida; family Siboglinidae; genus Paraescarpia; species Paraescarpia echinospica. The sequence goes on along the minus strand of CM034535.1, from coordinate 24,876,268 downwards.
TAATAGAGGTGATGATTGATATGATCTGTGAGGGGCGGTAGCTCCGCGGGTATAGTCAGTCACGCCGGGCTGTCGATCGACGTTTGTGTACACGTAGGCCATCTGTGGTTTCGAAATTTGGGTAATCTCGTTCACCCTACGTTCCCTTTTTTTCGGAAGAAACACTACAAATCGTGTTCTTTCTAACAGATAGGTAGTTCAGTAAGTGCTGCGAGCATCTTGTCTAGGTGGCACCAGTGCAATATATATCTAAGACAACACCTCATAATTGTTATAGTTAAGCCATTAGCAGCTTACTTACATAATCGTTACGTAACGCTTGCCCCCCCCCCTCCCCCACAGCCATGAAACGCCGACCGAACGGATACACGGACGGACGAAGTGACGGCCAGCAGTATAGCCACAACAGATTATACAGACATTGGCATCATTAATCAAGTTATAGTACTAGGATTTTTGTCGAAACTTAACATAGGATTTAGTTATAACTGTTCGTTAGTTCGAATTCACTAAGAGACGTCACGTTACAATTGCTTGTAGGCCTTCGTCCTTTATTTCAGTGTACCTTCTTATTCGTACTCCTTTATTGTATTGTACTTTTTATTCTGCATTAAGTTTTTAATAATTTAATTTAATTTCATTAACCAAAATACATGTATACAATACTTACATTGTACATAGGTCTATGGTAGCTAAATGAAGTAAGTATAGGTGGCGCCATCTGACGACAGTATCAGCATGGGAAGAATATGAGGGTATGACGTGCTACTCTTGCTGCCAATGTATCTGTATTTCTTATGTGTAATCGTAGAACATAAATGATTGTTTCTCATAAAAAGAATACACAGGTTTCGTTCCAAATCACGTTTAGTCAATATGTCGTGATGGGTACGCGATATAGGCCTATGTATATATATATATATATATATATATATCATATAACACTCATACAATGTCCATAACAATGTTGCTTCTAGCTCTCGAATTAATATGTATGAGAAGGCGGAGACCTACGACCGCAGGGGAGCTCTAAGCAAACCTTGCAAATTTGTTAATAACGACCAGATGTTTCTTCTGGCGAAATCTCTAGAATCAGCAATTAACTGACTACCGGCGAGCAAAAAATCACGATTATATGTGTTTCACTGATAAAAATATAGTTTTGAGTAAGGATGTTATGTTTTGTTATTTTCTTTATACATAATGCAATGCAGTCGATAATGACATATCGTCAATAACGGATACATGTTCTTTTGATGCCTGGAACAGTTCTTGGCAGATGTTAGCATAAGTTTCGATAAAACTCGATTTGCGTGTAATTGTGACCAGGCATCGATGAACTGAAAACCGTGGCGTTCGATGAGCCGGTCCATGGGTATCTGTCTTGAATGCTCCAACACTCACATGTGTTTGTGTTCAACTGGGTATGCGTTCGAATAACTGTAAGCCTCTGCATGATCCGCTAATGGTTGATATCACAGAAACTAAGCGGTTTTCTGTAAAGTCTGACGCTATAACAACATGTGTGGAGAAATTTGAAATAAATAACAAATCATATTTATCTAGTTGTTGGTCGATGGGAGTAAGTTACGTATCACTTCGTTTTACATAGCTATCATTAATTGCAAACGTTCATTGAGCTACACAATATCCCCAGGAATAAGAATAATTCGTGAAAAGCCGGTTGCTGAGAGCATTCTTTGTCTGTGGCGTCATTGAAACTAATTAGTGCTTCCGTTGCCAGCTAGTGAACAATGTCTTACCAATAAAACAACAACTAAGGGATTCTCTCTAATCGTGGTACGCGTCAGTATCATATAGGAAATATAAATGACAATAAACAGTACATAGACTGTGGAGTAACCAGAAATATAACTTAATATTACATAATTGACATTTCGCCAAGGTACTACAAGCTTTACTCGACATAATTTTACTCCTATGGGTGTTCAATATAATGCTGGTAAATCCCTGATCGTGTACTTTGATTCTAGAAACTCAAATCTTGCCACGGAAATTATACTAGGAGGAAAGAAGTTATATTTTGCGACGTCTTCAAAATACCTTGGATATGTTATTTGAATTGACCTATCGGATGAGGCTGACATTCAAGCCAAAGTGAATCTTTTGTAGAGTAAGGTGGGGCAAAGCGCCCATGTTGGGGCATAGCGCCCATGCCACTATCTTGGCGAATATTGCATTTGTTGGCTCCACATAGCGATCAAATGATTAATGACTGAGTCCTGACGACACATCAACGTGCAATGGTTCTACAGAATCGAACACGATGTAAGTACAGCTGATTTACCGTTTCTTTATTATTTGTTATAAGATCGCTTTCATATTAATCAATAAATTGCCCCTAAATGGTTACGAATTTTGAAACGCTTGGAATAGCTTTCTACGCTATGTTGTATAACCTGCATTTTCATGCCTCCAGTTACGGTGAGCGATAAAAGAAAATGTCATGACTCAAACGTTATCAGCATAGTCGCCAGTGAGGCATAGCGCCACCTGTGAATTGGGGCAAAGCGCCCATGCCTGCGCGCTATCTGCAATTATTGATATAAAAGTAACATTGTAAATATATTTTAGATGGCATGTCGTTGTGTAAATACAATATACATTATATATATATATATATATGTGTGTATATATATATTATATATATATATATACACACACATATATATATATATATATATAATCATTGTTTGTGTTTAGCGCGCGCACACACAAACACACACAATTATTTATAATATTGTGTGTTTGTGTGTGTGTGTGTGTGTGTGTGTGTGTGTGTGTGTGTGTGTGTGTGTGTGTGTGTGTGTGTGTGTGTGTGTGTGTGTGTGTGTGTGTGTCCGTGTGAATTTTAATGATAGAATTTTATCAAACGTTCTTGTGATTATTATAAGGATAACAGTTACAGCATGTTCGTTTCAGACTGAGACAGCAAGGTTCGAACGTACGAAAGAAAGTCTACACCGGGGTCGTATGGGTCTGAACGACTGGCGTTAGCTGTAGCGGCTGTCCACGAAGGACATAGTATACGAGGTGCAGGGGTAGATTATGGAATACCAAGGCGCACACTAAAGCGCCATTGCTCTGGTGTTGTACAGCTCCCTGGCATTGTTGCTATGGGCAGCAAGCGTTGCGTATTCTCAAGTGCCTTTGAAGCACAATTGGTAGATTATGCAAAGGAGATGGTCAAGAGAATGTACGGATTGACAACTATTGATGTCAGGCGTTTGGGTTACGCTGTTGACGCAAAATTGGGCATACAGCACAATTTTGATGACGAGCGTGGGCTAGCTGGAAAGGACTGGCTGTAAATTTTCATGAAGCGCCACCCAGAGTTGTCGATTCGTGCGCCAATTTTCACTAGCCTGGACCGTGTCGAAGATTTCAACCGCGATGCAGTTATGGCGTTTTTTGCTTTGTACAAAGATGTCCTGCAAGGAGGGGATCACAGAGCTACTGCCATTTGGAACTGCGATGAAACTGGCTTCACGACGTTAGCGAAGGCGGGGAAGGTCGTATGCGAAACTGAAACAAGGCAGGTGCGAAAGGTTTCGAGCGGTGAGCGTGGAAAGAACATTACTGCGCTGTGCTGTATAAACGCTGCCGGTTCTTACATTCCTCCGCTGTTTGTGTTCCCTCGCAAGAGAATGGTGGAGGCCCTCATGAACGGTGCCCCTACTGGTTCGATTGGTGCAGTGAATGATCGTGGTTCAGGCTATATCGACTCAGCTCTGTTCATGAAGTGGCTCAAACACTTCGTCACGATTGCCGGCTGCACCAAAGACCACCCACACGTACTTCTGTTGGATGGACACGAAAGCCATAAAACGCTTGAGGCAATCGACTTCGCCCGGGAACATGGGGTCATATTGCTGACATTTCCACCACACTGCACACACCGGCTACAACCACTCAACCGGACATTTTTTTAAGTCACTGAAGTCTGCGTTCAGCCGTTCATGTGATAACTGGCTTACATCCAACAAGGGACGTGCCATCACCCAGTATGATGTGATGCCATTGTTTGAGCAAGCATACAGTTCTACTGCTACAGTACAGTCTGCAGTCAATGGATTTGCAACGTGCGGCTTATGACCATTCAACGACAGCAAGTTCGATGCAGAATTCAATGTACTTGAATTACCGTTCATTCAGCCTGTCGATACTCCTCAAGTCACAGCCCTGGATGTGGTCGTCACTGAGGTTGCCGGCACCCGAGTCACCACCTCTCCAGCTACTGCCCCGGCAATCTCAGCACCACACCACCCCATAACAACCAGCTCTCGAAGCTCCAGTCTGCATGTCGCTGTCACCCATGTCGTCACCGGACAGGTTGCCCCCACTGAAGCAACCAGCGCTCCAGATATCGCCACTGGTGTATCTGCACCGGCAGTTTCTGCCGAACATCCTGCAAGGCCTGCGGGATCTGAAGGTGACATTCGCGCTATTATTATGAGCTGCTCGTCACCATCGCCGAACAAGAAGCGTAAACATGTAGCGAGAAGAACCTCCAGTGTCGTGCTGACTTCTTCGCCATACAAGTTAATTGCTGAGAAGAAACGCGACATGAAGAAACCAAAACATTCGCTGGTGGTAAAGAAAATCAACGAGATCAAGCTGCCCAAGTCAGCACAAGAGCCTACTGCTGGTCCGTCGGGCGTGTCAAACTAAGAAAGGAACACCGACGAAGACACAGAATGCGTCGTTTGCTGCGAGCCTTACGCCAACAGCAAGTCCAGAGAGGTGTGGCTTCAGTGTCTGAGCTGCAAGAAATCGGCACACGCCGCGTGCACTGCAGGCGACCCATACTACATTTGCCACATCTGTGAATCAGACTCAGACTAATTTGGATGAACAAATTCAACAGCACGTCGTCATAGCACATGTCGCTACAAAGAAGCCACCAGCGAACTGCATTCAGTTTCCTTGGTGCGATATCGTTCTTTGTTCGTGTTTCATTTCGTTTGTAGGCTGCATTATGTATGTGCATTAAATGTAGTTCTGTATTCTTGTTATTAGATAATCATTTTGTAGCCTACTGGTAACAAATACATGCAATTCCACATGGGGCATAGCGCCCATCCCATGTGCGCTTTGCCCCACCTACGGGGCAATGCGCCCAAATCGGGTGCATGCACATAATTAATCACACTACAAAAACATATTCGAATCATGTCTGATTTGCACGACATATACTCAATATAGTTACCGACATATTGTAGATATTTGTAGTTATATTGCATTAAATAGAGCCAACCGTTATGACGATATGTGTTACCCTGGGCGCTATGCCCCACCCTACTCTATGCCAAGAGTAACATGTTACGGCAAAAATTAAAATTTTGCCCAACTGCTATAACAAATATTCTGATTACTGCATATGTTCATAACATTTATGTGTGCTCTATGGTTAAATTGTAGAAAAGCTAACTTTCAGCAATTTATTGTTGCCGATAACAATCCATACAGCATATTGAACAACCTGCCTATGAGATGTAGCAATAACCACATGTTTGCTAAAGGAAATGTTAAATCATATGTAAACGTATTACATGCATACTTTGCCGATAAATGTTACTTGGACACTGCCGCGGGCTCCAGTGAGTATGAGACGATGCCCTCGGGTCAAAAAGGCCCATGTTATATACAGCAACGCCGGTGCATTGTATCATTTCATATAATAGTTCGTTGTTGTTGGGCATTTCACCGCACAAACTACTTTACACATGAATACCCCGGTACAATGCGCTTCTTTTGAAAGCTACTGTGGAAATCAAACAAGCAAGAAGGCCGCTTACATTGACAAGTTTACCTTATCGGCTTGTAAAATAGTCAGATAGCAGTTTTGTTGAAAGTTGTGTAGTAATGTCCACGTGTACATCAGAGACCTTAGGGTCGATGATAACATTCGTGGTGTAACTCGCCGTCATCGTGAACAGGTCAATTACTATTGGGACAGTAACACACATTGGAACGAACGTTGCTATATATGCCACACAATCCTAGTCTTCATACGCATGCAAGCACACGCACGCACGCAAGCATACACGCACACATACACGCACGCCCAGATACGCACGGATGCACGCACGCACGCACACCGATCAAGTAAAATTTATAACCTGTCTTCTATCAATATAATGGCACCGTCTCTGAGTCGATGGTAGCAAGGAGAGATGTCTCTCTCACATCAAGTTGATGAGGCGTATTCGTGTCGTGAATTAACAGAATGGCTTGTATACCTGCCAACTTTTTTGGAATTCCGGGAGATTCATCAGCGGTTCAGCACGCTTCCGGTGTCGCGCTGTCTTTGTCTCTCGGATCTTGACATCGGAACACGTGTGGACGTCAGACCGATCAGGGGATGTGAACATCAGACCGATCAGGGGATGTGGTCGTCAGACCGATCACGGGGTGTGGAGTCAGACTGACGAGGCAATGTGGACGTCAGACCGATCAGGGAGTGTGGACCTCAGACTGACGAGGGAGTGTGGACGTCAGATTGACGAGGGAGTGTAGACGTCAGACTAACGAGGGAGTGTGGACGTCAGACTGACGAGGATATGTAGACGTCAAACTGATGAGGGAATGTGGACGTCAGACTGACGAGGAAGTGTGGACGTCAGACTGACGAGGGAGTGTAGACGTCAGACTGACGAGGGAATGTGGACGTAAGACTGACGAAGTTCTTAAGTATAGATGTCAGACTGACGTGGGTGTGTAGACGTCAGAGCGACCAGGGAGTGTGAATGTCTCTAATGCCAGAGTATCCACACCGTTCTTTGCGTTGCTCTTCGCGTCGTATTTCCTATTACGCTTTATAGTATGTTTTTGATTCCATGTCTTTGATTCGCTTGATTCCAGATCTCGTTAGAAACAGCTTCGTTCATTCTTTAGCTTACCGTCTCCATATTTTACGTGATCTTCTAACGTTTCGTGTTTCATTACACGTTTCCTACCCATATAATTGTTTTCAGTATATACCCTATCTTCTGTTGCTTTGTTGGTTTGACCTCTTACTGATATCTGCGTTTGCGATCGTTGTTTTTATATTAAGTGATTATGCCATATTCACATCCCACATTACCGGACACATCATCAGTAATCACCGTCACAATTTCGTTTGTTGACCGTGGAACGGTGAATTGAAATACTCAATGGGCTGGCGGGCTGGCGGGCTGGCGGGCTGGCGGTGCCTTTGTATGTAAAAAATGCCGTGCATCAGGGTACGGAGAGCGCTCAGTTGAGACCTTTCTACCAATACCGTACGTGTGTTTAAAGTAGGCGGTGGTGCAACGTCTAGCCTAGGGGCATTACGCCCACGCCCTATCTATAACTATGCAGCTCAAAAATAAGAATTTTTAGATAGCCGCATATCGTCATGCCCGTATAAATTATGGTTGCATGCAGTTCGGTTGCAGCCAAAGCAAAACGTACTGTTTAAAATGAGTGATATTTTACTTATTTCACAGTCAGTTTACCTTTTGTTCTCGAGACGTTTCGACTGCTTTCAGCAGTCTTGTTCAGACGATTACCGCTAGATGGCGACACAGTAGTCCTTCAGGCCAGACGTAGTCACTCAGGTGTGTGCCCCCACGGCTGCGCCCCGGGTGGCTCTTCAAGAGATCGTCGTATTTGTGTGAAAGCTGGTACCGTCCTTCGTATCGGTTCATGCAGGCCTTGGTATTTTTTAATATAGATCGCTTCTTTGATGCCTCTTGTCCTCCAGTCCGACTCCCTGTCCACAAATTTGGCTCCCTCCCAGTCTACTATATTATGATTTTGCTATGTCATGTGGTCTGCGATGGCTGATTTGTTCATCTCCTTTTCAGATGGTTTTCTGATATTTCTAGTGTAGGGTCAGTTCATTGTTGCTTTGTCTACTGTTTAAAATGTAAATGTATAGATGTTGTCCGTACCAAAATGCATTGTGTATAATGGCCCTGGAAAATTTAGAAAAATAATTAAATGTATAGAATAGACCAATATGATTACTAATCAGGCTCGTGACATGGTTGACTTTTGGTTGCATCTTTAGACCTGCAGGCTCACCAAAAACCTCCAATTATCATTCTCCCGTGAAATCCCCAGCTGCACCTCCGTGAGTCTCGTAATGAAAACTCCAACTGCCTCAACCTGGACTCAACAAGAATAAAAATACACCACACTATGGTCTCGTCAGACGGATCTATTCAGTATCAAGCGGAACGCTTTTGTATTGGGAGAGGGGGCACGGTCACGCCCTTCGAACATCCTGCATACCGTCCTGCTAGTTTTTAAAAGTGTTATAAATGTATCTGTTGCGGGCGATGTATCATATGAGAATAGTCTCCAACTTAATAGCATTGGCGTCGGAATGTCGTGAATATGGGGTGTTGCAGCTGAGGCTCACTAAAAGCCAACTGCCCACTGTTGCCGAAATATTTGGGCACCCGTCTTCCGGTGTCATTTCCGACAGCATCGAAGTGCCGAGTAAAACTCCAAAAAAATGTGGATGCACCGCGAAACAATGTCCAGCACCCTCAACCACCCGTCTTCCAAAGTTATGTCCAACAGTAGCTACATGAGGCTTCAGCTGAAATACGTTGTATGTTTTGGGGAAATGTGGGCCCAAAAACGCCCCCCAAAAAATCAGCCTCGCTACACAGGTCGGGTAAGGCTACTCTACATTCAATGAAAACGTATTGCGTAAACATTATACAAATGAATAGGTGTTATTATTATTGGTATATAACACGTTCTCGGTTACATTGTTGTTATTCTTGCAGGCACCTTCGTATACAGACGTGTTCAAGTACAACTGGAAGACGAAGGACGTTTACCAGTGTCCAGACGGTAAGTACTTTGTACAATTAACGAACAGTTTGTTGATGGGTGATTCGAAAGACTAAGTTGCAGGAATAATCAACTGCAAAACATGAATAAGTAAAGGTAAGTTCTTATATAGCGCAGTATCCAGTCCTCAGGACTGCTCTAAGCGTTTTGCACTTCACTCCCAGGCAGACCTGTTCAATTGAACACCATCTCGACTTCTCTGGGAAGCAGCCTGCCTATGTAGTATGAATGTCACTTACGTTTAGCTTACCGTAATACAGTATAATTACAATGGTTGATCAATGGACGAGTAGGGACCTAGGGGAATATTGTGACCCATCATCATAGGGGAGCTTTGAGCCACCCCATGGAACTTTGTTAATACTTACCATACGTTTAATTTGCCGAATTCTGTAGAAGCAGGTCACTGCCATTTGAATAATTCCGGACGACTAACGGCGCGCAAAATCACGATTGTATGCGTTTTTAACGGACAAATATTTTTAGTAAATGTTTCGTGTTTTGTTCTTTTCTTTATACATTTACCATAGGTATGCAATGTTGTTGTTAGTGGCATATTTATAATAAGAGATACATGTCCTGTCAATGCGTGAAACAGTTTTTGACATGTGCTTTTCTAATTTTCAATAAAACTCGTTTTGCATGTAAATTTGCGATCAGGCATCTATGAGCCAGTCAGTGTGGGGTCAGATGAGGTTCATGAATGCAAACATTGACTGGTGCAACCCCCATGAACATTATCATAAATAAAACAGTTTAATGTAAACATCAATCGAATCGGACATTTCATACGTACGGCTGGTCCGTAATGGATTTGTAACATGTCAGAACTCATGATATGGTATTCAATTGGAGTGCGGAGGGGGGTCCGTTTCCTGTGGGCACATTTACAATTAACTGGCCTAGATTACAGTCCTGTCATAACGTTCGCGCGGTCGAGTGTATCCTATTGCCGGCCGAAATAACAACAAAGAAAAGAATATGTGTCGCGCAAAAAATACTGCCAACAGACAAATCACAGCGACTATCCCAGGCTACGCGAACAGCCTTTTGTGAGCGACAACAGTGGCGCCACATCACGGAGCTTGGATAATCGCGCACGAGCCAGACACGCTAGTGACTCAGTGAGTCCAGAGAAGTGGAATTGTCGATTCGTTAAGATTTTATAAATATTTACTGTTATTATCTGGTTTATTATAAACGTCCGTAGGACTGATTATTCATAATCAGGTCACAGCATTCGTAGAATCGTAGCAAAAGTGATTTGACTGCGAACCGCAGCAGACGACATTCGAAGCGTGACCGAGCCTCACTTTGACCGTTGGCTAAATTCTTGGCGTTGTAGAAAAGTGCAGGATTTTACAAACGTGGAAGCGCTGTAAGGTTCGGTCATATTATAACTACATATTAACACAGGTTAAAGTGTAAAAGTGGTGAAAGTAGGATTACCAATGGCGGATACAGAGATGGTAGTTAAGGTGGTCTGGGAGGCCCGGGGGGGCATTACCCTTACATGTGCCATGCCCATGATGATGTGGGTACGACTCGGCACTTCAACAAAAAATTAAATATCATGCTAAAACATTGAGAATGGGCTTAAATTAAAGGTAATAGGTTAAGGATCACATAACTGTTTATTTTATTAAGATACCTTTAATAGATCAAAAGATATTGCGATTTTAAGACGGAAAAACTGCTTAATTTTTATGTATCTCTTACAATGGCAAAATGGACTCATTTTTGTGTTTTCTGTGGATAAATATTTGCTTTAAAATGTCATAACTTTTTTATTTATACAGATATTTAAATATTGTTTTCAGGGTTTTCAAACACATTGACCAGAGTAATAAATTTACAATATTTAATATTTTTTTAGTAATAATTATAACCAAATTAATGCAATTAATTAGTTAATTTTAGTAATGTAGCATGCAAACTCAACAGATCGATACATTCCAATTAAAGGCCATAATGCCCATGATTTTGAAGATATTTATACATATTATGCAATGTGTATAACCACATTAATGATGGTAATAAATAGTCATTAACAAATCAATTAATAATGATTTAATTAGTCAATATTGGGTAATTAGCACGCGATCTCGACAGACCGACACATTTCAGTAAAAGGCCATATTGTCCATGATTATGACAATATTTGTATAATTTATGCATGCAGTAAACCACATTAATTATGGTAATAAATATATACATTAACCAGTCATTTCACATTAACAGTAACTTAATTAGTAAGTTAATATTGGCTAATATTAGCACGCTTAACAACTGAACGCTACATTTCGATGAAAGGCTGGAATGTCCATAATTATGAAGACAGTTATATAATTTATGCAATGTTTATAACCACATTAAACATTATAATAAATATACATTAACCAGTCATATAGCATTAACAGTAACTTTATTAATAAGTAAATATTGGCTAAATATCACACAAACTCAACATATCAATACATGACAATGAAATACAATAATCATACTCCTAGTTCACTGTGTCTATGTGTGACTGTGTCATGACAGGTTGGATGACTGTTGCAGGCTCTGTACACACCAGTAATCAATTGTTACTGCTTCATAATGTAATGTTCTGCTTTTTAACATGAACTTGATGAACTAATGTTTATAAATTGTTCACAGTATTCTGTCGCTGAATCCAAATGCGCCAAATGGAAGATTGCTTTCTGCTTTACTCCCCATGGCCCATGGGAGTCAAGCCATGAAGAAATCTGTTCTGCTCTTATTAGTCTTTTTGTAATATTGGAAGTTGATTGTCTCATAATTTAATGCCAGTAGGCTGCAAGATCTGTGCAGCAAGGTTCATATTTCAGTATCTTGTAAAATAACGTTGTGTTCTTCAGCATGATGTCTATAAGTAATGTTCATGTCGTGTTGAATGGACACTGTTCAATCTAGATATTAGATATATAATCAGTCAGATTAAATGTGTACGTATGCAGACAGGTGATGGGTGTCATATTCAGACGACTCTGTGGCTCGGTACCTTCACAGTCAAACACAGATCAGCGCAAGATCAGTGTCACTGCATGTAATTGCGAACAATATCTGAAATAAAAAGGCAATTGTGAATCATATTATGATAACTGTTTTGATTCTGCATGCAAATCTTGTGAAATACTTTTCACATCCCTGCCTCTGTTACTCAAGAGAGCAGTGTGAAATTCTATTATAATGCATTATGTCACACATAAATTCATAATAATTGTGATATTTGAGATGTAAAACTGTGGTGTTTAAATGTATTGCGTGTTGTCACACAATGAAACAAATGATGCTACAACTGATCAAGGCATTTATGGTTTGTATTACATGTTTTACAAAATTTTGTGCAGTGACTGTTTATCTTGAAACACTTTTTAAAACAAATTAAGTCAAATAATTTACGTATTTGACCACAAAAACAACTTTTCTAACAAACTGTTGATTTAATAGGTAACAACAATTAATTAAAATTATTACATAATGAAATTTATATTATTTCTAAGTCTAAATAAAAGCATAACCATAAATAATGGAATAAGCCATGCTAAACCCAAGCGTAAGCAGTAACCAACCCTGGCCTAAGGCTAAGACTACCATGCTTGGCCTGTAGTATGGGCTGGCATGGGCCATATTTCTACAACTAGCAAACCTAAATATAAGATTCTGTATTGCAGAATTGACAAGGATATTATTTAAATATGATATAAATAGTATTGGTTTTGTAAAGATTTTAAGTCAAAGAAATACTAAACACATTGACAACTTTTGATGAATCACGGTACATAATTTTAATTTAAAGTGACAAACTGGTTAAATAATCTATTTAATAAAACAATTGATTGATTGTTAGTTATTTTAAATATCAGCCTTTCAAAACAAATTGAATTGAATAGCAAGCCTAACTCAGTCAAACTAAAACGTATAAACCTAACTCTGACTAACAAATACTACTACTTGACAACATCATACTAATAATACTACTATTACTAGTAATAATAGTAATACTATATCATATTAATTAATAATAATACTAGTAGAATTGGCTTGACACGTATAACTATAAATTATAATCATTAAATAAATTAATAACTTAAGTAATATTATTATCATTATAGGCCCTATCTTAAGTTAAAGTTAAATCAGATACTGTTGTTTTTGTTTTCACTAAAAGGCACAGACATTAATTAAATAAATATGTCATGATCAAGGCGCTCCACGATCTCGGTCCGCGTCTCCGGTGATGCACTCTCGGTCATATTGACACAGATCGCTCAAATGTCACATGTTTTGAATGGCGCAAAAACCACATTGCAGTGCACGAGCATTCACGCCAACGAAATTTTCAACACATACTAATGTAATCCTATAGATCTACCTACAAACATAATCATTCGATACAAATCATTACTAGACTATACATTTTGCAACTGAAACACAGCTATGTCATCAAATCGATTAAATTTACCATAATTTTGATCAAATTTGAAAAAGAAAAGGACGAACAGAAAGTTCGACTTACCCGCAAAAGGAATCCCGCTGCGAATGACGTAAACGACCGGGAAAAGAGCGCGAAAATAGAGGTTGAAAAAACCCACTACCCAGGTGCCGAGAAAACGAAACGGCGCTGCTGCAACGCCGCTGCGCGCACGTAAAAACATCGCGGTAGCAGGATTCGTTGAAGTGCATGCCATAGCCTATAGGCAGTGCATCCCCCGGGCTGGGGGGAAACTGCCACGGCACTGGGCCTGATGGTCTGAGCCGGACCTTCACTTCCGCACGACTCCGCTGTTGCGCTGTCGGATCATTTCATTCATGCCATCGGAAAATGGGAAGAGGTGTGCTAAACGGGAGCCCATTCAAAAAGGTCTGAGATGGGAGCACGCCAACTTCCAAAGGTCTAAGGGGGCATGTGCCCCCAGACTCCCTGGATCTGCCTATGCCATGGATCATCAATGTATGTAAAACATCACCTACTGGTGTGGGAAATAATCGTGGGTTCAATCGCGCTTTGCCATTTTGACTAAAAACCTGATCAAATTCTTCCGTAAGATATTTATGTGCTAAATCTCTAACACACATTCCTTCCAATTTCTGCAAACAAACTGTTACAGAACTTGTTTTGACTGAAATACTTACAAAAATATTCCAGTGAAATCCAAATCTCGTAGAAGACGCTGGCATCAAAAGTCATGGGTCCTATCTATGCTGTGTAAATTGTTTGCGTGCAACGTGAATCAGTGCAAGACCATGCAGTATATTAAAATAGGCCAAGAGGGTTAGAACACAAGATTTCAGTGCCACGAATTTTGACCTGCCCCGAATATTTCGGATGTGAGTATACCTGATGGATCCATGACCATGGGAGGTTGAGGGGGTCTGGACTCCCCCTTTTTAGTCATATTTTTTTATTTAAACCAGAGCTGCCAAGTTGAGTTGGGAAATATGTGTGAGGTTCAGTTCCCCACGACTAATAATCTAGCATGCGCACCCAACCCTGATCGTATGACTCCTAAGGAGTATTGGCCAGTACTCAACCAAGACCAATACCCAAATGGACACTAGGTGGTAGCACTTGTGTTTCTCAGTAAGACACTAGGTAGCAGCACAACTGGTTATAAAAAACAACATTTTATACAAGTCGCTAACAATAATAAGAATAACCTCGCGATGGATGCTATGGAAGCTTTACGCCATCTGCATGTGCATGTGACTAAATATATCAGCATATGCATGAAAATAAGCCTGTTTGTGTTAATATTTGTGAAATGACAAATATGCGTGAGGGTTACAAGGTTCATGCGTGAGAGCATGTGATGGACACTAAATGCATGAGACTCACGCCAAATGCGTGAGATTTGGTAGCTCTGTTAAACTACAAAACGTAATAATTGACTAAAAATCTAAATCAAAGTGTCACCAAAGTGCATCTTTTCATGTGTTTTATAAAAAAACACCCTCCCAACCACCCCCATTCTATGGTGCTTAAATTTTGTTGTGCCACCAAATCATGCATTTTTATTTAAAATTAAATATACACATTTCACTTGCCTGAGGCTGAACATGTAAAATTATTTTGAAGAGATCAGTATAAAAATGGATAGGAAGGGGTCAACCACACCCGAAGAGTTTTCTATTTTTGGCCACTAATTGGTGCATTGCCATTGGGCTAAAAACATACTCTTCGTGTTGGCAATGTACACCTTTTCAGGTGTTTTGTTTAAAACAAACAGGTGGGAACGGTTACACCCTTCCCTCACCCATCTTGTTTATGTTCATCTTTTAGCCATCAGTACACGTGTGCATATATTCATAAAATGAAATATATTAATTGGCTAAAAGTATGCTTGCTAAGTCTCATCACATTGTTCAAATGTTGTTTTCAACATAGTTCAGACGGATGACAATAAGGAGAACCCTTCCCAGAGTCATATGGGCACTTTTACAATTTTTATATATTGACTGACTGAAAAACAGATTCTGTGCTACCAAATTGATTATTTTCTAATGTGTTTTAATTCTGAATTTCAACCCACTCACCCTCAGGCGTGCTTTGTTGTTGGCTATCAAATGAGTAGTCACAATTGCAACACGTAAATTGGGTAAAAATCTTATTTCAGGTTTCACTATAATTTATTGCACCTTTTCAGGGGTTCTATTCAAATTCAACATGTGGGACTTTTATGTGCTGTGTCTGTCACAGGCATTGGTGATCATGGCTCTCCAAAACGCATCTTCGTTTGTAATTTATGGCAGTTCTGTTTCGCCCATTCCACACCATGTTGACAGAATATCTATTATTTTTATTCTCTGGCTTCCTCTGCATCTTTTTCCTTCAGTCTTCCCTGTTCTTATATGATCTAACTTTCTCATTCTCATTATTTGGCCTGTACGTCTTGTGTTGTAATTTATTTAATGATCTTTTTGAGTACATTCACAAACTTTAATGTATATACTACTTGGCTAAGGGTAAGTTTGCTACTAAGTGTCATCATAGTGCACATTTCAAGTGTTGTGTTCAAAATATTTCAAACAGCTGGGAAAGGCATCGCTTCCCAAAACTACCCGCGATGCTTCCGTTTTCGCCCATTAAATGGGCACATTTACAACTTTTATGTATTAGTTGACTCAAAAATTGATTCGAAGTGCCACTAAAATTAAAATGGGTAAAAATCTGATTTCAGTGTCACCAAATTGCAAAAACGTGGGCAGGAGGACACCCCCTCCTACACCCAACTCTACCTGTGCTTTGTGCCAAGCTAACCGACTCATGACTCTTAATTATTGATACTAAGATGTGTTATGTTTGTTTAGGATGGAAGACAAGAGGAGTGACATGTTACAAGGTGTACTCAGAACCAATGTCATGGGCAGATGCAAAGGTTGTCTGCAAGAAGTAAGTATCAAATGTTTACTACAAGTACAATTTGGTAGGTTACTGTCACCACTGGCAAACTGCTAGCAGACTGCTAATTTATTATAGACCAAACTATAAACATTTGGTAGTACAGTAGTCCCCCTCTTATAATAATACATTTATTTGTACTACAAAATTGTACAATTCGACTAAATCAATGTGTATAAGTTATTGTGTACGTAAAACAGTAAGCAATGAACGCAGCTCGTCAATGGCTAAAAAAGAAGAGCTACCTGCATTATCTATATTATGTAATACATCTTTTGCAAATGAGACTTTACATACTAGTTCATCATCCAGCCCCTCCTGGTAGTGGTCTTGAATCAAACTATAAAACTGATTAGACTTCATTCTAAAGAATATCATGGCATCAAGTTTGAATTTGGACATGATGTAGTTAAAACTTTTAGACATGTATGACCCATGAAGGGCTATAGATGAGAGAACATTTTCAAACTGGAGTTACTGCATTTCAAGCAACTCTGCATAAATCGTACCATTCGATTCATAATTTGAATTTGAATCGGTAAACAGTCTGCTAAAAGTGGCACCATATTACAATGCGTGCAAACTGGTAGATTAAACAGTTTTCTGATACCTTTGCGCCACATAGTATAAAACATATCAATACGTTTGTTTTGTAAGTTCCACAGACATACACCATAGAAAGATGTACAGTACAACATATGTAATTGACGTTTTATGTTTATTTTTCAAAACCCAAATTAGCAGATAATGCATTTACATGCCATATAAAATCATGACATCTTTTGCCATAGCCTGGTGAGTGTCAGGACCAATAATGTGGCCTAAATGCAACCCTTTTTTACTATGTTTCACTTTTAAACCATCAAAGTAAAAAGGGCAGTCGGTACCACTGCCATATTTAATAAGTTGACATTTTAACAAGATTTAACAAGATTGCCACCCAGAGAATTAACTCTAGGTGGCAGGTGGACAAGGAAGCCCTTTGGCTTATCGAGAGTCCGACCCTTTTATCTATGTGTATCCCGCCCGTCTGAGGTATGTGTCGATTTTATTTTTAAACATTCACGCTACTAGCACCCACACAATCAGCAGATAATCTGTTCCATTCATTTACAGTCCTTTGTGAAAATGAAAACTTTCTTATATCTAATCTACTCTGCTCCTTTGCTAATGTAAGTTCATGTCCTCTAGTCCTTCTATCTTTCTTAACTGAGAAAAAAATATTTCTATCAATATTTTCATAACCCTTCAATATTTTAAACACTTCTATCTGATCTCCTCTCAATCTCCTGGTCTCTAGTGTTGTTAAACCGCATTTTTTTAGGCGTATTTCGTAACTAAGATCCCTCAGTTTTGGTATCATTTTAGTTGCTCTCCTCTGTACTCTTTCTAGCATATCTATGTCCTTCCTGCGATATGGCCTCCACGCTTGAATACAATATTCTAAATGAGGCTTAACTATTGTTTTGTACAGCAGTATTATTAGCTCTTTTTCCTTATACGTTATGTTTCGCCTAATTAATCCAAGGATTTGATTTCCCTTTGAAACTGCAATTCCGCACTGCTCTGAAACCTTCATATCAGCACTAATGGTTAACCCTAAGTCCTTTTCTTTTACAGTAGTACTTAGTACAGTACCCCCCATTGTATATTCTACCTCTTCGTTCCCATGTCCTGTGTGGTTATTTCGTCATCCAAATCATTGATATATATTAAGAATAATATAGGTCCTAATACTGATCCCTGTGGTACCCCACTCAATACCAATTTCCAGTTTGAAGCCTCCCCATCAACTACTACACGTTGTCTTCTGTCAATCAGCCATTTTGCCAGGTTGAATTGTAAATAAGGCCAACCCTTCAGCAAATCTAATCTAAAGTGGCCTTATAAGGCGGGTGGTCTCTGTTGAGGGGGAACCATCAATGAACCAACAATGAATATAGCATGTGAAAAGAAAACATATGGACAGTGAACATCATTTATATGTGAACAACAAAGGCATCGAGAGTGGTCTGGCGTTGGCTATCAATCGCCTTATGGCAGTCCTGCTGGATTAGCTCTCTGGCCTGTGACAACAGCGCGACCAGAGCAGGGTTGTTTGTGGCCAGTGAATAGTCCAGGAAGTAGCCAACAGAATCATCGGGCTGTCCTCGCCCTCATCCTCCTCGCTCGAGCTAGCAGCGTCAACCCGACTGCCGCCATCCTTGATAGCTCTGACACTGGTGACAAGCTCACTCTCCCAGTCATCACTGATGGTTGTATACGTAGCGACTTTGCTGTCACTGGCGACATAGTCTTTGAAGGTGATGCCAGGCGGTAGAAGAGGAAGCAGATCTGCATCGTCCCACTCGTCGTCGTCGGTGGTCGCAGCGTCAAGAAGAGCGTCAGAAAACCCGCACTTCTGGAAGCACTTGCTGATCATTTCCGGCTTGATGCTGTCCCAGGCGGATGTCAGCCACAAGATAGCATCCAACACGGTGACTTTCTTCGCAATGTCAGATGCCGTGCTTGCTCCGTCCATCAAGAAGATGATGTGTCACAGAAGCTTCTTTTGGTACACCATCTTCAGGTTCTGGATTATGCCAGCATCCATTGGTTGCAATTTCGAGGTCGTGTTTGGCGGCAGAAAAACGACTGACATTCTCTAATTCCATATGGGATAGGCACCGCAGTTATCGAGGAAGAGCAGAATGTATCGATTAATTCAATAATAACGTGTGTGTTGGCATATAGGAAAATAACAGTTGATTTGTTATAGATAATGTAATTTGTAACACAAGTACGAATGCCAACTCAGCACGACGAGTGTTTATGGTAGGCCTACTTGATTTGTTATAAACATTTACATCGTCTTGTGATTAAAAATAGCAGTTTCGGTTGCCAATTGGCTGCTGCCGAGGGGTAGACTCTTCCTGTAATCCCGGCTGTTGGCTGCGTTAGCCGGGTGGCCGTTAGTGAGGGGTGGTTTGCATTAGACATCTTTAATACAAATCAGTTGATTAAAATTTTATTAATTTGCATGATAGTATGATCGCTTAAATAACCGGGTAAGTGTGAACATTACTTTTTAATATTAGGCATGTAATCGTGTTATCATTTAACTTGTTTGAATTCTATTCAAGACTGCCTGTGTGACATATTTCTCATTCTGGATACATAATATTTATATATATATAACCATCAATATCAACATGCTCAGAAATGTTCTGTTTTTTTCTTCAAAATCTGTAATGTTACACAACTAGATACAGTCTGGGCAGGTGTGCCCCATTTTTTGTGGACTGGTCATGCTGCTACAGTCTACTGCTGCACATATAGGGCGGTTCTAACTAAGAGATACGATGCAGCAGTTTATGACATTGAGTTACAATGATTCACATAGAAGGCACCACCTAAAATATTCAAAGAACGATGTTGATTAAACATAAAAACTCATTTATACATCAATGCACAGATGTATGGAATAGCCTCACACAGTTTGTGGTTGAGGCGCCATCGGTAAAGTCTTTTGAGAGGAAATTAGATTATAAGTTGTAGAAAACTCACCCAAATAAATTAGCCCAATTAAATTATACTATACACAATAAAACTATTACATGTAAGACTAGAACATAGCAATGTCTTTTTTCTGCTCCAATTGTAATATTTAACAAATATAGATGCATTTAAAATGTGCATATAGTTTAGAT
This sequence comes from Paraescarpia echinospica, assembly GCA_020002185.1. Taxonomy (NCBI): domain Eukaryota; kingdom Metazoa; phylum Annelida; class Polychaeta; order Sabellida; family Siboglinidae; genus Paraescarpia; species Paraescarpia echinospica. Next base: position 24,856,297 of record CM034535.1, on the reverse strand, counting down.
GTATGGATGGATATTATTTGTATAGATATTGAACGGATTGCACTTTGTTTGGCAAACGATACGCGATAATATGGTTTTGGCGGCAACAAACGCTGTTCACGGTGGTTGTCTAAAGCTTATGAACAATGTCAACGACAGGCAAGAGTTAGGTAAGGCACAAATTGATTAGATTGTTCTCAATGTCCAATCGTCAATGTAAGATGTAATTTAAATAATTCATATTCAGGCCATTGTTCAGTTTGTTGTCAGTGCGGCCGTTGTCTTTGTTCGGGTGTAAACTGGAACGCTATTTGGGCCTCAAAATGTGCTAAGACGCAGTATTTTTATAGCGTAAATATGCCTGGGATAATGTAAAATGATTTAATTTTTGCATCGATGTGTAAATTTAGGCAAAACTATAGTTAATAATGGCAAAATCGGGGTGGGCCCGGATTCTACACAAGTACCCCTAAACTTTCTCAGATTTCTCTGACACATTTTTGTATGCATCTTTGGGGCACATATGGCAGAAAAGAATGCAGCATTTCAGTGCACAGTGCATCATTGACACTTTTCCGCAACTGCAATCCCTGCAACTGATGGTGCACAGCTCAATATCTTAGGAGTGAGTATACCGTGACAATGTTGCAGAAGCAACAGCATATGTTTTATGTTTGTTTCAGTTATGCAGGTCAACTGGCAAAGGCTGAGGAATGGAACACCAACATTTTCATTGGCAATGAAGTGAACAATGCACATGGACCCTACTGGATTGGTATTGACATTGGTTTATTTTTCTAAACTGTGTAGCAGCAGGCAATTTAGAAACAATGGTTACTTGATTTCTAACACAAATGGGGAAATTGTCTTATTTTTTGCGTTCTTCCACATGATTGCTTTTATGAGGAATGTTTTTCAGGATTTGAAAGGTGAATTTTAACAGTATTTTGTACTTGTGATTTATGATGATTATGTGATTTAAAGCTTATGAAATATTTGTAAATTTAAATTGTATTGGAAATATCATGGAATGTACTGAATGTAAAATAACATTAAGGAATTTCCAGTGACCAATGTTAAATTCTAGATATTATTTATTACAATGCATTTATATTTCAAAATTTTCATGCCAACAAATATTAACCATATATATGTCAAACCATTGATATGAATAATAAATTCCTGCTAAAAATGTACATCCAGGTAAAATCAAGCTAGCAATCATATCACAAAATTGTTCCAGTGCCAGGTACATCAGATTATAATGATGTATTTTATGTTGAATGTCATATGTTTTGGGTTTACCATGTTGCGATCAATCAACCCATGAGGTCTTACTAGCAAATGTAGTTTATCTTAAATTTTGTAATACCGTGCCATGGCTTGAAAAAACTTTGGAACAATGCCATATGAGTTAGAACAGCGAGTTGGTCACAGAAAAGTAATTTAAACCATTGTAATATGATTATTCCAGTATCCACTGTTGTGCTTGTTTGTAGGTTTCACCAGGGAGGGTGCTACAGGTAATGTTGGCCACTGGAGTGACGGTACAGAGACCGACACGGTCATTGGTCACTGGATGACTGACCAGCCAGATGACAAGTCTGGCAAGTGTGTCAAGGTGAATAATGACATTGACCAGCTGTACCTGTGGTCCATGCATTGGTGCGGTGACAAGTTGCCATTTGTTTGTCAGTGCAAGGCTTGTCTGCAAGGTAAGCAATTACTTGAACTTCTTGCTAATTTGCAAAACTTTTGTCTTGAAAATATATTTGTTTTCCTAGTACCATTCCAAACCCTCATGAAAATATAATGATCAATGGTTTGACATCGGTTATGCTTGAATGTTTGCCAAATATTGTTATAAAACAATATTTTTCTCAATTATAAGAATGTGTTTCTGTATTTCCTGGCTTATTAATTTGTTAGGCAATTCCTGAGGAGTCACTGTATAAACTTAGTCAGTGACTATTTATCTTCTTCTTCTGTCTTATTCATCATGCTGCTGGGCAGACACGGTCTTCCAGAGAGCATCATTTCATCTAAACAATTTCATCCTGTCTTGTGCCATTGTTCCTGGCATTAATATTTCATCTGGCCATCTTATGTCTTCCTGTGATAGTTGCCAAGTGCTCGATCTGCAGTTTCCGAATGTCAGACCCATATTTCCATTTTCTCTGTTTGCTAAATATTACTAAGCTAACATTTACATTTTTAATTCCGTGTTTGTTTCTGTTTTGTGTTCTGTTGCACGTCATCATTTCCTAATATCTTTTCATTTATATTATATTGATTAGGGTTCAGGTTTCACATACATGTCATTTCTGATAACATGAAATGTGTTGACTTACATTTCTTCTTTTCTAATCAATGTCTTATAGAAACGGATTAGTTAATGCATAATTTACTTTCGTTTTACGAAGTAAGTTTCACAAGCTGTCCCTGTCTTGCATATATTTGGGTGCCTTGTTAATTAATGTTAGAATATATCATTGTGATATTTGTGTCTTTAAAAAAAACGTCATTAAAAACACTAATAAATGTGGAACATAATAAGATTGCCATCTAAAGCAAAACAAATCCACATGGCAAGTAGACAAGGAAACCATTGACGTATTGATGTCCGACTTCAATTCATTTCTGTGTAATCTGACCGTCAGCAGAGGTATTTGACAAATTTGTTTTTAAACAACGTGTTTGTTTAACTTGCAGGTGAATTTCAGTGCAGAAATGGCAAGTGCATTAAAGGTGCCTGGCGACACGATGAAGAAGACGACTGTGGCGACATGTCTGATGAAATTGGAAAATGTAAGTGCTAAATTCTCATATTTCAAGGTTAATGCTGCATTATTTGTGTATTATTAAATTTAACTTACATTTTTAATACATATTTCTACGTATATTGAAATTTGTGTACAATGTTCTTTCACATCCCATTTATAGGGATTAATTGATCTAGAAAAAGACATGAGATAGAGATAGAACTATGTGCCTTTGAAAAAATAACCTGGTAAATCAGAACATAATTTTTTTAAATATTAGGCATGTAATCATGTTATTAATTATCATGTTTTGAATTTTATTTAGGACTGCCAACATAACATACTTCTGGTTACAAAATATATAACCATCAATAGCAAAGTGCTCAGAAACGTTAAACTTTTTTCAAAATCTGTAACGTCACAAAACTAGATACATTCTGAGTAGGTGTGCCCCAATTTTTGTGGACTTATCATGCTACTACAGTCTACTGCTCCAAGGATAGGGAGATTCTAAGTGAGAAATACGATGCAGCAGTTTGTGACATTGAGTGATGATTCACATAAGAGAGAGTACCAACTAAACATATTAAAAGAACCATGTTGATTAAACATTTAATAACTCATTGATACACCGATGAACAGATGTATGCAATAGCCTAACTCAGTCTATGGTTGAGATTGCATCAGTGCAGTCTTTTCAGATAAAATTAGATTATAAGTTGTGGGAAAGTCACCCAATTAAATTAGCCCAATATACAGTAAGACTATTACATGTTAAAAAAAAACATAAATGAATTTATCTCCAAAAACAATTCAAACAACACTGTTTTGTTTAAAAGTAACGGTATAACTATAACAGATAAAACGGTTATTGCAAACCAATTTAACAACTTTTTTACAAGTATAGGTCAGTCGACAGCACAAGACATTCATTACAATGGAAATAAGGATTACAATTACTACTTAAATGATAATGTCCATTCCGTTTTCAGTCTACTAAATGTTGATGAAGAAATAGTCAAGAAAACCATTGAAAGCCTTCCCAATAAAAACAGTAGTGGCTATGACGGTATTTCCTGCAAACTTTTGAAAATAATTGAACCCTCCATCATCAAACCATTAACCCTGGTAATAAATCAAGTAATAAATACTGGTATATTTCCCGATACACTTAAACTCGCTAAAGTAATTCCTATTTTTAAGAAAGATGACCCATCTGATTTTAAAAATTATAGACCCATATCTCTTCTTCCAACAATTTCAAAAGTGATAGAGAAAATAATATCTAGTCAACTAACAGCATACTTTAATGATTCTGATCTATTTGTTAAAAATCAATATGGTTTTAGAAAAAACACTACCGAGTATGCATCACTTGAACTAATAGATAGAATAATTACACAAATTGATAAAAATTATGTTCCTTTCAGTATTTTTCTTGACCTCTCTAAGGCCTTCGATACAATTGATCACTCGATACTATTAACTAAACTAAGATATTATGGATTACAGGGTCCTACCCTGAATCTATTTAATAGCTACTTAAGCAATAGAAGACAATACACCGAATTTCAAAATGAAAGTTCTGATATTCTACCTATCACAATTGGTGTACCACAAGGATCTATTCTTGGTCCCCTATTATTCATAATATACATTAATGATTTCCCTAAAGCTAGCAAAATGTTTAACTTTATTATGTATGCCGACGATACCACCTTATTTAGCACCATAATTATTTTCAAGGTAACTCCCCAAATAGAAATATAGAATCGGCAATAAACGATGAACTCCTTAAAATAATTGAATGGTTAAACATTAATAAATTATCATTAACCTTTAGAGACCCGGATTTTTTTCAAGAAATTGCTATGCTATTCTTTAAACGCATGTCATTTCATTACTATAAAGAATTTCAATACACATGTATACATTTTTGGAAAAGTAATATCCTCAAAAATTCAGTCACAGTGAAATATTTGTGTTTATAAGTTGTCAGACATCACACTTTATTCAAAATGGCTGACAATCATTATCGCTGGTGACACATCATCACATTTATTAGACAATAACAAAAAAAGTACTACTCACATATGAAAACTGTTTACATATTCAGAAACTGCACTAAAAACTACACAAAGATGCAAAGTTTGAAGAAAATATCTTCATTGTTTCCTGTTCTATACAAGTCATTTTGAAGTACTGTGTAGCGTCATTATTTCTAGTTTTATGCACATGCCATTTTTTAGCAAAGCACATTTGTATTGACACATTGCCTATACTTTTGTGTGCTAATCAATCCAACAATTAGTGTCATTTTTTACACACAAATGCACACCGCACTGCACACATCTGATACTCGATCGACGGATGCCCAAAGTGTGTCGACTCACACCTCGTGGAATCACGCCACCAGGTTGCAATGCTTTGGCCTTTCTCGTACACAATGCACAGTCCTTGCTCACATCAGCTGACGGGTGATGTAGCCCGACATTCTGTAGTCGTGCCTCAGTGGCACACATATCGGATGGTCGGCCAGCACGTTTTCGTCCACTGCAAAAACCACCAACCAACTGATCGGCCAATTCCTCATGGAAACTTTGATGTTTCAAAATCAAGACATTGGTCGCACTGTGGTGATCACTGTAGAATGAGTCGATCACATACGCATTGTGGATTGACAGCTCCAACAAGTGGAAGATAACACGGCGGTTCCATCTTCGAGAGCGTCGAGCACAATTGTAGTATTTTACAATTCTATCTGCAAAGTCGACGCCACCCATGAAGCTGTTATAGTCCCGAATGCAAGGTGGGGAGGCAACATCGATCCCATCTCTCTCACCACGCTTCCCCTTTCGTTTGACAGTCCTATCTGCGGCTGGTACAGATGCGTCGTACTCTGGAGCATGGATTGTTGTCAGCAAGTGGACAGGTTTACTATCGATCCACACCTGTGCAACAATCGACGACTTCATCCTCCACATGTTGTCTCCGCGTTTTCTACCACGCAACGACTTCACAGTGATTTCACGGGGGAACCCACTGCGATCAGGCCGGGACGTCCCGCAACAGTACACCTACAACAATAATCAATTGTGTTATTTGAAGGCATTCATGTTATTCAAGGCAGCTGTAATAGAAAATACATACTAGGCACAACAATAAAAACACAAGAGATATATGTAAAAGACATCATACAAATTTACTGTTAGTTTGTTGATTTGATATAAAATGTTCATTTACCTTCTGTGCATATAGCTCCTCCAACAACGGCACCTTTGTGTAGTAGTTGTCAGTGTAGAGATGGTATCCCACATCGTGGTAGTGCTGCATCAATTCATGGACAACGCGGCCAGATAGGTCGACTTCTCTTTCTTCATTCAAACGTGCGCCGGTGTATATTTGTATCTCGCATACATATCCTGATTTGGACTCGGCCATGACGAAAGCCTTTATACCAAACCGGGCTCTCTTCGACGGAATATATTGCTTGAAATATATTCGCCCTTTGTATGGAATCATACTTTCATCGATTGAGATATCTCTCGCGGGTCGGTATAGCGTTCGAAAACGTGTCTGCAGCAATTCCAGCAAAGGACGAACCTTGAACAGTGGGTCATGGTTGGCAGCTCCTCTCGGGATGAAGTGAGTGTCATCGGACACGTGCAAATACCGGTATATTTGCAGGAATCGGTCTCTCGGCATGACTTCAGCAAACGATGGCATTCTAAACAACCATTGTTTCTGTCTCCAATAGTCGCGTAACTTTGGCAGTCGTACAATTCCCATGGATATCACAATGCCGAAGAAAGCTTTCATCTCACGGCTGGTAGTATCTGTCCACGGAGTCTTGTGTTGGTGAGGCTGTGCTGCTTTCTTCCTGTGTCGGTTCGCGTTTGTTTGTTCAACAAACAGATCGATTACATCACCGTCAAAGAACAGTTCAAACACGTCAATGGGGCGCACATCATCGGGCAGGCGATTTCTTCGGAAAGTTGGACCAACATTTCCACTAAAGGGAACAGTGTTCTGTCGTGGTGTGAATACATTACTCCAACCACGATCTCTGCTGGGTGTACGAACTGTAGGCCTAGCCACAGACCTGCCATGTCCACGACCACGCCCTCTGTGAATAGGGGACCGGTCACGTCCACGTCTTGACTTTGAAGCGGTAACCCTACCTCGCCTGGGCCTGCCTGTCGTTGCTGTTGCCCTGGCCTTAGACCTAGTCAGTCTAGCCACACCTTGCTGTTGTTCACTGTAGCTGTCAGTGTCACTGCTGCTTTCAGCATGAAGATTACCACTGGTAGCAGCAGCTACAACTGTCGAAACCAGTCCACTTCCACTCGGGATTGGATCGATCGAATCAATCGTTTCAGTCTCACTGTCCGAAAGAACAGGCGTCACAGCGAGCGATATTTCGGCTTCTTTGTCAGTCTCGCTGTCATCTTCATTCGATAATTCACTATCTTCCATATCATCAATAATTCGAAGCACCTCGTGTGGATCTGCGATCAAGCGCGATCGCAGCGCCATTACTTACTTTTACGGCGGAACACAAATTATCAACAACAATCTTCAAAACGCTATAACAACACTAATATCAAAAAATTTGTGACGCCATTACTACAGGGAATGCCTAGGCTATTGCTCTATTGATCAATCCCCTACACCCCTCTACCAGAGCAATGAAATTACCACAACAGACCACATATGACCACCCCTATGCCGTCGCGCGATATATCGCGCGACCGGTTTCTAAAGGTTAAACAGAAACAAATCCAAATATATGATTTTTCACATGCAAAATAAAGCTGTCGATAACTTTATGCTCAATATAAATGGTACAAACATTGAAAGAGTAGATGAATTTAATTTTTTAGGACTTACTTTAGATACAAATTTAAATTGGAATAAACACATTGAAAAAGTATCAAACAAGTGTTCCAAAACAGTCGGCATCTTAAACAGACTAAAATATGTCTTTCCCCTAGAAATTAAAATTATCTTATATAATACGTTATTTTTATCACATATCAACTATTGCATTATGGTGTGAGGATACCAAGGTAGTCGAATGTTGAAAATACAAAAGAAAGCTATGAGAATTTTATCTATAAGTAAATATAATTCACACACTGAGCCACTTTTCAAAAAATTGAATATCTTAAAAATTGATGACATGTTCAAATTACATGAACTTAAGTTTTATTATAAATATGTACATCATGACCTCCCTGCTTACCTATTAAATTGGAAAATAATTACAAATGCTTACGTACACAATTACAACACAAGGAAAAAAACAGAGTTACACCCATTCAGAACAAAACATGAATTTGCCAAAAGATGTCTTAGATACAGTTTGCCACATGTCATTAACAATACCTCAAAGTTAGTCACAGAGAAGATTGGAACACAGCTTCAGAAGTTTTGGTAATTATGCAAAAAACAATTTATTAGAAAAATACGTAGATACGTGTACAATATTAAACTGCTATACATGCTATCAAAGTCATTAAAACTGTATTAATGCATGTGATATGTATGGATATGTATTGTATATATATAAATCAGCATATGGATATTGTATTTGTGCATATACACATACATATCAAGTATATTGAAGTGTACTATTGACAACTAGTATTTGTTTATTTTAACATACCTTTAATTCTCCAGTACATGCATATATGTAATCAAGTAATCTCGGTTTCTTTTCTTTTCCTGCACTTTTACTTCTACATTTACATTTGCACTTCCTTCGGTAAAATTGAATTGAAACAAATTATTTACTGTGGCTCCTATGAGAGCGACTGTTATTGTCTTAATAGGAGTCACAGACCCCATCTAATTTGAAATTACACTGCATTTGTATATATATGCCTGTTCATGTTACGTTAATTTCATATTATACACATATTGTAATTGGGGTCTAAATAAAACTTTCTTGTTCTTGTTCTTAAGACTAGAACATAGCATTGTCATTTCCAAAGTTTATGACCCAAGGTGATGGGGGTATTTGTAATGAATGTGCTATCTGTAAGCCATGGTGACCAGGGCCTCACCCAGGATCAAATGTTTGCCAGTCCACATTTTTTCCGACATGCTATGAAGCACAGTTGGGCACATGATCAGACGCATGATCGAAAGTATTGAACATTGAATGAGAATTCCTAATTAGTATATTGTGATTCACATTTTAATGCCACTTACAATATAGAACATATAAGTTGTTTCATTAGAACACATTTAATTGCCACAATTTTCAAAATTACTAACAAAACTATAACAAATTAGCAAACTTAACATATTTAATGTGGAATCCCAATTTTATATACAATTAAAATGTGTGTATATAAATTGTATACTAGTACGTATAATGGACTATGGAAGGTAATATTTGGAATTTTAAAGCATTCAATTTTGTTGTTGTACAAGTAACATATCATAATATTAGAAATACTACAGTTCATTTTTTGTTTAATTTCTAAAACAAAATATTAGATTGACAAATAGTTTTAAAATAATAACAAGTTACAGTTATTAATTAAAACATTGTGTATTTGTGTTGTTGTGAATGTTTCGATTGTTAAACTATAAAACAGTCAAAACATTAATTAATTTAATTAGCAAGCGTAGCTCCATCCCTTAGATCACCCAGCGGGTGACCAAACAACAACAAAACTATACCATTGTAAAGAATGTTATGTTGTCATACCAATTATATTAAATATGTGTTATTTAACATGGACTGAACGATGTAAGGGCTGGCCAGATGCAACAGCCGCAGCGGACGCTGTGGTAATGCTAGTTAGTTATTGTGATAGTCATGCACTGTTGTCTTGTTAGTGGTCGTCGGTGCCTTTGATGCGGTTACTATTAGGTCTTGGAAATAGTTTGGGAACAGAAAGAGCGGGTTCTTCCCATTCAGGCACAAATTACAGCAATACACTCAATTGGTGCCTGCATAACATCACCCAATCAGTTCAGTAAACCATCCAATAAAGTCTCGTCGTAATCGACAAGTGCTTATTGTATCTCCCCGCCCTGATTATTTGGTCTACGAAAGTGCTGCCTGCTTTTCAAGCAACCACCGCTAGCGGTTAGGTGACAATTACCCTGGCAAGTCGAGGCCTTAATTGGTTTCTGGTGTGTGTCGGGCAGCTGGCCAGGCGATCCACGTGGTCAATTTTCAAAACCAATCTGCGTAGATTTTATAACTGACTTTGCGGCAGTTTCAATAATGTAGTAAAAATGGCATGGACAGGCTGGCCATTGCAAAAATACGACATGGACGGATACGGAAGGGCCAGCCCGACGGACCTGTCCACAATCAATGTTAATTCGTCCAAAAATGCGATTTTTGAATTTTACCCATTCAAATGACGGGTGGACCGGTCTCTGTGTGAGGCCATGTTGGTGATGAAGGCATGATTTATAAACATGCTTTAAAAAAAATATATTTTTCGTTTATAATGTACTCCAATTGTAATGTTTAGCAAACATACATGAATTTAAAACGTGCATGTAGTGTACATGTATGGATGGATATTATTTTGTGTAGATCTATATGAATGGATTGCACTTTGGTCGGCAAGAGTTAAAAGTTGACAATGGGCGATAATATGGTGTCGGCGGCAACAAACGCTGTTCACGGTGCTCGATGAAAGCTTATAAACAATATCAATGACAGGCAAGGCACAAGGGTATTGATTAGACTGTTCTCAGTGTCCAGTCATCAAAGTAAGATGCGATTTAAATAACTCCATTCAGGCCATTGTTCTGTTTATTGTCCGCACGGCTGTTGTCTGTGTTCGGGCGCAGACTGGAGAAAACCAGAGCGCTATTTGGGCCTCAAAATGCGCTAAACCTAAGACGCAATATTTATAGCATAAATATGCCTGGGATGATGAGGAATGATTTAATTATCGCATCGAAGTGTCAAATTTAGGCAAAACTATGGTTAAAAACAGCAAAATCGAGGTGGGCCCCTCAATTTTCTCAGATTTCTCAGACACGTTTTTGTATGTGTCTTTTGAGAAAATGCGGCAAAATGTATGCAGCATTCAACACGTCATTGACGCATTTCCAAGGCAATCCCTGCATTTATATAATTTGTTTATAATTTCACTGCATCTTTGTATGTACACTGCATATTGGTTTTTATCTGAAATAATATATTCTATTATGTTCTATTGTGTTTCAATGACAGTACATTTTCACTTGTCTTTTTGTTGTGTTTTGTACCAAGACATAATAATTTGTCAGCATGTTAATGACATGCTTTCAGCTGGCAGCTGCTTACATCACATCAAGATAAATTCAGGTCAAGTTGGTTCATTAAATTATGACCATCTGGCAGACTGCATGTGGATCCTGGAGGGACCAGTGGACAAGAAACTTCAGTTGACTGTAAGTCCTTCTCTTTGTATAATTACCGGTAGTTTTACTACTGTCACCAACATATATTGATTGTGTTAGAGCAGTGTTTCTCAAACTGCTTTGCTCTATGGCCCCTTTTTCTCAGACAATCATCATAACGCCCTTGCCAACCACAACAAATCTAAAATAACCAATGTTTACTCTAAAAGCAGTTAGAGATGAATACACCTTTATTTGAAGTCGTATTTAAACTATGCTGCTGTTAATCAGATAGGTGATGTTGCATAAAACCAACAAGCTTCATGATTGTGATTGATTTAAAGTCATATCTTACTGACACTTCACAAAGAAGTGTCCATTTTGGTCCATTCAATCAAATAGGTGACGCTACATAACACCAATAAGCTTCATATTGGGTATATTTACCTCTGAAGAAACTTTTTATTTTTTTCTCTGTCTATTTTATCACAATATTTAAGGTTCAAGCATTATGATTGTGAATTATTTATCTTTTTAATGCTGCACAAAGAAATGTCTGTTTTGATTCGTTCAATCAGATAGATGACACTGTATAACACTACAATTATTTGGAAGTCATACCTAACTGACATTACACAAAGAACTGTCCGTGTTGATTGGTTCAAACTTTAATGGGATGGATGATACTACAAAGCATCAACAAGCTTATTGATTCTGAATTTCGTTATAGCGAGTGCATACCAGAGATCATGCTCCACCTTGAGCTTGTTGCAACATTTTGTCTTAATGTACACGAGATCAGAGAACGCAGCCGCATAGTGGAAGGTTGAAGCGAATGGTAGCAGGTGACGCAGGACAAAGCCACACGAGTTACATGGATGACCAGAACACTGTGACAGTTTCAGATTCGAACTTCATCTTGGCACCTGAATCTTCCTGGAGACCAAGAAGCTCTGTGCAACATCATTGTCATCTGGTACACATATAAATGGCACGGTGAATGGATTTATCACAAAACAAGAATTTTTCCTTCAGGTCTCCATTGTAAATGTACCTGGCGAATACCATCAGTTGTGAGCAGGACTGAACATCTGTCGATTCATCAGGTTGGATGCTGAACAAACCAGCGCTTTTGATTTCCTGGATCACCTGTTCTTTGATGTCCAAAGAAAGCTCACATATTCTGCGGAAGACAGTATCATTGGAAAGAGAAATGACTCCATATTTTTGAGCATTCTTCTCTCCCAGAACAAGTTTGACCATGGTCTTGGCACATGGGGCTATAAATTTAACTGCTCTCCGATAGTTTGAGATTTCTTGACATTACAATGGGATAACAATTTGACTCATTGTGCGAGTAATGGTACGTTTTAATAGTACACAAATTATTTTTATGAGGCATAGTTCCACTCCCACAGCCCCCTTGAAATTGCCAAATGGCCCACCGGGGGCCACGACATTACAGATTACAGCTATTTTTAAGAAAAGCTAAAACTCTGAAGCACTGTTATACCTTAGTTAGCATGGACACATCTGGAAGATATTTGGACCACTCAAAGATATGTCACCTCATGACATTAAACACAAATATACAAAAATATATCAGAAATAAATTAGCAAAACCAGCAGCTCTATTATGCCATTATACATTAAATCAATTTTATAGAGAAAACAACTTATTTAGATTTATGAAACATGTCAATATGATGACATTTTCGTAATCTTCATAGTAAGAATACAAGTACAACAGATTGTCATATTTAACAGGAATTTTATTACTAAAGAACAACATAACTACAAAATGACAACAGATCAGTGACACTGTCCAGTAAGTCAAGAGTAGCTTATAGACCGGCCACATTCTCGCTTGCGTGGTGTCGGCACGGCGTGCACGGGTGCAGGTAACGGATTCCGTGGCCCTGTCAGTATCTCATCCCCTACCCTGCGTGCTCAAGTGCAGCAGCAGTAGTTTCTCATTGTGGCTCCTGTTTACTGGACGGTCCAACAACAGGGGCAATCTTCAGCAATGCCCAGTCTCCTGCTAACCGGGCGGTCATATAATAGAGGCAACCTCCTAGGCTGGGCTTGGACTTAGAACATCCTAGAACTTCGAAGCCACACTGGAACGAATGAAGAAAGGAAGATGATCGGTTACATTGTGAATTGTATAATAACTAGCTTTCATGCATCCTTGGACCAACAAACCAAGCACAACATTTACACAGTTCCCACTAACTATTTAATTCATCCTGTCAAAAATGAATGCAAATTAAGCCACAGTGGTTCCCTTGAAGGGTGGCTCATTAAATTTGCCCACTGTTTTCATCTATTTCTGACAAGTAGAAAAGCATTATATTGGGTACAGGTAAGTAAATAATAACTATAATTACCTACCGGTACCTTTGTTATTTAAATCATTGCCAATTGGTAGCTCAGATGAATGGTCCAAGAAAGTGAATGAACAATTTAGAAAGAAGTAAGTAGACCTCAGCCTATTGTCAGGCTGCCCCCAAAGTTAACTTATTAATATATAGGCATTAAGCAATAAGGTAAGAAACTGATGCAAGTAGCGCCACATTTGGGACATACCAAGCAACTCCTTCCATGCTGTATTTCTTGTTTATTTTTATGTTCATAATAACAGGAAATGTGAAACCTGCCTTATTTTTATTAACAGTTTACAAAAGTCGACACAGAGGAGAACATTGATGTGGTGGACGTGTACGTGGGTGGAAGTACATTTGCTACCAGTGACTACATGACATCTCTGTCAGGACACATCACTGGTGACAACCTTCCAACATATGTCAGCACCAACAACTTCATTATAGTGAGATTCACCAGTGACAAGACTGTTAAGAAGACTGGATTCAAAGCCACTTTTACTACTGGTAAGAATTGATTGCTTATTTGTCATTGATTATGGACATACTTTTATTCAAAGTTTGTAAATATTTTGATAATTCCAGACTGAGTTGATCAACCTATTTGTGGACATAGCCTACACATAGTTCTCATCAATCAATAAAGGAACAATATAACAAATTAATTATATATTTCAGTAAATGCTGAACAATGAGACAGCTCCATTGGATCAGCTGTGATGTTCTGAAGAAAGGCTACGACTGAGACCAGCTCATAAGACACCTGTTCTTTTTAATGTGACTACTGTCTGTGCAGTGTTAATAGAAGAAATATGGTAATACTGAAGTAATTATTCCAGTTGAATAAAACTTTGCGTACAAGAGGGATGTTGCTGCTTCATTACAGTTGTTGTAAATATGACAAAATGAAAAAAAAGGTTTCTTTTGAGAAACTGACTAACAAATATATAATTTAGGTATGTTAGTGTTGCTGATAATGTTGATGAAGACTTGTTTGAACAAAATAATTACACATTCCTGCTGAAAGAATTTAAATTGAAGTTGAATGAAAGCCATATGTAGTAGTGAGTATTTGCAACAAATCATTTGTCAATCATCATAGGCTAACTGAAACATTTGCTGATGAATAAAATCGTTGTATGCGCCCCTGACACATACATCCTCCTATGCAAAGCAACAATGCAAGACAAGTGTAGATTGAAATAGGCCACCTTAATGACATTTAGCTTTATTCATTCACATAACTCATAAACAACCACATAAATACTTCAATACATGTTCACAGCAAACATGCCGGCCCCACTGGTATTGGTAACCAATACCTACAAGTCCTAGACATATTACCAACCACCATTACTAACCATCTCATGACACTATATTTACCATTGACTCCGTATCGGTGGGGGTCGCTCCGCTACTAGGTCACCTAAAATCAAATTTGACCGACCCCCACCAACTTGTAATTCTTATAGAAACACTGTTGCTAATGGAAAATAAATATATCTGTAAATTATCATATATTATTATGTAACCAGTTTACCCAGAGATAGGTTGTTTTTAATTTTACAAACATCTCTGATGTAATAGTACCTATTGATTGGGACTTATATATATATATAAGACGTGATTTGTCAGGATTGTTGATTGGACATACACTGTAACACAACAGGCTTCAATCGTGGATAGAACAACAACATTCGGTTCATATATGACATAATTACCTCACAAGAAACTTTTCTCTTCAATATTTTGACTGCTTCTCGCAGTCTTCATCGGCAGAATGATGTTGGCTGGGAGCTCCAAGCAGTCCTTCTCCAGTTCTTTGTGTCACATGACAGTGGTCATGTGACATACACATATCGTTATTTTGCTGATAAAGACTACAAGAAATAGCCAAAATATTTAAAAGCAGAGAAACAAGTTTCTTGTGAGGTAATTGTGTCATATTATAACAACCAAGAAATTGGATCATCAATCCATTCAAAGAATATTGAGTTCCTTGTGTAACAACATTTTGCACAACTATCATTTTACAGAATATTTGTACATTATATTATCTTTGCATGGTGTCAGTGTGTCAAGTAATATACATTGTAGCTATTGAATGATGTCTGCTAAATTTGTGAGTTTCCTTTTAATTGGGCCTTAATTTTAGGTCACAAATGCAAGATGAACAAGCTACCTTCATTTGGACGGATGGATGATTCTGATGCAAGCTTTCTGTGGCCACAAGTAACAAATGAACATGTCTGTAAAGATCGATGTTTAGCCGAAAAATTCTGTGATGCATTTACATATGCGTCCAAGGAAAAGAAATGTATTGCACACAAGAAGATTGTTTCTCCAAAGAAAGGTGACTGCTGTTCCTACTGGGCTAAGACATGCCCAGGACTAAAAGGAGAGCCAAGTAAGTATAACGGTATTTTGTTAAACATTTTGTGAATCAAGGCTTACTTGCTTTTTTACTTGTACTTTTGTCTTCTTCTATGTTGCACAAATGGTCAATGATCCTACAGTCAGTTTATAATTATCATCATGCATAAATGGCAATATGTTAATTAATAAGTTCTAATTAGGTTCATCAGAAAATATGTTAAATACAGTTATTTAAGTTTATCATGATTGGATTTGTGATAGTGTTTGTTTTAACCTTAATTATTTCAAGATGTCATCCAAGAGTAGTAATAAATAATATTTATTGATTTCTATATTTCAACCTCGTGTATCACATCTTTCAGCACTCCCGAAAATTCCTGGGGCAGGTGGATCTGTCGTTGCCAGCACAAAACTGTCATACCTCACATCACCTTTCTACCCACTGAAGTACTTCAGCAACAATAAACTGGCATGGATTATCTCTGCTCCGAAGTTAAGCATCATCACAATTGAGGTAACGCCAGTGATCATTGTCATAATGCCTTATACTTGTTATTTGTTTTTTTTGCTTACACTATCAATTGTGTATTTATATTTATGCATAACAAGAAAGCCAATCCAGTGTACAGTGAAGTATGCCAAATTAATTATATTTAATAATTAACGAGCCAGCCATTGTGGAAAGATCCACCATCAATACAACATAGAGAACTTTGCTAGAATATCACGTAATAACAGCATGCATGCTGGCTCCCCAAACAAAATTGTTGAATAATCTAACTATAGTCAAGTGTGTTGAGATGGTAATGGCAGCAGGGGACAGTGTAATCAGCTGGACAGAGAGGCTGCTGAATACATGTATAAGACAAGGAAAGTACCAGAAGAGTGGCTGAGAGTGCTATATAGTATATTATTGTCCCAATATGGAAGAGGAAGGGAGATGTGCAAGGTCCAGGGAAATACAGAGACAACACACTTGTAAGTCACATCATGAAGCTGATAGAGAGGATCCTGGGTGGGATGATTCGAGAGAGAATATAACAGGAATTAGGTGAAATTCAAGATGGCCACCGTAAAAATTCATCACTCAAATATCTCAGCTTCTGAGCAACATACAAACATGCTCTCTGTATGATTAAGCAAGTGGACGGCTTTGTGTACCTTGAAGGAATGGTTACGGTGGATGGGCGTTCAGATGTGGAGGTGTGATGCCGAATACAAACAGGAGTGAATGCTTGGAGAAAGGTAAAGGGAGTCATGATGGACAGAAAAATCTTGAAAAAGCTGAAAGGGAAAGTCCTGATAGTGTGTGTTACACCGGCATGCCTGCAATGGTCTGGAGACAGTGGCACTGACAGAACAACAATGTCAGAAGCTGCAAGTTTGTGAGAACAACTTGGTTAGAATAATAACAAGACCAAAAAGGGTAGACAGAAGAAGGACGAATGACCTGAGAAAAGGGGTTGGAATGCAATGCGGTGTAACAGGAGGATTATTGAGAAGCCGGATGAGATGGGCAGGCCACTTGGCAAGGACGGATGAGATGGGCAGGCCACTTGGCAAGGACGGATGAGATGGGCAGGCCACTTGGCAAGGACGGATGAGATGGGCAGGCCACTTGGCAAGGACGGATGAGATGGGCAGGCCACTTGGCAAGGACGGATGAGATGGGCAGGCCACTTGGCAAGGACGGATGAGATGGGCAGGCCACTTGGCAAGGACGGATGAGATGGGCAGGCCACTTGGCAAGGACGGATGCCGGAAAAATAGCGAAGAAAGTAGAGGCAGAACAACATAAAGGACACAGGAAAAGAAGAAGGCTACAGCTGAGATGGGAGGACTGTGTGAGGAGTGACATGAGAAGATCAGGGGAGGAGGAAAGAAGGAGAATGGGAGTGATGGACAGTAAACTATGGAAGGAAAACACACAGAGAGTGGTTCAGCTTTACTGTACCTGACCCTCACCCCTGTACAACAGGGAACAAGGAGGATACACAGAGAGTGGTTCAGCTTTACTGTACCTGACCCTCACCCCTGTACAACAGGGAACAAGGAGGATACACAGAGAGTGGTTCAGCTATACTGTACCTGACCCTCACTCCTGTACAGCAGGGAACAAGGAGGAGACACACACAGTGGTTCAAGCTTTACTGTACCTGACCCTCACTCCTGTACAGCAGGGAACAAGGAGGAGACACACAGAGTGGTTCAGCTTTACTGTACCTGACCCTCACCCCTGTACAGCAGGGAACAAGGAGGATACACAGAGAGTGGTTCAGCTTTACTGTACCTGACCCTCACTCCTGTACAGCAGGGAACAAGGAGGAGACACACACAGTGGTTCAAGCTTTACTGTACCTGACCCTCACTCCTGTACAGCAGGGAACAAGGAGGATACACAGAGAGTGGTTCAGCTATACTGTACCTGACCCTCACTCCTGTACAGCAGGGAACAAGGAGGAGACACACACAGTGGTTCAAGCTTTACTGTACCTGACCCTCACCCCTGTACAGCAGGGAACAAGGAGGAGAGCATCAAGTCAAGCTTAGCTTACTGAATGTGTCTACACGGTATGTTGTTACTTTATGTGTTTCCTCCTAGGTGGTTTGTATATCATGTGCCAAACTTTCAGCATTGTTCCTGTATTAAAAAACAAAATCCCTCAAATTGTAAAAGCTGCAATTAAATATCTCTACCAAGAGTTTTTTTATACAAATTTTTTATACAAATTTGTGTATCATGAATGTATTATTTGTCTCATGTTTTCACTTGTGTATCTCGTGAATATATTATTTGCCTTAAGTTCCTACATCATGTTTTCATTTGTATTGCTTCTTTAAAAACTACATGCAGTGAATCTTGAGTCTCTCCTAAATGGGCATGCAGATGAATTTTATAGATTGTATTTCTAATTTGCAAAGTTTTAAAATTGTGATTGTTGAAATAAACACTATTTAATTTGTAGTTTTTCCAGTTTAGATAAGTTATATAACCATTTAATGTATTGCTTTATATGTACAGGGTATTATAGTAAATACCAAGTTTTCACGGGCTGGCGAAGAGTTATGTCATCCATTCATTTATTACTTTTATTAGAATAGCAATTAATGGGTGGATTCTTCTTCTTTCTTAGTAAAGCCAATGTTGAGGATGTAGACTATGCATCCATAGTTTTAATAACTGGAGTTACTCTAATAAGACAATAATGGTTGTCTCACCAGCATGCGGAGATACAACCCAGGTGACAGTAGTTTATTGGTGCACTGTTACAGAGACTTGACATTGACCTTGGGGCTGGTGACAGTGTGACCATCTACGATGGTGACAAGCCATCAGACCGTCATTTAGCCAAGTACACAAGTAACGGCTCAGATGGACCCAGACATGTGATGACAACTGGTGCTGCCGCCTACATCTACATGCACACCAAGTCATTGGAGGCTGGTCGTGGATTTGAGTTCTCTTACGTAATCGGTAAGGCTTAATCAACTTAACCACTGCATATATAAGATTTGTTGTTGTTATTTAACAGTTTGTTCTGAAGCGGTATTATTACATTAAATAGCTCACCCATTTATATATACAGCGCAACCTCGCTTTGTAGTCACCTCAGTAATACAGCCACCCCCTCAACTCACCTCACCCTATGACTGTCCGACATTATTTCCACAGGATTATAGCATAGGAAACTAGTCCCACTAATACAGTCGCCTTGCTATTGAGTTCCCTTTCTACCAGTCCCGAGTGTGACCTTAATAGTGAATTTTCACTGTATTGTGACCTTAATAGTGAGGTTTCACTGTATTGTGACCTTAATAGTGAGGTTTCACTGTATTGTGACCTTAACAGTGAGGTTTCACTGTATTGTGACCTTAACAGTGACGTTTCACTGTATTGTGACCTTAATAGTGAGGTTTCACTGTATTGAGACTTTAATAGTGAGGTTTCACTGTATTGTGACCTTAATATTAAGGTTTCACTGTATTGGCATTGATACGCAATTAAGAAAACATTTTATTGTGCTAAGTTAAAATTTAAGGGATTTTACATATTGAATTATGGCAGACATGCATTAGTAAATAGCACTGGCTATCCTAGGATTTAAACTATTTACATATAAGGTACAGAAATCCACAAAGCACACATAGTTAATTTACGGACTCTGTTGTTCGATTTACAAGTGAGCTAACCATTCGTTCCAGTTTAACACATAATTATGTAGTTATGGACATGCAGTAGTTATATCTTAAATTCCATATCAGCCATAGGCTGTGGAAGCTTTAACATCCTTCTATAATGTTTAGTTCATATTGACGTTAACATGGCTATGGCTTCGTTGTTTCCAATGCCCATTCTTCACCGGTTTTGGTCGCTTAGCTGTGCCATCACTCCAAATCTGCTGTTATATCTACATGATGGTAATATGAAGATTTTTGTGTGTTACCATTTCAGGATGTGATGTCACCATAGAAGACACTAATGGTGTCATTCAGTCACCGGGCTATGGTGTGTCAAACACTCTGTATCCTAACGTAGTGAAATGCACATGGACCATCAATGCTAACTCACCTCTCCTGTTGACATTTAAGGATACGTTTGATTTGCATGATCAAGACTCTTTGAAGGTACGTTTTCCATTCACAGTTCATGTACATATGCAATGTTTGGTTGTCAAATTATATATAATGGCTTTGGATTACTTGAAATTACGTTTACACATGTTTTGGTTGTATGTTGTACACATTGGTGTAAATATAGATAACAGTAACAAGTCTAGTTATGATGAGCAGTTTTACTGTTGTTGACATTTCATGGTAATTTCTTTCTTGTGAAGCATACATGTATATGTACATAGCAGGATCAATGTATTTGTTCTGTTTCATTCATTAGTAGACATTATACCTAATAAGAGACGTGGTTTGAATTTAAAATATTTTGGCTGTGTTGCATGGCCTTCACTGGCTGATTCATTGGCTTTTCTGTGGCTATATCACACGACCAGCATCATGTAATCCAAGCTGTAGATGGACTGGTGGGAGCTCCTGTCCAACATCTTGGTTCAAGGCATGTTTCTTTCAGTGGATTTTACTTGCTTCTTTTATTTTTTCCGCTATACATACCTATAGGTGTCATGCCTGTAGCGAAGCAAGTCAATTCACTAACGAATGCTGCAATACAGCTGTAATATATGGAATTGAGACCAGGTTTCTTGAGAGATAAAGTCTACTGATTGGACAAGCCAAGAAATTGTAATCATTCAGGTGTATTTGTTACACTGTTGTCAGATTTATGAAGGTTCAGATAAGACAGGTACATCCAAGCATTCAAAGAGTACCAAACCTTCTGACATCAAAGCAGCAAGTGGAAAACTCTTCATTGAATTTAAGACAAATGCTGCAGGAAATGGTGTTGGATTCTCTGCAGAATTCTCCATAGGTAATTGAACATTATTGTTAGCAGTATTCATCAAATAAAGTTATGTTACTGATTGTGGTTTTGAAATATTTTGAGCTGGTGCAAAATAGATTTGGTAATTAACAAATAATTATTGTAATATATGTAAATTTGTTAGATACAGAAATGCAATAGAATTGATACAAATAAATCCTGCTGTTCATATTACAATTAAGCTGTTATCAGTTTGATTTGTTCCACATTGTACATCGGTGTAATCATGGTTGTTTCTTCTGTTTAATTGCCCTGTGATTAGAAATCACATTACCAGTTTGCAGATGGACTTTTAATTATCTGAAAGTATCACCTCTCTGATGTTACTAACATGTGTTATGACTACCTTACATTCATGTCAGTCTGTTTTAGACTGTAAAGATCCACCATTTAATTCATCTTCACCGGGTCTTGAGATCATCGACACATCAGACAAACCAATAACTGGCTCAGTTGACACACACTTTGGAGCATCCTTTCGACTGCAGTGTCTCTCAGGGTATTACTTCTCAAATGAAGAGTTTGGCCAGTGTAGTAAGTTCCACTCTTTCTTATACTATTGTACAGTTTGTTTGTGGATACTTTTTGGCAAATACAACAAAAATGTATCAGAATTGTCAGTAATAACAAAAGGAGTGTCAAAGTCAAGCATTTTAATAAAAAATAAGTTTTTATCTCAAATAAATGTGAAATAAATTGCTGGTTTAAGAAAACTAAATTACTTGATGTAAACTAAGCTTACAATTATGACCACAAGCATTCAGCGATTTATACAAGTGGTTCTCCAAAAAATTAAATCACCCCTATAATAAAATAACGTTAAACACATAAGGAGAAAGGAGGGATAAAATACATTCCTCAATACCACATATTTTGTTGTTCACACAGTATACACTTTTAAGATAAAACAGCACAAAAGACAAAAATATGATGTTCACATGCTATACATTTATATTATTCCACTGGCTGTAGATAGCGGCTTGTAATTTTGCAAAATCATAATTTATTGAATAATATATTAAATGCCAAAGCGAAATATATGGTAGCAAGTATGATCAGATAAGTAAATATTGTTCATGTTGTAAATACACTTTCTCAAAAACAGTTAAAAATGGCAGTTTAATGAATGAATGAAACTTTGATACAAATTAATTAAATGAGTGCATAGATTGTTGAAAATGTTGCATGTGAAAACAAAGGCTATGAACTAAATATCTGCATTGCTGTACAGTAATTAAATGTTATTATTATATATTTGAGCTGTTGTTATTGATGTTTAGTGAATGCCTCGTCACAACCAGTGACAATGACGTGTGAACGAGGAGGAAAATGGAATGTGAACAGCTTTCCAAAATGTGAACGTAAGTTGAACTACTTCATGCACCACAGCCATAATTACGACTGAGACTTGACTACAGAAGATACTATTGGCAGATGTATTAATTTCATTCATGTCAGTGGATCTAAATTTTGACCAGTGAAGAAGATGCGGAATGTTCTGAATATGTTTATATCAGTGGGTTTGCCAGATATTTTCTGTGTGGGATATAATAAACAACATATCGGCTAAACTAGAGTAGCTACAAATGTCAGTGCAAGAGTGTAGCTTTTTAAACAATAATTTAAGCTTCTCATGGGTGGTACTGATCAGTAATTTGTAAAAGTCCAGGATGATTGTTCTGTTTTTATTGTGCGTGATACAAAGGATTTCAGGGCAAAATGTGATATATGCAAATTTGGGTGACATTTTTGACTGGGAAAAATTTCAGAATTGTATTTTGCAAGAAATGCTCCGACCCTTGCTATCAGTCGCTACGATTCTGTATTTTTAAGATATTCCAATATCATGTACAAGTATTTATTTACACTTGGAGGATGAAGTGCAGAAGCGAGTGTTTGTTTAAAAAAACATGGATATATCTCATTTTTCCCTCAAAGCCTTCACATGTGCCTATTGTACCAATACATAGTGCTTAAATGGGTGGATATGTCAATAGAATGTTAACAGTTAATATTATTTTACAGCTGTGTATTGCGGTGCAGTGCCTGGTGTTGCCAATGGATTTGTGGTGAACACAACGTCAGTTCTGCAAGGGGGGACAGTCTTATACAAATGCTTCGAAGGTTTCATTCAGGGTGATCAAGAAAGCACGTGTATGGATAATGGAAGATGGAGCAGTCGGCCCACATGTACTGGTTAGTGCAGTGTATCAGAGTAAATATGTATCATAAAAATTGTTAGCGTAAAATGTCACATCATATATTTCATGTTATTGTTAGCCACATAGCAGTTGTATAAAATAAATTTTCGTAAATTTATTGAACTAATTCATGTGATCAGCAACATATCGTTTTTGGCAAAGTCGAATTTAATCAAAGCATGTTGATCAATATTCCATAATACAAGCGTTATGTATAATATATTTTGAGGACGGTTTGAGCTAAAATTTCAGAGGATTTACGTGCAATAGAATTTCTCATATTATACTGATTGCAAAATTGACTCGAAATGTTATGTCTCCAAATAATAATCTTTACAGTCATGCATAGTTTTAATTGAAACTTTGAAAAAGTCAAAGCTAAAGAGCAGATTGTTGTGATAACCTCACTATTACTGTAGAATACTGTAGATATCTTGTTATGTGGCTACGTTGATGTAACATTGAGTAAACTGTTCCTCTTCCAGTTGGAACATGTCCTGAACTTGGCAGCATTGTAAATGTGAATGTGAATGTGAATGCGACGAACAGCAACAAGTATGGCAGTGTGGTGGAATACGTTTGTGACGAAGGCTACCAGATTGACGTAGGAATGCCTCGTACCTACTGCCAGGGCAATCAGACGTGGAGACAAGCTGACGTTCTCACTAACTGCACCAGTATGTTTCCTTCCTTTCATTATCCTCCAATTTGCACTTTGTGAATTGCACTGTAATTTTTATATTTGTGTGTAAATTAGGAACCAAACTCCTCTGTGTAATGATTATGCTCTGGTTTTTTTTAAATGTCGAATGTCAGCAATATTACTTAATAAACAAGTAATATTTTTTATTTGAATCAATTCTTGATGAAATCACACATGTGAAAGCTAGTATATTGATTACAAGTAATGTGATTGTCATTCTGTGTTGCAGAGAAGATGTGCTTCATCTCACAGAGTATACCACATGCCACTACCGTGCCTAAAAGTGGAGTGGTTCTGTTTGGTGATTCGGTTACTGTTAAATGTGACTCAGGCTATGGTGTCAATGGAAGTGAGGTGGTTTCACAACAAACCATCATGTGTAAAACTGATGAGAGATTTGAAAAACTACTGCCATGTCTAGGTACGTTTACTTTCCACACTGAATCACCAGTCGTAACAGCGACACAATTTCCGGTCCCTCTTTTACGCCATGCAGTGAATATTTTAATGGTGATTTTCAGCCAATTAGATTAAAGTTTAACAATTGCTGCGGGCATAAACATGGAAGCACCCAGGAATTATTCAAAAACACGCGTCCGCATGCGATTTCTACGATTAAATGCTAACTTTTGAGTGGTCTATTTTGTTGTAATGAAGTATTAATGCGCCACGCAACGAAGCGGGTGGTGTTTTTTAGTTTTTATGTAATTCTCGACATTATCATTATGTCGAACTCCAGTAATTCGGACTTTGATGGGATTTTCGAATCGAGTTTATAACGAACGCTGCCATCGAAGGGGACTGTTTTGCACTATGATTACGCATTTTAAATATAACACCAGCATAATAGTTAAGACGGGATGACGGCTATGATCACAAAGAATGCCATTTTGTATAAAATCTTGAAAATACATGCACTCTGAAAAACTGAAAGTTTTATTTACCATAGACATTTAATTAGTTTTCCATTCTGTAGCATAGTAATTTATGAACATTTCATACGCAGCATGTAACAGCTAATTATTAATGACAAATATTAAAAAAAAAATGAATTGTTGAAAATTATTTAAGTATTTTATTTTTTCGAACTTTAGCAATTCATATTTGGGTAATGAATTGACATATATGTCACATACTTGGCTAGTTACACCAGGAATTAGTTTTTGAGATGTAGTGAACATTTTATTTGAATCGGATAAAAATGATTTATTTATTTGCATTCATGCAACCCGAGTATATCACATGATTCACTCACAGCACATTCTCTCGATTTAAGGCCAGACATCCCAGGTGAAATGGTGTTTTTTGAAAAAAAATACTGAAAATGGTTTTCTGCCAGATTATTATACCTTTGTATACATACTATCAATAAAGTTCACTTCTATGACAATTACGTACCTCTAAGTGAGTTTTAGTCATGGATTAAGCACGTCGATATCATGTAATGAAATCCATTATGCAATCTTTGATAGCCATTTTCTCAAAAACATTTTTCTTCAAAATTCTGCATTTGGAAACGGGATATCTCTGGGAATAATTATGCTATGTAAATAATGTTTTCAGTGTTGCATTCAGCATATTCTACTGTGTGCAATGATCAGACACTTTTTTTAAATTATGAATAGTTCGAAAGATATAGTCATATTTGTTGCCAAAAAACAAGATTTTTTTAGTATTTTACCAAAAAATGAAAAAAAAACCACAACATTTCAAAAAATGCTCTGATCATTGCACAATAGAATCTATAGAGAACATGGATTTGCAAGAATTATAACTATATATGGATTCAATAAAAAATGGCAGTGTTTCCAAATTTGCCAATATTTGCTCAAAATGGTGGCCATTTTGTTTGTTACCATGGAAACGGGGGGTCTGATTGAAAAAAGTTCAATATATATTTTACTCGGTAAGACCCATTTCATGCATTGGGTAGAAAAAATTGAACTGTTTGTACAGATTAAAAAATAATCCTATCTACCTGCCGTGTCTGGCCTAGGATTCAATAACAGGCACATATATTTGCATTAATCTGGCCTTGAGAGGGTTAAAGTGGAAGCATCAAGGAAGGTTTATTCTGAGGCATCTTGGTAGGTTTGAATATCTGATGGACAGTCTTGGGAAGTCTTAACTATATGTTTAATATTTAGAAACAGCAAGGGAAAAGTTAATGTCATTTGGTGTTTGGACTGCTCACAAAGAATAAATAAGGTATTGCATGTTATCAGTTCACACAACTGTGTAAATATTTCATGTTTGAATCCTCGTAGTGTTAGAAATTTGAGTAATTTTGGTAAGGCCGGAGTTGACACAGTTTTAATTGTATGAATTAACACAGTCCTCATTTCCCATGTTGACACACTCCACATTGCCGATGTTGACATAGTCCTCATTGCCTAAGTTGACACAGTCCTCATTGTTCTTGTTGACACAGTCCTCATTGTTCATGTTGACATTTACCACATTGCCCAAGTTGACACAGTCCACATTGCCCACGTTGACACAGTTCACATTGCCCAAGTTGATGCAGACCTCATTGCATGAGTAGACATAGTCCTCAATGCCCCAATTGGCAAAGTCCTCAATGTCTGAGTTGACAGTCCAGAGTTGACAGTTGCTGTTGTGAAGGAAAAGACAACTGACAAATAAGACTGTGTTTGATTATCTGGTATTTACTTTTTAGACACACTACTATGTTGACTCTACACCCTGTGAACTGATTATGAGTTGATTGTAAGTATTTACTGTGTAGACATAGATGAGTGCATTGACCTACACCCTGTGACCTGGGTTGATTTGGGGTGTTTACTTTGTAGACATACATGAATATTTTGACCCTACACCCTGTGACCTAGATTTATTATGGGTGTTTACTTTGAATACCTAGACAAGTGTGTTGACCCTACACCATGTGACCTGAGTTGATTATGGGTGTTTACTGTGTAGACATAGATGAGTGCATTGACCTACACCCTGTGACCTAGGTTGATTATGGGCGTTTACTTTGTAGGCCTAGACAAGTGTGTTGACCCTACACCACGTGACCCGAGTTGATTATGGGTGTTTACTTTGTAGCCGTAGATGAATGTGTTGATCCTACACCCTGTGATCTATAGGTTGATTATGGGTGTTTACTTTGTAGACATAGATGAATGTGTTGATCCTACACCCTGTGATCTATAGGTTGATTATGGGTGTTTACTTTGTAGACATAGATGAATGTGTTGATCCTACACCCTGTGATCTGTAGGTTGATTATGGGTGTTTACTTTGTAGACATAGATGAATGTGTTGATCCTACACCCTGTGATCTATAGGTTGATTATGGGTGTTTACTTTGTAGACATAGATGAATGTGTTGATCCTACACCCTGTGATCTATAGATTGATTATGGGTGTTTACTTTGTAGACATAGATGAATGTGTTGATCCTACACCCTGTGATCTATAGGTTGATTATGGGTGTTTACTTTGTAGACATAGATGAATGTGTTGATCCTACACCCTGTGATCTATAGATTGATTATGGGTGTTTACTTTGTAGACATAGATGAATGTGTTGATCCTACACCCTGTGATCTATAGGTTGATTATGGGTGTTTACTTTGTAGACATAGATGAATGTGTTGATCCTACACCCTGTGATCTGTAGGTTGATTATGGGTGTTTACTTTGTAGACATAGATGAATGTGTTGATCCTACACCCTGTGATCTATAGGTTGATTATGGGTGTTTACTTTGTAGACATAGATGAATGTGTTGATCCTACACCCTGTGATCTATAGTTGATTATGGGTGTTTACTTTGTAGACATAGATGAATGTGTTGATCCTACACCCTGTGATCTATAGGTTGATTATGGGTGTTTACTTTGTAGACATAGATGAATGTGTTGATCCTACACCCTGTGATCTATAGGTTGATTATGGGTGTTTACTTTGTAGACATAGATGAATGTGTTGATCCTACACCCTGTGATCTATAGGTTGATTATGGGTGTTTACTTTGTAGACATAGATGAATGTGTTGATCCTACACCCTGTGATCTATAGGTTGATTATGGGTGTTTACTTTGTAGACATAGATGAATGTGTTGATCCTACACCCTGTGATCTATAGGTTGATTATGGGTGTTTACTTTGTAGACATAGATGAATGTGTTGATCCTACACCCTGTGATCTATAGGTTGATTATGGGTGTTTACTTTGTAGACATAGATGAATGTGTTGATCCTACACCCTGTGATCTATAGATTGATTATGGGTGTTTACTTTGTAGACATAGATGAATGTGTTGATCCTACACCCTGTGATCTATAGGTTGATTATGGGTGTTTACTTTGTAGACATAGATGAATGTGTTGATCCTACACCCTGTGATCTATAGGTTGATTATGGGTGTTTACTTTGTAGACATAGATGAATGTGTTGATCCTACACCCTGTGATCTATAGGTTGATTATGGGTGTTTACTTTGTAGACATAGATGAATGTGTTGATCCTACACCCTGTGACTATCATTGTGACAACACTGAAGGGGGTTACATCTGCTCATGTAAGCAAGGCTACAAGTTGACAGGTGACAAACGCACATGTGAAGGTGAGGTTAATTCAGTTTTCAATATGTTCTATGTACAAACAAATTAAATCTAAACAGACTAAAAAATACAAACGTTATCGTGAGGTTAGGATTGAGCTGCTTGACCAGGACTTATTTACATTAAAGATACATATGTTTTCTAGATTAGAGAAGTTGGATTAATATTGGAATGAACTAAGATTTGTTAAAAGATGAAGTGTTTTTTACATTTTTTACAAAATGTATTACATGAAAACCCACATGGGTGGATTCCTTGGCTAGAGAAGTGTTTTAAATGGCATGTTATCTGTTTGGCATTATGGAATCTTAACCTTTAAAAACGATATCGATTTCAGCAATATAATGGGTTAAGTAAGACTGATGAAGAGATGGGAGAAATATTGTTGTGTTGGCTATACCACTAGTGATGTGAATAAAATGTTTGCAAATGTTTACAAATCAAAAAATTATACTTCGGATTACCCAGAAATAGGTTACAATAATATAAAAATGCACATAAAGCATTGCTGATTATAATATTCTTTCAAAATAAGTATTTTAAACAACCTACCAAGTACGAAAGGTGTAGATAGTTTCTGTGGCAACCTAACAGCAGTATTTTATTGCATTTGTAGACATCAATGAATGTTTGGTTGAGAATGGCGGATGTTCTCACACTTGTGACGACTCTCTGGGTGGCTACTCCTGCTCCTGTCCCTCTGGTTACACTCTCTACCTGGGTGACAACTTCAATGGGTTTGGCGACTCAACTGATAAATTGGATATCAACCGTACATGCGTGCGTAAGTATTCATGATGACTGACCTAGAGATTTCTAAATATATTAATGTTAATATTTGTTGTCTGGATTTGCATACAACTTCAAGTGCTGATATATGTGACATCGAATGACAACTTGTGGGTGTCGTTATCTCTGAGAGTGTATGTTGTTGTCTGGTGTTGTACATGTGTTAGTAGATGTGACAATGAAGGGTAACTTGTGGGTGTTGTTGTCACCGAGTGTATGTTGTCTGGTGTTGTACAAGAATTGATATATCACATTGAAGGGCAACTTGTAAGTGTTGTTGTCACTGCGAATATAAGTTGTCTGGAGTTGTACAAGTGTTGGTAGATGTGACTTGGAAGGGTAATGTGTGGGTGTTGTTGTCACCGAGTGTACGTTGCCTGGTGTTGCACAAGTGTTGACAGATGTGACAATGAAGGACAATTTGTGGGTGTTGTTGTCACAGAGTGTGTATGTTGTTATCTGGTGTTGTTTATACCACACCAGCAGAGATACAGACTGAATCATTGTCTATGCCAGCAGGGTCTGATGTTGGTTTGTAACTAAAACTGATCACTGAATCATTCATTCATTGTAATTCCCTGTCAACCATTGACAATATGAGAAAGAAAGTTCCACCTGCATCCACAGTCTTTGCAAAGTTCCAGTATCCTTTTGACCACAAAATCACCATCACATGGATGTATAAATCACACCCAGTTACGTTTAGTTACGTTGACCTGTGTCATACTGGCTGAACTAAACTTGAATGTATGCAGAGGATCTCTCTTGTGTGAAATAGTTTTAAATACTTCATAACCATAAATAATTAACAAATTTGTGTTTTCTAATTCAGAGTGACATGTGTGTAAATGGCGCCATGTGTATTTAAAAAACGGAAATGAATGATCACATGGTGGAGTAGAGTAGAAAAAGTACAAAAATTAATATGGTATGTCACATTGAAGGGCACCTTGTAAGAGTTGTTTTTACTGTCAGTGTAAGTTGTTGTCTGGTGTTGCACAAGTGTTGACAGATGACACAATGAAGGACTACTTGCGGGTGTTGTCACTGAGTGTGTGTAATGTTGGTGTGGTAGAAGAACAACTAAAGTCGTGTTGTCATCACACAGGAGTGACATGTGACGTTCCACCTGCGTCTGTGACACATGGCAGTGTACTAGTGAAAGACAAGAAGTTCTTCTACTATGAAGACCAGGTGGAGATTCTCTGTGAACTTGGATATGTCATTGATGATGGAACGTCATCCATCAGTAACTCAAAGACGATCACCTGCCAGTCTGACAAGACGTGGAAATCAGCATTCTTCAACTGCACTGGTATGTTAACCTGGAGATATGTCTAGTAAGCTCACTAAGAGGAACCTGAAGTGCTATATTTTAGAAAAAGTATCATTACTACTAATAATAGACTACAGTGGCACATGTATTCTCAGGAATCTGGGCTCAGATGCAACACTTAAATACTGTGTTACTGAAGTGTAACAGCAAATGCTCCTTAACAGTACCAGCTACAGTATATGCCATCAAGCTGGCTGTCAATTACCATTCATATATTGTTCTACCACCAGGTCACATTAACCTGACCAACTCTCATCTGGAGTTCTGATAAACTCTCCTTTCCTTTCTGTCCAGCGGCGACATGTGAAAGACTGTCAAACGAGCAGTTGTCAAAAGTCAAGAACCAACCAACAGTCATCTACCCTGCTGGAGATGGTCCAATCACCTATGGCACTGAGGTTCATCTGAACTGTTCTGTTGCGGGAGGAGAGGACAGTGTGAGGACAAGAACCTGTTTGTACAACGTAGCAGTCGGCAAATACCAACTCATTGGTGACTCACTCAAATGTGGAGGTAAGTGTCTAACCATATACTGGCCATTGTCTGATATGTACATTCTCTCATAATTTGTTGACTCATAAAACACTGTTTTTATGAAGATATATTGAGACAGTGTTCGTACTTTGTATGTTTATTAATGAATATGTCTATTTGGGAACGTAGTATAAAGTTGAGTTGGAGTAAAGGCTGCATTAATGCAACAACACCAGCACTGATACAGGCTGAACTGTGGCCTGTACCACACCAGCACAGATACAGGCTGAACCATTGCCTGTACCACACCAGCAGAGATACAGGCTGAATCATTGCATATACCACACCAGCATAGATACAGGCTGAACCATTGCCTGTACCACACCAGCAGAGGTATGGGCTGAACCATTGCCTGTACCACACCAGCAGAGATACAGGTTGAACCATTGCCTGTACCACACCAGCAGAGATACGGACTGAATCATTGCCTGTACCTCACTAGCAAGCAGAGATACAGGCAGAACCATTGCCTGTACCACACCAGCAGAGATACATGCTGAACCATTGCCTGTACCATACCAGCAGAGATACAGGCTGAACCATTGCCTGTACCACACCAGCAGAGATACAGACTAAACCATCGCCTGTACCACACCAGCAGAGATACAGGCAGAACCATTGCCTGTACCACACCAGCAGAGATACATGCTGAATCACTGCATATATCACACCAGCAGAGATACAGGCAGAACCATTGCCTGTACCACACCAGCAGAGATACAGGCTGAATCATTGCATATACCACACCAGCATAGATACAGGCTGAACCATTGCCTGTACCACACCAGCAGAGATATGGGCTGAACCATTGCCTGTACCACACCAGCAGAGATACAGGTTGAACCATTGCCTGTACCACACCAGCAGAAATATGGACTGAATCATCGCCTGTACCACACCAGCAGAGATACAGGCAGAACCATTGCCTGTACCACACCAGCAGAGATACAGGTTGAACCATTGCCTGTACCACACCAGCAGAGATACAGGTTGAACCATTGCCTGTACCACACCAGCAGAGATACAGGCTGAATCATTGCATGTACCCCACCAGCAGAGATACAGGCTAAACCATTGCATGTACCACACCAGCAGAGATACAGGCTGATTCATTGCATGTACCACACCAGATTTAAGAATATTTAACAAGATTGCCACCCAGAGAATTAACTTTAGGTGGCAGGTGGACAAGGAAGCCCTTTAGCTTATCGAGAGTCCAACCCTTTTATCTATGTGTATCCTGCCTTTATGAGGAATGTGTCGATTTTATTTTAAAATATATTCACGCTATTAGCACCCACACAGTCAGCAGATAATCTGTTCCATTAATTTACAGTCCTTTGTGAAAATGAGAACTTTCGTATATCTAGTCTATACTGCTAATTTGCTAATGTAACTTCATGTCCTCTAGTCCGATCTTTCTTAACTGAAAAAAAATATTTCTGTCAATATTTTCATAACCATTCAGTATTTTAAACACTTCTATCAGATCTCCTCTAAATTTCCTGGTCTCTAGTCTTCTTAAACCACATTCTTTTAGGTGAATTTCATAACTAAGATCCCTCAGTTCTGGTATCATTTTAGTCGCTCTCCTCTGTACTCTTTCTAGCATATCTATGTCCTTCTTGCGATATGGCCTCCACGCTTGTATATCATATTCTAAATGAGGCCTCACTATTGTTTTGTACAGCGGTATTATTAGTTCTTTTTCCTTATACGCTATATTTCACCTAATTATTCCAAGGATTTTATTTCCCTTTGAAGCTGCAATTCTGCACTGCTCTGAAACCTTCATATCAGCACTAATGGTTAACCCTAAGTCCTTTTCTTTTACAGTAGTACTTAGTACAGTACCCCCCATTGTATATTCTACATCTTCGTTCCCATGTCCTGTGTAGAAGCATTTACATTTCCCAAAATTGAACAGCATTTGCCACTTTTCAGACCATTTGATCAACTTGTAAATGGTCAAGATCATCTTGTAAATGCTGTCTATCTCCATCACTTTTATTCCTTCTAAACACTTTTATCATCCGCAAATTTCAACACCTTGCTTGTTATATCATCATCCAAATCGTTGATATATATTAAGAATAATATAGGTCCTAGTACTGATCCCTGTGGTACCCCACTTAATACCGATTTCCAGTTTGAAGCCTCCTCATCAACTGCTACACGTTGTCTTCTGTCAATAAGCCATTTTTCTATCCAGTTTATTATACCATTTCCTATGCCATGGGCCTTTAGTTTAAGCAGTAATCTTTGATGTGATACTTTGTCGAAAGATTTTTGAAAATCTAAGTAGATGATATCTACTGGTAATCCCTCATCTACCCACTTAGTGATCTTCTAGAGGACCAACCTTATCCTGAACTTTCTGTTTGCTTCGAACATACGCATACAAACTCTTGCTGTCATGTTTTATATTACTAGCTAATTTTTGTTCATAGCTTCTCTTTGAATTTCTAATTTCAGCTGTAGCTTGGTTAAGTGCTTCTTTATAAATATTGTAGTCTTCATAATTCCAGAACATCTATATGACTTCCACATCATTTGTTTATACTTAATTTTTCTAATGGCTTCTTTCGATAAGTGTTTTTTTTTACCGTTTCCCTTGTTTTTTGAAGGGTACAAATTTATCGACTATACACTTAATTTCATTCGTTAAGATATTCCAGCATTCTGCTGCTGTCTTATGCATCAGTGTGTTATTCCAGTCTGTCTTTGCTAAATATTTCCTCATGTCCTTATACCTTCCTTTGTGGAAATTTCTCCTATACTGCTTTTTATTATTCCTTTCTGATTTTACTTTGATGGTAAAATGTATATGGTTGTGATCACTACTCCCCAGTGGCTCACATATCTTGACATTGTCAATTAATTCATTCTGTGAGGACAAAACTATGTCTAACACATTCTCACCTCTGGTTGGTTCTAGCACATGTTGAGAAAGGAAAGTATCTTGTACTAAAACTAAAAACTTGTGGTCCTCACTCCCCATACTCTATAGAGATTTCCATTGTATATGCCCATGGTTAAAATCCCCCATAATAATACAGTCCCGTTTGCTTACTTCCCTTATAGCGTTTTGTATTTTTTGATTCTCTTCTATGCTTATGTTTGGACTTCGATAAACTAACCCAACTGTTAACGTTGAGTTTCATGTAACTATGTTACACCATACAGCTTCTTCGCAATCTACTTCTCTTTCTAATTTTATTTCATAAGCCTGGATAGATTCTTTAATATATAAAATAACTCCACCTCCCTTTCTTCCTATTCTATCTTTCCTAAACATTACATATCCTGTCAGTCTCAATTTGGCATCTGATATATCGGTGGTGGTCCATGATTCAGTTATACCTGTTTTGTGAGGGTCAATATCTTCTACCAAAATGTTTAGTTCATTTCTTTTGTTTACTATACTCCTTGCATTTAAACAAACACATTTATATCCAGCTTCAGAAGAGTTTTCCAGTCTGTTCTTTGCTGATTTATTTGTGCTGTCTTTATCTATGCCTCCAGTTTCAGGCTTCTCTGTGAGTCCCCCCTGGGTATCTAGTTTAAATAGATGCAACCTGTCCCACTGTCAACAGATCGCAGCAGGTTCTCTGAGAAAACTGCTGCCCCCTTTCCACTAAGATGGAGGCCATCTCTCATGTACATATCTTCCCTCCCAACAAAGTATCCCCATAAATCTGTGAATCCCACCCCTTCTTCTTCACACATCTGTTCAACTTTTGCCTTCTTTAGCTTCCTCACTATAACTGTCTAAACTTCTGTACTATCCCAGTTGTTCCCTCCCTGTCTGCATTAGTTCCTACGTGTACTAGTATAGACTCTCCCTTGCCATGCCCCAATACCTTCTCTACCCTTTCAGTCACATGTTCTATCCTAGCCCCCGGTAGAAAAACAACAACGTCCTTCCCCTCGCTTAGTGTCTTATTCGTCTTTCTCATAATGGAGTTGCCAATAAACACCCTCTCTTTCCTCATTGAGCCCTCAATCAATCCCTCATAGTAGCTCCTTCTCCGGTTTGCATCTGTCTGGTTGTTGTCTTTTCCCCCTGCCGTCTTCTCTCCTGTCACATTCTCTTCCGATCCATTCTTTCCTGTCGCTTTTTCTGTTGTCAACTTTCCTCCTGTCATTGTCCATTTTATCGACTTCTCTTCTATCACATTTGCTCTCACTTCCTTTCATCCCTTCATCTTTTCTCCCATCTAATTTTCTTTTCTCCTCTCCCGTCCCATCTTCTCTCCCTCCTTCTCTACGGTTACTTTCTCCCCATCACCTTCACGCTTGTCACATTTTCTGTCGTCGATTTTCCAATTTCTTCCCCTCCAGCAGAGATACAGGCTAAACCATCGCCTGTACCACACCAGCAGAGATACAGGCTGAATCATTGCATGTACCACACCAGCAGAGGTTTGGCTGGCATAACAAATATGCTTTATCATATCCACTCTCAAATGTATTGAACATTCAGCCATTGTTGTGAAGACATCTACTTGCAACTGTGGTTTGTATGTAGCAGGACTGTCTACATTATGGATTTTCTGTAACCATCATGGAAATTGATCTCAGATTATGGCATTTTGGAAACTGCCACCCATATTACTGAAATAAGATATGTGACTACAGAAAATATCCACATTAAAGCATTGGTAAGTCTATAAATAATGCAGCTCCAGATGCCCTGCAGAAAATGTCATTCACTTGTTGCATTTTATCAATAAATGTTAACTACACAGGATTATGAAGTCGGGATTACAAAGTCCTAGCTAGTCAGTAAACTGAGGTCATCCAATGCTGTGCCTGTATACGATGTTGCAACTTGGAAATGTGATTACGGAAATAATTTTTGTCAAGGATAGGCAGCCCTGATGTTGTGTGATGTCTGTTTGTAGAGATTGACTGTGGGTCGCCTGGTGAGCTGGCTGGTCTCAAGCCTGGCATCCTGCCTGCTAAGACAACCTACGATGCCAGTTTCACATTTCAATGTCTGCCAGGGTTTACCTTGAAGGGCAACAACAGTGATGTTGGAAACAAGGTTGTATGTATGGCGAATGGAAGATGGGATCTTGGTGGACTGCGGTGTGTAGGTAAGGAGCACGGCTGAACAAACTATTGTAGAAAAGTATATATATCACAGTCATGGTCATTGTAAACTGGCAGGGTACAATATTCTTTCAGTATCGGAGCTATATATTTAACCAGGAGAACCACAACATAAGTTTTGGATAAATAATGCTAGGGTTGTGTTTATTTCTAAATGTAAGTTGAAATTCTGTTACAGGGCCGGTTTGTTCTGATCCTGGTCGTCCAGCGGATGGGAAACAAGTAGCCACATCTTACGAGGTCGGCAAAACGGTCACATTTACATGTGATCGACCCGGGTTTGAACCAGAACCATCTTCTGTAGTTTGTGAGTCTAATGGAGGAACTGCCAAGTGGAATAACGTCAACAGCCCAACTTGTGTTGGTAAGTTACAGTATGTTTAGAACTGTATCTTCTTGTACACGTTTGCAGCAACATCAGCTGCAGTGGCTCGGCTGTTATGACCACACTTGTTACGAAAAGCAAACTAAACAATCCTTCTGAGGTGGTTCACTCTGAGCAAACAAAAGAAATCCCATCAATACAAAATCTTTCCCTTCACCTTTATCTTCATAATAATAATAATAATAATACAATATCTTTATTTAGGATAGCCCAACCTCATGTTGTTGTGTCACAAACAAGCCCACAGCATAACAGTGTGATTAATGTTGATGACATCTCAAACAGATATATTTATTTTGATAATAACTGTGTTGTTTACAGACAAGGAGAAGCCGCAGTTCACCGGTTGTCAGAAAAACATTTATGTGCTGTCCTATGGGACAGTCAGTGTGACATCACCTCCCAGCGTCACAGACAACTCTGGTGGTCTAAAAAGTTTTTCCGTTGACTACAATTTGGGACGTCCTGTGACACAAGACAGGACTCTCACATGGACCGCTGCTGATCATGCTGGCAACACGGCGAAACCATGTGTCGTTCAAGTACATGTTGAAGGTTTTTCTCACCAGATTTTTTACTTTTACCGATAAGTGCATTTCTTATGCTAAATGCTGCTGATGGTGTTGAACTTCAATAAACAAGACTGTGGCTATTAATTGGTTATTTTTGCACAATATCTGTAAGCAAAAATATTTTTACAATGTCGCTCTGATGCAAATGGTTCATCACATAACGAATGAACTAATATGATTGAATACGATGTGGGTGGTTGCATGCATGTTGGTAACTCTGTTGAAAATATCCTAAATGTAACAAATCATGTGTAATAAAACTTGAGTATCATAATGAGAAATCATGAAATTAAAAAAATGGAAACTGACAAAATGAGCTTCATCATAGCAGCAACTTATTACCATAGTTTGATTACCTTGTAAATAACTTTGCTACACATATGTCCCTTTTCAGCATAGATTGTCTGGTAGACAGGCTGTTTTGTCCAATCAACTTTTAAGAAAACTATTGGCCAAAATGTCAACCTTTTAGAAGTATATAGTCTGTATATTACTATTTCAACTTTGCAATAAATAATTACGGTCTGGTTTCTTAAATGTAACTTTAACGGACATTCCTTTATGTTGGACAGCAATTGATGGTCTAAACATACACTGCCTCATACACGTACATTGCCACTTGTGAACCGACTTCTCAGAATGTATGTCGATGATGGTGTGCATGTAATGAATTCTCAAGGACACGTATGGTTGAGGTTGTTGATGTGTTATACAAGGTGTGAAAATAACAATCTCAAACACACATTGTTCCTGCTTGACAGATGAGCGTCTGCCAAACATTGTCTGTCCTAAATCTGATGTGAAGTATGTCGATGCTGAAGACACACAAACCACAGAAGCTGTCACAGTGACCAATGGTACAGCAGCAGGGAGTAAACACATTGTGACTGACATTGTCAGCCCCAGCACCTACACTCTCTCAAAGAACGACCTGTATAAAGTGATCAACCTGAAACAAGAGGCCACAGATGACCAGGACTACAAGACTGTCTGTTCATTCCAGTACATCATCAAACGTGAGTACTAATGCTTGTGTATGTAATAAATGTGTTGTAAAGAATTTTATTTATTGTTTCTACTTACATGAAAATGTCATTATGATGATGAATTTAAAACATTTATTTGCTGAAATGAGTTTACACATGCTAAAGTACCATGTGCTTGTCAAATTCAACCTCCAACACAATGGCATATAATTATAGTCAATCTCTAACGCACTGGTATTCCGATAGTAACTATCATTGACTGTCAGTGCATGAGTGACTGCACTTGTTGCTCACTTTACACAAGATCTGCAGAACATAGGCACTTAAACACAAACAGCAAAGGATAAACTCATGGTCATTTCATCCAACCATGAGTTATGCAAATGCGTTTGTGTAAGACATCAGCTATGAATAAAATTATAACGCATCAGGAGAAACTTGTATCTAAATAACATCTGCTGAACATTTCAGCACAAAAGTGTCGACCGTGGGCTCTGCGACAACCCACAAATGGTGTATCAGCAACGGACCGCTGTAAACCCCAACAGCCAAGTGGATTCAGCTGTACACTGACCTGTCAAACAGGGTATACTTTCTACAGTCTCAGTTCTACTCTGGTGTACAACTGTACAGAGGGAAAAGAATTCAACAACGACCTCTTGGACACCTATGTACCAGACTGCATTAGTAAGTTCACACTTGAAATAGATCATATTTGAACAAATATTAAATAGCTGATTGTGATTCAGGCCTTGACATTGAGTTTTTGTAGCCAGCTCTTGGCCCTGATGGAAGCAGATTAAAAATATTGCTGGCCCCTCAAGAAAGTTGCCTCTCCATAATTTTATGCATATTTAATTGTTTTACTTTATGCACTATTGTAATAACCCACGTGTGTATGGATGCGACTGAAATAAAGTGATATCTAAAAATGTTGCATGTTTGAGATTAAGACAAAAATACGATATATCTATTGTATACCATCTGTTTTCTTAT
The DNA here is from genome assembly GCA_020002185.1 of Paraescarpia echinospica. NCBI lineage: Eukaryota > Metazoa > Annelida > Polychaeta > Sabellida > Siboglinidae > Paraescarpia > Paraescarpia echinospica. The sequence goes on along the minus strand of CM034535.1, from coordinate 24,816,767 downwards.
AAATGTGACTGTGCTAAGTTTGTCTGGAATAATTCCCATATTGAATGTTTATTGTTTAAGTTATAGTGGTTTGTACACTATTTGTTTTATATAGTTTAACACAAGATTTGTACAAGGACTAAAGGTGGAATTTGTGAGTAGATTAAAGACTAATTTTACCAGTGCGTAGTTCCAACTATGGAATGTGTATCAGGGAAAACCTGTTCTTCTGAGCATCTGGATGTAGTGTGACTGACTATCAAAGGCCTCAGTTGCTGGAGCAATTTAATGAATGCACAGTCGAACCTCACTATTAAGGTCCCCCTTAGGATGGGGCAAAGTGACCTGATTAGCAAGGTGACCTTATTAGCAGGACTAATTTCCTATCCTTTATTGTACATGGAGATGTTTTGGGATGACCTATTTGTAGGATGATCTTAATTGCAAGGTGGCTGTATTATCTTTTTTACGCGAGGTTCGCCTTTTTATTTATGTGATTTAACAAAAACATGTCTTTGTGAAGTTTAACAGTGTTTGATTAACTTTCATATTAATTTTGATTATTCCATTCTGTTCAGAGCATGGGGACGCTACATACAAACAGGAGTTTGTGTTGAGATACAGTGGAAACGTGGTCAATGAGACCACAGTGGCGACATACAGTAAGGAGTTAGAGGATCAGCTGTCTGGTGTGCAGACTGCTCTACAGGGACAGTGCACAAGCAGCTTGGCCTCAAACGCAGTTGTTCATTTGGCTCAAACAGTCGATTTTGTCCCCATTACTGACAAGGTAATCACTGGGATATTTGGGTGGTGACAAATCAACGGGTGTGCAATAAGGCAAAAGAAAACAGAAATACAGTTTGGTGTTTCAGTTGACATTTTATATTCAGCCAGATTCAGTGATGTGTCGTCCGTGTAGCTGGTTAATTTGTCTAGATCACCACCTTCCCCAATTGATGATCCTTGTCACCCAATCAGTGATCCATGCAATACAATCAGTGATCCATGTGCCCCCCAATCAGTGATCCATGTGCCCCAATCAGTGATCCATGTGCCCCAATCAGTGATCCATGTAACACAATCAATGATCCATGTGCCTCTCCAATCAGTGATCCTTGTGCCCCCCAATTAATTATCCTTGTGATCCAGTCAATGATCCTTGTGCCGTGAATCAGTGATCCATGTGCCCCAATCAGTGATCCATTTGCCCCTAATTTGTGATTCTTGTGTCCCAATCAGTGATCCATTTGCCCCTAATTTGTGATTCTTGTGTACCAATCAGTGATCCATTTGCCCCTCATTTGTGATTCTTGTGTCCCAATCAGTGATCCATTTGCCCCACATTTGTGATTCTTGTGCCCCATCAGTGATCCATGTGACCACCCAACCAGTGATACTTGTACCCCTAATTAGTGATCCACATGCTCCAGTCAGTGATCATTGTGACCCTATCAGTGATCTATGTCGCCCACCAGTGATCCTTGTACCCTAAATGCGTGATCCTTGTGGCCTCGACCAGTTGATATATTTGCCCTCAATTAGTGATTACTGTGCACTCGATTAATTATCCTTGATCCAATCAGTGATCCATGTGACCCAGTCATGATATGTGTGATACCGTCAGTTATTCTTTGCACAGATTAATTAATCATCCACATGCCCCCCCAATCAATGATCCATGTTCCCCCAATCAATGATCAGTTGCTCCCAATCAATGGTATAGGTTGTGCAGTCAGTGATCCCAGTGCCTCGAATGAGTGATCATGTGCAGACGTGTATTTATAATGTATTACTCATTCTCAAAAGTTCACATAATTTCTGTAACAATGTTTCCTTTCAAGAATATTACTTTCCTATCATACAGTGTTTTAAGATCTCTTGCTAGAAGTGTCTACTTTTGAAATGGGAATGAGTATAATGACAGTCATATTAATCTCCACTATTTATGCCGCCTACCTCACAGAGGGTTTATATCTATGACAAGTTGTTATGCAATTGTTATTGCATCAACATTTGTTTCACTACAGGTTGATGTGACCTTCAGTGTGAGCTATGAGAAGAACATGAAATCAGATGATGTTGAGGCTTGTGCTGATATAGTACAAGAACGCTTTGTGAAGATTAAGGGTTCGTTGGACAAGGTGAAAGAGATCAAGCCAAGTGGCCTACCAAAGATAACAGCTTCCTACAAGAGCACCGTGTTTAGTGGGTTCATGTGTCCTGAGGGTGGACTGCTGCAAGACAAAGTCTGTGGTGAGTTGCTGTGTGTACTGTGTAAATACCGCAGTGTGGGCAATCTTCAGAAACGTGAAGAAGGTTAAGTTGTACAAGTGATCAGTAATTAAGCTGTGAACTCATGGTATGCAACAGCTAGCATTCTTCCTTTATACCAACTTGTTTCTCCATTCAGATATGTCCTCATGCAATTAACTGAGCAACATCTTTGATGCTATTGCTGTGACACTTTTCGTTAAGAGATGGAGTCTGCATTACACTTTTGCCCCCTGTGTGGAAACCTTTTCTCCCCATGGCACATACTCTGCTGTCAGCTGTGTTAGTTGCTATTTATGATCAGTTTCACCTGCTCATTAGGCATGGCCTCCTCCTCAAAATGTCCCTGTGCATTGGAAGTCTGCCATTTGTACTTCACGATATACCTACAAGTATTACCAGTTTTTGAAGCTAGTCAGTTTCATTCACCCCATTTTCTTTCGGTGCATGAAGCTGAAGAAATGAGTACCTGACAACAGTGATGTATGTCTGTGAATAGTCTGCACTCATTATTCACTGCATGACTGAATGTTTCCCAGATAATTTGACATGGTGTTTGAACGAACATATCTGTCAGGGGGTGAATTAGAAAGTATTTTGAGTAGTCCTGAGGACTGAATACCACAATCATCATCATCGTCGTTTAGAGGCGGTGTTTCCAGGCTCTGCTGGGTTCGCCTTTCTTCCAATTGCCCTCTTCCACTTGACACGGTCCCGTGCATCCTGATGGGCGATACCCATCAGATTCAAGTCTGCAGACACAGAGTTCTGCCAGGTCTTCCTTGGTCTGCCGACGGGAGCTGTCCCCTCCACCACTAACTTTGTACAGCCCTTCACCCAGTCCTCGTCGTCCTTTCGCTCTACATGCCCGTACCACCTCAGCCTGCTTCTTCTGATCACATCCCCAATCGCCTCCACTCCTACTCTCCTTCTAAGCTCTGCACTGGGCTGTCTGTCGCTGAGTGATGCGCCGCACATCCATCTCACCATCCTCATCTCAACCCTTTCCATCCTCATGTCAAGATCGGTCCTCATGGCCCACGTCTCACACCCATACAACAGGCAACTTCTGGCACAAGCTGTGTACACATGGCCTTTCATCTTCAGGGGAAGCGCTTTGGAAGTCAAGAAGGGTGTTAACTCCCTGAACTTCTGCCAGGCACACCTCACTCTCGCTGTTACCGCTGCATCCACCCCACCCTTCGCACTTAGCATGTCGCCCAGGTAGCAGAAGTTGTCTACTCTGTTGTATGTCTCCATCCACCTCCAAGCCCTCTTCCGTCACTTCTGCAGGTGGTACCTCTCCCCGACACCTCTTGCACACAAACGTTGCGCTCACTGCCTGCAGGCTACCCTTCACACCACTGCATCTCCTGTGGACCCACTTCATACACGATGTACACTGAAGCGAGTTTGTGGCTACACCCTTGCTACCGACTCCACATGGCCATGCACCAGACTCTGACATCACTCCTCTGTCAACCTATGCTGACCATCACCTTCGACTTCCCGGCGTTCACCTTCAGTCCTTTGGCCACAAATCTCGTGCGCCACTCCACCAGCTTCCTTCTTAGTTCTTCCCTGGTCGTTGCCATAAGGACGAGATCAACTGCATACAGCAGCTCCCAGGGCAGTCCTCCTCTCGCCTCCTTCGTCACCACATCCATCACAATGGCAAACAGCAGTGGGCTTAATACTGAGCCCTGGTGCACCCCACCTTCACCTAAAAGCTGCTGCTGTCTCCATGCCCTGTCCTCACCACGGTGCTCGCCTCACTGTACAACGTCATCACTGCCTTCACCAGCCACTCCTCCACACCCGATTTTCTCATGGCCCATCTCATCACCTTCCTTGGTACCCTGTCAAACGCCTTTTCTAGGTCGACAAAGGGCAGGTAGAGCTTCTTCTTGGCCAGGTGTTTCTCCTGCATTTGTCGCACTATGAAGATGGCATCTGTCGTCCTTTTCCCTGGCGTAAAGCCAAACTGCATCTCGTTGATCTGCACCTGCTCTCTCATTCTCACTTCTAGCACCCTCTCCATGACCTTCATGGCCTGCTCCAGGAGCTTGATGGCCCTGAAAGAACCACACTCTAGGGGATCGCCCTTCCCTTTGAATAGGGGGACTAGGATGCTGTTTTTCCAGTCGGCGGGAATGCGGCCCTCTGCCACGATGTTGTTGCTTAGGTTAGTCAACCATTCCATGCCCATGTCGCCTGCTTCTTTCATCATTTCTGAAACAACACCAGATGGACCCGCTGCCTTCCCCGTCTTAGTGTGCTTCAACGCCTTCGATATTTCCTCCTCCGTGATGCGGCAGCTCGGCCCCTCCACCACGTTACATTCCACCTCGCCATCCCAGGCGTTCTCGACATTCAGCAGCTTCTCCATGTACTTTTTCCACACCTCTTTCATTCCTTTACTATCTGTAACGATGTTTCTGAGCTCAACCTTCACACAGCATGTGCCGGTCACGTCCCGCCTTTCTTTCATCATCTGTTTCACGATCCTGAAGAACTGCCATTTTCCCTCCTCGCTTGCCAGTTCCTCAACAAACTCCTGCCTTTTGGCATCTTGTGCCAGCCACACTGATCTCCGAGCTGTGCATTTCACGTCGAGATACGCCAATCTGTCCTCCTCTGCCTTCGTCCTTTTCCACCTTCTGAAGCAGCTCCTCTTCTCATCGACCACCCTTTTTACCTCGTCGTTCCACCACCATGTCTCCCTGTGCCTAGGCGCACCTTTTGTCCACCCGCAGATCTCCTCGGTGGCCTTGAGCCATATCTTCTTCATCGTTTTCCATCTCCCATCCACGCCCTTCATTTCAGCTGCTTCCTCAGCCAAGTGGGCTACCTTCTCCCGGAACTCATTCCTCACTTTCTCTTCGGAAAGCTTCCACACTCTGAGCCTTGGCACATGTTTCTTCTTAATGCGCCTACCGCTGCCCAGGGTCATGTCTCCGACAACGAGACGGTGCTGCGAAACACACTCCTCACCAGCAATCACCTTCACTTTCCTCACCATCAGAAAGTCGATCTGACTTCTGCGACCACCGGACTCGTATGACACTAGGTGCCTCTCTTCCTTCTTGAAAAACGTGTTGCACACCACCATCTCCATCGCGTCTCCAAACTCTAGGATCCTTTCTCCCTCCGCATTCCTTGCCCCAAAGCCCATCTCTCCATGCACACCCTCGTATCCGTCCGCAGCTGACCCCACATGGCCATTAAGGTCCCCGCCCAGGATAACTGCTTCTCCTGTTGGTATCCTGGACACAATTTCAATCAACATATCCCAGAAAGCATCCTTCTCATCTTGTGTCCTGCCGACCTGTGGGGCATACGTTGAGATGACATTCACCAGCCGCTTCCCTACCAGCAATTTCACAACCAGGATCCGCTCGCTCACCCTCTTGACATTCACCACCTGGTCTACCCACTTCTCCGCAACCAGCACTCCAACGCCACCATTCCCATCAGCACATCCCTGAACTTGAATACCACAATAATAATATAACAAAAAGGCCCTACCTTTCTTACAAAGTGTGAGTAAAGTATGAACATAGTGTTAATAAAAACAGCCCACTACTTGGTTTAGCATCAATGTTTAGCTGACATACCTCACTAGATTAATGTTCTGAGCGTGACATACAGTGGCACAACATGCATAGATACATATTGCGAAATGATGTTAATTAGCCTAGACAATTGAAAGCAAAGTGCTACTAGTAGCAATGAGTTGGGAACTATGAAATTGATCTTCATTTCATGAGTCTTGTGTACAACTTTCAGTGCCGTGTCCTTCTGGCTACTACAAGAAGGACTCGGGTTGTGAGCTGTGTCCTAAAGGCACCTACAACGACCAGCCAAGTCAAGCGTCGTGTAAGCCCTGTCAAGGTGGTACTTACACCTACACCGAGGGGTCGGTCAGTGTGGACCAGTGCTATGGTAAGTACATCATTATGTAGTCAGTGTGGACCAGTGCTATGGTAAGTACGTCATTATGTAGTCATCGTGGACCAGTGCTATGGTAAGTATGTCATTATGTAGTCAGTGTGGACCAGTGCTATGGTAAATACAACATTATGTAGTCAGGGTGGACCAGTGCTATGGTATGTCATTATATAGTCAGTGTGGACCAGTGCTATGGTAAGTATGTCATTATGTAGTCAGTGTGGACCAGTGCTATGGTAAATACATCATTATGTAGTCAGGGTGGACCAGTGCTATGGTAAGCAAGTCATGTAGTCAGTGTGGACCAGTGCTATGATAAGCACGTCATTATGTAATCAGTGTGGACCAGTTCTATGGTAACCACGTCATTATGTAATCAGTGTGGACCAGTTCTATGGTAACCACGTCATTATGTAGTCAGGGTGGACCAGTTCTATGGTAACCACGTCATTATGTAGTCAGGGTGGACCAGTGGTATGGTAAGTACATCATTATGCAGTCAGTATTGACCAGTGCTATGGTAAGTACGTCATTATGTAGTCAGTGTTGACCAGTGCTATGGTAAATACGTCATTATGTAGTCAGTATAGACAAGTGCTATGGTAAGTACATAATTATGTAATCAGTGTTAAGGTGCTATGGTAAGTAGATATTGTCTAATTAATGTGGACCAGTGTTATGGTAAGTTATAATATTTATTGTTACAGCTGAGTGTCTGATATGTGATATCTGTTGTTACAGCTGAGTGTCATGTTTGTGATATCTGTTACAGCTGGGTGTCTGGTGTGTGATGTCTGTTGTTACAGTTGAGTGTCTGATGTGTGATATCTACTGTTACAGATGAGTGTCTGATGTGTGATGTGTTGTTACACCTGAGTGTCTGATGTGTGATATCTGTCATTACAGCTGAGTCTGATGTGTGACATCTGTTGTTACAGCTGAGTATCTGATGTGTGATAGCTGCTTTTATAGTTATGTGTCTGATGTGTGACATCTGTTGTACACGTTACAGCAGTGTCTGATGTGAGATATCTGTTGTTACAGCCGAGTGTCCTCGAGGGCTGGTGTCTGAGACCAAACTTCCCCCCTGCTCAGCATGTCCTCCACTCAAGTTCTGGAAGGACGCGACCACCTGTGTTGACTGTCCTGATAACAGAAAGTTCACCAGAGGACCACAAGGGGGCGCTGACATCGAAGCCTGCAAAGGTTTGAATTTTATTCTTTTCCTGATGTTCATCGTGTTCATGTTTTACGCATTTGATGTGTTTGGAGATGATCACTGCACTCTGTCTAAAGTAACAGATACTACTCGATTTGGGAGAGTTGACTACAAACGAGTAGTAAAGAAACTTGTCAAGTTTTCACTTCTCACTAAACCCAGATCTTCCATCGTGACATGAGATAAGCATGCCTTGTCTTTGCTTAATTAACATTGTGCTCTTAAATGTTAGTGAGTATGACTTTTTAAATACTAAGACGCTAACAGGTCAGAGCTGAGTAGCCTTTTTATTTCTAGTTTGTTTAAAGAATAATTACTTATCTTATTTATTCAGCTAGTAAAAAGTTAATTGGAACAAAAAACTGTTCCAATGTGGGCTAACTGTCCTTTTACTGTATTTATTTTTGTAGCATTTGTTTTATGACTATTTAACTGTCAATTAGACATATTTTCCTCTGAAGAACCTTGTTTTCGATTTTTTGTATACTTCAACCACTTTGTGCGGTCTTCATCAGTAGAGTGATGTTACGGGTCTGTCACATGACAGTGGTTGTAGTTGAGTGTCTGATTTTGGTGATTTATTTGTGGTTGTAGTTGAGTGCCTGATTATGGGTGATTTACATGTAGTTATAGTCAGAGCTGGTACAAGTACATTTATTTTGTACTTGAGTAAAAGTACAAGTAACTAGGAAAAAAGCTACTCAAGTAAAAGTACTTTTTGAAAAATGTACTTCAAGTACAAGTAAAAAGTAAACAAATGTACTTGAAGTAAATGCAAAAGTATTTTTGTAAAAAATGTTGACATGGTCACCTGCTGCAAACAAACAAGTAAATTCAGTAGTGTGCAAAACAAACACTTTATTCGACAGGACAGGATCCTCAGCAGGATACACAAACAGGCTGGCTCCTCAAACAAACTTCTGCTGCAGCATGGTGGTGCACAAGTTTGCCTTCATGGCAACGACGAGCTCCTTGTACCTCCACTTCAAGGTCTCCCTGCACATGACGGTGCCACTAGGCTGGAGTCCAGTGTCGAGCTCCTTGTACCTCCACTTCAAGGTCTCCCTGCACATGACGGTGCCACTAGGCTGGAGTCCAGTGTCGAGCTCCTTGTACCTCCACTTCAAGGTCTCCCTGCACATGACAGTGCCACTAGGCTGGAGTCCAGTGACGAGCTCCTTGTACCTCCACTTCAAGGTCTCCCTGCACATGACGGTGCCACTAGGCTGGAGTCCAGTGTCGAGCTCCTTGTACCTCCACTTCAAGGTCTCCCTGCACATGACGGTGCCACTAGGCTGGAGTCCAGTGTCGAGCTCCTTGTACCTCCACTTCAAGGTCTCCCTGCACATGACAGTGCCACTAGGCTGGAGTCCAGTGTCGAGCTCCTTGTACCTCCACTTCAAGGTCTCCCTGCACATGACGGTGCCACTAGGCTGGAGTCCAGTGTCGAGCTCCTTGTACCTCCACTTCAAGGTCTCCCTGCACATGACGGTGCCACTAGGCTGGAGTCCAGTGACGAGCTCCTTGTACCTCCACTTCAAGGTCTCCCTGCACATGACAGTGCCACTAGGCTGGAGTCCAGTGACGAGCTCCTTGTACCTCCACTTCAAGGTCTCCCTGCACATGACGGTGCCACTAGGCTGGAGTCCAGTGACGAGCTCCTTGTACCTCCACTTCAAGGTCTCCCTGCACATGATGGTGCCACTAGGCTGAGTCCAGTGACGAGCTCCTTGTACCTCCACTTCAAGGTCTCCCTGCACATGATGGTGCCACTAGGCTGGAATCCAGTGTCGAGCTCCTTGTACCTCCACTTCAAGGTCTCCTTGCACATGACAGTGCCACTAGGCTGGAGTCCAGTGACGAGCTCCTTGTACCTCCACTTCAAGGTCTCCCTGCACATGACGGTGCCACTAGGCTGGAGTCCAGTGTCGAGCTCCTTGTACCTCCACTTCAAGGTCTCCCTGCACATGACAGTGCCACTAGGCTGGAGTCCAGTGTCGAGCTCCTTGTACCTCCACTTCAAGGTCTCCCTGCACATGACAGTGCCACTAGGCTGGAGTCCAGTGTCGAGCTCCTTGTACCTCCACTTCAAGGTCTCCCTGCACATGACGGTGCCACTAGGCTGGAGTCCAGTGTCGAGCTCCTTGTACCTCCACTTCAAGGTCTCCCTGCACATGACGGTGCCACTAGGCTGGAGTCCAGTGACGAGCTCCTTGTACCTCCACTTCAAGGTCTCCCTGCACATGACAGTGCCACTAGGCTGGAGTCCAGTGTCGAGCTCCTTGTACCTCCACTTCAAGGTCTCCTTGCACATGACAGTGCCACTAGGCTGGAGTCCAGTGTCGAGTGCCTGAAATAAGGACAAAAGAAAATAAACGATGTGCAACTTTTTAAGAACGTCAGCTGACCACAGGAACAAAAACAGTCCAAATAACATTTAAATGTTAAATACCTTTTATTCAATTTAAATTTGGCAATATGAATTTACAGGATGTGATGCATATATTTGTGACTACATTATCGATACGTTTGAAAAAATATTCCTGTGGAAAGATCGTATACTAAAGATTTTCACTGTCAGTAACCTAACAGCAAGGTGGCTTTCACAAAATGAACATCACCTGGAAATTGCTGGAGATACCTGTGATTAGCAGTGAAAGCCAAGTTGGTTCCATTGGTGGTCTGCCAGATTCTCATCTTAAACGAAGGCAGTTCCACCGTGGAAAATGACAGCTGGCCCTCGTTCAGATAGTCGATAACGAGGCGGTCGGCCCTCGCACCTGGCCCGATGATGACATGTCGTGCAGTTTCTGCTGCATCCGACCTCTTCTGTGAGGTCAGCTCCATGTATCAAGCAAGATGGCGTACATGTTTTCTCTAAAATCATAATTATGATCAGAATCTGACTATGCCTGATCAATAAAATACATGTATTATTCTGTTTGATTCATACTATACAAGACGGTGACAACAGAAATAAAATAATAGTAATACCCTATTCAGTAGTGTGTACAGTGAACACTAAATATTGGCTACGACCAGGCATGAGGGTCAATAAAATGTGAGACAAAATATTGAAAACATGAACCGAGAATAAATATGAACAACATTTATAGGCCCTAACAATACTTACTTTATTATTTAAATAAATGTGAGTATATATAGCCATTAGTAATTTAAATTGCCACAGCAAAGCGTATGTTTTGGGGTGATAATGTGTGAACTTCGACATGCGTTTGTCACTAATGCAATTCGGGACGTTCTTCGGGTCACTAATAGTTTGAACTTAAATCTAAGAACACTTTGTTCATATTACGTGCACTTGCACCTTTTGTACCAATAATGATGTGTTATGGTGTAACATATTTGCACAGCAAAAATGAGGCAAGAATATTTTTTAGCTGCGTAGGTCTAACACTAATAGTTTACTGAAACCCGTGTGTGTAATCTAATAAATAGTACACCTACTTAATTACAAGCGTTATGTGTATAATTTAATAAAATAAATTGGTAAATGTTTCTATACGTTACCTGCATGCTGTTTTATTTCCTGACTGTAGCTTAGTGATTGGGAGACAGATCATAGGATAGCTATGAGAAATATTTTCGTCAAAGACCAATTTTTCAAAAAGGTGTCACATTCTTGTACAAACAGACATTCAACTTTATCAGAAAGTGAAAGGTCACCAGTTTTGATTTGACCTCACAGCATTAGTTTAGCATACATAATATAAAAAACATTACACAAAATTCAAAAAAATACCACAAAATTTCTACATTACATTAATTCCAACGGAATATTGATGGCACAATGGCACTAATTAATTAGTAATGATCAATTAACTTACCTCGATGTGCTTGCGTAGATTTGAAGGCGATGTCCCGTACGCCAAACAGATTTGGTATATCGACACACACAACAAACATAATTATTAACTTAATGGTAGCCCCGTTAATTGACTTGATTTCAGATTGTGTCGCACCTCTATGTGGCTGCACCAAAACAAGCTCGTGGATATTTTACATTTTTACCTGTTTTTGACAATGATCTAGACATACTCGCCATCACAGAGACGTGGTTGAGTGCTGATGACTCCTTCTCTACTGGTTGCATCACACCTGCTGGTTACCAACTACGACATGTCCCGAGAACGTACGGTACCGGTGGTGGTGTTGCAGTCGTCTACAAGTCTGGCTTCACTGCGCGACATCTCGAGATGCCGAAATCAAAGACATTTGAATCGATGTGTCTACAACTCAGCAATGACACTCAGTCTGTTCGTCTTCTAGTCGTCTATCGCCCCCCGCCAAACTCCAAGAATGGCTTTACAACTGCGGAATTTCTCCTAGAATTTGGTGATTTGTTGGACACCATGTCAATGTATACGTCAAACATGCTGATCGCAGGTCATTTTAACTTCCACATGGACAATACATCAGACAATGACACTAAGCGCTTTCAAAACATTCTAAATGCAGCAGATCTTACCCAGCACGTGGAAGTCCCGACGCATGTTGCCGGACATACCATCGACCTGCTTATAACGCGTTCATCTGATACGTTTCTGAACAATATACGAACAGACATCCCACACATTTCAGACCACTCGGCAATTCATTGCACACTGCAACTCGTGAAACCACCAAACATCCGGGTAACGACGACGAGTCGAAATTATCGACAAATCAATATCACTGCGATATGTGATGAAATCCGTTCGTTGCTACTGTCAAATCATCTGTCTGATGACATGAACCATGCTGTTGACATGTACAATGAAACCATTGCGGCTATCATTGATAAGCAAGCACCGTTAAAGAACCGCACAGTGATTGTACGACCACACACGCCGTGGTATAATGATGACATACGATCGCAAAAGTGTGTTAGACGACAACTGGAAAGAACATGGAGAAAATCTGGACTGGAGTCTGACAAGCTTGCCTACTGCCTCCAGCGCCAGCTCGTCACTTCGTCTGTGCACCGTGCAAAACTTGAATACCACACGAATCAAATTGCTGATGCATCTGATGACCAGAAGCAGCTGTTCAAGATTGTTGCCAAGCTCCTACACACTGATAATGACACACCACTACCGCCAGGTGACTCGTCTGACACACTGGCAATGCGGTTCTCGGATTTCTTCTCAGAAAAGATCTCGAAAATTCGGTCTGAACTGAATCAGAATGTCATCACTGTAAATGCCTCTGCTGATGATGCACCGCAGACGTGTCTGCTGACTGCATTTGAGCCAGCCACTGAGGCTGAAATTGGAATGTTGTTGAAGTCATCGCCAGTGAAATCTTGTGAACTTGACCCCATTCCGACATGGCTTCTTAGAGACTGTGCGCACGATGTTGTACCTGTGCTCATGACAATTGTTAACCTGTCTCTGAGAACGGGGGTAATGCCTTCGCACTTGAAGGAAGCGCACATCAGGCCAGTACTCAAGAAACCGAGTCTAGACAAAACTGTCTTGAATAACTACCGACCCGTGTCAAATCTACCCTATCTGTCGAAGACAATAGAACGTGTCATTGCTGCGAGATTGTCAGCTCACATGTCAGAGCACAATCTCTGTGAGCCCTATCAGTCAGCGTACAAGCCGAATCACAGCGTTGACACGGCCCTTGTCTGTGTGCAGAATCACATCCTGCACGCAATGGACAATCAGAATGTTGTCATCATGGTTCTCCTTGATCTATCGGCTGCGTTTGACACCGTCGACCATGAAGTGATGTTGCATAGACTCTCACATGATATCGGAGTGGTCCAAGATGCACTGGACTGGTTTAAGTCATACCTGAGAGACAGAGTCCAGTCTGTCCACATTCATGGTGCTACATCGCCTGCTCGCCCTCTGGTATACGGGGTACCACAAGGCTCCGTGCTGGGTCCTCAGCTGTTCTCTATCTATGTAGCACCAGTTGCTAAGATTATTCGCAAGTACAATTTGATATGTCATTTCTACGCGGATGATACTCAAATCTACATTCCAGTGAAACCCCACCAAGAGGACATTGCTGCGGCTGTCGTCCGTATTGAAGAATGTGTAGCGGAGATCAGGACGTGGATGGTGACAAACTTTTTAAAGTTGAATGACTCAAAGACAGAAGTCATTGTGCTCGGCTCTGCGCAACAACTAAAAAAATTGAGCTGCGCACACTATGCATTGGAGACTGTTTGGTCACTGTAACTCAGAATGTACGGAACCTTGGTGTACAGTTCGATGCCGAGATGAAGATGGAGACGCACGTGACTGCTGTCTGTAGATCTGCAATTTTCCATCTCCGAAATATTGCAAGAATAAGACGTTATCTAACACCTGCAGCGACAGAACAAGTCATACATGCGTTTGTTACCAGCAGACTTGACGTTGGCAATGCATTACTCCACCGACTGCCTGTGAAACAACTAGAACAGTTGCAGAGAGTACAGAACTGGGCGGCCCGCCTTGTCGACGGCGCCAGGAAGTTCTGTCATGTCACACCTCTATTGATCAAGCTGCATTGGCTGCCAATAGTAGTTAGAGTAGAGTATAAGATACTTCTACTCACGCACCGAGCACTGACTGGTTGTGCACCACAGTATATCACCAAATGTTTGAATAGACGTCAGCCAACTCGATTGTTGCGCTCCAGTGAACACAATCATTTATGTGTACCACGTGCATCGCGTCGCTGGGGTGATAGATCCTTTTGCGTGGCAGCCTCAACACTATGGAACTTGCAGCCGCAAAAGCTGACTGCAACAAGAATGACAAACACTGATTTTAAATCAAACCTTAAGACTTATCTGTTTTCCCGAACATTCTGTACGGCGCCGTGAGCAACGATTGTTGGAACGGCGCAAAATAAATGTCACGATTTGATTTTGATTTGATTTGATTTTAAACATACAGCACTAGTAGGGCCATGGATGCTGCAAATTGTGACAATCTGATCTGATCTTTCCATGATTAATCTTTGAACGTGAATGACTTGATATAGTGTTGGCAAAGTTCCCAGCCACCTGGTGATCATGCTTGGTAATGGTAATGATAGGCTAATCAAAAAAGACTACCAGTTGTTGCTCTCGCTGATATCTATTTATAAATCTGTGCCGGTGGAAAACAGTTCCGGACTTCAGGCGTTATCGTTCGTTACTAATATTTTAGCTCCAAATTTTTAACACATATTATGGATACTTTGTTACATGTACAAAAAGTACACACATTTGTACTTCGTTACAAATAAAAGTACTCCTAAAAAATGTATTTCGTTACTCACGAAAAGTAAACTTTTCTACTCAAGTAAAGTGACGAAGTACTTGTACTTCGTTACATACTGGCTCTGGTTATAGTTGAGTGTCTGATTATTGATGATATCTATGTGGTTGTAGTTGAGTGTCTGATTATTGGTAATTTATATGTGGTTGTAGCTGAGTGTGTCTGATTATTGGTGATCTTCTCGCATTTGTCTACGGCTTACACTTGCTGAGTGTTGTTGAGCAGAGACTCCCGGGTCGCCAGGTCCAGCTCGGCGATGCCAGTCTCTCCGTGTGGAGCATGGTAGAGAGTGCAGTGGCTGATGATGTGGTCTGCTGTTTGTTGGGCCACACCACATTCACAGGTAGCACTTTCGCATAGTCCTCAACAGTGCATACTAGCATTGTAATGTCCAACTCCCGTTCGCAGGTGGTTCAGCTTCGTCCAAGCCTTTCGCGGGAGGTCGGAACCAGCACAGATGGTTCTGGAATGAACCTATATAGGGAGGTTGGTTTGGACAGCCAGTCCTCTCTCCATTTGGTTGATATCCAGTGTGCTGTTGTTCTACTGGGCTCCAGACATTTCATAAGTTCATGTGCCTGGCTGTTGAAAGGGTGTCGTGACTTCAGGTGCTGAACAGTAGCCTTTTCTGAGCAAATGTTGTATAGTAGATGGTCAGTGTTTTTTGCATGCTTGCCCAAGGCCAGCACAGCTGCCTTTCTTTGAAGTGTCAGTGATGCAATGCCTGCTAGCACCGATAAGTGTTCAATTTTTTTGCTCTTAAACATCCAGTGATAACTTGTAGGGAGTTATTGATGCTGATATCCAATTTTGATGTGTGTGCACTTCTGCACCACACCGGTGCACAGTATTCCGCTGGCGCGTACACTACTGCCAAGGTAGAGGTGTGTAGTGTCTTGGTGCTTGCTCCCCAAATGGTACCAGCAAGTCGGCATATCAGCGCTCCACATGATGGCATTTTCGCGCTGAAGTTTTCCAGATGTTGCCTGTAAGTTAGTGATCTGCCTAGTGTGATGCCCAGGTATGTAGGGGCTGCTTGACAGACGAGACGTGTATTGTTCACAAACACGTCCATTTCGCGTTTATCTTCTTTGTTGTAGAGATGGAAAACAGCAGAGACTGTTTTCCTCTCACTGAGTTCCTGTCGCTATTGTTTCAGATAGGTGGAGAGGATGTTCATGTCTCATGTGAGGCCAGTCTTAACATGGGAACATTGCCTGTGCCGCAGATTGCGAGGTTGTCCACATATCCGAACTTCTTTGAGATTGTTTTGGGCAGATCGTAGATGCAGATATTGAAGAGAAGTGGTGCTAAGACAGAACCTTGTGGAACACCATTCTTTAGTCATCTGAGTCTGCTTCGCTGTCCATCGCTGGTCTTCAGTACAAAGCTTCGGTTGGAGATCATTTGCATGATGAAACTAACCATTAATTTGTTTGGTAGAGTCTGCGGGAGCTTGAGTTGCAGGCCTCGGTGCCACACGGTGTCATAGGCTGCTGTCAAGTCGACGAATATTATTGGTGATATATATGTGGTTGTAACTGAGTGTCTGATTATTGGTGATCTTATGTGGTTGTAGCTGGGTATGCCTCTAATTATTGGAGATTTATATGTTGTATTTAAATGTGCCTGATTATTGGTGATTTGCTGTGGTTGTAGCTGAGTGTCTGATTTTGAGTGATTTGATGTGGTTGTTGCTGAGTGTCTGATTTTGAGTGATTTGATGTGGTTGTAGCTGAGTGTCTGATTTTGAGTGATTTGATGTGGTTGTAGCTGAGTGTCTGATTTTGAGTGATTTGATGTGGTTGTAGCTGAGTGTCTGATTTTGAGTGATTTGATGTGGTTGTAGCCGAGTGTCTGATTTTGAGTGATTTGATGTGGTTGTAGCCGAGTGTCTGATTATTGGTGATTTGATGTGGTTGTAGCTGAGTGTCTGATTTTGAGTGATTTGATGTGGTTGTAGCTGAGTGTCTGATTTTGAGTGATTTGATGTGGTTGTAGCTGAGTGTCTGATTTTGAGTGATTTGATGTGGTTGTAGCTGAGTGTCTGATTTTGAGTGATTTGATGTGGTTGTAGCCGAGTGTCTGATTTTGAGTGATTTGATGTGGTTGTAGCTGAGTGTCTGATTTTGAGTGATTTGATGTGGTTGTAGCCGAGTGTCTGATTTTGAGTGATTTGATGTGGTTGTAGCCGAGTGTCTGATTATTGGTGATTTGATGTGGTTGTAGCTGAGTGTCTGATTTTGAGTGATTTGATGTGGTTGTAGCTAGGTCTGATTTTGAGTGATTTGATGTGGTTGTAGCCAGTTCTGATTGATTTGATGTGGTTGTAGCTGAGTGTCTGATTTTGAGTGATTTGATGTGGTTGTAGCTGAGTGTCTGATTTTGAGTGATTTGATGTGGTTGTAGCTGAGTGTCTGATTTTGAGTGATTTGATGTGGTTGTAGCTGAGTGTCTGATTTTGAGTGATTTGATGTGGTTGTAGCTGGTGTCTGATTTTGAGGATTTGATGTGGTTGTAGCCGAAAGTGTCTGATTTTGAGTGATTTGATGTGGTTGTAGCCGAGTGTCTGATTTTGAGTGATTTGATGTGGTTGTAGCCGAGTGTCTGATTTTGAGTGATTTGATGTGGTTGTAGCTGAGTGTCTGATTTTGAGTGATTTGATGTGGTTGTAGCTGAGTGTCTGATTTTGAGTGATTTGATGTGGTTGTAGCTGAGTGTCTGATTTTGAGTGATTTGATGTGGTTGTAGCTGAGTGTCTGATTTTGAGTGATTTGATGTGGTTGTAGCCGAGTGTCTGATTTTGAGTGATTTGATGTGGTTGTAGCTGAGTGTCTGATTTTGAGTGATTTGATGTGGTTGTAGCTGAGTGTTCTCCTGGTTACTTCTCCTATGATGGTCGTGAGCCGTGTAGACCCTGTCCAAGAAGCTTCTACCAGGCCCAGAGTGGACAGAAGGGCTGCACTGCTTGCTCAGATAAGGAAAAGACGACAGTAGAGGAGGGCTCAGTCAGCAATGACAAATGCTCTGTGGCAGGTTTGTGTTTCTTAATTGTATCATTGTTTCAAAGCACATTATAGCAAACACTTATTAGAAAGTTATTATGAGCAGATATAATATAATTACAATGTGCAGTTTTTCTTTAATGTACCAAAGCATAAACTTGCATCACTATACATGTGTACCATTAATTAAATTAATATTAAATAAATAGCTGCTAAAGTTGTAGTTAAACATTATAAGTAGCTTTACTTCAGAGCCATGGGCGCCTCTACGGCGGATACTGGAGCTATATAAGATTTCATTACTTATTATTATGTACTTATAACGTGTTTGTTTGATTTGATTTGTTTGAATAAACTTTTAACTTGACTTGATAACGGAGTAAGTGAAACAATATATAGATATAAATGTGTTTATGTGTGTGTTTGTGTGTGTATTGATGCCCATCTGTGTTACACATTTTCTTTAATCACATACGTGATCACAAAATGATCAAAGAAATCTTGCAGAATGATGCAACCATTTATCTCCTGTATACTGGATATGAAATGATGACCTACTTATGTAATGTTGTTTCTCCCTCTCTACAGTGTGTGCTGACAATGTCTGCAAGAATGGAGGAACATGTACAGCTGATGATGACCGCCGACCAAAATGTTCTTGTGCTGCTGGTAAGTATAATTAATAGAGCTTTGTTTTATTTATACTTGCAATATATAAAATCAAGTAGACTTTACTTTAACTGGGTATACGTCTAAGGTAGCATCCACAAATTGATTATTAGATTGGCAGTGATATTTGTTGCCTTTGTGTTGTGCCTTGCAGGGTTATTGGTGTTTGTTTTGAAATAGTATAAGCACCAACAGATTACAAGGTGAACCCACAGATAAACAAAGACACTATCATAGGATAGATATTAAATGTTAACAGCATGTATAACTGATTATTTCAAAATATAGAAAGGGTTTTATTTTCGTACCTGATGAATACTTTTATGTGATCTAGGAAACATTGCTGCACACTTCATTGAGCAGGCCTCGACATTAACACTGGCCCAATGGCCTGGCGCCTTTTTTGAAGCTGTCGGGCCAGTTCGGGCCACCAGTTCTTATATTTTCTTGCCCGACGGGCCACTGGTTTCTGGTTCTTGAACACTGCCGAGACGAAGCTGCGGTCACGGCATGACCGTATCGGTTATCAGATGCAGTTCGCCAGAATTCTTAGACCCGACTCAATTATAGGACATTGTAAACATAACGTAGATACTAATTCTGATCAATAATGAGTCCAAACTCCAACACTTATCATGCGGACGACGGCGTGCAAACCCATGAAATAAATTTTCTAACCACCGGCAGAGCAGGTTTTTATGATGAGAGATGCCATTTTTAAGTCCCGCCGCGTCCCTTGGACTCACTTTGTACGGTGGTTGGAAGCTGCCTCGACTTTAGAATTAGGCGCGCTTTTTCTTCTCTAGACATATGAAAGGAATACAGCCTAAATCCAAATTTAACTAGTAGCTAAATGACAGAAACCAAATGTAACACTACGTCAGCAAGAGCAAGGTGAAGGCCACCTATTTTGGGTGGTGCCACCTAGCGAATGAACCGTGAAATAGTCTAATGCCTTGAATGACCAGTACATGAAAGCAGCGTCAACTCAACTACTGACTGACTAGCTGTCGTCACACTGGCCACACATTATTTAAACTTGGCAAATACTGTATATATGCATCTGAGTACACACTTGAACAATATTACAATATTGTTAGCTTTGGACATCTCACTTTGAACAATCAATATGTGTATAGTAACTTCTAACAACTTTGTTAGTAAAATTATAAAAAAAGACTAATAATGTTTTGCACCTCAGTATCAGCATATTTGTGATGGTAACACAAAATCCGGGCCAGTAACTTTCACAGGCAGGCCACTAACTTTTCAAATCATTCAAATGGATTCAAAACCTTAATGTCAAATTAAGGCCTGTTGAGGGCAGCTGGTTTAGCGCCAAAACTATTCCTTTAATACTGAATTCTTCATTTTTTCTTTCTCACAAAACATTTTAATTGTAATCCAATCTCAATACAGTACCTATATGCACTTATTTCAAATATGTAATGGCATACATTTGATACAACCTTGAATGCGCATCATCTATATAATGTTATAGAGGTAATGAGTATAAGACCAACATTGATGAGTGCGCATCATCTCTGTCAATACAGGTTACACAGGTGATGTGTGTGAGACAGACATTGATGAATGTGGATCATCTCCCTGCTACTACAATGCTACGTGCATAGACAAAGTTGATGGCTACACTTGTGCCTGTCCCAATGGTAAGACTGCTAACGTTGATTGTAAACATTGATAACTGTGAGTGATGTGATGTATAACCATTACATTAGTTTTGGTGTATCTTTGCAATACCTAGCCACTTTGAGTCCACAATCTTTTGAGTGCTTGATTTTGATCCCATTTTTTTCTGAGCAATGCTCCATACTAGTTATAGGAAGTACTGTTGCATTCTAAATCAAAGTATGTGACCCATCTTAACAAAATGAGTCACATGTTGGATTTAACAAAATGAGTCACATGTCGGATTTTTTAAATATTGAATTATTATTATTACCCTTTTGGAAAGAGCAGAGTCTCAGCTTCCATATGGTGTATCATATAAGATGATATTTCAGTCATAACTGAAGTTACGGCTTGCCAAATATTTGTGGGGTTGAAACCTTCAAACCCAGAAAATGACCTTCAAAGTTTAAGCAACATATTTGTCATTCAAAGCACGTTACATTAATACACAAACAAAATCTTTGTCAGATATAAATTAATAACAAATTATTGCTTGTGTAATTACTGACATTGTTAAGAAAAAACGAAAACCGTCAGCTCTTATACCATTATACATTAAGTTTGGTAGAGGTGATTGTCACTAGTGGGTCAGTAAGAATTTTATTATTTTTTTAATTTTAGATGAGTAATTTTATTTTTTAAAGGTATTCAGATCTATGAAACCATAAATATGATGAAAATTTTTGTAATCTTCATAGTAAAAGTACATCAGATTGTCATATTTAACAAGAATTTTAATACCAAAATACAGTGAAACTACCTAGCGACAACAGATCAGTGGCAATGTCTTGCTTGGGATTGGCACGGCGCATACGGCCACGGGTGTAGGTAACAAGTTCCCTGGCCCTGTCTTGCCCCCAACCCATCCTGCTCAAGTGCAGCAGCAGTAGTTTCTTGTTGCGGCTCATGTTCAACAGACGGTCCAACAACAGCAGCGATGCCCAGGCTCCTGCTAACCTGGCGGTCTTGTAATAGGGGAAACCTCCTCGGCTGGGCTTGGACAGAGCACATCATCGAAGCTACGCCGAACGCCTTTGCTCCTTTATTGACAACTATCTGGATCACCACTGACAGCAGTGACGCAGTGAAAATACACTGTGCGCCTGCGTGCATAGAGAATTATTCAAATGACCTCTTCACTGAACCAATGCGTGAAACTGTCTGGGTCACGTGGTTGCCATTGCTATCACATGATCCAAACTTGTTTACACATCTAGCATTAGAGGGGGTGTCTTCCTCGCCTTCTGTGGGTCACAGTTTGCATTTATTAGCATATTTATGCCCATAGCGACGACATGTCAAGCTTCGCACGGATACCCGATTTGGCGGCAAGGAACACGCACAATTAGTGGCATTTTCAGCTCTGTTTTACGGAAATCGAGCGGAACACTTTGCACAGCTCCTCAAAAATTACATTAAAATACATTTATGTGGGACAGTGTTCCCTGTTAGTGTAGTGGTGTTACTGACTCAGAATCGTAGCTAGTTTGCTGTAAATAACAAGGCTGATGTAAGTTTGTACCAGAGCTTTGTATTAAGCCAAACATTAAACCATATAATACAATACTTGCTTATCCACCGTAGCTCCCTAGCGCCTTGACCCATCTGTTGACAACTGGAAAACTTGTTATGGATTTTGAGATTGACCAATCCTTTTGTTTTGATGCGCCTCTGAGCTTGGTTTCCAAGGATTTAGGTGCAATAGAAGTTATCTTATTGTTATTATTATTAATAAGTACATGAAGTGCCTTAGCCTATATAATTCTAATAAATAAGTTACAGCAAAGGTGAGGGGAACCAACCACATGCAGGTGGTGGAACCCACCCGTAAATTGCCAAAAACTAAAACCCTGTGCAGAAGGGGAAAGCGTCAAAGCGCCCCAAAACGCCTTCGCTACATCATGTAGGGATGAATACAAGAAATCTCACTGCTTCCTGACAGTGAGGTCAGTTGGAATTTACCAATGTCTAACCTCATAATTACAAACATTCTATACAAATATCCAACATGCAAATACAATGTACCATGGAAAATGCCAAATTATCAAACACATAATTCTACCAAACCTGTAATTGTAAACATGACATGTTAAATTGACTAGACATACTAGCGGTCAGATGTAGCAAACAAATCCCACTAGAAATTAATCACCTAGGTGCAGATGGGGTAGGCGGGTGGGAACAACAGATGTGGATGCAATCTAATCGCAAATTATAGCAGGATATAATAATCTCTCTCTCAAATCAGAACATACGATCAATATGTAAGAGACAAATGGAATACCTTTTCTCCGTGACAATTTCTAAGTGGGAAGCTAAAATGGCGTCATTCCTTTATATATGCAGGAATTATCACGTGACTTAGCTTACCAGGTATACCATACAACCCAAATTTAGGAGTCGGGCCAGTGCCCACATAAAAGTCATTTGATGTGCATCATAATGTCATATAAAACAAAATTAATTAGAGAGTAGCAGTGGTGACAATCGATAAAATTAATATTAAGGAATAATTGTATGGGTAAATCTCTGCATTCGCATTCGGAAAATCAGTTTTGCCGACATCTGACGAATTTTGTTAAGATGGGTCACATATGGGTTGCAAATGTTTTGGAATTACAAAAAGAGTACAGGTCAGAATAATAGCACAGGGTGGAAATTTCTCTGAATTACAAGGCAGAATACTAGCATCTAGATTGACTAGATTTTTAAGGAAAGGAAACAGCATTATTGCTGTTTCGGAATCTTCTCCATTATTACCCTTACTATGAACAATAAAATTGCAATTGTTCTAAATAAGTCACGTAAACCTCCCCAACTGATTGATGGCTGGTATATGTAGATTGCAACAATTAAGAAAACATGCATCAGGTTGCTAACAACTACTAAAGTTACATCATCTTCATAAAATGTCTGGCATGTTTAAAGTTATATCATCTTCACCAAATGTCTGCTATGAATACTTTGCAAAACCAACCTGTGTCAAGAGTCATCTGGACAAGGATAATTTTTGCTAGAATATCTAATGATAAATAAAAGGGAAAGGCATCTTTTGGACCTATGCATCTAAAACAGTTAATAAAAACTAACTATTAGCAACTATAGTCAAGAATATTATGCAAGCAGTTTACTAGTTTAACCTTGTTGAAGACATGTAATTTAAAACAATTGTATTTTATTTCCCTTTTAAAAATGTCATGACATAATTATATGATAACTAATGTGAAGTTTTTTATGAGGTTGCTGCAAATATGTATCATATCCTTAATGTAGATTGTTTATTGATGCAGTGACACGGAGCATGTTGACAGAAGCAACCAATACGACACTTCTAGGAACTACATATGACGATGAAAAGGTCAATGACAAGGATACGTGTCAATGGATGTGCATGGAAGACAGTCATTGCACAGCTGCCGTATATAGATCCGATGGCAAATGCTTCATCTATCATTCTGACGTAACTGTGACAACAGAAGCTGGGACCATTATGTTCAAGAAAGATGAAATCACATCTCCAGGTGAATTTTCATGGTGACATTTATTGTCATCTTGACATATACACAAATACACATACAAATAAATAATAACACATCATCAACGTGTTAAGGCCAGACATGGCAAGTAGATAGGATCATTCTTAAATTTGAGCAAATTATGCAATTTTGTTCTGCCCAAAGTATGGAATGGAACATACTGAGTAAAAAATGTATTGAACTTTTTGGCCAGATCCCCCATTTTCATGGTAACAAACAAAATGGTCACCATTTTGAGGCAGAATTGACAAAATTGAGAAACACTGTCATTCTTATATAATTCTAATTTTTGCAAATCCATGTTCTGTATACATTCTATTGTGAAATGATCAGAGCATTTTTCATATCTTTTGTTTCTATTTTTAAATAATGTTTGGTAAATATGAGAAAAAAGCTAGGTTTTGGCAACAAATATGCTTATATTTTTCAAACTATTGATGGTTATAAAGTGTCTGCTGAGTGCCACCGTGAAAATGGAGATATCCCATTTCCAGTTGCACAAATTTGAGAAAAAAATGTTTTTTTGAGAAAATGGTCACAGATTGCATAATAGGGTTTTGCATAAAATGTGAAATTTTTTCATTGGCAAGCAGTTTATTTTTAATAAAAATTATCGGAGACATCTGTTTTGAGATATCCCCCTGTTTTCCCACCAACTAGGCACTGCAATCTGTATTTGTAATGACTAAATGCCAAATGAATTTGTGTTTATGACTGGCCTACGGCCCCACGTGCTAGTCTGTTTTGGTGGTACCTGATTGGTCAGGGTCAACCCCGGGTTACTGACAAATGGCGGCGTTGTCAAGCATGGAACAGCGTTTGGTCGCAAAACAAGAAGTCTACTGCCAGCATTTGTTATTTAACATAATGCAATTATGTAATCTTCATAAAAACAAGATACTGGTATCAGAATAACCAAACTATATGATAATATTATGTGTTCATGGCGAGTGAATTTACACCCGCGGACATCTGCCCTGGTGTGAAACTGACATCATCATTTCTACAGAAACATTGTTATAGTTTCCAAGAATTTGAAGGGGAATTCCACTGAGACACACAAAGTAGTAGTTTTTAAAGGACAGTCTGATGACATATTGCATTAATGCCATGTTTTCTTTTGTAGTAAATGTGTTCACACCAACACCTACTAATGTTCTATGAAAAAAAGTAAAGAAATCAACTGACACGATAACCACCGCTCAAACCTTAAGAACTGAATTATGGACATGTTACTGAATATATCATGGGATAAAATAAAGATGACTGTTCCTAAGATAATCATTAGGCATTTTAATTAATAATTTTTGCCTTGGTTATATCAGTGAACATTAATGTAATAAAGCATGTAGCAAAACTTTATAATCTTGTGAAACTGTAACGTGTTTTTCGTTCAGTTAATTTGACTTTCTGTATTTAAGAATGATCAGATACCTTGCTGCTAGTCCAGTAGCTATAACAATAGGTGCAAAACATAAAATAGGTAACCCTTTTGTGGAGTATCTGTGTAACATTGATTGAAGATAAACACAGGTTTTTACAATATCAAGTTTAGAAAGAATCCTGACTATACAGCAGTGTTTGAAACCTGAGTTGAAAACTTGGTGGTCCATCGGATCTTCAACTTATTTATAAAGTTTGTGGTCCGACTCAATAATTGGCAATCTCGGGTCTCCAGGCAGACACCAATTTCGAATGCTTCTGTACTCAAGGTAATATCTATCAGATCAATTCTGACGTTTTCTTCTTCCAGTTTATCGCTTACCCTCTACTTGCGTAGGATACAGGCATGCAAACAGGAACTGTGCACTTATATATTCAGAGAGCAATGCAAAAATTTAACACAAATAACTTGTAAATATATAAAACATGCACAAGATATTCTAGTCTCTAGAATCTTGGATATTGCAATTTGTGGATGTTGTTCTTAAATGTATCAAGGCTGTTTAGACTGAATACATTTATGGAAAAAGAATATAAGTTGTATTTGCATCTGAAATGAGGGATGTGGTAAGGAATGCCATTGTCCAATGACAACATTTACAGGAACGAGGTAGTGATTTGCTATTGTGGGTTGATGCGTTGTTGCAGCCTACATTGGATCCCGGTGTGAAATGGAGGAAGACAATTGTGCAGGAAGTGTCATTAAATGTGGACATGAGGGGATGTGTAAAGATCTCAACCTTGACTACGAGTGTCTGTGTCCAACCACTGATGTCTACACGGGCAAATGGTCTGTATTATCTCTTTCACAGCACCTTTTCTTCCTAAAACCAGGCTTAACATTGGCAAATGTGCTTTTTCTGTAACTGCACTCAAAATCTGGAATCAATTTCCTATCACTTTAAAATCATCTGAAACTATGGCTGCCTTTCGTAAAAAAACTCAACACTTATTTATTTTATATCGCATTCCCATCCTAACCTTCGACAGTCCCTTGCCCTAATGATAAACACAAATTATCTTGTATGTTGCACCTCTGAGATCAGATTCCTGGGGATATAGGCACTATTGAAGTTGATTATTATTATATTAGTATTATCGTACGGTATTATAAACTGACAATGGCTCACTCTGTGCAAGGCCTGTAGTATGATGGCTGGCTTTAGTGATTGTCTCTGATAGACGACATTTTGCTATATTGACAGTGTCTGTGTCCAACCGGTAGTTATATTCTGTTTTTTTATTCTTTTGTGACATCTGTCAGTAGTAGTTGGTATTGGCCTCTATCTTTTGTTCTGTTCCTTCTAGGATGTAAACACTTTTCCATGTTTATTATTGACTGGCAATATACCTTCAACATCTTTATTTTATTATTAAGATCATTATATTAACACATGCTGAACTTAACACTAAGTCTCAGCCAACATATCTCTGATCTCCAAAAATTAGATAGGTCTGAACATAGTATAACTACTGACTTGTTTGATTTATTTCCGTATGTTGTAAGACACTTCAACATGTCCTGTTGCATAGCAACAACATGCAACATCTTGATCATCATAACATTTTAACCAACAGACAGCTTGGATTTCTGAAACTTTTCAAACATTCATCATCCCCTTTAGTTATTGGGTTATTCTTCATTGTTGTATGCAGGAACACCTGAACCTTTTCACAATACACCACTGGTATAATTGGTGCAGATGGCAACATGGAGTTTATTTTCTGTTAGGGTACATTTCAGATATTGGGTTATAAATCCAACCCGTAATCAACATTTTTAACTCTAAGCTAGACAGAAATGTTCAGTTGTGCTGCACACAAATTGCATTCTTGCTTGTTTCTGAAACAGCATTGAGAATGTTGTAAGAAAAAGAAAAAATCAATAAAGAGCTGTCACATCTGTCATTGCATACAGTGCCTAAAATAAAAAAAGTCTAAATTAAATATTAATTTCATGACCGGTTAGTTATATATCATTAATTAAATATATTTTGACCAATGGAAATTTTCTTGTGATACCATTTTATATGTGAGTTATCTGTTTCACATTGACCTTGACCTCTCTGTTGTGCTTAGGTGTCACATAAAGAAGATGCTCTGTGACAACAACGAATGTCAGAACGGAGGAACTTGTCAAGTGATTAGTGACATTCGCTATATCTGCAAGTGCGCTGCAGGGTACACAGGACAGATCTGTGAGACAAACATAGGTAAACTGACTCAATGACATTCACATGGGTTAACACTTGTAGAAATTATGCCATGTATAATTTTTGATATGTAATTGTTTCTTGTGCAAATTAGTTTTACAGATGTGCTGATGGGCATATTTATTTAAAACGTGCTCAACAAATTATTTACAATTTTCCAAAACATTTGCAGCATAACTTCTGACATTCGAGTATGTTCACATACTTCGTATTTAACAACATGAGTACAAAATGTTAAATACTGTCAGAATCACACATATGTTTGTGGGCTGAAGACATGTAAGGAGGGACATGTACAGAGTTGTTATTATTTGCTTAGATGAGTAGAGAGAACAAATGTCTGAATGAAGGCACTTGTACACACAGAGTTGTTGTTATCTGTGTAGACGAGTGTGCTGACAACCCATGTCTGTACGGAGCGAAGTGTACAGACAAAGTGAACAACTTTGACTGTGCCTGTCCTGCTGGTTTCACCGGGGACAAGTGTGAGAACCGCCCGGTTAGTCTGTGTCAGAAAGCTAATTGTGGTGACCACGGCAGGTGTGCTGAGGACTACTCCACAAGTAAAGCACTCTGCATCTGCGAACCAGGTTACACATCAGGTAAGAGGCATCGTTCGCTTTGGATACAATATGTGACATGTCTCGCTTCTAATAAGGATATTTGAATCAGCATTTTAGTTTGGATCCACTTCCAATAAGGACATTGGAATCAGATGTCACTTCTAATAAGGACACATGAGTCAGGACCCACTTCTAGTAAGGATGTGTGACCTACGATTGATTTCCAATAAAGATGTGTGAGTCACTTCTAATAAGAATATATGAGTCAGGATCCATGTCTAATAGGGATATCTGAGTCACTTTTAACTTGAAAAAGTTTTGTGAGTCAGGATCTTTGCTAGTGAGTATATGGGTCAGAATTTACTAAATAATCAGAATGTATATGATACAGGACTAATCTCTGATAAGTATACATGACCCATGCTTAAGTTATGATAAAAATACATGACCCAATATTGAGGGTCTTCTGTTTCCTCTCAGTCTCATGTGGGTCGGAGATCTCCTGTTTGCCTTCATTCCTTTGTGGGGTAGAGCTCTTTTTCTTGCCCCCAGTCCCCTGTGGAATGGAGTTCGCCCATCTCACTCTTTGTGTCTAGTAATTTGTTATAGATCAGTAGGTTCACATATTTAGTGAATGTCCAGTAAGAGTTTGTGTTCCTAGGTCGCTATAAGACATTGTGGCTTGATGCGAGTGATCCTGATGCAACTGGAGATGATGAAACTCTAACGACATTGAAACAGGTCAGTGGTTTATTGTTAAATGCTTGAATGGTGCAATGGACCATCATCTCTCTCTCCCACATAGTTATGTTTTATCTGAGAAAAAAATTTGTTGTGTCCACGGCTGTACGTTTTTTGTTCGAAATGTTTGAGTCCACGTCTGCAGTTCTTCGTATTCACCGCATTCATTCCCACCTAAGATTGCACATTCGCCCGTGGAAAGGTGGACATCACGTGTAGAAGTTATTTTTGTACTTTATTTTTTGACATACTCTTGATGTGACCTGGTTATCAATTTTTTGTTTTTCGTCTTCGTCACACATCCCAACCCTCATCTCCACCGCCCATTTCCATCTCGCTCAAGTGATATAAACAAGTCCAAGACTGACAAGGTAGCTCCATAATGATGATTACAGTGTAGCACACCAAATAACTACAAGAGTTCTAAGGTGCATGCACATGGACACACGTGTAAACACACGCATACATTTGTCATGTTTTCCCACAGAAGGGGTCAATCTGTGGAGGTACCACCCCAATAGGGGCGAGATGTCGGGTGAAGGGTTCAGACAAAACCTTCAGTGAGGGCGGCTCAACCAGCCAGGTCCTGGAAGTGGCTTGTAGCACCGCTGGCCTCCTCTGTCTCAACACCAACCAGACGACTAATACCACATGTGACGATTACCAGATCCAGTTTGAATGTGATGGTAGGTAACCACTGGACACTTGGTGATGGTAGGTAATCACTGGACATTTGGTGATCTGAGATAATCACTGGATACCTGGTGATGGTAGGTAATCACTGGACACATAGTAATGGTAGGTAATCACTGGAAACTTGGTGATGGTAGGTAACTACTGGACACTTGGAGATGGTAGGTAATCACTGGACACTTTTTGCTGGTAAGTAACCACTGGACACTTGGTGATGGTAGGTAGTCACTGGATACTTGATCGTAGGTAGTTGCATAGACACTTGGTGGTGGTAGGTAATCACTGGACACTTGGTGATCATTGGTAGTTGCTGGGACACTTGGTGATGGTAGGTAATCACTGAACACTTGGTGATCATTGGTAGTTGCTGGGACACTTGGTGATGGTAGGTAATCAAAGTGATACTTTACTTTATACTTTATTTTTTTAAATATATTTTTAACCAGACAAGATTTAACAAGATTGCCACCCAGAGAATTAATTCTAGATGGCAGGTGGACAAAGAAGCATTTTGGCTTATCGATAATCCAACCCTTTTTACTTATGTGTATCACACCCTTCTGGGTTTATTTTTAAATGTATTCACACTACTAGCACCCACACAATCAGCAGATAATTTGTTCCATTCATTTACAGTCCTTTGTGAAAATTAGTACTTTCTTATCTAATCTACACTGCTCCTTTGGTAATGTAACTTCATGTCCTCTGGTCCTCCTATCTTTCTTAAGTGAGACAAAAATATTTCTATCAATATTTTGTAAGTTTTCAATATTTTAAACACTTCTATCTGATCTCTTCTCAATCTTCTGGTCTCTAGTGTTGTTAAACCACATTCTTTTAAGCGTATTTCGTAACTAAGATCCCTCAGTTTTGGTATCATTTTAGTTGCTCTCCTCTGTACTCTTTCTAGCATATCTATGTCCTTCTTGCGATATGGCCTCTGCGCTTGTATACAATATTCTAAATGAGGCCCAACCAGGTAAACTGACCCTTTTAAATACTTTTTACTAATTGATGCAGATTGTGTTTAATCAAGGCTCTCATTTGCAGTTGTTTTAATCCTCGGAGTGTCTTGTTCCGAAATTCAGCCCAACCGTACCTGCCTTTGTTGTAAAAATGTTCATGTCCATCATGCGCAACTGACAGGCAAACATTTGATATCTATGTATAGCTGACAGATTTTTTGAGATTGTGTACATTTATTCATGAGCAGATTCAATGACAGCTACTCACAATTTAGCTTACGAAAACATATGACGCGGTTGACGCCTACACTTTGGTGATTTTACTACGTCCTGTATACTGAATTTACGCATCCATTTATAATGTCTAGACCCCGCGCACGTAGTATTGATGGAAAACTCTGTCATTGACCGATCTGCCAAAAATGTCATCAGTGGGCTGACTTAATTCAGCGAATCGAAACCATGGTTTCAAATGTAGCGTCATCACCCCTCCAAAGCAAAAGTCAAAAAAAAAATGGCAGAGTGGTGTTCGGCAAGTTATCCACTTCAAAAGTTTACTTTGGATTATCTCAAGTTTCTGTGTCAATATTTTGACAAAATGCCTGACAGTATTCATAAATAAGGTTATTATACTAGTTCAGATAGTTAGAACAACTTTGGGGTGTTTCTGATGTGAAAATTCAACAAATTAGCGCAATGTTTTTCCAGGCAAGCGCGTGGGTTGCAATGGTAATAAGCACGGTAATGATCGGAGTGTTTGAATCGGCCTATTTTTATGTCGGAAAAAACATGAAACTAAAAGTTCTCAACGGATTTGTTTCATTTTTGTGTTATTTGGCAGCTAACATAAATGGCTACATTTGTCTCACTGGAAGTAGGGCATACAGCCACTCAGTAATTATTAGGCAGCAATTTAAGATGAAATGTTTGTTTTTTAAATATTTTTTTTGATGAAGTTCAGATAGTAATATACCCATGATTTTAGGATGTAATAGTTATTATAATAAAGCATTCCTGTAGCAATAAAACGATATCTCATTCATATTTTTATGACAAATATTATCAAGGCGACAGCCTCAGCCTGGTGTTATTCATTGTGTACCTTGAAGCAGCACTCCGTGACCTTCGTTCGCGCCTCCTGACACGTCCACCAGCCGATGCCACCCTACCGCTGGACGTCGATTATGCTGACGACACGGACTTCATCAGCTCTTGTCGTTCGTTCCTCGATGAGAGAGAGAGCGCATCGCGCCAGCTTGTTTAATGGAGTGGTCACTGATGATCAACGCGCCGAAGACAGAACAAACAAGTATCAGCCGACACGCTGACCGCATTCAGGAAGAGTGGCGTATGACACGCAAGCTTGGTTCGCTCCTCGGTGAAGCCGAAGACTTCGCTCACCGAAAGCAGCTGGCCAACGTCACCTTCCGCAAGCTGTGGAAACAGTGGTTTAGGCGATCACAGATCTCTCTACAGCTGCGGCTACGGCTATACGCCTCCTTCATTGTGCCCATGCTGACGTACAACATGGGTACATGGGGACTCACGAAATCAAAACTAGATCGTCTGGATGCATACCACCGTCGTCATCTACGCCAGATCATCGGCATCTGTTGGCCACATCGCATTTCCAACGAGGCACTGTACCACCGTTGCCGATGCCGTCCCATCAGCGAAGCTGTCATAACTGCAAGATGGAGTCTATTCGGGCACGTGCTCCGTATGCCACCCGATGAACCCGCACAGCGAGCGATCGACAACTATTTCGCCGTGGACACAGGTGTCACGACATACATGGGTCGAACGCGAACGACTGCCGACAGCGTGGAGCGCGGACCTGCGACACATAGGTCGTACGCTACGTTGCCGTGCCGACGTCCACGCTCTGCACACACTCGACCGTGAACAGTGGCACAATTGGGGCTGGCCATTTAAAAATAAGAAAGCATCATATGAATCCATGGAATTGACCGTTTTAAATTATTTATTTACATTTTTATTACTTTTTAATGCAATTTCTACTGACTTTTTAACGATTATTTTTGTATTTATTTTTTATCATATGGACATTTTAATTATACATGTATATGTATCAATTCATTTAAATATTTTAATTTATTTATATGTCTATTTATTCCACTTCTATAAAAGAACTGTGATGGTACCTTTCGTGCGGAATGGCACAGGTGAAACAGACGTGAACTACATCACATCTGCCACGCGAAAGTGCACTTAATAAATAATAAATATTAGCAACGTTATGCTTTTTATAGGAACAGTATGCTACAGAGGATTTTCAGTGGTCACTTCTATGGTTATTGCTGAAGGTATTTAAATGTACAAAATTGTTTAAATGTCTAAACATGTTTTAAATAAAGATAAGTTACCATAGAAAAGAAAGATCTTTTTGAGGCACGTTATTGCTTTCATATTAAAAAAAAGCCAGACTGTTTGTGGTATTATTAATTTTACTTATGGTATGCAATGACATTTAGGAAATCACCCAAAAGCCAGATGTGACTTTATGTTGTGTTTTGTTGACAGCCGGTGGTTCCCAGTGTGTCAGCATTGACATGTGTGCAGAGGAGAAGTGTAAGAATGGAGCAACTTGTTCAGACAACCCGGGCAAGGAAGGTGTCTATCAGTGCAGCTGTGTCTCTGGATTCACTGGCTACAACTGTCAACACAACATAGACGAGTGTGCCAACAATCCTTGTCAGAATGGAGCAACGTGTAACGACATGGTCAATGGCTACAACTGTACCTGCCTTCCTGGTTACACTGGTGAGTGTCAACATGTAATGACATAGTCATTGGGTGCAACTGTACCTGCCTTCCTGGTTACAGTGGTGAGTTTAAAATTGTAATGACATCATCAATGGATATACAACTGCACCTGTCTTCCTGGTTACGCTAGATTTCTCTACTGAGAGAATCCTGGTTTGAATCCGGTGCTGCAGTGTCGAACCTTGTGTAAGTTCATTCACTCTACGTTGCTCCTGTTCACTCAGCTGTATGAATGAGTTCCTGGCTAAAGACATTGGATATTTGTGTATGAATAGTCTTCGCGCATTAATTGCAGCATGGCTGTATTCTTCCCAAAGAAGTTGTGATGGTGTTCGATTGAACAGGTCTGCCAGGGAGTAAAGATTATAGTGCTTGGAGCAGTCCCGAGGACTGGATACTGTGCTATATGAGAACTTACCTTTTTTGTATTAGCGGTTGTCAATTCATGGACAGCTACGATTCCTGAAATACTTTGTATGCCTAAACAAGTAATCCTTCACATAGAATTATACAGTTCAATGGTTGAGTGCCAAAACTATTAGTCGAGAGGACCGGGATTTCCAGTCCATGCACTGTTGCTTCGTAGCTTTTTGAAATAGTAATTTTCTTTACTGAATTTTGCGTGTCTTTCAGAAGAGAACCTAGAAACTGTTATTAGTTTTATCTGTAAATGTGTAATCTGTCATGGATTCACCAACACTAAAACAGTGCTGATTATCCTCACATAAATCAGCTCTGTATGTGATGAAGAAGCTGCCCCTAATGAAGCAGTGCCAATCCGATCGGATCGCATTATGCTATGACAATTCATAGCTATTCATAAACATCTGTATTTGTTAATTCAAGGCACATATGTAAACGTTAATATTTCAAGTTTTTCTGATATATTTTCCTTGCCTAATTAGATTATTGAGTGTCTAAGTTTGCGGATGGCTGGAATTCTACATAAATCAGCGATACCACAATAGAGAAAACGCATGTTTTAAACATTAGTAGAAGTAATTACAAATTGTGTGTGTAATTTAGATGGCTAAGTAATGAGGATTGGACTCATCCCATCCAGTCAAAATCATATATATTTACAAAATTAATAGCAACGTCTTAGAGTGGAAACTTATCTTAATTGTATCTACCATCTAGACTTACACATTTGTTTTGATCTGTTAAAGTTGATACGTTAATATATCGAAGTGCTTTCCTGGGTATCGTGTCTTTTCAGTAACATCATGGAATATTGTCAGAAAACATTAATAACTGAGAACCAGAGTTGTTTGGAAGTGTGAGCGGCAAGAGTCTTGCTACTGCCACTTCTCTGGTGTCCTAATGACACTTAAGAAGCTGGCATTATATTTACAGGGGACCACTGTGAAACTGACATAGATGAATGTCAAAGGAAAGAATGTGATGAGACAGGAACAAAACAATGCAAAGACGAAGTTAACAACCACAAATGCATCTGCAAGGAAGGATACACTGGTGCACTGTGTGATGTAAGTACACATACGTTAGTTACACCAAGTATAATAGATTAGATAACTGGATGGGATGCTGTTAGATTTATTTGCTGATCATGTATGTTCTTTTTATGTCAGAAACATACCTAATTTATGTCTGAGTAGCTGAGTTACACCGTCGTTGCACAGTGAAAAATACACTTATTAATATTTTCTGGTTAAAGTTGCATCTAGATCAAAGACATTATACAATCTCCATGGATAGCTACAATGTTACTGTATCTATAATGCCACACTGCAAGTTGGCACGCACTAACCCAGCTGTGGCTCCGATGTGATCAGCCACAAGCAGCTATGAAGGGGTCATGCCCCAGTTAGACTATCTGTTTCGTTACATATAAAAAAGGGCAGTGTATTTTTGAGAAATGATTTTTACAAAATTCATATGCTCTGACATAAGTGCATTTGATTAGGCAGATTTCTAGGTGTGGTTGTAGAAGCTGCTGACATTAAAATGGTGTATTTTTAGCTGATTTTACTAAGCGGAAGGATATTTGGCAGCAATTTGTCTATTTAAACCTTTAGCCGGAATACTGCCTGCATCCATTCTTAAATATTGACGGGTGTCATACATACAGGAATTTTACGAGAGCTAGAAATATCTTATTTAGACTAAACTCGACCAGTCAATGAGATAATGATAACAGCAGGTAAGAAATTTCAAAATTTTTGTAGGTCACATTTTCTTATAATTATACAAAATGAGTGGCTTTCCACATGAAAAAGACATTTTCTACATACAAACTGCAATAACCTAAAAACTATTTAAAATGTCTGTATACATCATCGTCGTCGTCGTCGTCGTTTAGAGGCAGTGTTTCCAGGCTCTGCTGGGTTCGCCTTTCTTCCAATTGCCCTCTTCCACTTGACACAATCCAGTGCATCCCGATGGTCGATACCCATCAGATTCAAGTCTGCAGACACAGAGTTCTGCAAGGTCTTCCTTGGTCTGCCGACGGGAGCTGTCCCCTCCACCACTAACTTTGTACAGCCCTTCACCCAGTCCTCGTCGTCCTTTCGCTCTACATGCCCGTACCACCTCAGCCTGCTTCTTCTGATCACATCCCCAATCGCCTCCACTCCTACTCTTCTTCTAAGCTCTGCACTGGGCTGTCTGTCGCTGAGTGATGCGCCACACATCCATCTCACCATCCTCATCTCAACCCTTTCCATCCTCGTGTCATGATCGGTCCTCATGGCCCACGTCTCACACCCATACAACAGGCAACTTCTGACACAAGCTTTGTAC
The DNA here is from genome assembly GCA_020002185.1 of Paraescarpia echinospica. NCBI lineage: Eukaryota > Metazoa > Annelida > Polychaeta > Sabellida > Siboglinidae > Paraescarpia > Paraescarpia echinospica. Next base: position 24,781,006 of record CM034535.1, on the reverse strand, counting down.
ACCTAACCCTTCATCTTCAGGGGGGGACGCTTTGGAAGTCAAGAAGGGTGTTAACTCCCTGAACTTCTGCCAGGCACACCTCACTCTCGCTGTTACCGCTGCATCCACCCCATCCTTCTGCCCAGGTAGCAGAAGTTGTCTACTCTGTTGTATGTCTCTCCATCCACCTGCAAGCCTTCTTCCGTCGCTTCTGCAGGTGGTACCTCTCCCCGGCACCTCTTGCACACAAACGTTGCGCTCACTGCCTACAGGCTACCCTTCACACCACTGCATCTCCTGTGGACCCACTTCGTACACGATGTACACTAAAGCTTCCTTGTCCACCTGCCATCTAGAGTTAATTCTCTGGATGGCAATCTTGTTAAATCTTGTTAAATCTTGTTTGTGGCTACACCCTTGCTACAGACTCCACATGGCCATGTACCAGACTCTGACATCACTCCTCTGTCACCTATGCTGACCATCACCTTCGACTTCCCGGCGTTCACCTTCAGTCCTTTGGGCACCAATCTCGTGCGCCACTCCATCAGCTTCCTTCTTAGTTCTTCCCTGGTCGTTGCCATAAGGACGAGATCATCTACATACAGCAGCTCCCAGGGCAGTCCTCCTCTCGCCTCCTTCGTCACCACGTCCATCACAATGGCAAACAGCAGTGGGCTCAATACTGAGCCCTGGTGCACCCCCACCTTCACCTCAAAGCTGCTGCTGTCTCCATGCCCTGTCCTCACCACGGTGCTCGCCTCACTGTACAACGTCATCACTGCCTTCACCAGCCACTCCTCCACACCCGATTTTCTCATGGCCCATCTCATCACCTTCCTTGGTACCCTGTCAAACGCCTTATCCAGGTCGACAAAGGCTAGGTAGAGCTTCTTCTTCTTGGCCAGGTGTTTCTCCTGCATTTGTCGCACGATGAAGATGGCATCTGTCGTCCCTTTCCCTGGCATAAAGCCAAACTGCATCTCGTTGATCTGCACCTGCTCTCTCATTCTCACTTCTAGCACCCTCTCCATGACCTTCATGGCCTGATCCAGGAGCTTGATGGCCCTGAAAGAACCACACTCTAGGGGATCGCCCTTCCCTTTGAATAGAGGGACTAGGATGCTGTTTTTCCAGTCGGCGGGAATGCGGCCCTCTGCCATGATGTTGTTGCATAGGTTAGTCAACCATTCCATGCCCATGTTGCCTGCTGCCTTCATCATTTCTGAAACAACACCAGATGGACCCGCTGCCTTCCCCATCTTAGTGTGCTTCAACGCCTTCGATATTTCCTCCTCTGTGATGCGGCAGCTCGGCCCCTCCACCACGTCACATTCCACCTCGCCATCCCAGGTGTTCTCGACATTCAGCAGCTTCTCCATGTACTTTTTCCACACCTCTTCCGTTCCTTTACTATCTGTCACGATGTTTCCGAGCTCATCCTTCACACAGCTTGTGCCGGTCATGTCCCGCCTTTCTTTCATCATCTGTTTCGCGATCCTGAAGAACTGCTGTTTTCCCTTCTCGCTTGCCAGTTCCTCAACAAACTCCTGCCTTTTGGCATCTTGTGCCAGCCACACCGATCTCCGAGCCGCGCGTTTCGCGTCGAGGTACGCCAATCTGTCCTCCTCCGCCTTCGTCCTTTTCCACCTTCTGAAGCAGCTCCTTTTCTCATCGACCACCCTTTTCACCTTGTCGTTCCACCACCATGTCTCCCTGTGCCTAGGCGCACCTTTTGTCCACCCGCAGATCTCCTTGGTGGCCTTGAGCCATATCTTCTTCATCGTTTTCCATCTCCCATCCACGCCCTTCATTTCAGCTGCTTCCTCAGCCAAGTGGGCTACCTTCTCCTGGAACTTATTCCTCGCTTTCTCTTTGGAAAGCTTCCACACTCTGAGCCTTGGCACATGTTTCTTCTTAATGCGCCTACCGCTGCCCAGGGTCATGTCTCCGACAATGAGACGGTGCTGCGAAACACACTCCTCACCAGCAATCACCTTCACGTTCCTCACCAGTCTATGGTCGACTTTCCTCACCATCAGAAAGTCGATCTGACTTCTGCGACCACTGGACTCGTACGACACTAGGTGCCTCTCTTCCTTCTTGAAAAACGTGTTGCACACCACCATCTCCATCGCGTCTCCAAACTCTAGGATCCTTTCTCCCTACGCATTCCTCGCCCCAAAGCCCATCTCTCCATGCACACCCTCGTATCCATCCGCAGCTGACCCCACATGGCCATTAAGGTCCCGCCCAGGATAACTGCTTCTCCTGTTGGTATCCTGGACACAATTTCAATCAACATATCCCAGAAAGCATCCTTCTCATCTTGTGTCCTGCCGACCTGTGGGGCATAGATTGAGATGACATTCACCAGCCGCTTCCCTACCAGCAATTTCACAACCAGGATCCGCTCGCTCACCCTCTTGACATTCACCACCTGGTCTACCCACTTCTCCGCGACCAGCACTCCAACGCCACCATTCCCATCAGCACATCCAATGGCATATTTGTAGGTGGCATTGTTATCTTCATGAAGACATCGAACAAAAATCTAAATTATGTAGTTACGATGAATCCGATTCAAATCAAAAATTTTCACTCTGCAATAACTTGAAACTATTCAAAACTTCTGCATCCAGCAACATGTTTGTAGATGGCATTATTATTTTTACAATGACATAGAACAAACTTTAAATTCTGCCGTTGCAACTCCAAGTACAGCTTTTTGAAAGCTCCTCTTCCCGATCTCTGGGTGAAATACAAAAAGGAACGAATTACTCTAATTGTCCCACTAGCAAACTTAAACTATTTCAGCAGCTATGCTCGGATTGACATACTAAGACAAACAAACTGAGACCCACACTCTGTTTTACAATATAGATGTCAACCATGCAGTTGGACTGGTGTTCAAAATTAAGAACTTTGAATCTGCTTATTCAATATCCATCCTGCTGATTAATTTTGCGAAAATGCTCTAGTTATCGGCTCGATCCTGTCGGTTCGTAAACACTACCAAAACAAAGTGGCAGCCATGGTCAGCAGCTGCTGTGAATGTGTCTACACCACTGTGAATGTGTCTGCAACATTATGAATGTGTCTGCATCAATGTGAATGAATCTACACCACTGTGAATGTGTCTACACCACTGTGAATGTATCTATACCACTGTGAATGTAACTTCATCACTGTGAATGTATCTACACCACTGAATATATCTACACCACTAAAAATGTATCTATACCACTGTGAATGTGTATATACACCTCTGTGTATATGTCTGAATGTGTCTATACCATTATGATTATTTATATGCAGCTGTGAATGTAGTATATCTCTACACCACTGTGCATGTGTCCACACCATTGTGAATGTGTCTGCACCACTATGAATGTGTCTGCACCACAATGAACGTGTCTACACCACTGTGAATGTGTCTACACTACTGTGAATGTATCTACATCACTGTGAATGTGTCACACCTCTGTGAATGTATCTACACCACTGTGAATGTGTCTACACCACTGTGAATGTACCTATATCATTGTGAATGTATATACACCACTATGAATGTATCTACACCACTGTGAATGTATCTACACCACTGTGAATGTGTATACACCACTGTGTATATGTCTACACCATTGTGTATGGCTACACAACTATGAATGTGTCCCTGTGCTTACAGGAGGACTATGACGAGTGTGTCAGTCAGCCGTGTCTACACCGGGGTGTTTGTAAGAACAAACTTAATGACTTCTCCTGTGACTGCCCTGTCGGTTGGACTGGCAAGAGATGTGAAAAAGTCTACAGTTACTGCAGCACTGATCTTTGCAAGAATGGTGCAACATGTCATGATGTGTTCAAGGATTACTTCTGTCAGTGAGTGTTGTTTGTTACAAGATCAAAGTGGCAAACCTTTTACAATAATCTTGTTATGCTTACTAAATCAATAGTTGCTCTCTAGAAACACTATTTTATGTTTTCACAAGGTTTTCTCCAAACTAATGATGGGGTACAAAATAGTCAGGCCTTGGAATGTGTTAAGGAGAGATATGGCAGCTAGATAGGACATTTTCTTTAAATGCACAATTAATGCAATGTTTTGTGCCCAAGTTGTAGAATATGTCTTATTGAATGAAATGTATTGACATTTTTTCTGCCAAACCCCATTTCCGTGGCAACAATATAGCATAATTTGGAAACATTGTAGCTCCTCCAATAATGCAGTAATCAATGTAATTCTTTCTAGTTCTTATTTTCAACTCCTCATTTTATGCAATGTCTAAGAAATTGTGTATATATTGTCATTATTTAATATTTAAAAAATATGTTTAAATTTTTTATGTAAAAAATCCATATTTTTATTACGATCAGTATGTTCAGCATATAACTAAAAATAAAATAAAAATATATCCTCGACATTGCATAGAGAAGTTAGCAAGGAATATATCAGTCAAAATTTAAATAATGGTGCATCATTACTTCTAAAGATATGATGTTTCCCAATTGGAAAACACCGGTTTTATAGCGAATGTTATAAAAGAGATCTTTATTAACAGTAAACATAAAATGCTATCAGAATACAGAAGAATCACATTTTGAGTATTTTTTATATATGCTATGTAAATGCTTAGATATTTTCAATTCTATGGCATATCCAAATGATAATTTATCACATTCAAATAGGATAGGATAGTATAAATAAAAAGAAATGGTTGTCCGATATGTACAGCTATTAACAAATTGTATTTATTAATAATAATTATAATTACCATTAACAGCAAGAACATTATTAAACATTGAAAACAACAACTGGTCTGTATAATATGGATAACAGCAATGAGTTATAGCAGATGAATTACATGTATACCCACTAAATTTCACAGGGACCTTCGACCACTTAGCAATATGTGAAAAATGACACTATTCCACCAAGTGGATTTTGTCAGTCTTACATATCCAGGTGAGTTGTGTACACAAATGTGCAGGTTACTTTGTCGCCCATTTCATTGGTTATTGTTGATGTACTTGTGGACTGGTCTTTTGCTCTCATGTCACAAAAGTAACATATTTTAAAGCTTTTGGTAATGATTTGATGAAGAGTTGCTGATATTTGGATAAACAGAAATTGTTGTGGTGGTTGTGGCTTAGTCTTAAGCATGAATAGAACTATGTTTGGGTAAATTTGTGTACAATTCAGTTTTAGACATGATAACATGGTGCACAATGCTTCTAAGAGCAATCAGTTGAATCCATCGTAATTTCATTACATGTTTGACATCTTTGTAAAATTTCTAGTATAAATATTTGGGTTTATAATTTCATCAACACTCAAGGTAGCTGTAGAACGGTTCAAATGACAGATTTCTTCATGAGTACTTCATGGATGTGCTGCAGATGTGTGACGGGTTACGATGGGCGTAACTGTGAGAAAGGACCAGACGTTTGTGCAGTAGCCAATCCTTGTCAGAACGGCGGCACTTGTTCTGTGGAAGACGGCGTGGCCAAATGCATATGCTCGCAGCGTAAGTATACTTATATATAGGTTACATTAATAGTAATGCATGTTATATGTGGAAATGTCTGTTTACATGTGTACATACATTGAGTCATGTTTATCAGAGCGTGGCTAGACAACTGTGTATACATCTGGATTCATTTGTTCTGTGGTGAACTTCATTAAAATGGATTCCACTATTCATCTTGCCCATCTCAAATCAGGTCATTAGTATTCAGATTTGTAGTGCACAATTGAGACCAAATCATAGCACCACTGAGTAAATCTTTAGCATCAGACTTCTGTGTGGGTGGGTGGGTGGATGGGTGTATGGATGAGTCATTGGATGGATGGGTGGGTGGATGGATGGATGAGTAGATGTATGGATGGGTGGGTGGATGGATGGGTGGGTGTATGGATGGGATGGATGGATAATGTGTAGAAGCCCACCTAGTTTTGCTGTTTTCTGCCAGATTGTGACAGGGACCAGTCAGAAATAATTTAATAGATTGACTGATGATTTCATCAAACCTAAATAACACATTAGCACCTACAATTGTTGTATCCATGTGGTTACTGATATATATATAATTATATAGGTTTGATTTTCAATAATTTTTTTAATGTGACAACTGAATAGCATAAATGAATAGCTACAATGACACTCAAAAATTTGACGTTCTCACAATGTTTATTTGGTGAGAGGTGTCAGTGCACTAGAGACTACTGAGACAGACAACATTTGTGTTGTCAAAGAGTTGGTCGTAGACTTTACAGGTGACGGATGTCAGTGCACTGTAGACTACTGCAGTGATACAAACAACATTTGTATTGTCAAAGTGTTGGTTGTAGATTTTACAGGTGACATTGTCAGTGCACTAAACTTACTACTGAGACAAACAACATTTGTATTGTCCAAGTGTTCATTGTAGATTTTACGGGTGACAGATGTCAGTGCACTAGAGACTACTGAGGCAAACAACATTTATATTGTCTAAGTGTTGGTTGTAGATTTTATGGGTGACGGATGTCAGTGTGCTAGAGACTACCGAGACAAACAACATTTGTATTGTTCAAGTATTGGTTGTAGATTTTATGGGTGACGGATGCCAGTGTGCTAGAGACTACTGACACAAACAACATTTGTATCGTCCAAGTATTGGTTGTAGATTTTACGGGTGGTGGATGTCAGTGCACTAGAGACTATTGACACAAACAACATTTGTATTGTCTAAGTGTTGGTTGTAGATTTTACGGGTGACGGATGTCAGTGTGCTAGAGACTACTGAGACAAACAACATTTGTATTGTCCAAGTATTGGTTGTAGATTTTATGGGTGACGGATGTCAGTGTGCTAGAGACTACTGAGACAAACAACATGTGTATTGTCCAAGTATTGGTTGTAGATTTTACGGGTGATGGATGTCAGTGCACTAGAGACTATTGATACAAACAACATTTGTATTGTCTAAGTGTTGGTTGTAGATTTTACGGGTGACGGATGTCAGTGTGCTAGAGACTACTGAGACAAACAACATTTGTATTGTCTAAGTGTTGGTTGTAGATTTTACGGATGACGGATGTCAGTGTGCTAGAGACTACTGAGACAAACAATATGTGCATTGTCCAAGTATTGGTTGTAGATTTTACAGGTGATGGATGTCAGTGCACTAGAGACTACTGACACAAACAACATTTGTATTGTCTAAGTGTTGGTTGTAGATTTTACGGGTGACGGATGTCAGTGTGCTAGAGACTACTGAGACAAACAATATGTGTATTGTCCAAGTATTGGTTGTAGATTTTACGGGTGGTGGATGTCAGTGCACTAGAGACTACTGACACAAACAACATTTGTATTGTCTAAGTGTTGGTTGTAGATTTTACGGGTGACGGATGTCAGTGCGCTAGAGACTACTGAGACAAACAACATTTGTATTGTCCAAGTATTGGTTGTAGATTTTACGGGTGACAGATGTCAGTGTGCTAGAGACTACTGAGACAAACAACATTTGTACTGTCCAAGTGTTGGTTGTAGATTTTACGGGTGATGGATGTCAGTGCACTAGAGACTACTGCAGTGAGACAAACAACATTTGCCAGAACGGAGGCTCTTGCAGCGTGACATCAACTGGAGGTTTCTCGTGCTCTTGTCAACCAGGTGTGTTATTACTGCACATTTATGTCACATCACTTGTCTTACTACAATTGTCACATCCAGTCTACTGGAGGCAGCACATTGCTCTAGAAGGGTTTAATTTTAAAATATCTTCTGGTCAAGTTCCTTTGCTACCATTGATGAAAGTTAATTTACACACCTTTGGCAACATACAATGCCTCTACCAAGCCATAACTCTGCAGTCGGTAGCAGTCTGTATTTATTCTCTTTTGATATGAATATACATTATAATTTAGGCCACTGCTATCACATATGTAAATAATGTAGAACTATTCAGGTTACAGGATAAGGCTATATTAAATGTATCCTATTTTAATTACTATGGTTGAACATTAGGGGGAAACTTACCAAGTTACATGTGAGAAGGTATGCATAATTAGTGGAATTATTGCATAATTAGCCATTTATAATTAACTTACTAATTAATAAATCTTTGTTAGACATTTTGTACTTGCAGTGTTTTATCAATCAGACACATTTGTTACAAATAGGTTTCGATGGAAACACGTGTGAGACAAACATTGATGACTGCGCTGGCAAGGACTGTCATCAAGGCACATGTATTGACGGTGTTGAGAAGGCATTTTGTCAGTGTCCAGTTGGGATGATGGGGTCTGCCTGTGACAAAGGTAAGTCTCAGTTGTGAATTCATTTTTTTATTGTCGTTGACAGTGACATCTTCTCTCTCATATCTGTTTACAGTTGCATCACAAATACGTTACTCCAGTTTAGTAAGCCATGTATATACATTGTATATGCAGCTAGATAGTCATGAAGATAGACCCAAATTTGTTTCATATTTCTTAGGCATTTCATCAGTTTGGTACGTATAGTCACTCACTAGAACAGATAAAAAGTATTACAGAGGTGACCTTTTTTGGATCTGCCTTTTTAAAAGAAAAAATTGCTTACTAACATTTTAAGTTAAACAATTTGTAATTAATATTAGTGCATTTGATAAAGCTTTGTAAAAACATCTTCAGCACATATCAAGAGGACAGTTAATTATCTCCCATGCGTTCGCTTGCTAGCTGAATGTCAACTATTTCCAGACATTGATAGAAACATGGACATTGAGTTTGACGGCAGAGGGGGTGCTTATTCTCTGCACACATTTAAGATGAACATGTCGTCAAGCAACCTGGGCATGTGGGTGCGCTATGCAGACAAGGGTGGCTCTGGAACGTTCTTGAATATGCACATGGTAAAGTAAGTACGTTTATGTGGTATGTTGTGCTGCAATGTGCTTTGTATTACTACTGTGTAGTCCACATGTATTGTTGAACCCAATGTAATCATTCAGTAATGTCTTGATTGACTTGTACTGTACAGTAGTAAAATAATGCACATATTGCCAGACACCTGAGATAACTATGTTGGCGTCTGCTTCAATTCCTACCCATGTTTAGGGATTGTTCACAGTTGTCGACATTTATCTATTTGTAAAGAGCGCACAGAAGGGGAGGGGGATTAAGGCCCGTGCACTAATTATGAAAATATTAATTGCATAACATAGTGATTGAAAGTTTGTTAAGGACAGGTATGTAGGATTATTTTTTAATTTGTGCATGTGCAATTTTTTCCACCCGTTGTATGGAATGGATCATACTAATAAAACGTATTGAACTCTTTTTGGCCAGGCGCCCAATTTTCATAGTAACAAACAAAATGGCCACCAGTTTGAGTTAATATTGGCAAATTTGGAAACACTACCATTCTTTTTTGAACACACGTGTAATAAGTATTCTTGGAAATCCATGTTCTGTGTGCATTCTATTGTGAAATGATCAGAGCATTTTTCCATGTTCTGTTTTATTTTCTAAATGATTATTTTGTGAAGTGCGGAGAAAAGACTTGTTTTTTGTAACAAATATGCACATATCTTTCCAGCTATTGATGATTTTGTTTAAAAGTGTCTGATCATTTCACACAGTAGAGTCTGCTGAATACAACACTGAAAACTTTATTTTTATAACAATTACTCCCACTGACATCCCTTTTTGAAATGCAGAAATTTAATTGTAATTTCTTAGAAGTGAATGCTATTGATAGTATGGATAAAGGTATGATAATCTGGCAGAAAACTTTTTTGAGGACTTTTTGTCAAAAAACACTTGGGGTATCTGGCCTTTGTTACACACCTTACTGACTTTAAATCTGGAAAATTATTGACATTTTAAAGTACTAATTCAGTGGAGCAATGGGGTCTCAGAATTAGTGTGCATTGTACGAATATGTAAATGTATAGAAATGTGACTGATTCCTTTGTCATTACATCAGACACAGTGAAGTGCAACATGTCAGTAATAACATTAGGTTATTAAGGAGCACAGTGTTGCAATAGCTAGAGCATCAGATTCGCAATCGAGATAATCCGGATTAGAATCCTGTGCTGCCGTTTCACACATTGGGCAAGTTGATTCACTCTACATTGGTCCAATTCACTCCTCAGTATGAATAAGTACCTGGTTATAGACAGTGGTGTATATTTGCTTATGAATAGTCTTCATGCATTAATTTGCAGCATGGTTGAGTACTTCTGAAAGAAGTTGAGGTGGTGTTCAATTGAAATACCAGGGAGTAAAATGTAAAACACTTTGAGCAGTCCTGAAGACGGAATACTGCGCTACATAAGAAATTAACTTTTTATTTCTTTTAAATGTGTCATGTGTGTTGACAGATCACAGACAGCAGCTGAAGTGATGGGGACTCTTGTGTCCATGAGTGAGATGGGTGTGAAGATGAGCTTCAGCAAGGGTGACGATGTCAGTTTGACATATCCTGCAGTCATCAACAACGGCAATTGGCATTACGTGGCACTGAGCCTGGAAGATGAAAAAGTCACCCTGAATGTTGACGCTTCAGCTGGTAGCGCAAACAAATTTAAAGCAATCGAACCAGTGTAGTAAGTAATTGATGGGTCCAGTACATCACTGTTATGTCACATTCATAATAATGTGCGTGCTCTCCACCAGGCATAGCCTTACCAGCAACGTTTACATACGTACATTACATTACAAGGACAGCATGACATATCTGCAAAATCAAACTCCCCCCGCATGCAGTTCTAAAACAATTTTGCCCTATGTGTTTGTTGCAAAGAAAAACATTTCGGCCACAGTTTCAACAAAATACTGTATTTGTTCTTTTTTAGTATACATGCCCTATTTAGCGAACACCATGTTTTCCAGCAGGTTCTGATGTCGGTCTGTGACTAAAACTGATCAAGTTAGTGAGTCCATCATTTATTGTAATTCCCTGTCAACCATTGACAAAATGAGAAAGAAAGTTCCACCTGCATCCACAGCCTTTGCAAAGTTCCAGTATCCCTTTGACCACAAAATCACCATGTGGATGTATAAATCACTTCCAGTTACCTTCAGTTACGTTTATGTGTCATCTTGGCTGAACTAAACTTGAATGTATGCAGAGGATAGCATGGCCCTCTATGACTTTGTCTGTGTCTTAGCACCACATCAAATCATTTATCTTCTGCTGTCCACTGCTAACTTATCTCTCCAATGGGAAGTAGTTTTAAATATGCGGTATTTAAAATTGACAAAGATGTATTTTCTAATTCAGAGTGACACGCATGTCAATGCCGCCATGTTTTTTTTTTAAACAGAAATGAACGATCTAGTGGTGCCACATAGCAGTGTACAGTAGAGACATTAAAAATACACATAATTGCCAGCATGTGGCGCTAATATTTTGTAATTTTCATGCTGGTTTGAAAAACAGATTTTTTTGTAACCTTAAGAATATTTCTTAAGCGTACTGTACGCAAAGAAGAATGATACAATATATATAATGGAATGTTTAACAGCTGCACATTTTCGGCATCCATTTTGTAAGCTTGACAGACTTTGTTGCTAGGCAGTAGGTCACATCAAGGATTGATTAATCATGTTACAACAAATGTATATAATATAGCCTATCAGCACCTATACTGTACTTTCGTTGAATGATCTATGATTGTCGTGAGGCTGTTATTTGGTGTAGCCACTCATGTTTTGTCCATTAGTACTGACTAATGGCAGGATTGTCTGATATGGAAAAGGGACTGTGATAGTAACCACTAGTCATCATTGACTACTTACTATAACTTCTGATGGATTTGCAACGGTAATCTGCTGTCAAGTTACCTACCTGTGGCAGTAAACATTACATCCTTGCATGCATAAATTATGTCCTGAAGATGCCTGTTTTGTTGACAGTGTTGTGTTGCGAGTGGGTGGGTCGGAGTCAGAGAGGTTCCGTGGCCTGCTCAGTCTGGTACAACTCTGGGACGTGGCCCGTAATAACACAGAAATCAGCAATGTATTCAATGCGAAGGCAACCCCCATCACGACCCAGTCCTACACTGAAGGACTGATTGCTGACTGGAGCTGGGACAGCATTCAACCTGGACCAGGCATGAAGAAGATGTCTCCGTCCACTCGCGGTCAGAAAATCTGCCCCAGTGGACAACAGCTGGACAAAGGTGGCAGCACCTGTATTAACAAGACAGCAGGCAAGTTAAAAAAAAAAATTTAGTAGTGTAACAAATAATAATGTAATAATTTTTTATTTAATAAAATAAAGATTTTACAAATAAGATTGTTGTCCAAAAACCAACAAACTCCAGATGACAAGTGGCCAAAGAAGGCATACAAGAGTCCACATTTGTTCAACTACATGAGGCCAATACTGGCCTAGTCATCACACGTGGTGCTCAAATGATAACATATATGGAAGTGATGTGTCAACATATGTATATGTGGGTGCCTGATTGCATTTACACAAGCACGTGAACATTCGTCAGTGCATGGACACATGTTTGTTGTATGCACACTCACACACAGACGCGTGCATGTAAAACACACCAACAACAGAGCACACACGCACGCAGGCATGCACACACACAAACACATAGACAGAAAACAGTCACACACACACACACACACATACACCCACAATCTCAACAAAAAAAACGTTAGCACATTCTAGTGATAACTGTTCTCTCTGTGGGAAGCTGTGTCAAGCAAAGGTTAGACTGATAAGGCATCTACAAACACAATAAATGACACCGACAATTCATGGACAGAACATCCTTGATACGAGGCTCGCTGATGATGACGTGGCTGTAAACAGCAGTGACGGGTTGACCAGCTATCTCGCAGTCATTGCAGCATAGTTGAAGATTTCTCAGACAAATCTTATGTGCTGACACATCTATATTCTTCGTGCCTTGTAAATCTGTCTCTGTCATTGACTTGTTGCAGACAAACTCCCACCAACAGTGACTTGTCCGGCACAGGATGTTGCAAAAGTGGCTGATGGACGGCTCACTAATGTCGTATTTGATAGCACTAATGAAGATCAGCAGAACATTTCCAAGACTTCTCAATCAGGTATTTTATAAGCCATTATGACTATATAGTATATTTACTCACATGCTTATTGGTAAATGTTTATTTCACAGGTGTATGTTTGGTGCCTGATGGGTGTGTAATAAGAAACAGTAATTAAGGTGGCATTCTAACTTTTTACAAAACTTCTCACACCTATATAATCTTGCTTGCTATTTTTTCCTTTTGTGATTTACTGCCTTGTGGATGCAAGTCAATATCAGATAACTAAAGCAAATTTGTGTGAATAATATAAACTGTATTGCCATAACCAAAACACATTACCACCTATTTTGAACTATTCATGCATAAAAAGTCATATTTTGCAGTAATTCAAAATGAAATAAAGATCACTATGCAATGACACAGGAATATGATCTTTGTTTATTAAATATTTCAATGTTATGCAATTCAATCAAGTTAAATGATTGTCATGTTTTTTGCAATGGGACTGCAGATGTAAGTAATTGTTTTGCAGGGGACGAATTCCCAATTGGTGTCACAGCTGTTGTCTACAGCAAATCAAACACTGCAGGCAATCGAGCTATGTGTGACTTCAGTGTCTTCCTTCGCAGTAAGTTAACATTTCTTGTGACAACCTGATCTTACAGTCTCACAACCATGTCTCAGCCAGTCTAACACTACAGTCTCCTGTCTTAGTCCTGGCAACCCCATCGCGGTCTGTCTTTGTCTTAACAACTCTGTTTCAGTCTGTCGTACAGTCTTGACAACCATGTTCGCGTCTCAGTCTGCCTATGTCTTGACAATCCTGTCTGAATCCGTCTTACAGTGTAGACAACCCTGTCTCAGTCTGCTTTAGTCTTGACAACCCTGTCCCAGTCTGCCTTAGTCTTGACAACCCTGTCTCAGTCTGTCTTACAATCTTGACAACCCTGTCCCAGTCTGCCTTAGTCTTGACAACCTCAGGCCTCGACATTAACACTGGCCCGATGGCCCGGCGCCTTTTTTGAAGCTTTCAGGCCACCAGTTCTTATATTTTACTGGCCCGACGGGCAACTGGTTTCCAGTTCTCGAACGCTGCCGAAACGAAGCAGCGGTCACGGCATGACCGCATTGGGGATCAGATGCAGTTTGCCAGAATTCTTAGACCCGACTCAGTTATAGGACACTGTAAACATAACGTAGATACTAATTCTAATCAATAATGAGTCCAGACTCCAACACTTATCATGCGGACGATGGCATGCAAAACCATCGAATAAATTTTCTAACCACCGGTAGCGCAGGTTTTTATGACAAGAGATGCCATTTTTTATGTGTTTGGACACGCTTTGTATGGTAGAATTAGGCACGCTTTTTCTTCTCTAGATATATGAAAGGAATACAGCTTAAATCCAAATTTAACTAGTGGCTAAAGTGACAGAAACGAAATGTAACGCTGCGCCAGCAAGGGCAAGGTGAAGGCCACCTATTTTGGGTGGTGCCACCTAGCGAATAAACCGTGAAATAGTCTAATGCCTTGAATGACATGTGCATGAAAACATTTTATTTAAACTTGGCAAATACTGTATATATGCATCTGAGTACACACTTGAACAATATTACAATATTATTAGCTTTGGACAACTCACTTTGAACAATCAATATGTGTATAGTAACTTCTAAAAAAAATTTTGGTAAATGAAAAAGACTAATAATGTTTTGCACCTCAGTATCAGCGTATTTTTGACGGTAACACAAAATCCGGGCCAGTAACTTTCACAGGCGGGCCACTAACTTTTCAAATTAAAACCTTAAAGTCAAGGCCTGAACCTTGCCCCAGTCTGCCTTAGTGTTGACAACCCTGTCTCAGTCTGTCTTACAATCTTGACAACCCTGTCTCAGTCTGTCTTACAGTCTTGACAACCCTGTCTCAGTCTGTCTTACAATCTTGCAACCCTGTCTCAGTCTGCTTTTCTGTCTTGACAACCCTGTCTCAGTCTGCTTTACAGTCTTGACAACTCTGTCTCAGTCTGCTTTACAGTTTTGATAATCCTGTCTCAATCTGTCTTACAGTCTTGGCAACCCTATTTCTGTCTGTCTTACAGTCTTGAGAACTCTGTCTCAGTCTGTCTTACAGTCTTGACAATCCTTCCAATGTTCGAAAATAAGGCCTTTGAATCGGTGTTCAAAATCCATCCCAACGATTCAATTCGCCAAAATGCTCAAGTTATCGGCCCGACACCGCCGGTTCATAAACACCACTTGTTTATCTAGGTGGACACGGCTAGGCTGCATCCGATGCATAGGTCGTGAGAATTCTTAGACCCAACTCGGTTATAGGAGATGGTAAATGCAACTTTGGTAATAATTCAACAATAGTTTGTCAAAATTGAACTCTTATCACGTGAACGGTTGCATTCAATAGCAAAGCCAATGAACGCCAAGTCTAAACATCGGCAGCATCGCCACTGGCAGTGCAGTTTTCCAAGAGTCAGACTGTTTTGTTTTGCCGCCTCCTTTGGACTAAATTTTACGGTGTTTTGAAATTTTCTAGTTTGCAGGTCATAGTTAGGCACGCTTTTTGTTCTTTAACTACAAATAAATACGGTATAAATCCAAATTTGACTGGTGACATAAGTGTATTTTGTAATGTGACCAACATCGGCAAGGTGAAGACCATGTAGATTTGTGGTGTCACCTAGCGAATAAACCAGGAAATATTAAAAATGATATGGCAAATGTACTGTAAACATGCATCTGAGTGCAACACTAATACAGTTAAATACAAGTACCAGCTTTGGGCAGAGTTTGAACAATCAGAACATACATTTGGATTAATATTTAATATTATTATAAGTTAATTTGGTAATTAAAAATATTATTTTATAATTTGCACTTTATTATTATAGTGTGCTTTATTATATATAGTGTGCTTGTTTGTGCATTTTTCAAGGCCTAGTTTTAATTATTTATTTATGCATATATATATATGTGTGTATATATACAATGAAAAGTTATAATATGTTAGTGTACCTTAGCACTATTATGTTAGTGTACATATAGTTAATTATTACTGTTTAATATCTTATGTACTTACATGTAAAATTCAAATGATAGACATTCACGTGTGTGATTAAAAATGTAATTATGTCGATGTGGTTTGTAAATTAGTTGGGCCAGTTCAAATTCTGCAGGGTCAGTTCAAAATTGATCTGGGACAGTTAAAAAAATTGCTAATTTCACACACTGCTGTCTCAGTCTGTCTTACAGTCTAGACAACCCTGTTACAGTCTGTCTTACAGTCTTGACAACCTTATCTCAATCTGTCTTGCAGACTAGGCAACCCTTTTACAGTCTGTCTTACAGTCTTGACAATCACGTGGCAGTCTGTCCTGCAGTTTTGATAACCCTGTCTCACTCTTTGTTACAGTCTAGACAACCCTGTTGCAGTGTACCTTACAAGCTTGACAACCCTGTCTCAGACTGTTTACAGTTTAGACAATCCTGTTGCAGTCTGTCTTACAGTCTTGACAATCTTGTCTCAGTCTGTTTACAGTCTAGACAATCCTGTTGCAGTCTGTCTTACAGTCTTGACAACCCAGTACATACACTTTCTTAGTTAGATGACCAGTCACGGTTCACTGAGTTGATCAAGTTGATCAAGTAGTCACCTTGAGTGCGTGTGGTCCAGTGTAGATGTTGCGTGTGGTCCAGTGTAGATGTTGCGTGTGGTCCAGTGTAGATGTTGTGTGTGGTCCAGTGTAGATGTTGTGTGTGGTCCAATGTAGATGTTGCGTATGGTCCAGTGTAGATGTTGCGTGTGGTCCAGTGTAGATGTTGCGTGTGGTCCAGTGTAGATGTTGCGTGTGGTCCAGTGTAGATGTTGCGTGTGGTGCAGTGTAGATGTTGCGTGTGGTCCAGTGTAGATGTTGCGTGTGGTCCAGTGTAGATGTTGCGTGTGGTCCAGTGTAGATGTGTGTGGTCCAGTGTAGATGTTGTGTGTGGTCCAGTGTAGATGTTGTGTGTGGTGTTCAAGTGTAGATGTTGTGTGTGGTGTTCCAGTGTAGATGTTGTGTGTGGTCCAGTGTAGATGTTGTGTGTGGTCCAGTGTAGATGTTGTGTGTGGTCCAGTGTAGATGTTGCGTGTGGTCCAGTGTAGATGTTGAGTGTGGTCCAGTGTAGATGTTGCGTGTGGTCCAGTGTAGATGTTGCGTGTGGTCCAGTTTAGATGTTGCGTGTGGTCCAGTGTAGATGTTGTGTGTGGTCCAGTGTAGATGTGTGTGGTCCAGTGTAGATGTTGTGTGTGGTCCAGTGTAGATGTTGCGTGTGGTCCAGTGTAGATGTTGTGTGTGGTCCAGTGTAGATGTTGTGTGTGGTGTTCCAGTGTAGATGTTGTGTGTGGTCCAGTGTAGATGTTGCGTGTGGTCCAGTGTAGATGTTGCGTGTGGTCCAGTGTAGATGTTGTGTGTGGTCCAGTGTAGATGTTGTGTGTGGTCCAGTGTAGATGTTGTGTGTGGTGTCCCAGTGTAGATGTTGCGTGTGGTCCAGTGTAGATGTTGTGTGTGGTGTTCCAGTGGGAGTCTGCAACGACCCAGCTGCTCCCCTTGACGGCAGTGTGCAGTGTAAGAATGTGGACGACTTGCACAGGCGCTGTACCATGAGCTGCCATGCCAGCAAGGCGTTCCTGCGGCCAGTGCCCAAGTTCTTCTCATGTGGCCCGATTGGGTTATGGAACACAAAAAGCCCATTGGACAAGTTCACGTTCCCACCTTGTGGCTGTAAGTGAAATGAAATGTTAATTAGGAGCAAGTTAACAAATTAGAAATATGCTGTCATTAGTAATAATAACATCAGCAAGCAGGATTCACTTACACATGTTCTGGGAAGTAATGTAGCTTATATATGTAGAAAGAAGGAAATGTGTCTATCAAGGTAATTAATGACAGCGATATAAGTGTTTTATTTGTTTTGAATATGCCGTTATTGTTTCTATCGAGTGAACACATTTGAACAAGTTGTTCTGAACTTGTAGTTCTGTCATGACAGAGTTGCACTGTCCAATTGTTTTATTTAGCATAGTCAGAAGATTATTTGGGATGCGAATTTTGCAGCTATGAGAGAAACAGATACATGTGTATCCAAGGTGGTGATATAAATGTACAAGTTTCTGTTGTCTCCACCTTCAGTTATTGGTGTAATGAAGAAGCACCTCAAGTTTGGCTGGGACTTTGATCTGGAAGCCGACTTCTCCACTGACAATGCCATAGCAATGACAACAAAGTTGCGCAAGAAGTTTGAGAACTGGAATGCAATGTTGAAAAAACTACAACCCGGCTCTCCTTTCTGTGTGAAAGATGACTGCTCAGACATGTCCATCACAGTGAAAGATTACATGAAGAATTTCCGCATAAAGATTGATATTGATGCAGTGGCGTAAGTTTGACACTGACTTTGTTGCTTTGTTCTTACCTGAAATATGTTCCTATTAATGCTGAGACATAAGAAGTAATTTGTAGTGTGCCAGTGTGCTGTGCTCTCCCAATCATCCTACTAACTCGTAACTTGATTGACTTCTGTTTGTTGACTGTTACTCCAACTTCCTTCCCAGTGTCTCCAGTGGCTGTCTTGTAATGTTCTTAGGATCTGTGTGTTACAATGTGCATATACTTAATGCTGTATAACTGATGATTTTGTAGAGTGAAGGTTGGCAATGACAGGCCTGTTGTGGAAGCAGTTACTGAGGAAGTACTGCTTAACCAAGGCTTTGACTTGCACTCGGTAAGTTTGTCTTACTTGTCTAGTTACATTGATATAGTATCATGTAAACTTGTAAGAGTATTCTAATAAAAAACTCCAGTTTTTATGACATTCCCATTCTAATCACGGAGCTTTTTGTATCAGTAAGCGAGTAAGACACATCCAGGCTGTGAAATAATGCTGGTTCGATCATCCCAGATGAGTAGTTTCAGTGACCGAACTAGTCCATGTTTAGGGAGCAGTCCCATCGGACTAGTTGTGATTATGTGAATTAATTTATACTGTGTACATGCTAGTTGGGTGTGGTGTTGGAATAAAACAAAATAAGACAATAAGGTAGCATTTTATCACATGCAGCCAAATACTCCCTATGACCGTCGAATAGGAAACTTGCTGAATGCGGAGAATGTAAATAGCGGCTGTTTACATCCGGTTAGAATAGAGTAGAATAGAACTTTATTTCAGTCACAATACACATTTCTGAATATATACACAATGGATTAGAATAAACAGTACTGCAACCGAGGAGATCTTCTAGAAACCCCAAGAGGCTTATGTTGAGGACCACCTGGACAATCATCATTATATCAGTCAGGTTCCTTATTCCATAAAATTACAACGTAAAACAGTACTTTTTTTACTATTTATATTTTAGTTTTATGTAAAGCGCTGTGAATGTTATGGATATGGCGTTATATAAAATAAAGATTTTTATTATTACATTCAACTGGAACAAGGTGAATATGTATATACATGAATAGGTGGTTTTTTTATAAGTGAAATTGGTTGTCTGCTAAATAAATAAATAAAGTTACATATTAGGACATGGTATAATTTTAGACCAGATTAAAAGTTAAACATCAGTAATACATTGAATAAAACAAAAAACATAATCACTTATAATACCATGAAAAATGGATGGGTAGTGCCGCCTAGCGACCATAAGTGATGAGCGACTTGGACAAACATACATGCGCAGGTTACAGATATAGTTACGTGCTGTCCCATCGTAGTTGCGTTATTCCCACATCGGGTGATTATTTTAGCACATTATCAAACGCCGGTAATGTTCCTGATCATTCAGTCGTCGTATTCAGGAAAGGAAATGCAATGAAACGTCATCATCAGGCTTCAAATTCTGCAGGCATCCCCTTGTCCACCACTGCCATTTGCTGTCCTTGATTAAAGGGACCCTGTGTAGATTGCGCTATTCCACGCAGAAGTATTTTGTCGGCCAACACTTGGCGTCTGCGGCTATTTAAAAAACAGTCTGGTGCTGGTGACATGTTTGCCGTCGTTAGTTCTCGGGAACACAAGACAAGCGTGTGCTGCATCTAGTGATTGTGTTGTTGATAAGGATTTATTTATTTAGTGTTGTTAGTTTGTAACAGTATATGGCATCAATGAGAGTACAATAGCCAGACTATTCCTGAATGCCTTGAGAGCGACACTACACAATAAGAAAATCTTTGATTATGCAGAAGTCTTCAGGAACACAAACACATCTAACAAGGCAACTGGTACTCAACAGAGCCACTATAAACAGGTCCACCAACACAATATATGACCAGGCTACTAAGACATGTGACAAGGCCAATGGCACATGTGACAGTCATTTGTAGCTGTGACCTTGGTAGCCAGAAACTTACAGAAGACAGAAAAAATGAACACGGGTTCCCTGCAGACTTAGGCGCAATTGACCATTGTATTACAATAAATACCAGTACACAAAACACAGTTTCATGTTCCACCACCAAACTAATCTCTTTCTGTCCATTTCATAATGAAAACTGAAATGTAAATAATCCAATGTTATCTGCAGGAGTTACCTGGTGCAAAAGACATTGATCGGATGTCTTATTGGATTGAAGAAGAAGTGTCGTGTGATGAGGGCTATCAGGCTGTTGGCTACAGATGTGGTATGTGACGTCAACAAGTGATTTATAAACTTGCTTCAGTGGTGTCAGTTGTTTGGTTTACTTCTAATGGAGTTTGCGTGACATTAGGTCAGACTAACACTCATGTAAAGGGTTTTCTCACAATGTGTATCTTTGGATATGCCTTTGTGCACCTTACCAATGTTCATGGGAGGTAGCTAGTTACTTGTACATTTCCAGCAACAAAATCACACTTGTGTTTAGTATGACAGAGATAGAATGATTAAAATATTGAGGTGATAAACTGATAAGGTATGACTATTAACTTCCAACATTGGCCCTTAGAAATGTGAAAGGGAATTGGCACTGACCAACATCTCACAAGTCTTAATTTACATTATAATATGCATTTCTAGTTTCCTACGGGTGGTACATAGATACACAATGATGTTCATGACTTCTTGGTATTGACTGGTAACATTTGTCACTTTCAGTGAAGTGCACAGTTGGGACAGTGTATAACAGTGCCATGAACACATGTGACGACTGCCCCATTGGCTTCTACAAAGGCCAGACAGACACAAAATGTGTGGCCTGTCCAAAGGGAAAGACTACTGAGACAGTTGGATCTACCAGTAGCAGTGAATGCATAGGTAAGGTAACCACGTCAGATCAGTGACAGTTGTGGCATATTTGCAAACATGACATCATCTCACATAACCTGCCACGATACTCCCCACTTTATTCAGATGTGCTTATAATAAAGTGTAGACAAACGACCCAAGTAAATATATAAGTATTTGGCATCAACTGGCTGGGTAAATAATAGATAAATGTAAAATAAATTATTTATAAATACATGTCGGTAAATGAAAATTTACTGAGCAGTATGATCTCAATAATTCTAAGGTCAAACCATTGTGACTCATCTTTGTGTTTGAAAATATTGAATTCGTTGTTTCACCATTTAAAATGCAAAGATGAGTCATAATGGTTTAACCCAATGACTGAAGTTACCTTTTAGGTGTTATGCCAAATGATTTTAAGTTTGTCTTTAGTCTTGTTTTGTCAACTTCTGACAGAGAGCCTTTGCAACCTGTGTCAATGCATGTCACTTCTGATGTTCCTTCCTGGAGCAGTGTGATCTACTTGTTCATTTGGAATGAATGGTCTTAGTTAGTTTCAAAGGGTGCAGTCAGTGAATGAGTGTGTCGTCAAAGAGCAGTTATTTATGATGGTCACTACAACCATTCAAATGTGTAGTTAAAGGTGTGTTCTCTTGTTATAGTAAGTGTGTAGTTAAAGGTGTGTTCTCATGATGTAGATAATTATGTAGTTAAATGCATATTTTGTTGTAGTAGATGTATACTTAACCATTTCAGTACTAGAACCCTGACCAGCTGTGACCACTGAATACTTCATTCCCAGTAAATATGCAAAACATTGGACGACCTCACTTCAAGTCAAGATTTGAGCAACAAAAATGCATTTTGTGAATAGGAATGTTTTATATTTTTGGAAAGTATGATTTTCAGCGAGTAAAATGAGCCAAATCATTTTATATTCCGTCATCATGGTAACCAGCAATCCAATATGGCCGCCAAGATTTCAACGTTTTTGCAGTTGCTGAACACAGTTCTATACTAAGTTCGCCGACATCGTTATTGTTTCATCAACATTCGACAACAATTCTTTGCTAAAACTATCAACTAATCTGTCCAAAACATATGGTGGTAAATCGCTAGTTGAAGTAATGCTGTCCGCCATTGTGGCCACCACAGATTTTGATAATCTCTCATTAAAAACCGCGAAGATCTCCGTAAACTATTATTGAGCGATAATAAACGATGACCACTGCTGAGTAGATAATTTATTTGTTTTGACAACTGCACACAACAAGTGGCTCCATGTAGTGGATAATTATGAGTAAAAACGATTTGAATAGCAGACATCATCTATGCCAAATAACCAGCCTGTCGTACTGAAGTATCACAGAAAGTGCAGCCGGAAATCCAGCCTGTCGTACTGAAATGGTTAAAGGTGTGTTGTTGTTCAAGGTGTGTACCTTTGATGTAAGTGTGTAGTTAAAGATGTGTTCTGTTGTTCTAGAGTCGTGTGCTGCTGGTCACTTCTTCAGTGTGTCCAATGGCCGGTGTGAGTCGTGTGGCTATGGTTACTACCAGCCGGACGCTGGCCGCACTTACTGCTTGGCTTGTGCCACTGACCGTATTACGCCAGTCAACACAGCTGTGTCACAGGATCAGTGCATCAGTAAGTGATGTCTTGAATAGTTCTCAAATCTCAATCTGTTGTATTGCTGTTCATTGCCAATAACGTGTTTGTTGGTGCAGTAACTTTT
The DNA here is from genome assembly GCA_020002185.1 of Paraescarpia echinospica. Classification (NCBI taxonomy): domain Eukaryota; kingdom Metazoa; phylum Annelida; class Polychaeta; order Sabellida; family Siboglinidae; genus Paraescarpia; species Paraescarpia echinospica. The sequence goes on along the minus strand of CM034535.1, from coordinate 24,758,022 downwards.
CAAATCTACTGGGCCACTGACTACAAAAGCTTAGTGTCAAGGCCTGATAAAACTATTTATGGCTTGGTGTTGTCAGTTCAGTCCCAGGGACTGACAGAAAGTATTGTATGTTATGGGTAGACTGACACAAAGTGGGACGTGACGTGGGTTTAGTCCCTGGGACTGACACAAAGTGAAGCATATTGCTGGTTCTGTCTCCGAGACTGACACAGAGTGAGGCATGTTGCTGGTTCTGTCTCTGGACTGACACAGAGTGAGGCATGTTGTTGGTTCTGCCTCTGAGACTGACACAAAGTGAGGCATGTTGCTGGTTCTGTCTCTGGACTGATGCAGAGTGAGGCATGTTGCTGGTTCTGTCTCTGAGACTGACACAAAGTGAGGCTTGTTGCTGGTTCTGTCTCTGGACTGACACAGAGTGAGGCATGTTGTTGGTTCTGCCTCTGAGACTGACACAAAGTGAGGCATGTTGCTGGTTCTGTCTCTGGACTGACACAGAGTGAGGCATGTTGTTGGTTCTGCCTCTGAGACTGACACAAAGTGAGGCATGTTGCTGGTTCTGTCCCTGGACTGATGCAGAGTGAGGCATGTTGCTGGTTCTGTCTCTGAGACTGACACAAAGTGAGACATGTTGCTGGTTCTGTCACTGAGACTGACACGAAGTGAGACATGTTGCTGGTTTTGTCTCTGAGACTGACACAAAGTGAGACATATTGCTGGTTCTGCCTCTGAGACTGACACAAAGTGAGGCATGTTGCTGGTTCTGTCTCTGGACTGATGCAGAGTGAGGCATGTTGCTGGTTCTGTCACTGAGACTGACACGAAGTGAGACATGTTGCTGGTTCTGTCTCTGGACTGACACAGAGTGAGGCATGTTGCTGGTTCTGTCACTGAGACTGACACGAAGTGAGACATGTTGCTGGTTCTGTCTCTGGACTGACACAGAGTGAGGCATGTTGTTGGTTCTGCCTCTGAGACTGACACAAAGTGAGGCATGTTGCTGGTTCTGTCTCTGGACTGATGCAGAGTGAGGCATGTTGCTGGTTCTGTCTCTGAGACTGACACAAAGTGAGGCATGTTGCTGGTTCTGTCTCTGAGACTGACACAGAGTGAGGCATGTTGCTGGTTCTGTCTCTGAGACTGACACAAAGTGAGGCATGTTGCTGGTTCTGTCTCTGGACTGATGCAGAGTGAGGCATGTTGCTGGTTCTGTCTCTGAGACTGACACAAAGTGAGACATGTTGCTGGTTCTGTCACTGAGACTGACACGAAGTGAGACATGTTGCTGGTTTTGTCTCTGAGACTGACACGAAGTGAGACATGTTGCTGGTTCTGTCCCTGGACTTACACAAAGTGAGACATATTGCTGGGTCTGTCCCTGGTCTGACACAAAGTGAGGCATGTTGCTGTTTCTGTCCTTGGAATGACACAAAGTAAGACATGTTGCTGGTTCTGTCCCTGGACTGACACAAAGTGAGACATGTTGCTTATTCTGTCCCTGGACTGACACAAAGTGAGACATGTTGCTGGTTCTGTCCCTGGGCTGACACAAAGTGAGGCATGTTGCTTATTCTGTCCCTGGACTGATGCAGAGTGAGGCATGTTGCTGGTTCTGTCTCTGAGACTGACACAAAGTGAGGCATGTTGCTGGTTCTGTCTCTGGACTGATGCAGAGTGAGGCATGTTGCTGGTTCTGTCTCTGAGACTGACACAAAGTGAGACATGTTGCTGGTTCTGTCACTGAGACTGACACGAAGTGAGACATGTTGCTGGTTTTGTCTCTGAGACTGACACGAAGTGAGACATGTTGCTGGTTCTGTCCCTGGACTTACACAAAGTGAGACATATTGCTGGGTCTGTCCCTGGTCTGACACAAAGTGAGGCATGTTGCTGTTTCTGTCCTTGGAATGACACAAAGTAAGACATGTTGCTGGTTCTGTCCCTGGACTGACACAAAGTGAGACATGTTGCTTATTCTGTCCCTGGACTGACACAAAGTGAGACATGTTGCTGGTTCTGTCCCTGGACTGACACAAAGTGAGACATGTTGCTGGTTCTGTCTCTGGCCTGACACAAAGTGAGGCATGTTGCTGGTTCTGTCTCTGGCCTGACACAAAGTGAGGCATGTTGCTGGTTCTGTCTCTGGCCTGACACAAAGTGAGGCATGTTGCTGGTTCTGTCTCTGGCCTGACACAAAGTGAGGCATGTTGCTGGTTCTGTCTCTGGCCTGACACAAAGTGAGGCATGTTGCTGGTTCTGTCTCTGGCCTGACACAAAGTGAGGCATGTTGCTGGTTCTGTCTCTGGCCTGACACAAAGTGAGGCATGTTGCTGGTTCTGTCTCTGGCCTGACACAAAGTGAGACATGTTGCTGGTTCTGTCTCTGGCCTGACACAAAGTGAGGCATGTTGCTGGTTCTGTCTCTGGCCTGACACAAAGTGAGGCATGTTGCTGGTTCTGTCCCTGGACTGACACAAAGTGAGACATGTTGCTGGTTCTGTCCCTGGACTGACACAAAGTGAGACATGTTGCTGGTTCTGTCTCTGGCCTGACACAAAGTGAGGCATGTTGCTGGTTCTGTCTCTGGCCTGACACAAAGTGAGGCATGTTGCTGGTTCTGTCTCTGGCCTGACACAAAGTGAGGCATGTTGCTGGTTCTGTCTCTGGCCTGACACAAAGTGAGGCATGTTGCTGGTTCTGTCTCTGGCCTGACACAAAGTGAGGCATGTTGCTGGTTCTGTCTCTGGCCTGACACAAAGTGAGGCATGTTGCTGGTTGTGATTGTGGACTGACACATATTGAGGCATGTTGCTGTTTCTGTCCCTGGACTGACACAATGTGGGACATGCTGCTGATTCTGTCCCTGATCTGACAGTAAGCAATGTGAACCAGAGATGGGGTGATTACAATAAAGATGTAATCGATTATGATTACTATGAAGATGTACGAGTATGATTACGAGTACATTTACTAAAAAACAAATGTAATTGATTACGATTACTTTAGCATGTAATCATGATTACAATCTTAGGTCTGAAGCATGTATAGTGAAACATCAATTTGCCCTGTTGAACTGCTGGTTTAGTGGTCCTAGCTCCAGCCCCAGGAACTGTGCATACAATGATTGAGCCATTGGTGAAACAATGTGAAAAGATCAGTGGGATCATAGGATTATAAATTCATGGATTCAGATAAAACTGCACAATGAAAGAATGTAGGAGTAGCAAGCCAATTACTCCGTTGTGTTGGGGTGGCAGGCCAGCTATGGCTCAAGCACGCACGCACGCACGCACGCACGCACGCACGCACGCACGCACGCATGCACACACACTCTCACGCAAAGGGCACAGTTTCATAATCAAATACAAATATCTTGCATTTTAGAATTTCAAATATCCTCTTTATGCAGAAAAACAACACAAGTCAAGTATAAATTGAAACAGGCCAAGTTAATGACATTTATTACAGCACTAGTAATTGTACATAACTATAATAAAACAAATAATCACAGCAAGGCCGGCCCCTGACTGCTAATTTAAGACAATATGTATAACTCGCAAATGTATCGTGTGGTCACACCATTGATAATAATATTATGCCTAATAAGTAAATGACTACTTGCTAATATGTGACATTCGCCATATGGGTGGGGGTCACTCCGCCCACTTAAATAAGTAAAATCACATGGTGTAATCCACCATACCAGCTTACTGATGACAAATCTGAACAATATTTCCACCTGATGTCAAAGGGAGGGTGGGTGGGAATTCCACACACAAAACTAATCCCGCATCAACAACCATATACAAAAACTCGCAAATCAAAATTCAGGCCAGGCCAAAATTAACCGTGTTATACTTCCAACGATTTCGCAGAATGGAGGCAGATCCTCTCATTGCATATGCTTATATAGGAGTGTCTATAGCGCATGAGCGAATCGCACCACGAATACCCTCGTAGCCAAATGTGTATCAGTTTGATAGCTACAGTGCCTATGTTTCAATTAATTAACGCTGTTTTTCCACATAAAACTCTGTATGCCCCCGTCGTTTACATACATCCATTTTTAGTCCTTTGGCCGAAGGTCCAAGGGGCTATTGCCATCACTCTGCTCCGCCGTTAGCTGCCATATCTCAGAAACCGTTCAGCAACTTTTTCTCTAATTTTGCATAGACATCTTGGGGCACTGCCACTATGCACGAGAAATCTGTGTTTGATTTAATCATTTTAAGGGCTCCCTAGGGCCTCCAAGGACCCCAAAACTGGTAAAAATGTAACATTTGGCCTATTTTTTCAAAAACTGTTCAGCAACTTTTTTTCTAATTTTGCATAGATGTATCTTAGAGTGCTGCCACTATATACAAGAAATCTGTATTTGATTGAATCATTCTAAGGGCACCTAAGGGGCCCCCAAAATGCAAAAGGTTTACATTATCTAGTGATGTGGTTTTGAGAAAGGCCCTTGAGACCACCCCCAACAGTAGATGTTGTGTAATGTGCCACAAAGTCAAAAGCTGTGACTAATCTCTACAACCTAGGCCATTGAGACCTTGACTAATTTTTAATTGGTCACAGCACCCAGGCAGAGTAGACACACTTGACCCCTGTTAGACTGAACAGTTGTCTAACACTTTTAAACGGTATCTTCAAAACTATTGATTTTCAATAATTGCAAGTTGTGTTTATTTTGATGTTCATTTAATTATTATAAAATGGTGTGAGTGTGGTGTCTATTGGTTAAAGATGTATTGTCTGTAGAAACCTGTAGGTGACAAACATAGAAAATTAATATTCTGTCACCTGTAGGTGACAAACATAGAAAATTAATATTCTGGACAACTATAGAGTGAAATATCCTACACTTTATTTATATCAAATACATTCTACTGTTCTGTTTACGCTTGCCATGCCTTGTGTAGACATGGTACTGTGTAAATCAATTGTATCAATATAGACTAATAATTACAGACAATATATGACATAACCAAATGTCAACCATTAGAAGAGTTGACATAGTTCCGCTATACACTATATATGTGAATTTAACCAGCTGCCATGTCAAGTTATAATTTGACTAACATTCCAAATAACAAAGGACACAAGTTTTCTCCTTGCCATACCTCACACATGAGAAGAAGGCTGACACAGCCTGGCCCTCATTTATATATGATTTAGTATTTTTGTTCATGTTGTATACAACTTTCAACACAATACCATTAATACCGCATGAAATTATCTTAGACCACAGGGAGGACCGGTCTACTAAATCAAATGCTTTCTTATAATCGATGAAGACACAATAAAGCCTTTTGAGTCGAGACAAATACAATTCAACCAATACCCCTATCTGAACACTACCTGTTCTTCACCTATTACATTCGCTTTGTTTAGGTATGTGGTCAGTCTGGTGTTCTGAACAATCACTAAGGATTAATGAACACTTGTGCAGAATGTCACCCACTTGGCAGGTTTAATTGATCTATTCAGCAATGAGGACACTGCTTAGGCCTCACTCTGGACACTGTCACTCACAGTGTTGTGTATTGTCTTAGTTGGTGCATTGAGCTAATCTACTTGACCATGAATCAGTGGTGGCTCTGGTTGTGTATTACACCCAGCTGTGGAGCTAAGATTCTCTGCCTGCTATTGTTTGATGGAAACTGTGACTAATGTGTAATTGGTCACTGGCAGTAGCTTAAGCCACTAGACCCCTGTTAAACTGGACAGTTGCCTGTAGGTTTTAAACTGTGTCAAACAGTGAATCTACCTTTTGCTCTCAAATAATCTGTCCTCTTAGTTTTACACATAAAGACATAATCTGGCATAACTTGATAAGTCTTTGTAGCAGCACATTTGTACTTCCAGTGTATCATTGCAACGTAACATACATATTACATACTGTGTGCCACATTTGAATGTTGTGCATGTAATATTTCCATGCAATCCATTTGCATATATAATTTCAACAGCCATTTTCTTCATTTTCACTTTTTGATCCCTACCATGTTCAATGCTCCATAACTTTGCCAATTTTTGTAGCAGTCATATGTTTTGAAACCGTGTAAAGCAACCTACCAAACCTTTACAAGGATGTAAGAAAACAATGTTACAATTTTTCCGACTTATCACTCATTTGGTCAGCCGGGGTCACATATAGATGTATTAGTCCAAAGGACTTCAGGGCCACTTGGCCCATTTTTAAATTTTCAGATACACATGATCAAATACATTACACTAATAAAATTTCAAATACAGAGGGTCAGATTCAAATATGCTATATATCAGATAGGTCAAACACAGACTACAATAGTGAACTTAGACAGGTTTACCCTTAGATATAATAGACAGGGATTTAGCAGCTAACCAGCCAGTCAGGAGGTAACAACCATGACCAGTCATTCACACCATACTAACAGTGCAAACAGTACATATGGCATGGCATGGCTTCTAATTTTACAAAGCAATCTGGTAGGGGAGCCTGTCACTATAATAACATTGTACTATTACAATAAGCAGGAGATGTGGCTTCTCTGGGGAGAGAAGGTATTAACTAGAAAAATCGAACTGAATTTGTATGCAACTGAAATGCTCAATTGTAACCGAAAATTACTAGCCCAATTACTATTACATTTATTAGAACGCTTCTGGTATAGCCATTTCTATCTGTCTAATATATCTGCTTGCATTGTAAGTATTAAGAAAAATTGTAATCATGATAAGTTATCATGATTACGATTACTTTGGCAATGTAATCGAGTGCGATACGATTATTTTTTTTTTTTTATCAATGTAATCAAGTACGAGTACGATTACTCAAAAAGTTGCCCACGATTACAATGAGTACGATTACAGAGTACAATTACCCCATCTCTGATGTGAACTGACACCTGTAGGTAATTTGTTCTGATTGCAGAGTCATGTGGTGCTGGGCAGGAACTTGTGAATGGCACATGTACGAATTGTACGCAAGGTTACTACAAGAGTGACCAGAGTGAAGCAGACAAGTTTGGCTACTGCAAAGTCTGCCCAGTCGACCTCATCACAGAGAGTGAAGGAGCGACCAGCATTGACAACTGCACCAGAGGTAATATTAAGTAAATTTATAAAAAAAATTCCATTGCGGGACACTTAGAGGTGCAAGGTAGCCTTGTAGACAGTTGTAGACCATGTATCCCACACAAACATGGTCGTGAAGTTAAGTAAGACCAGACCACAAGTAAAACTGTGACAGTTTTACTTGTGGTCTGGCTTCCATCATGTTTTACAGGTCATTACCTTCTCTCCAGTTTATATTGTAATTGTTTTATGAACTATGTATTTATTGAATTTTATAATTAAATACTCTATGCGTTTGTATGTGTGATTATATTGGCAAACATCATATTTGTCAACAAACATCGTTTAGTGATCGTGTAACGATGTGAACTCTGTTCTGTTAACACTGTGACATTGTGACTATACTGTACCTATTCAGTTCCCACCTGTCCGTCAGTATTTATATTCCATTCAGACTGCATCTGGATATCATTATGGGAGAATGCAGGGACCTGGTTCACAAACATTCTTAAAACAAGCCCGATTTCGTTCTGTAAAATTTATTTTTTTCCTTACCTATGATCGAAATAGAAAATTGCGTTTTACCAACAATCCATCAACGAAGCAGAGAAACGCTCTCAGAAATGCAAATTTATAAGGACAACATTACATCACTCTTTAGCCATCATAATTATAGAACCATATTTCAGTAATTGCTTATTGTCTTGAGTCAAGTTTCACACAGAGATGCAGTTGTTCACAGCCAGATAAGTCTTCAAACTGTTAGCGATGAAAATTTTGCTAATTATTTGACTTGGTTATATGACATTAGCGTCGCGACCTGTTGACGTGAGCATAGCGGTTTACAGCGTCGCAAAGATCAATGTTGTGATATCTGCTAATAAATTTTGAGCAAAGTTTAAACTGTATCTAACTTAATCTTTATAAAAGCTACTGAGCATGTTAGTGAAACGCATTTTGAAAACTCTCCTTAAGTTAAATGATGTAGTCTGTTTATCGATGGATTTCCCTTATAAATGAGCTGAATATCTTAGTAAAATGGTCTACAGGTGTCTGAAGAAAACGATTCACTGCCAGATTTCATCATAGATTGGATTTACTGCAGGTAACTGCAGCGCTGGCCACAAGACTGAGAAAGACAAGTGTATTCCATGTCCAATGGGAACGTATCAGCCAGATAAGTGGAAGGATGAGTGTATCGACTGTCCAACTGGAAACATCACATCAGGAACAGGTGCTACTGATAAGAACGACTGCAAAGGTTAGTACTGGACTTCTAGTTTACCCATTCATAGCCTCCAAATGACAGACTGTATTGCAGTACTGTTTAGAATTTATCACATACACACTGGGGTTTCTCTATCTGTCTAACCACAGGGAGAATTGTTGCCTTCATCTTTGTCTTTGAAGACCCAGATGAGGCTAACCGTGATACCGGTCGTTAATATTTTGTTTTCCTTCCTCCGCCACTATTCCCGCTACACTACCATCTCCATCACCCATCTCCATACCTCCCTGTCTGTCGCTCTCATTCTCCACTCCCTTTCCAAAACTATCCACACCTCGATCATACAGTGATTCCACCTCAGTCGTGGCTTTCTCTCTATAATCTCCGCTCCGAGGGCTTCTGCTCTCTCTGTTTCCTGTTTCAACTCTTTCCATGTGTCCAGCCCACTTTAATCGACTCCTCACCAGCTTGTTCCTCACACATCCTTTCACTCCAACCTCCTCCCTCAGGTCTACTTCATTTCTTTACTTAGAATAGTGATGATAAAAGCACAGAAATCGTGCACCACACATGACCCACCGCAGTGAACTGGGCATTATCAAGTCGCACAGGCTATTTCTGCACACTAGGCAAAACATTGCTGTCTGGGTCATGTCCCGTCAATTTTGTGGTTTTAGTAAAAACGCACACTTTATAATCTCCCCTTTCAATGTCCAGTTTATTTTCCTCGACGGATAATCCAAAACTAATACAATACACGCATTTACAAATCCACAATGTGAGTCAAAATTACATTGTTTCTCAAAACATTGCTTTTTTGAAGTTTGTTTCTATGTTAGCAGTAATTCAAAACCTACTGACAATATTTCAACAAATGAGGTATCATTTTAAAGCTCATGATAGTTTGATATGTGGAATCCAAACAGGTACATAACCCCCATTTACCAATTGCAACTTAATACCCAGTTTGCTGCGGCACGTTACATATTTAGATGACTTGTTAATTTCTATTTAGTAAATAGTAATGGGTATTGTAATTAATCCTTTATTAACTTGAAGACTATTTATATCCATATATCTATACTGTCAGGGCACTTACATTCTTGTTAAGATACAAGTAACATTCAACTAACCTCCTGTCTGATGCTATGCACTTATAACTTGGAGGTTATTGGAGAACTCTTCATTACCAGCTTACACCCAGCCAAAACAGTTTGTTATCACCTTTACAGTAACTCATTTGTAAACTAGTAAAACCCACTGACCATTTAATTTCTGCTGTTGCCAGTTACAACATTGCTGTCAGTAATAATTTCCTGGTAGCGATCGCTTCATGGTAATTCTGTGGTACCCTCTGGAAAATGACTTACCGTTCAGTTTATTCACTGAAAAAGTAAATAACTCAAAAATTCCCTTCAAGTTTTTCTAAGTGCATCACCAAGTGGTAGATCAGAGTGCAGTGACCTATGGATGTGAACGAAAATCGAAAGAGGAGGTTTGACCTTAGCATCTCGGAGGAGACACACTTAATAATGATCCAAAGTTAACATATACTTACCTTTTATATTAATATATGGATTATGAATGCAGCTGCAAGAAAATATAACTGAAGAGTATGTATGTTTGCAGTGAGCGTGATCTGGTATACATTCTCTCTGACTCTCTACCTCCCCTGGACTGATAACTACTCCAGCAAGTCAAACCAAGCTTATAAGAAACTGGAAGCAGACATTATGAAATCGGTAAGTGCTGAATGTTTTCTAAAGAAAGGAAAAGTTTTTGTAATATATATAAGGAAATGCAGATTTTGTTAAATGGTGTTGATTGCGGTGTTGAGGCTAAAATTCCAGTGACACATACATATGTATAACGGCACAGTCGACATGACAGTAACTCTTCCATACATATGACCTAGATGGATATGTAGTGCTCGGTACAACTATCATCTCATAGAGTTATTTTGTTATATTAATTTTAATAATGATGGTACTTCATTTGGGTGAGAAATAAATCTAGCTGCTTTGGATCATCAGAAATGCATCAGTGTAATGAAATAACGATTGTAGCAATAAAATAAATAGTTAAACATTTGATGTATTAATAATAATGACAAAATATGCAATGACAATCAATCATCAAAGTTCTAACATTCAGATCGAATTGAAATCTCACATCACACTATTTATTTCGTCCATATAAGTCCAACACAAAAAATGGGTTGACATCCAAACTTGACATCTTTGCATTTTCATAAATTTAATTTCCATGACGTAGATTACTGACTTTGTTGTAGATTGGATACTTGTTTAGCAAGGAACTGTCTCACATATACATAAAAGGAGCTGAGAAATTACTCACAGTGACGTAAGTATTTCCACATTTATTATTCTATACAGTCACCCAAATGTCACTTTCACTAATTAGTCTACTGTTAACCAGGTGTCATCTTCACTGATAAATTAACAGTTACTAAGGTGTCACAATTACTGATAAGTAAGTCTACAGTTACCCAGGTGTCACCTTAACTATATATGTTTACAGTTACCCAGGTGTCATCTTTGTTGATAAGTCTACAATTACCCAGGTGTCACCTTCACTATATAAGTCTACAGTTACCCAGGTGTCACCTTCACTATATAAGTCTACAGTTACCCAGGTGTCACCTTCACTGATAAATTAACAGTTATTCAGGCATCACCTTCACTGATAAGGCTACATTTACCCAGGTGTCACCTTCACTGATGAGTACAGTTACCCAGGTGTCATCTTTGTTGATAAGTCTACAGTTACCCTGATGTCACCTTCACTATATAAGTACAGTTACCCAGGTGTCATCTTTGTTGATAAGTCTACAGTTACCCTGATGTCACCTTCACTATATAGTCTACAGTTACCCAGGTGTCATCTTTGTTGATAAGCCTACAGTCACCCAGGTGTCATCTTCACTGATAAATCTACAGTTACCCAGGTGTCATTTTCATTATATAAGCCTACAGTTACCCAGGTGTCATCTTCACTGATAGGTCTACAGTTACCCAGGTGCCATCTTTGTTCATACAGTTACCCAGGTGTCACGTTCACTGATAAGTCTTCAGTTACCCAGGTGCCACCTGCATTGATACTTTTACAGTTACCCAGGAGTCATCATCACTGATAAGTCTACTCTATTGTTCTTGTTTGTGGTGGATGGCTGTGATGATGTTACCTAGTTGTGTCATTGGTTCACCCTATCATCTAACTACAGTCGAACCTCACTTTATTGTCACCTCGGTAATACAGCCACCTCACAATTAAGGTCACCCTAGGATAATCCCAAATTATTTATGTAATAGTAAAGTATAGGAAATTAGTCTCGCTAATATGGTCATCTTGCTATTCAGGTCACTTGCCCAGTCCCAAAGATGACCTAAATACTGAGGTTCCACTGTATCATTGGGCTAGCATGTGTGGGTGTGTTAGTATGTTAAGAGTCTATGGAACTAGAACTAGAAAATATATAGAAAAATGAACCGTTATTCAAAAATTAAAACTGACCTTTTTGAACTCTGTATGCCTAAGCAAGGTGGGGTGATGTTTACACACCCATCATACCCCTCCAGCGTGCAGGTTTCCATTTACGTCATAGCAAATGCCATGTACGAATACTCCAAGAAATCATCTTCTGTGTTTATATAGTGCCTCGCCAGTGAATTTAATAATAATAAAACTTTATTTTGACATCGTCAAATCCGGAACGGCTACCCCGTTCACAGGAGTGTACGAGCAGTAAACAACTTAAGCCCTGCAACTCAAATAAACAACTTTATTTGATGTTATGTGAAAATCTGAAGACATTTCTTTGCTGTGAATCTGTGATACCGCACACATGCGCACATCATTGCCCCACTAATTAAGCTGGATGTATGTCTGAGTCCCGTCATGACGATTGTCTTTGTAGCAAAGGAAGTGTGGTAGCATTAGTGAAAGCACCCTTTGACAACAAGACTGCAGAAGGAATGGCGTTGAAGAAGCAGATAGAGTATGTGCTGTCAACCGCTGTGAAGAGTGGTGAGCTACCTGTGCCACCAAGTGAGAACTTTATTCCCTTGAAGACAGTTGCCTCAGCTCTGCCTCTGGTGGCAAAGGTACCAGAGACGGGTACGTATATTTGTATGTTAGAGCCAGAGTTGAATGTACCTGAAAAGCTGCTAATAGCTAATACTAGGGTGACAAAGGTAATGCGTATAACAGTATAATGTAATTATACGCATTTGTTTGTATTATAACTTGTATGTCTGATAGTTTATGTCCAATTAACAGGCAGGTCAATAGCCATGACTGCTGATTATTTTATATTAATTTTGTAGTGACTATGTTTTTAATGAAAATTGTATAATAAATGTTTGCGAAAATTGTATAATCAATGTTTTTTTCAGGAAAATGTATAACTAATACCCATTATTAACGTAACATGTTTTTCTCACTTAATTTCTTTACAGCTGCATGTATGACTGATAAAATATTGATGTAGACTTGCTCATGAAAAGTTTATAATGAAATTGTTAATAAACGTTGAATGTGATTATTATTCTCTATTATAAGTCCTGTACTTACATTATGTTCTTTGGTCAGAATTAGAGTCTGCAATGTTCTGCGTGTCTTTTGTAATTGTTAATCTTCATGAAATGTCCTCGTGTACATGTGGGCCGCATCGCTGTTTTTCATGTGTGCTTTTAAAAGTGGTAAATATTTGTAAGTCCATATATATTAATGACTATGGATAGCACCTTCTCAAAGTGCTAAACAAAAAATTTTTGAATAATAACTGTTTTTATGTATTAATTGTGCATTTTGTGAAACATTGTTGCATGTACATAGAAAACTGTTCCATTGCCCTTTAAAGGCAGGTGCAGAGTAAGTCACTACATTGTCACGGCTGCACCTACTGGTCTTCTCACTTCCAGATTGCAAAGAAGGGAAACAGACAGATGGCTACAAAGATTGTGAGGACTGTCCTAAGGGTACCTACCAGCCCACTGAGGTGACAAACATCTGCTACAGATGTGACACTGGCTACTCGACAGTTGGCCTTGCCAGAGCTGGTGACAAGGACGTCATCTGCAAGGGTTAGTGGACATTTCAAAGTACAAAGTGTAGAACACAGTAACTCACTCAAGAAGTTGACACCTTAATTTATTGTGAATAAAGTAGTGTTTTTACTTGTCTCAGTATTTTACTTAAAATACTGGTTAACTGATACCCTGCTGACTGTTTACCCTGCTTAGCTGACACCCCAACACAGGTAGGCCCATTAACACTTTACTCCCTGGTCGACCTGCCGAGTATAACACCATTTTTATTACGCTTTCACAGTTCCTAAAATATTGGTATCAATACAAAACTCTCAAACATTAAATTTAGAATTAAGGCCACCTTTCTGACGCACATGTTTTGTGAAGTAGGACTTCAGTGGCGTGGTATGTTTTCAGACCTGTGCATAGCAGATCCTGAGTATTGTAATGACCGAGGCAGTTGTAAGTTTGACAAGTTTGGCAAGGAACCCATCTGCACCTGCCATGCCCACTATGAAGGAGGCCGCTGTGAAATAAGGACAGGTCAGTAGCGACAGGTGTTCAATGAGTCGCTAGAAGCTTGTCCAAGTCATTATGTTTGTCTGTGTTAATTTTCTAGCTTACATTTATCTTTAAGAATTACAACTGCAGGTTTATTCTAGTTTCTGTGCCATTTAGATCATCCACATATCATGAGGCAGTTCACATTTATTCTAGTTTATGTTTTTTTGGATTTGTTTTGTTTTGGTTAGCCATGTTAGTTTGTTTATTTACTTTTTATATTCAAAAGACCACTAATTGATTATTATGAGTGTACTTGTTTACTGTGTCATTCACACAATTTCCTCCATTTATAAGCAGCGTATGTTGACAGATTTCCTTTTCCACAAGAATCTAGATAGACAAAAATTAGATCTCCGATTGTAATGGGAAACCAGATATTAAAGTAAAAGGAGGCAGTCTGTTCCAGAACGTTTCACGAAGGACACTTCTTTTTTGATATGTATCGTGTTAATTTGTTCTTTCAGATGCCTATTCCGAGTCCTATATTCCACTCATCATTGGCCTTGCCATTGGAGGGACTGCTCTCCTGTTATTCCTCATGTTAATCGTTGCGTTCTTCAGTTACAGGCAAGTTCTTGAGGCACCTGCTTTGTTTGTGCTAAAACAACGACTTTCAATTATACACTAAAGTATGTTTATATCAGTGTCTCGTGTTATAAATTAAGAACACCAATACAAATACCAGTTCACAAATTAAAACATTGTTGATAAAAATGTGGCCTTATTATTGATCTTTGCTGTGAATTACATGAGTCTGTTGTTATGCCAATGTTTTTCCTCTATAATATGTTTGTCTGTAAGTGCATATATTTCATGTTTCCATGTAACTTTAAATGTTGTAGTAATTGTTTTTAACATGTCAAATGAAAAAGGTATAGAATTCCCAAGTCACACATTAATGGTGACTCTCATAAAGGTGGAGTCATAGATTAAAACTCGAGTCACACATTAGTGGTGTCTTCCACAAGGGTAGAGTCATAGGTTTAAGACCCGAGCCACACATTAATGGTGTCTCTCACAAGGATGGAGTCAGATTAAAACCCGAGTCATATATTAATGGTGTCTCATAATGGTGGAGTCAGATTAAAACCCCGAGTCACACATTAGTGGTCTCTCACAAGGGTAGAGTCATAGATTAAGACCCGAGTTACACATTAAAGGTGTTTCTCACAAGGGTGGAGTCATAGAATAAGACCTGAGTCACATATAGTTGGTGTCTCCCACAAGGGTGGAGTCATAGATTAGAAGGAAGCAGCCTGTTCCTAGTTTTTCATTTATTAATTAATATAATTTAAGACCATACTAACTGTATTGAAGGGAACATGCTCAAATAATAAATAAAACATCTAGTTTCAAAACAAGCTTTATTGACAATACGGCCTAGTCGGGCTGAGTTAACTGTTATACCCTTTGATGTTCAACTTTCCCACATTCAACGCAGCAGACTTCCTGTTACAAATTACTACACCGCTAATTCCGGTTAGACGACCAGACTGTGTCCCTTTAAGGCCAGACACCCCAGGTGAAATGGTATTTTTGACAAAAAATACTCTTATGTGGGACAAGGCTCCTTGTTTATTTAGTGAAGTTATATAATTGGAATCATAGCTAGTTTGCTGTAAATAACAAGGCAGATGTACTTTTGTATCAGATCTTTGTATTAAGCCAATAACCAAATCTATATAAAACAATATATATGATGTGCAGTAGCCTTTATAATTCTAATACATAAATATAACATTTGACAAAAAATACTCAAAATGGTTTTCTGCCAGATTATGATATCTTTGTATGCATACTACCAATAAAAACCTCTAAGTGACTTAGTCATGGATCAAGCATGTCAATATCGAAGTAATCAAATCCAATATGCAATCTTTGTTGACCATTTTTGTTTTTTAAAACATTTTTTCTCAAATTTCTGCATTTGGAAATGGAATATCTTTGGGAGTAATTATGCTATACAAACAAGGTTTGCATTCAGCAATCTCTCGTGTGAAATGGTCAGACATTTTTTAAAATCATCGATAGTTTGAAAGATATAAGCAATTTTGTTGCCAAAAACCAAAGTTTTTTGCACTGTTCCAAAAATTATTTAAAAAATAAAACGAAACATGGAAAAATGCTCTGATCATTTCACGATACAATGTATACAGAACATGGATTTGCAAGAATTATAATTATATACAGGTGTGTGTGTATATATATATTTATGCAGAAGGAACAACGCAAGTCAGGTATTGATTGAATTAGGCCAAATTAATGACATGCAATTTTATTGACTATATATTTTATAAATATACATCCATTGTTACATACACATCCATTGTAACTACAATAACCACAGCAAGCATGTCGGCCCCTGACTGCTAAGCACTACTGTGTAATAAGTACAATTCATCATGTGTGTGGGTCACTCCACCAATATATACACTATTCACCACATGTGTGGGGGTTATATATATATGCTCAAAAAAGAATGGTAATGTTAACTAATTTGCCAATATTGGCTCAAAATGGTGGCCATTTTTTGTTACAATGGAAATGAGGGGGTCTGGCCAAAAAAGTTCAAATATTTCTTATTCTGTATGATCCCTTCCATATCTTCATTGCACAATTTGTACAAATAAAAAAATAATCCTATCTACCTGCCGCGTCTGGCCTGACCCGAGTCACTTATCAGTGAAATGGTGTACTGTGTTGCGTAGGAGACGTATGCGAGAGAGGAAGGTGGAACAGAAGGAGCATGTGAGGGCAAGAATGTCCCATCCCAGCATGACGCGAGCCCTGCCCGCTGCGTCCACGTTCGGAGGCTACGCGCCACGCACCGCGATGGGAACGACTGCTCCGTGGTCTCGGCCTGGCCACCACATGTTCTACAACGACGACGTCGAAGAACCCGCTAGTCCGACTCAGTACCCCAACTTACACCAAACCGGTGCTGCGTACCAATCCAATGCCGTGTTCCAGCGCAGCTAAGTGGGCACTGCACTGGACGGTTGAACACGTTGACGATTGTCACAGTAACATAAAACTGATAGAAAATCAGTGAATGACCTTTCTAGTAAAACACGTCAAAGCTAAGTTGAGCCTATTAGAAGCTATTGTCATCCTCCATAAAAGTTGAGTAGCAAATGACCATGCAATGTCATTCATCATCATGTCAGTTATGATCAACAAGCAGATATAATTTAAATTGGACAACTCATCAATAAGGGATTTAGCTTGGAACATTCACAGTTCAATTTTTCATAGAAAGGGTAATAGTGGGTTGAATTTCGACAAAATAATACTGTTATGAATTCTTTCTTGGGTCATAGGTGAACCCCTGAAAGCATCTTGAAGGCATAGCATAATAAACATTCATAGGATGCGCTAGCTTCATTATTATACTAATGACTAACACGAAAGGAGGATCTAGGATTTGACTAAAGGGGTGCAACTCCATGCTGATAGGATCGAGGGCAAGCCCATGTTGTTTTGCAGTGCTTGATGTGGGAGAGAACAGGTATACGGGCGCCCCAATGCCCTCACTGGATCCACACCTCAACACTTAAATATGTAGCCAATATAGATATCACAAAGACGTACCATAATTATCATTAAATCTAAGACACACATTGTAAATGATATTATAATGACAGCTTTGACAAGCTACAAATGCAGCTCAACATATTTTAGTTATTGCAGTGCATTGTTAACTGCTGATGTATCACTACATTTATTCATGTGATACCTTTACTGCATTTATGAAATAACCAATTATATTAATTGTCTTTGTTCTGTATGTTTGCATTAATTCCACTTATTGTTTAAATGTGAAATATAAGATAACATGTTTTTTGGTTAAATCATGTTTGATACACAAATAATAAATATTCCACAAAATTGTTTTAAACATTTTGTGGTCACTAATTTTCTGTGGTATATATATAATTTTTTGGGGTAAATCATGTACACTATATATATTTATTCAAGAACATATTTCTAACGTTTATTAACAATATACGAACACAGATGCCACACTGTTGTTTATATGGACATACCAACTCCATAATAGTTTGGGGCAGGGTTTAACTCGAGGCATATTGAATGACTAGTCTTTAACATTAAGTCTTTGCAGCAGAAATGATTTTAAAAAGTCATTGCATGTTGGAACAAGCACGCGGGGTAAGTCGTGGCATGTTGGTGCACAAACGATCTACATCGTGGCATGTTGGTGCACAAACGATCTACATCGTGGCATGTTGGAGCACAAATGACTCATCACAGGATAAGAGAGACATTGTGCATGTATCCAGAAACAAGATTAAAATAGTTGACGCTTAATTGCACCTGCATCTACTAACATCATTGAAACTAATACCTGCATGTTACTGCTGTAGTATGACATGGCATTAGTAATATTATTTGTATTTCGTCCGTTTTGTATCATGTAACATACCCTATTGGACGAATCTGTTTCTCTAACATTGTATAATATTACAGTGGATCGTAATTACCATGGTACTTCAGGGACTGGTTAAAAAACTCTTGTTTTTGCATTGCAAAGCAATCATGCTGGGTATTTGCCATGATCCATTTCTTAGACATTAAAATGAAAATATTTTAGACATAGTATTGTGTACTTAATCATAAAATTTTATGAAAATGATAGAACTCTATATAATGTAAATATAACATATATATTATGCATAGATAATATTTGTACATTTTATTGTTAGTCATAGTATCAGTTCAATTACTATGTTCAGTTATTCAAGTACTTGCAACATTGGGAGTTTGCTGAATCACAATGTTTTGATATTAACTTGCTATTATTGCACAATAAAATTTAACACTAAGCAATGTTTTGTGTCATATTTATAATCAACCATATCATTAATTAATTTGCATGACAAAGAACAACCCTTATGAAAATATGCTATGGTACATCATAGTAATCATGATATACTATGGTATGTTAACGGAATAACACAGTATGCTGACACTGAGTTGTTAGCGCAGGATAATAGCTACGAGAGTCGACGGTTCAAGTGACTTATCTGGCAGGACTCCACACACCCCGCATTATTTCCATTACGGAATTGCAAATTAATCGTTGTGTTACTTTTGAATGTATGTTTACACTTCATATGTTGGGCGTACACTGCTAAGCGTTTGTTGCAATTTGTGTCTTTTTAAAGCTGGTCATCCGTGCAATGTACACTATCTCGATTTCTCTGGGAAGCATTAGGTGTACAGTTCCAAAGGTCTACGGGGCACGAGTCCCCCAGGCCCCCTGGATCCGCCTATGCACCCACAGTGTATTGCCCTCAGGCTTGGGGCAAGACGCTTCTTAGGACACTATTTTAATTAACGATTATTAAAGTTACTGTTGTCAAATGTAACTTATTCTTTGGTAATACGCAGGATAACCACACGGCAATCGTACGACAGCAACATGGCGTCAAAATTACAAGTGTTTGAATAACTATTCCCATTTTGCCTTTAAGGGGCTTCATGCCCCACCCTACCCTACATGCTACATAGGCAGTCTGCTCTCGGCACTTTTTGCTGTCACACCACTAGGCCTACTTCTGAATGTCCATCCTCAGTAATCATTCTGCTGCACACAAGGCCAACCATTAATATATGCGCTGAGCAGAATGTGAATCTTTTTACACAACAAAACAATCAAATTTGTATCATCTGCTAAACGAATGACTTATATAGTATTGAAGACATTTTTATAACATATTCATTGGTGTTGACATTGGTACTAAATCCACATTGATTGCTACTTAAAACCATATACATAATATTTATCTTTAAACTGGCATTCCATCTCTACATTTTATTTTTTATTTGTTTAGATCAGTGGAAGTAGTGATAGGACCTGCGTATCTATGAATAATAATACATTTAATAATATATATAAGTATTTCGTTGATATAAATACGAGGATTGCGTTAGCAACTTTAATGTTACTGGGAAAAACACCACTAGTCGCGGCAACGAGCAGAAAATGCTTTTTGATGCGTGTCGGCAAACACAAAAACACCACCACGGATGCGCTCATGTACAACCTAGTACTATGATCGCGGTGACGCGTACATGAGTTGCGACAACTTTTGTTGTATACGCGTAGTGTACGCTCACCAGTCATATAGAGTCGCACTGTGTACGCTGAGAAGACCAGTGCCAGATTTAGGACATATGGCAGACGGGGAAGTTGCCCAGGGGCCTCCACAAAATACTTTTATTGGGGCGTCTACAAAACTCTTCTTGTATAATTGCTTTGGGAGTCGAAACTTTTTGAGACTACTTGAGTGCATTCGTGAGTATGAGCGGCAAAGAGCAGATAAATCTGGCACAACAGAATACGAGCAAACGTGGTAACATCGATGAAATCCACTAGATTACAATGATCGAGCACCTGAAACAGAACTCTGTCCTTCGCAGAAGGTTTGTGCGGAGAGTTACATGCGGCATTTATTTTTCGAAATCCCCGTTTGGTTAAGGGTTTTTGTCAGTTTTAGGGTTCTTACCAAAATATGGGTCAACCAGCAGAACATATATTTCTTCCAATGGATATTGGGTCCTACGATTACAGTCGCGATGCTCTACTAGCTAATATAGTAATCGTACGAATATTGTTCACCTGAACACGGAACCTTAGATCATAAGCAGTAGGCCTATCTCAAGGGTCGGCAACCTGCAGCCCGCGGGCCAAGTGAGGCCCGCCACAATTCGGCCCGCGGGGTGCCAACAGTAGATGCACCTTCCATGGAAGGAAAAACTGCTGCATCATCCCTCGAGAATGTTGAATGCAAAGTAAATGAAAATGCAGATAACAGCGAATGTTATCGTGAAGACCGTGAACTACGTTCGAGCTAGTGACATAAACCACTGGCAGTTCCAATACCTTCTAACTGAGATGATTTGCAATATCAAAACCTCTATTGCGAAGAGCGTTGGCTGAGTCGATGTGCTAGATTGCGCCGCACATAAGCCGTATGAGCTGATATATTGGATTATAGGGTGTTCGTGGAGCAGAATGTTACAGAAGTGCCGGAATATACAGGCCTCAAATGAGTAGTTCTCATCAGTTAGATTTTCGAGTTCGTTTCCAGTTCCGAAATCGCGTTGCTGCTGGGGGAGACACAACTGCGAAACGCAAAGCAGAGTGTCTTTCCAATCTCGGGACTCGCCGTGAGGAGTTGCTTATTTTCCAACCCGTTCCACGTGGAACTCGACGATGCGCCAGAAGCTGTTCGGATAGAATTCACCGAACTACAATGCGGTTCTGTGACACTCAAAACTACCGCCATAGAGTTGACGCTTGTAGAGTGTTGCTATATGCAAGCGTTACTATGTGCATTTGGCGACTAAACACTTTCCTGATCTGATCAAACGCGCTGAGCTCATTGCCAATGTGTTAAGTGGTGCAGCAACTGCACTATTTGTCAAACCAGTCATCATGATGCCATTTCTCTACCAAGAACATTGACCATGAATAATGGGTGCTTTTTAATAGTCACGTCCAAAAGTTGTTTACAGTTACACGTTGATGTTTGCTGATAATAATACGTCTAATTCGTAACCGGTAAAACTGTGTAAATGCCAATGCATAGTTCTAAACAAGATTGCATGTATTCAGATTCCAAACATATATACGATGATGTACCAGTTTTCTTGAAGATTGAGCTAACGATCATCAACACCCAATAATACAAGTGTGGCTCGCCGACTTAGTCCAAGTCAGTTTGGCCCTCCATTCAAAGAGGTTACCGGCCCCGGGTCTAATTCTTCTATGTATACCCTATGTACTGTATGGGACGCCGTGCGAAAGTAGGCTAATTCACTACTCTCGTATCGTCCCAGTTGGCCACCACATTAAACCGTACCTTTTCGTTACTAAATATACCACCGACTCAATATATGTGAAACTGCATTTGTCGTTGAATTGACGCAGCTCGGCGCCACTGCACTAGTCATCGGCTGGCGTCCCTAGATCCAGACACTATTTAGGGCCTCCGTCTGCTCGGCGCTCGCCGTGAGCTATTGGGCTGCTTATTCTGGTACCGACTGATCACTGCGTTATCTGACCCGTTTCAATCAATTGTATGCGACGTTTTCTTCTAATTTTAAACTACGATCTATGCTCCTCATTTATTAATGTAATGTTCTCAATATGGTAATAAACAGGCCTATAGTTTAAGTATTCTGCCGCCAAATTGTGGTTAAAGGAGCATAGTCTACAGACTATGTTCCTTTAAAGGGAGGTTGTATGTTTCGTTAGGTAATGATTAGCCGGAAGTTAACAGAAGTAACACCGTGACTTGTGGTTTGGTGTGTGAAACCACGGACTTCAAAGGTATTTGAACGGGTTCATCTGCCATAAATGTTAATTGCAGGCAATGGCGGCTGTTTAGTACGGGAATTATAAGTATAGGGGCATAATAGATGTTTAAGGATATACGAATACATACTGAAAGGCAACATGTGTATAATAGGGTGAGGTGATGATAGGATTATACAATAGTGATGTGAAGTCTTTCCTTTTTTAATTCGTCAGCCTTTCCAAGTGAAACATTGTCATGATATGCCCCGTGTTAGGGGGAAATGGGATAGGTATCTCGTGTTATCCCACTTTTCTTGTACAGGTACTATTGTTACATGATGTGTTCAATACAGCAAAAAAAACATAAAAATCAGTTTATATATTTTAATTCTAAACTATAACAACAGTGATACTAAGATGTGATACATGTGTTACCTGCTGACATTGATCAATGACTCGTTGACATTGTTTGCACTTCTCACAAAAGAACATACAACATCAATGATTACAAGGCACGTTACATCTGGGATACTCGTATCCCATTCTGCCCCGTTGCTGGTATTCCATTCTGCCGTATTGGCCCATGGGGCGTCTTCTTCAGCTCACTCTGTCAGTTGGCCACGTGCTTTATTCGTACCAAGACTTAAACCACACCTTATTGTAGGGTTTTCTACAGTTTGTACCACGTTGTCATTACACAACCCACTTCGTCTGCATTCAGCTGTTCGATTGAAAGCCGCCCAGGAGATTCTGTCATGTCATATCCCATCCAGTTCCATCCTCCTATCTCAACATATATGCTTATCTTCATTAATTTCGTTTTAATTAAAATATAATGTCATGGAAGCTGAAAGTTAAAACGTTCCCAATAGTTTGGAAACAAATCGTGTTGATATTTTAATTGGTGGTTATTTTGGCTTTTACATGTAATCACATGTATTTATAACCTTGCGAACAATCGTCTAACGTGTTGTAGGCTACGAACCCTAAAACCGACAAGACCCCACAATCTACAGAACATTTCGAGAGAAAAAACGCTGCTTTTCTTCCGTAGGCCTAGATCTTCTATATGAAACCCTGAAATGTTGGCGCCCGAGATGCAAAACGTTTAGGAGGAAAATTTAACACATACACGCACGCACGCACACACACACACACACACACACACACACACACACACACACACACACACACACACACACACACACACACACACACACACAAGATCGAGTATACTTCGATTGTTCATTGAGTGATTTGATTATTATATTGATCGATCAATTTATATATATATCATTGGTTGATCTATGTTCGATCAATTGTATCTAAAATGTCCGTCCTCCGGATGGCCTAGACCTACATAGACACAACTACGTAAACCGTCCACTGATCAGTTGTGGGCGTGTCTGCCTTCGTGTGTCTGATTTAAAGCCGCAGGTGCTGTCATCAAATCAATTTGTGACATTTATAATGCCCCGTTCCAACAATCGTTGATCACGGCGCCGTACAGAATGTTCAGAAAAACAGATAGGTCTTAAGGTTTGATTTAAAATTAGTGTTTATCTTTGTTGTTGCAGTCAGTTTTTGCGGTAGCAAGTTCCATAGTGTTGGGGCTGCCACGCAATATGATCTGTCACCCCAGCGACGCGCTACACGTGGTACACGTAAACGATTGTGTTCACTGGAGCGCAGCAATCGAGTTGGATGGCGTCGGTTCATGCATTTGGTGATAAACTGTGGTGCACAGCCAGTCAGTGCTCGGTGCGTGAGTAGAAGAATCTTATATTCAACTGTAACTGCTATCGGCAGCCAGTGCAGCTTCATCAATAGAGGTGTATCATGTCATATCTCATCGATTTCCATCCTCCTATCTCGACCTGTGTGCTTATCTTCTTTAATTTAGTTTTGATTGGAATATATATCTTGTCGTGGAAACTGAAAGTAAAGACGTTCACAATAGTCTGGTAACAAGTCGTGTTGATATTGTAATTCGTTGTGGTTTTGGCTTTTATGACACCGTGTTCAGTGTTGCTCACTCGGCTGGTAGCGACTGTTAGCCGTTTGACATGCCTACGGAAGCCAAAATTAATGACGGAGACACGGTACAAATGATATGTATGTGTGTATCACTTAGGCACGCTAAACTTTTTCTTACTAGACACTTTGCATCTTAGGCGCCAAACTTTCAGGGATTTATCAATGGCTTTAGTTTTTTCTCGAAATTCCCCGTTCATAGTTTTTTAAAGTTTATTCAACAATAAGAACATACTACAATTGCACAGCATGGTGCTGCTGCCGCCGCCGCCGCCGCCGCCGCCGCCGCTGCTGTTGAAGGGATATAGCTGAAGTCTTGCGACTTATGAGGCGCTATGTCCTAGAACTAAAACACGTGGTAAATACAATACGAATTGTAAGAAATAAAGTACAAAGTAACAGTCACAATTAATTTATAAACTTGGTACAGTGGCTTGTGCTTCTAAACGCTTTCAAATATGCAGAGGGTAATGAAGACTTGAATATTATTTTAAATAGTATTAAAATTGGTAGCTGAGTTATTTCAGTTGTTAAACTCTTCCACATACCTTTGACGGTCAGTGACAGTAGTCCGAGGGTGGTATTTGTTTTTTAAACATAAAAGTGCTTTGTTTGGCACCATGCGTGTGTGCAGCTACAGTTGGTTCAAACTATGCTTGAACACGACCTTTTAAAGAGTGGATGTTTGCTTTATAATGTATAATCATAGACTTTAACGTAACTAAATCTTGAAGTTTAAGTACTTTTGAGCGACGAAAAAATACAGATGTATGACCATGGTAATTATGGTTAAAGATAATTCATATAGCCATTTTCTATAACAGAGATAGTTTTCTGAGTCTAGATTGATACGTACTTCCCCATATCTCATGGCAATACGACATATGTGGTTCAACAAGTGACTGATATGATGTCTTCTTGACTCTCAATAACTTGCATTGTTTAATACAAAACTGCTATGCTTTTTGCTACTTTAGTTTCAACCATTTTTATTTGTTCTTTCCATGTCAACTTTTCATCAATAATTATTCCCAAGAATTTTGTATGTGACGCCTGCTCAATGTTTGTTTCATTCAAAACTATATTCACGTGTGCTCTAGGTTGTCTTCTATTGTTTAACATGATAACATCTGTTTTGTTCACATTAAGCGTTAATTTATTCGCTCTGAACCTCAGGCCAAGTTTGTTTATACTCTTTTGTTAGCTACATTGGTTACATCGTCAAGATTTCTAGCCGAGTAAAACATGTTAGTGTCATCTGCAAATAGAATAATATGAAACAATGTTGACACTTCATACATGTCATTTATGTACAAAATAAATACTAATGGGTCCAAGATTGATCCTTGCGGGACTCCACAGTTTATTTCTTTTTGTTCTGAATTACGGTTGTTATAGCACACATTTTGTCTATGGTTGGTTAAATAACTGTTTATTATATCCAAAGCCGAACCCCTCATTCCGTAGTATTGCAATTTACTTAACAACAGGCTGTGATCAACGGTGTCAGACGCTTTTTAGATCGATAAAAACACCAATCGTACTTTAGCATTTATTCATTGCGGAAGTAAACTTTTCGACAAATTCAGTTAAAGCTAGTGAGGTTGAATGATTACTTCTGAAGCCATACTGCCCATATGTCAGTGTGTGTACGGGGTGTATATTCAGTGACTGTGATACGTTACTTGTTACAAGGGGTTAGGGGTTCTTACCCGGTTAAGGGTTCGTACCGGACGCTACACGGACGGTAGACAATTGTTCGCAACGGGACGCGTGTTTAAACTTACATAGAGTCAAGCCCACCCACAACTGATTAGTGGACGGTTTACGTAGCTCGGAACATCTGTGTCTATGTAGGCCTAGTACCATCCGGATGATGGACATTTTAGATGCAATTGATCGCACATCGATCAACCAATAATATATAGACATGGGATAAATAAATTGATCGATCAATATAATAATCAAATAACTCGATGAAAAATCGAACTATTCTCGATCGTGTGTGTGTGTGCGTGCGTGCGTGCGTGCGTGCGTGCGTGGTTTTGCATCTCGGGCGCCAACCTTTCAGTGTTTCATATATATATTTAGGCTTATGGAAGAAAAGTAATGCTTCTTGTTTTTTCGAAATTTTCCTTGGATTATATATAATAATAATCTTTATTGATACATAATGTTAAGTATAGCACAGATGTAGCAGTAATATGAAACATGTATACATTACGTATCAAATGGAACGAAGCAACACATTGCTTGTGTTCCTTATTCATGTCATATATGCAATGAAATCTATGATTCGTGTAAAAAAAAATAAAAAAAAAAAATAAAAAAAAAAACATCTTCATAATAAACTAACAATTTATTTAATAATGCATTATACGAGTACCGTAAGTCTGAACATCAGGTACATCTTAACATGACATCATTATGCGAGTACCGTAACACTGAACACCAGGTACATCTTAA
Source organism: Paraescarpia echinospica (assembly GCA_020002185.1). Lineage (NCBI taxonomy): Eukaryota > Metazoa > Annelida > Polychaeta > Sabellida > Siboglinidae > Paraescarpia > Paraescarpia echinospica. The sequence goes on along the minus strand of CM034535.1, from coordinate 24,731,301 downwards.
CATGACAACATTACACGAATACCGTAACACTGAACACCAGGTACATCTTAACACGACAACATTATACGAGTACCTAACACTGAACACCGGGTACATCTTATCATGACAAAATTACATTAAAGCAGCATTTAGCATATGTTTGCTAGAATTAGACGCTTGGTCCTTTGTTTGAACATATGAATAGATGTACAATATTGTAAATAGTTATTTGTAATAAATGTATTCCAGATTTTAGGACCAACATAAGCCAAAGACAGTTGTCTACAATTAGTCTTGCAGTATGGTATTTTATATGTTACTTCCTGTCTTGTATTATATTTATGTGTGGATATTTGCAGGACAAATACATCATGATATATATCTGGCAACATACCCCTATTATGCTTGTACATTAGAATACAGCATAAATATTTATTTACGTCATAAATATTCATTATTTGATAAGATGTAAATAAAGGCTGCGTATGATCAATAAATCCTACATGACTTATTACACGCAAAACTCGTTTTTGGAGTAAATGAATTTTAGCAAGGTATATATTCGGGGCCCTTCCCCAGACGACATTACAATAAGTAATATATGGGTATATAAACATGTAATACAGGTTTAACAATGATTTGTTATCTAATTTGTTTGTCACCTTTTTTATAATACCAATATTCTTAGAAATTTTATTTGATATATATTTAATATGTGTGCTCCAATTCAATGTATTATTTATAAGCAAACCCAAAAACTTTATCTCATGTACAGTGTTAATTTGTATGCCGTCTATGCAAATGTTATTACACCTCTCTCTTATACTGATCGTATTACTAAAGGTCACTGTGTGAGTTTTCTGTATATTCAAAGAAAGTTTATTAATGTTAAGCTATAAAGATAGTTTTTTTATTTCAGAGTTCAAAACATTTTCCATTTCATCTATATTGTTGCCTTGTATAAAGATGCTCGTGTCATCAGCAAACATAATGGTAAACGTTGTGTCAGATAAAGTAGATAAATCATTTATATAGATAAGAAAGAGTAAAGGTCCCAGAATTGAACCCTGCGGAACACCACGTTATGTTTTTAAGGGAAGATTTTGTTCCATAGAATTTTACTCGTTGTTGTCTGTTACTTAAAAAGTTACGAATCCATTGGAGTATATTTCCTCTGATTCCATAATGTGTTAATTTTCTCAATAATATATTATGATTAACGGTATCAAAGGCTTTGGCTAAATCCAGAAATAACCCAATTACGTGCTCTTTGGTATCAATTGCCTTACTAATTTTGTCAATTAGCAGTGAAATAGCCATATCAGTAGAATATCCTTTCCTAAATCCAAATTGGGAATTAGACAAGATGTTATGTTTCATTATGTAATTCATTAATCTATTGTACATTAATCTTTCAAAAACCTTTGAAAATACAGGCAAGACAGAAATAGGCCTGTAATTATTAATTAATGATGTATCGCCATTTTTTAAAACAGGAACTATATCAGCTATTTTTAGTTGATCAGGAACATATCCTTAATCAAATGATAAATTTACAATGTAACTTAAAGGATCAAGTAGGTTGGAGAAGGCCTGTTTGACAATAATAGGTTTTATGCCATTCCATCCAGGACTAGAGTTTTTAAAATTCTTAATAATTCCCTTTATCTCATCTGGTGTGGTTGGCGACAAATACATTGAATTTTTATAGACTCCTTGGAGGTAGTCATCAGGTCTCTCTGATATGACTGGTATTTTATCAGCCAGTTCTGGACCTATACTTGTAAAATATTCATTAAATGTATCAGCTATGCATTTTTAATTTTTTGTTAATTTACCGTCAATTAGTAATTTGTCATTAGATAAAATGCTTCCTTCCTTCCTATAATACTCTTTAAGACTATCCAGGTTTTTTTTAAATTACCCTTGTGCTGTTGAAGCTCATGTCGATAGTATTCTCTTTCTGCTACAGTAATAAGACAATTTATTTTATTTCTATATCTTTTATAATTAGTTTCATTGAAGACAGTCGGTTTTTTCAAGTAATACATATACAATTTGTTTTAGTTCTAATGGAGTGTCGGAGTCCCATAGTAATCCACGGTTTATGTTTTCTTTTCCTAATAGTTGTGTTAGCTAACGGAAATGAATTATTGTATGCAACTAATATCTCATTAATGAATACAGAATAACATTCTTGTGGATCTCTGCATGCATAAACGTCATCCCAGCATATTTTATCTATACTCTCTTTGAATGTAGCAGTAGTCTGCGCATTATATATTCTAGTCGCTATTGTCATTTCTACCTTTGTGCTATCAGTATGTTTAGTGAGCAAAAATATTGGTAGGTGGTCAGAAATATCTGTATATATTATTCCATGCAATTGATAATTTGCACCAATTAAATCATTGCTGTATATATTATCGATGACAGTGGCAGTTGTTGCTGTTATTCTAGTAGGCTTGCTGATAAGGGGTATAAATGCCTGTTGGAACATTGCATCTATGTAATCTTGAGTTTCCGTGTGACTACCATAATTAAGTAGATTAATGTTAAAGTCACCCATTATGTAACACTGTTTATTATCAACCTTGAGAGTTTGTATAATATTGATAACATGTTCTGTGAAAGCAGTAATGTTTGTATTAGGTGGTCGATAGACAACACCTACAGTTGTTTTGTTATTGCATGTCTTAGACCGAGTCTTGATTTCAATAAAAACGCATTCCAGATATTCAGTTATGACACTCATTTCTGGTAATTCAGTACACTCAAGGGACTTACGAACATATAAGGATACACCACCTCCCTTTTTGGAGGGCCTAGTCAAATGTATACTTTTGTACTCTGGCAATTCATACAGATCAAGATTGTCATTATGTAACCAAGTTTCGCTTAGACCGATGACCGACAACCTGTTATCGATCAGTGACAAGAAATCACCCAATTTGCTAATGTTCTTTGGCAAGCTACGGATATTTAAATGCATAAGTGAAAACTCTTCATCAGAGATATTATTTCTTGTTATAACTTCATTTATATCATCCTCAAGATAATATTTAGTATTTACAAAGCTATCTGTTGTGAGTAAATTACAATCGGGATCTATATTCCGCATTGCAGCATTGCCAGTTTCACAATCTTGTACATCACCTAAGGTAGTATTACGTAATTGGCTCATAGCAATGAAATGCAGTATATACATACATATTCACACGGTACACAATAATGCTTCTATAGCTGCATATAACATTTACAGACCGTTTTATAAAAAACAACGTTATGTGACATCTGTTAAGTTGTAGTAGGTTACCGGTAGTTAGAATACATGATATGTATCGATAACATATAGTAAAAAAGTATATATGAGTAATTAGATTTAACAAGATTTAACAAGATTGCCATCCAGAGAATTAACTCTAGATGGCAGGTGGACAAGGAAGCCCTTTGGCTTATCGAGAGTCCAACCCTTTTATCTACATATATCCAGCCCTTCTGAGGTATGTGTCGATTTTATTTTTAAACATATTCACACTACTAGCACCCACACAATCATCAGATAATCTGTTCCATTCATTCACAGTCCTTTGTGAAAATGAGAACTTTCTCACGTCTAATCTACACTGCTCCTTTACTAATGTAACTTCATGTCCTCTAGTCTTTCTATCTTTCTTAACTGAAAAAAACATATTTCTATCAATATTTTCATAACCATTCAATATTTTAAACACTTCTATCTGATCTCCTCTCAATCTCCTGGTCTCTAGTGTTGTTAAACCACATTCTTTTAGGCGTTTTTCATAACTAAGATCCCTCAGTTTTTGTATCATTTTAGTCGCTCTCCTCTGTACTCTTTCTAGCATATCTATGTCCTTCTTGCGGTATGGCCTCCACGCTTGTATACAATATTCTAAATGAGGCCTAACTATTGTTTTGTACAGCGGTATTATTAGTTCTTTTTCTTTATATGCTATATTTCGCCTAATCAATCCAAGGATTTGATTTCCCTTTGAAGCTGCAATTCCACACTGCTCTGAAACCTTCATGTCAGCCCTAAGTCTTTTTCTTTTACAGTAGTACTTAGTACAGTTCCCCCCATTGTATATTCTACATATTCGTTCCCATGTCCTGTGTGGAGGCATTTACATTTCCCAAAATGTAACAACATTTGCCACTTTTCAGACCATTTGATCAACCTGTCAAGATCATCTTATAAATGCTGTCTATCCCCATCACTTTTAATCCTTCTAAACACTTTTGTATCATCTGCAAATTTCAACACCTTGCTTGGTGTTTAAATAAGACACGAACCATATGTAGAATACGAAGGTGTCCATGAATGAGTCCATGAATGGTACAGTCCCTATGTGAACAAGCACCATGATAGGCCGACTAGAGATACAAAATATCCACCGTGACTTGAGCCAATGTCCAACGCAATTACAGTGCATTTAGTTCATCATCTCGACTGACGGTTTTGATTGTTCCCTTTAGGTCCTTTATGACAATCCTTCCATCATACGACCAACAGTCGAGAATCTTGTGCTGTTTCTTTAATGTCCGGCACAAGAACAGTAGTCTTGCTCTCTTCTGGGTGAGATCTTCCGATATGTAGACATTTGATCGTTTAGTGCGTAGCCGTTTTCGAGCTTTAATGAAGTCATTCTTCGATTTATAGTCTTTGAACTGGACTATTATTTGGCGCGAGTGGTTTTTGTTTGTGGCGGATTTTCTGGGCCCAATCCTATGGGCTCTGTTGATATGGTCCATTTTTAATGGCACGTCCATATCGTTAAACAAGTCAGTGATAATCTTATCAATTTGTTCACCGTCTTTGTTTTCAACTATTCCTGTAATGCGCACCGAGGACCGACGGCTGTACTGCTCCAGATTATCAACATTGCTCAAGTTGTTCAATTCGTGCATCCTTGTCTGTCAACTCCTTTTCAAGATTTTCGAGCCTTCTATTTATTTTGTCAGCAACTATTGTAGCAATCCGGGTAGCAAGGGCCGCGATTACGTCATCGTCACTTAGCGCTAGCTTGATTTGTTCTACAAGTTCAACGGTGGTCGAGGTCGGTCTCTTCTTGCTCATTGTTGCTGGTGGTTGTCTGTTACGCAATAGTAGGGTCTAATCACAGGCTAAGCAGCAAACGTTGGCGGTTTTGAGCGTGTCGTGGGCGACAATATGGTTGTTACACGATCCGATATATTTTACCGGCGTGCAAGCTCAAGAAAATATCACAATTTAACACTCACCGCGTTGGATTGAGGGACCTTCCCGGTTTTAGGGTGCGTAGCCTACAACACGTTAGACGATTGTCCGCAAGGTTATAAATGCATGTGATTGTCAACACGATTTGTTACTAAACTACTGTGAACGTTTTAACTTTTAGTTTTTACGACAAGATATTCCAATCAAAACTAAATTAAAAAAGATGCGCACATAGGTCGAGATAGGAGGATGGAAGTATGTGCTGTCAACCGCTGTGAAGAGTGGTGAGCTACCTGTGCCAGCAAGTGAGAACTTTATTCCCTTGAAGACAGTTGCCTCAGCTCTGCCTCTGGTGGCAAAGGTACCAGCGATGGGTACGTATATTTGTATATTAGAGCCAGAGTTGAATGTACCTGAAAAGCTGCTATTAGCTAATACTAGGGTGACAAAGGTAATGCATATTACAGTATAATGTAATTATACGCATTTGTTTGTATTATAACTTGTATGTCTGATAGTTTATGTCCAATTAACCGGCAGGTCAATAGCCATGACTGCTGATTACTTTATATTAATTTGTAGTGACTATGTTTTTAATGAAAATTGTATAATAAATGTTTGCGAAAATTGTATAATCAATGTTTTTTTCAGGAAAATGTATAACTAATACCCATTATTAACGTAACATGTTTTTCTCACTTAATTTCTTTACAGCTGCATGTATGACTGATAAAATATTGATGTAGACTTGCTCATGAAAAGTTTATAATGAAATTGTTAATAAACGTTGAATGTGATTATTATTCTATATTATAAGTCCTGTACTTACATTATGTTCTTTGGTCAGAATTAGAGTCTGCAATGTTCTGCGTGTCTTTTGTAATTGTTATTCTTCATGAAATGTCCTCATGTGTACATGTGGGCCGCATCGCTATTTTTCATGTGTGCTTTTAAAAGTGGTAAATATTTGTAAGTCCATATATATTAATGACTATGGATAGCACCTTCTCAAAGTGCTAAACAAATTTTTTTGGAATAATAACTGTTTTTATGTATTAATTGTGCATTTTGTGAAACATTGTTGCATGTACATAGAAAACTGTTCCATTGCCCTTTAAAGGCAGGTGCAGAGTAAGTCACTACATTGTCACGGCTGCACCTACTGGTCTTCTCACTTCCAGATTGCAAAGAAGGGAAACAGACAGGTGGCTACAAAGATTGTGAGGACTGTCCTAAGGGTACCTACCAGCCCACTGAGGTGACAAACATCTGCTACAGATGTGACACTGGCTACTCGACAGTTGGCCTTGCCAGAGCTGGTGACAAGGACGTCATCTGCAAGGGTTAGTGGACATTTCAAAGTACAAAGTGTAGAACACAGTAACTCACTCAAGAAGTTGACACCTTAATTTATTGTGAATAAAGTAGTGTTTTTACTTGTCTCAGTATTTTACTTAAAATACTGGTTAACTGATACCCTGCTGACTGTTTACCCTGCTTAGCTGACACCCCAACACAGGTAGGCCCATTAACACTTTACTCCCTGGTCGACCTGCCGAGTATAACACCATTTTTATTACGCTTTCACTGTTCCTAAAATATTGGTATCAATACAAAACTCTCAAACATTAAATTTAAAATGAAGACCACTTTAGAATTAAGGCCACCTTTCTGACGCACATGTTTTGTGAAGTAGGACTTCAGTGGCATGGTATGTTTTCAGACCTGTGCATAGCAGATCCTGAGTATTGTAATGACCAAGGCAGTTGTAAGTTTGACAAGTTTGGCAAGAAACCCATCTGCACCTGCCATGCCCACTATGAAGGAGGCCGCTGTGAAATAAGGACAGGTCAGTAGCGACAGGTGTTACATTGTGTCACTAGAAGCTTTTCCAAGTCATTATGTTTGTCTGTGTTAATTTTCTAGCTTACATTTATCTTTAAGAATTACAACTGCAGGTTTATTCTAGTTTCTGTGCCATTTAGATCATCCACATATCATGAGGCAGTTCACATTTCTTCTAGTTTATGTTTTTTTGGATTTGTTTTGTTTTGGTTAGCCATGTTAGTTTGTTTATTTACTTTTTATATTCAAAAGACCACTAATTGATTATTATGAGTGTACTTGTTTACTGTGTCATTCACACAATTTCCTCCATTTATAAGCAGCGTATGTTGACAGATTTCCTTTTCCACAAGAATCTAGATAGAAAAAAATTAGATCTCCGATTGTAATGTGAAACCAGGTATTAAAGTAAAAGGAGGCAGTCTGTTCCAGAACGTTTCACGAAGGACACTTCTTTTTTGATATGTATCGTGTTAATTTGTTCTTTCAGATGCCTATTCCGAGTCCTATATTCCACTCATCATTGGCCTTGCCATTGGAGGGACTGCTCTCCTGTTATTCCTCATGTTAATCGTTGCATTCTTCAGTTACAGGCAAGTTCTTGAGGCACCTGCTTTGTTTGTGCTAAAACAACGACTTTCAATTATACACTAAAGTATGTTTATATCAGTGTCTCGTGTTATAAATTAAGAACACCAATACAAATACCAGTTCACAAATTAAAACATTGTTGATAAAAATGTGGCCTTATTATTGATCTTTGCTGTGAATTACATGAGTCTGTTGTTATGCCAATGTTTTTCCTCTATAATATGTGTGTCTGTAAGTGCATATATTTCATGTTTCCATGTAACTTTAAATGTTGTAGTAATTGTTTTTAACATGTCAAATGAAAAAGGTATAGAATTCCCAAGTCACACATTAATGGTGACTCTCATAAAGGTGGAGTCATAGATTAAAACTCGAGTCACACATTAGTGGTGTCTTCCACAAGGGTAGAGTCATAGGTTTAAGACCCGAGCCACACATTAATGGTGTCTCTCACAAGGATGGAGTCAGATTAAAACCCGAGTCATATATTAATGGTGTCTCATAATGGTGGAATCAGATTAAAACCCTGAGTCACACATTAGTGGTCTCTCACAAGGGTAGAGTCATAGATTAAGACCCGAGTTACACATTAAAGGTGTTTCTCACAAGGGTGGAGTCATAGAATAAGACCTGAGTCACATATAGTTGGTGTCTCCCACAAGGGTGGAGTCACAGATTAGAAGGAAGCAGCCTGTTCCTAGTTTTTCATTTATTAATTAATATAATTTAAGACCATACTAACTGTATTGAAGGGAACATGCTCAAATAGTAAATAAAACATCTAGTTTCAAAACAAGCTTTATTGACAATACGGCCTAGTCGGGCTGAGTTAACTGTTATACCCTTTGATATTCAACTTTCCCACATTCAACGCAGCAGACTTCCTGTTACAAATTACTACACCGCTAATTCCGGTTAGACGACCAGACTGTGTCCCTTTAAGGCCAGACACCCCAGGTGAAATGGTATTTTTGACAAAAAATACTCTTATGTGGGACAAGGCTCCTTGTTTATTTAGTGAAGTTATATAATTGGAATCATAGCTAGTTTGCTGTAAATAACAAGGCAGATGTACTTTTGTATCAGATCTTTGTATTAAGCCAATAACCAAATCCATATAAAACAATATATATGATGTGCAGTAGCCTTTATAATTCTAATACATAAATATAACATTTGACAAAAAATACTCAAAATGGTTTTCTGCCAGATTATGATATCTTTGTATGCATACTACCAATAAAAACCTCTAAGTGACTTAGTCATGGATCAAGCATGTCAATATCGAAGTAATCTAATCCAATATGCAATCTTTGTTGGCCATTTTTGTTTTTTAAAACATTTTTCTCAAATTTCTGCATTTGGAAATGGAATATCTTTGGGAGTAATTATGCTATACAAACAAGGTTTGCATTCAGCAATCTCTCGTGTGAAATGGTCAGACATTTTTTAAAATCATCGATAGTTTGAAAGATATAAGCAATTTTGTTGCCAAAAACCAAAGTTTTTTGCACTGTTCCAAAAATTATTTAAAAAATAAAACGAAACATGGAAAAATGCTCTGATCATTTCACGATACAATGTATACAGAACATGGATTTGCAAGAATTATAATTATATACAGGTGTGTGTGTATATATATATATTTATGCAGAAGGAACAACGCAAGTCAGGTATTGATTGAATTAGGCCAAATTAATGACATGCAATTTTATTGACTATATATTTTATAAATATACATCCATTGTTACATACACATCCATTGTAACTACAATAACCACAGCAAGCATGTCGGCCCCTGACTGCTAAGCTCTACTGTGTAATAAGTACAATTCATCATGTGTGTGGGTCACTCCACCAATATATACACTATTCACCACATGTGTGGGGGTTATATATATGCTCAAAAAAGAATGGTAATGTTAACTAATTTGCCAATATTGGCTCAAAATGGTGGCCATTTTTTGTTACAATGGAAATGAGGGGGTCTGGCCAAAAAAGTTCAAATATTTCTTATTCTGTATGATCCCTTCCATATTTTCATTGCACAATTTGTACAAATTAAAAAATAATCCTATCTAACTGCCGTGTCTGGCCTGACCCGAGTCACTTGTCAGTGAAATGGTGTACTGTGTTGCGTAGGAGACGTATGCGAGAGAGGAAGGTGGAACAGAAGGAGCATGTGAGGGCAAGAATGTCCCATCCCAGCATGACGCGAGCCCTGCCCGCTGCGTCCACGTTCGGAGGCTACGCGCCACGCACCGCGATGGGAACGACTGCTCCGTGGTCTCGGCCTGGCCACCACATGTTCTACAACGACGACGTCGAAGAACCCGCTAGTCCGACTCAGTACCCCAACTTACACCAAACCGGTGCTGCGTACCAATCCAATGCCGTGTTCCAGCGCAGCTAAGTGGGCACTGCACTGGACGGTTGAACACGTTGACGATTGTCACAGTAACATAAAACTGATAGAAAATCAGTGAATGACCTTTCTAGTAAAACACGTCAAAGCTAAGTTGAGCCTATTAGAAGCTATTGTCATCCTCCATAAAAGTTGAGTAGCAAATGACCATGCAATGTCATTCATCATCATGTCAGTTATGATCAACAAGCAGATATAATTTAAATTGGACAACTCATCAATAAGGGATTTAGCTTGGAACATTCACAGTTCAATTTTTCATAGAAAGGGTAATAGTGGGTTGAATTTCGACAAAATAATACTGTTATGAATTCTTTCTTGGGTCATAGGTGAACCCCTGAAAGCATCTTGAAGGCATAGCATAATAAACATTCATAGGATGCGCTAGCTTGATTATTATACTCATGACTAACACGAAAGGAGGATCTAGGATTTGACTAAAGGGGTGCAACTCCATGCTGATAGGATCGAGGGCAAGCCCATGTTGTTTTACAGTGCTTGATGTGGGAGAGAACAGGTAGACGGGCGCCCCAACGCCCTCACTGGATCCACACCTCAACACTTAAACATGTAGCCAATATAGATATCACAAAGACGTACCATAATTATCATTAAATCTAAGACACACATTGTAAATGATATTATAATGACAGCTTTGACAAGCTACAAACACAGCTCAACATATTTTAGTTATTGCAGTGCATTGTTAACTGCTGATGTATCACTACATTTATTCATGTGATACCTTTACTGCATTTATGAAATAACCAATTATATTAATTGTCTTTGTTCTGTATGTTTGCATTAATTCCACTTATTGTTTAAATGTGAAATATAAGATAACATGTTTTTTGGTTAAATCATGTTTGATACACAAATAATAAATATTCCACAAAATTGTTTTAAACATTTTGTGGTCACTAATTTTCTGTGGTATATATATAATTTTTTTGGGTAAATCATGTACACTATATATATTTATTCAAGAACATATTTCTAACGTTTATTAACAATATACGAACACAGATGCCACACTGTTGTTTATATGGACATACCAACTCCATAATAGTTTGGGGCAGGGTTTAACTCGAGGCATATTGAATGACTAGTCTTTAACATTAAGTCTTTGCAGCAGAAATGATTTTAAAAAGTCATTGCATGTTGGAACAAGCACGCGGGGTAAGTCGTGGCATGTTGGTGCACAAACGATCTACATCGTGGCATGTTGGTGCACAAACGATCTACATCGTGGCATGTTGGAGCACAAATGACTCATCACAGGATAAGAGAGACATTGTGCATGTATCCAGAAACAAGATTAAAATAGTTGACGCTTAATTGCACCTGCATCTACTAACATCATTGAAACTAATACCTGCATGTTACTGCTGTAGTATGACATGGCATTAGTAATATTATTTGTATTTCGTCCGTTTTGTATCATGTAACATACCCTATTGGACGAATCTGTTTCTCTAACATTGTATAATATTACAGTGGATCGTAATTACCATGGTACTTCAGGGACTGGTTAAAAAACTCTTGTTTTTGCATTGCAAAGCAATCATGCTGGGTATTTGCCATGATCCATTTCTTAGACATTAAAATGAAAATATTTTAGACATAGTATTGTGTACTTAATCATAAAATTTTATGAACATGATAGAACTCTATATAATGTAAATATAACATATATATTATGCATAGATAATATTTGTACATTTTATTGTTAGTCATAGTATCAGTTCAATTACTATGTTCAGTTATTCAAGTACTTGCAACATTGGGAGTTTGCTGAATCACAATGTTTTGATATTAACTTGCTATTATTGCACAATAAAATTTAACACTAAGCAATGTTTTGTGTCATATTTATATTCAACCATATCATTAATTAATTTGCATGACAAAGAACAACCCTTATGAAAATATGCTATGGTACATCATAGTAATCATGATATACTATGGTATGTTAACGGAATAACACAGTATGCTGACACTGAGTTGTTAGCGCAGGATAATAGCTACGAGAGTCGACGGTTCAAGTGACTTATCTGGCAGGACTCCACACACCCCGCGTTATTTCCATTACGGAATTGCAAATTAATCGTGTTACTTTTGAATGTATGTTTACACTTCATATGTTGGGCGTACACTGCTAAGCGTTTGTTGCAATTTTTGTCTTTTTAAAGCTGGTCATCCGTGCAATGTACACTATCTCGATTTCTCTGGGAAGCATTAGGTGTACAGTTCCAAAGGTCTACGGGGCACGAGTCCCCCAGGCCCCCTGGATCCGCCTATGCACCCACAGTGTATTGCCCTCAGGCTTGGGGCAAGACGCTTCTTAGGACACTATTTTAATTAACGATTATTAAAGTTACTGTTGTCAAATGTAACTTATTCTTTGGTAATACGCAGGATAACCACACGGCAATCGTACGACAGCAACATGGCGTCAAAATTACAAGTGTTTGAATAACTATTCCCATTTTGCCTTTAAGGGGCTTCATGCCCCACCCTACCCTACATGCTACATAGGCAGTCTGCTCTCGGCACTTTTTGCTGTCACACCACTAGGCCTACTTCTGAATGTCCATCCTCAGTAATCATTCTGCTGCACACAAGGCCAACCATTAATATAATACGCTGAGCAGAATGTGAATCTTTTTACACAACAAAACAATCAAATTTGTATCATCTGCTAAACGAATGACTTATATAGTATTGAAGACATTTTTATAACATATTCATTGGTGTTGACATTGGTACTAAATCCACATTGATTGCTACTTAAAACCATATACATAATATTTATCTTTAAACTGGCATTCCATCTCTACATTTTATTTTTTATTTGTTTAGATCAGTGGAAGTAGTGATAGGACCTGCGTATCTATGAATAATAATACATTTAATAATATATATAAGTATTTCGTTGATATAAATACGAGGATTGCGTTAGCAACTTTAATGTTACTGGGAAAAACACCACTAGTCGCGGCAACGAGCAGAAAATGCTTTTTGATGCGTGTCGGCAAACACAAAAACACCACCACGGATGCGCTCATGTACAACCTAATACTATGATCGCGGTGACGCGTACATGAGTTGCGACAACTTTTGTTGTATACGCGTAGTGTACGCTCACCAGTCATATAGAGTCGCACTGTGTACGCTGAGAAGACCAGTGCCAGATTTAGGACATATGGCAGACGGGGAAGTTGCCCAGGGGCCTCCACAAAATACTTTTATTGGGGCGTCTACAAAACTCTTCTTGTATAATTGCTTTGGGAGTCGAAACTTTTTGAGACTACTTGAGTGCATTCGTGAGTATGAGCGGCAAAGAGCAGATAAATCTGGCACAACAGAATACGAGCAAACGTGGTAACATCGATGAAATCCACTAGATTACAATGATCGAGCACCTGAAACAGAACTCTGTCCTTCGCAGAAGGTTTGTGCGGAGAGTTACATGCGGCATTTATTTTTCGAAATCCCCGTTTGGTTAAGGGTTTTTGTCAGTTTTAGGGTTCTTACCAAAATATGGGTCAACCAGCAGAACATATATTTCTTCCAATGGATATTGGGTCCTACGATTACAGTCGCGATGCTCTACTAGCTAATATAGTAATCGTACGAATATTGTTCACCTGAACACGGAACCTTAGATCATAAGCAGTAGGCCTATCTCAAGGGTCGGCAACCTGCAGCCCGCGGGCCAAGTGAGGCCCGCCACAATTCGGCCCGCGGGGTGCCAACAGTAGATGCACCTTCCATGGAAGGAAAAACTGCTGCATCATCCCTCGAGAATGTTGAATGCAAAGTAAATGAAAATGCAGATAACAGCGAATGTTATCGTGAAGACCGTGAACTACGTTCGCGCTAGTGACATAAACCACTGGCAGTTCCAATACCTTCTAACTGAGATGATTTGCAATATCAAAACCTCTATTGCGAAGAGCGTTGGCTGAGTCGATGTGCTAGATTGCGCCGCACATAAGCCGTATGAGCTGATATATTGGATTATAGGGTGTTCGTGGAGCAGAATGTTACAGAAGTGCCGGAATATACAGGCCTCAAATGAGTAGTTCTCATCAGTTAGATTTTCGAGTTCGTTTCCAGTTCCGAAATCGCGTTGCTGCTGGGGGAGACACAACTGCGAAACGCAAAGCAGAGTGTCTTTCCAATCTCAGGACTCGCCGTGAGGAGTTGCTTATTTTCCAACCCGTTCCACGTGGAACTCGACGATGCGCCAGAAGCTGTTCGGATAGAATTCACCGAACTACAATGCGGTTCTGTGACACTCAAAACTACCGCCACAGAGTTGACGCTTGTAGAGTGTTGCTATATGCAAGCGTTACTATGTGCATTTGGCGACTAAACACTTTCCTGATCTGATCAAACGCGCTGAGCTCATTGCCAATGTGTTAGGTGGTGCAGCAACTGCACTATTTGTCAAACCAGTCATCATGATGCCATTTCTCTACCAAGAACATTGACCATGAATAATGGGTGCTTTTTAATAGTCACGTCCAAAAGTTGTTTACAGTTACACGTTGATGTCTGCTGATAATAATACGTCTAATTCGTAACCGGTAAAACTGTGTAAATGCCAATACATAGTTCTAAACAAGATTGCTTGTATTCAGATTCCAAACATATATACGATGATGTACCAGTTTTCTTGAAGATTGAGCTAACGATCATCAACACCCAATAATACAAGTGTGGCTCGCCGACTTAGTCCAAGTCAGTTTGGCCCTCCATTCAAAGAGGTTACCGGCCCCGGGTCTATCTCTTCTATGTATACCCTATGTACTGTATGGGACGCCGTGCGAAAGTAGGCTAATTCACTACTCTCGTATCGTCCCAGTTGGCCACCACATTAAACCGTACCTTTTCGTTACTAAATATACCACCGACTCAATATCTGTGAAACTGCATTTGTCGTTGAATTGACGCAGCTCGGCGCCACTACACTAGTCATCGGCTGGCGTCCCTAGATCCAGACGCTATTTAGGGCCTCCGTCTGCTCGGCGCTCGCCGTGAGCTATTGGGCTGCTTATTCTGGTACCGACTGATCACTGCGTTATCTGACCCGTTTCAATCAATTGTATGCGACGTTTTCTTCTAATTTTAAACTACGATCTATGCTCCTCATTTATTAATGTAATGTTCTCAATATGGTAATAAACAGGCCTATAGTTTAAGTATTCTGCCGCCAAATTATGGTTAAAGGAGCATAGTCTACAGACTATGTTCCTTTAAAGGGAGGTTGTATGTTTCGTTAGGTAATGATTAGCCGGAAGTTAACAGAAGTAACACCGTTACTTGTGGTTTGGTGTGTGAAAACACGGACTTCAAAGGTATTTGAACGCGTTCATCTGCCATAAATGTTAATTGCAGGCAATGGCGGCTGTTTAGTGCGGGAATTATAAGTATAGGGGCATAAAGGATGTTTAAGGATATACGAATACATACTGAAAGGCAACATGTGTATAATAGGGTGAGGTGATGATAGGATTATACAATAGTGATGTGAAGTCTTTCCTTTTTTAATTCGTCAGCCTTTCCAAGTGAAACATTGTCATGATATGCCCCGTGTTAGGGGGGAATGGGATAGGTATCTCGTGTTATCCCACTTTTCTTGTACAGGTACTATTGTTACATGATGTGTTCAATACAGCAAAAAAAACATAAAAATCAGTTTATATATTTTAATTCTAAACTATAACAACAGTGATACTAAGATGTGATACATGTGTTACCTGCTGACATTGATCAATGACTCGTTGACATTGTTTGCACATCTCACAAAAGAACATACAACAACATCAGTGATTACAAGGCACGTTACATCTGGGATACTCGTATTCCATTCTGCCCCGTTGCTGGTATTCCATTCTGCCGTATTGGCCCATGGGGCGTCTTCTTCAGCTCACTCTGTCATTTGGCCACGTGCTTTATTCATTCCAAGACTTAAACCACAACTTATTGTAGGGTTTTCTACAGTTTGTACCACGTTGTCATTAGACAACCCACTTCGTCTGCATTCAGCTGTTCGATTGAAAGCCGCCCAGGAGATTCTGTCATGTCATATCCCATCCAGTTCCATCCTCCTATCTCAACATATATGCTTATCTTCATTAATTTCGTTTTAATTAAAATATAATGTCGTGGAAGCTGAAAGTTAAAACGTTCCCAATAGTTTGGAAACAAATCGTGTTGATATTTTAATTGGTGGTTATTTTGGCTTTTACATTTAATCACATGTATTTATAACCTTGCGAACAATCGTCTAACGTGTTGTAGGCTACGAACCCTAAAACCGACAAGACCCCACAATCTACAGAACATTTCGAGAGAAAAAACGCTCATCTCAACCTGTGTGCTTATCTTCTTTAATTTAGTTTTGATTGGAATATATATCTTGTCGTGGAAACTGAAAGTAAAGACGTTCACAATAGTCTGGTAACAAGTCGTGTTGATATTGTAATTCGTTGTGGTTTTGGCTTTTACGACACCGTGTTCAGTGTTGCTCACTCGGCTGGTAGCGACTGTTAGCCGTTTGACATGCCTACGGAAGCCAAAATTAATGACGGAGATACGGTACAAATGATATGTATGTGTGTATCACGTAGGCACGCTAAACTTTTTCTTACTAGACACTTTGCATCTTAGGCGCCAAACTTTCAGGGATTTATCAATGGCTTTAGTTTTTTCTCGAAATTCCCCGTTCATAGTTTTTTTAAGTTTATTCAACAACAAGAACATACTACAATTGCACAGCATGCCGCCGCCGCCGCCGCCGCCGCCGCCGCCGCCGCCGGCGCCGCTGCTGTTGAAGGGACATAGCTGAAGTCTTGCGACTTATGAGGCGCTATGTCCTAGAACTAAAACACGTGGTAAATGCAATACGAATTGTAAGAAATAAAGTACAAACTAACAGTCACAATTCATTTATAAACTTGGTACAGTGGCTTGTGCTTCTAAACGCTTTCAAATATGCAGAGGGTAATGAAGACTTGAATATTATTTTAAATAGTATTAAAATTGGTAGCTGAGTTATTTCAGTTGTTAAACTCTTCCACATACCTTTGACGGTCAGTGACAATAGTCCGAGGGTGGTATTTGTTTTTTAAACATAAAAGTGCTTTGTTTGGCACCATGCGTGTGTGCAGCTACAGTTGGTTCAAACTATGCTTGAACACGACCTTTTAAAGAGTGGATGTTTGCTTTATAAAGTATAATCATAGACTTTAACGTAACTAAATCTTGAAGTTTAAGTACTTTTGAGCGACGAAAAAATACAGATGTATGACCATGGTAATTATGGTTAAAGATAATTCATATAGCCATTTTTTATAACAGAGATAGTTTTCTGAGTCTAGATTGATACGTACTTCCCCATATCTCATGGCAATACGACATATGTGGTTCAACAAGTGACTGATATGATGTCTTCTTGACTCTCAATAACTTGCATTGTTTAATACAAAACTGCTATGCTTTTTGGTACTTTAGTTTCAACCATTTTTATTTGTTCTTTCCATGTCAACTTTTCATCAATAATTATTCCCAAGAATTTTGTATGTGACGCCTGCTCAATGTTTGTTTCATTCAAAACTATATTCACGTGTGCTCTAGGTTGTCTTCTATTGTTTAACATGATAACATCTGTTTTGTTCACATTAAGCGATAATTTATTCGCTCTGAACCTCAGGCCAAGTTTGTTTATACTCTTTTGTTAGCTACATTGGTTACATCGTCAAGATTTCTAGCCGAGTAAAACATGTTAGTGTCATCTGCAAATAGAATAATATGAAACAATGTTGACACTTCATACATGTCATTTATGTACAAAATAAATACTAATGGGTCCAGGATTGATCCTTGCGGGACTCCACAGTTTATTTCTTTTTGTTCTGAATTGTTATAGCACACATTTTGTCTATGGTTGGTTAAATAACTGTTTATTATGTCCAAAGCCGAACCCCTCATTCCGTAGTATTGCAATTTACTTAACAACAGGCTGTGATCAACGGTGTCAGACGCTTTTTAGATCGATAAAAACACCAATCGTACTTTAGCATTTATTCATTGCGGAAGTAAACTTTTCGACAAATTCAGTTAAAGCTAGTGAGGTTGAATGATTATTTCTGAAGCCATACTGCCCATATGTCAGTGTGTGTACGGGGTGTATATTCAGTGACTGTGATACGTTACTTGTTACAAGGGGTTAGGGGTTCTTACCCGGTTAAGGGTTCGTACCGGACGCTACACGGACGGTAGACAATTGTTCGCAACGGGACGCGTGTTTAAACTTACATAGAGTCAAGCCCACCCACAACTGATCAGTGGACGGTTTACGTAGCTCGGAACATATGTGTCTATGTAGGCCTAGTACCATCCGGATGATGGACATTTTAGATGCAATTGATCGCACATCGATCAACCAATAATATATAGACATGGGATAAATAAATTGATCGATCAATATAATAATCAAATAACTCGATGAAAAATCGAACTATTCTCGATCGTGTGTGTGTGTGTGTGCGTGCGTGCGTGCGTGGTTTTGCATCTCGGGCGCCAACCTTTCAGTGTTTCATATATATATTTAGGCTTATGGAAGAAAAGTAATGCTTCTTGTTTTTTCGAAATTTTTCATGGATTGAGGGACCTTCCCGGTTTTAGGGTGCGTAGCCTACAACACGTTAGACGATTGTCCGCAAGGTTATAAATGCATGTGATTGTCAACACGATTTGTTACTAAACTACTGTGAACGTTTTAACTTTTAGTTTTCACGACAAGATATTCCAATCAAAACTAAATTAAAAAAGATGCGCACATAGGTCGAGATAGGAGGATGGAAGTGGGTGGGATATGACATGACAGCACCTGCCTGGCGGCTATGCATAAAGGCAGACGGATTGTTCGAAATTAGGCGTTAAGGAAACTCTTTTCCGTGTGAATATAGCGCGCTATATAGAGCTACCTTGGGTGACTGGTGATCTGGTATGCAAACAGGCTTAGGTTTAGGGCTAGGGTTAGGTTTAAGGTTAGGTTGAAGATACTTTTTTTTTATAAATTTGAGTTCATATTTTACATGCATTTGTACGAGGAGGTGTAGCTGGTAGCTATCTCCTACTTGTAGAGTGCCGTCGCGATGCGGTTCACACAAGCTGTCCAATGGCGTGTCAGAAGGGCAGCCACTTCTCTGTGAGACTCGGCGCCGGCCGCGGAACCGATTGGGCCTCGCGTCTGATTAGTCGGTCTCATTTCCCTCCCCCAGCCAGTCCTTCCCGCCTGCCATTTCCATCATCGCAGGGCACACGCCGTCGTGATTTAGTGGTAACAGCGGTCATCGGCACCCGTTGACAATCAATCGTTGTTGAGCGTCTGCGTACGAGCAACCATCTGCGCTACTGCTGCCGGAGTGCTGGAATGCGGCCAGAGTATTCGCCGTGACGCTCCACCGACGGTAATGTTTCTTACGACAACATAACACTAGCGGCGAGCAACGAGGTTTGGAGACGGGATAGACGCATAGGAGGAAGACGGGAAAGGAGACGTAAAAAGGAAAGGTCTTTCGTCTGTGGAGTTTAACAATGTACTTTGTTGACTGTCGCGACATGCAGACGAAGTTAGTGGCTGCGGTCGTCACGCTGACGCTCACGTTGGAACTCTGCCGCGGACAAAGTGAGTATTAACGACGATCGAGCTAATCCTGTTTGCGCACCTTGTATTGTTGTCGTGTGAAACTGTTACACATTTTCTTCACGATTAAGTAAAGCAGTATTTACAGTATTCATTATTGGTGAAACAAAACAGGACTATCTATTTTGCAAATCTTCCCAGTACGCGCATAATGCTATCTGGTTGTAGACACCAACATGTCGATTGTTTCACTGGTGACGTTCTTATTGCTATCTGGTTATAGACACCAACATGTCGATTGTTTCACTGGTGACGCTCTTATTGCTATCTGGTTATAAACACCAACATGTGGATTGTTTCACTGGTGACGCTCTTATTGCTATCTGGTTGTAGACACCAACATGTCGATTGTTTCACTGGTGACGCTCTTATTGCTATCTGGTTATAAACACCAACATGTGGATTGTTTCACTGGTGACGCTCTTATTGCTATCTGGTTGTAGACACCAACATGTGGATTGTTTCACTGGTGACGCTCTTATTGCTATCTGGTTATAAACACCAACATGTGGATTGTTTCACTGGTGACGCTCTTATTGCTATATGGTTATAAACACCAACATGTGGATTGTTTCACTGGTGACGCTCTTATTGCTATCTGGTTATAAACACCAACATGTGGATTGTTTCACTGGTGACGCTCTTATTGCTATCTGGTTGTAGACACCAACATGTGGATTGTTTCACTGGTGACGCTCTTATTGCTATCTGGTTGTAGACACCAACATGTGGATTGTTTCACTGGTGACGCTCTTATTGCTATCTGGTTATAAACACCAACATGTGGATTGTTTCACTGGTGACGCTCTTATTGCTATCTGGTTGTAGACACCAACATGTGGATTGTTTCACTGGTGACGCTCTTATTGCTATCTGGTTGTAGACACCAACATGTGGATTGTTTCACTGGTGACGCTCTTATTGCTATCTGGTTACAAACACCAACATGTGGATTGTTTCACTGGTGACGCTCTTATTGCTACCTGGTTATAAACACCAACATGTCGATTGTTTCACTGGTGACGCTCTTATTGCTATCTGGTTGTAGACACCAACATGTGGATTGTTTCACTGGTGACGCTCTTATTGCTATCTGGTTATAAACACCAACATGTCGATTGTTTCACTGGTGACGCTCTTATTGCTATCTGGTTATAAACACCAACATGTGGATTGTTTCACTGGTGACGCTCTTATTGCTATCTGGGTGTAGACACCAACATGTGGATTGTTTCACTGGTGACGCTCTTATTGCTATCTGGTTATAAACACCAACATGTGGATTGTTTCACTGGTGACGCTCTTATTGCTATCTGGTTATAAACACCAACATGTCGATTGTTTCACTGGTGACGCTCTTATTGCTATCTGGTTGTAGACACCAACATGTCGATTGTTTCACTGGTGACGCTCTTATTGTTCTATGCATGTATACTTTTTATAACTGTAGCTTCGACATCAAATACCCCAAGAACAATTAAATACTAAATTTCTACACGTATGTTTTAAATATGTATTGCGGCTGTATGGCAAATAGAGTGAGCCCTATATTATATACACTCACCGTCGTCGTCGACATCGTCGTCGATCGTCGTCTTTATTGTCACACCAATGCTACTTGTTACTTTTATTTGAATTCCAACTAACGCGAAAACTGTAATGTTTTCCCGAAAGACCTGTGAATATACGAAAAACCATCTTAAAAAACTCCTCTTTGACACAACTTTCTAGCGACGTCTAGAACTAGACATTTCAAATTATTCATTTTAATTGTTCGTACTTTATAGTACGACAGGATAATTGTACTATCGAAAATGCATACGAATCATGAAACAGTGTTTCAGTGACGTACGATGTGTCTGACTCGTGCGCGACAACGTTGTGCGACAGACAGATCATTGTAGATGATTGCAAATCATCGTACGAGTGATTCTTCTATGCCGGCAGCTTTCTCGCGTACCCGGGTTTCAGAAGCGCAACATTTCAAACAACGAAGCAGCACCACCGTTTTTAAAAGATTAATATCAACAAAACACGCTAGTCGTTTCAAGCACAACTACACAGAAGTGGTGCAAAAGCGCGCCCACTAATTAGCCGTGCTAATTGCAACCAGGAAATGAACTAGTAACCCCCATTAGCGTGTCGCAAAGACAGCGATGTCCCTCTGGTATCGTTTTGTTTATCCCATCGGTGTGGGGGGTAGCTTGCAAGAGGGTAGAATAAAATTTTACAGCAGTAAATGGTTGCCGATTGGGCGCCAAATAATAGCGGCAATCATTACATATATTAATGATTAGAAAACAATGTGTGAGTTAATCAGTTAGAAGATAATATGCAAACATCGGCATACGAAGTTACGATGCACCCGAGATGCTACAAATGGTTTAGGTTTCCTTTACGTCTCCCAACACCCATTAATTAATATAACTTTTTTTGAAATACACTAATGCTGTCTGCCTCAAGCTTTCAAAATGTCCACCCTCAGCGGCACAACTTAGGTCACTTTTGGTAATTAATCAGTTTGATAAGGTTCTGGTGTCTTTATTGTTTTAACAGAACTTATCTATCATAACAGGATAACATTTGGAAAACTGTTGGTTTTTCAGTTCAACAGTTTTCTAGTTGAATAATTACATTTATTTTAGAATGCGTTTGCGGGCGGTTCGTGATATAAAATCGCGTAGTACAACATACATTGTCGTGTTTTCAATAGAGATGACCCTGGTTCGTAGATGATCTCATTCTCAATAGAAAAACACGCACACAAACCACATACATATGCAAGAACGCACGTTCACACGCACGAACGCGCACACACACGCGCGCACTGACACACACGCACGCACCCATATACACGCACACACACACACGCACGCACGCACGCACGCACGCACGCACGCACGCACGCACACACACACACACACACACACACACACACAAGTGAGTGTTCTTTGTAATAATGACTCGTAGCATGAAGGGTCGGGGTGAGTTGCCTCATCCCCGCTGCCCGGGCTCCTGTGAGCCAAGATATGCATCGTCTCGCGGTGTAAAGCCGCCTCCCTGGCCACTACACTCCGACAGCCAGGGAGAATTCCGTCGACCCAGCTGTCCACAGCCGGAGAGGCTGAACACGGCCCGGCTTTGGCCTCGGTCCAGTCGGAATGTAATTATAATGTAATTAGTCATGTGTGCGGTGAGAGACGCGCCAAATGAAGATCGTTCATCAAAGTCGTTGTTTGCTGTAAACAGTAAACAAAACTAACTGGCCGGCGCGTGGCTGTGGCGTCGTCTGGTGAAAGGCGCCCTCGGTAATGTTAGTTAATGCACCGCTCATGTTATCAATGTTGACTTATACTCCGTGTCGTAGTCACCGCTACCGCGGCACTGGGTCATCTACTGCGGCTACTAGGCCCGTACTATTACTACAGCTACTATACTGCTACTGCTACTGCTACTACTACTACTACTACTACTACCACTACTACCACTACCACTACTGCTACTGCTACTGCTACTACTGCTACTACTACTACTACTACTACTACCACTACTATTACTACTACTACTACTATGTGGACGACGACGACGACGACCACCACCACTACCACCACCACCGCCACCACCGCCACCTCCACCACCACCATAATCACCACCACCACAATCACCACCACTATCACCACCTCCACCACCACCACCATAATCACCACCACAATCACCACCACCACCACAATCACCACCACCACAATCACCACCACCACTATCACCACCTCCACCATCACCATCACCACAACCACTACCATCTCCACCACCACCACCTTCACTACTACCATAATCACCACCATCACCACCACAATCACCACCACCACTATCACCACCTCCACCATCACCACCACAATCACCATCACCACCACTACCACCTCCACAATCACCACCACCACCACAATCACTACCATTTGTTCCCCATTTGGCCATTTCCCCTATCTCGCTCTCCCCACCCGTTTCCTTTTTTACTATCTAGCCATCTCTCCCTTTCTCGCTATCTCGCCATATCACCAACGTAGAAGTCTCTCACCGCTGTCATTCTGATATCGGATCCATCCGTCAGCGCACTGAACTGACCAGCGGCCGCAATAACCAGACATTCAACCGCTGACATTTGCCTGCAAAATGAATGTAGTGTTTGCACATTTCTGGCAAGCTCGTCGTAAACATTATGTTTGTTACATGTTATATAGCGAGTATGATTCATGTGTTAAGCAGAAATCGGTTCGATGTTTGAATATGTCTAGACCGGGTTTGTTCACACTTTTAAGAAAATCTACTCATAGAAAAGTATATGTTAATTGCTAATTAAAACAGCACCCCTTCAATAATTCTGCGGGGTATAGTCTGCAGACGTACCACGTCGCACGGATTTCTCGTATGCAATGAACCTTTTTTGGATTTGGGCAAGAACACGAATTTGCTTCAAATGGAAAAATAATGATGAGGTGTTAATCACACAAATATAAAATCGAATAAGAAACTCAGTTGTCGAGAAAATCTTTGTAAAGTCTTACTATTGGCAGATGGCCAACAACATTATATAGCACAGGTCGGATAATCAATGCAAAATGTTATATGAATATACGGATTTAAGCAGAATTTTAAAGTTTAAAATACGGATTTCAACCATAAACATGTGGCATGTATGGTTAAGCCGCCAT
Organism: Paraescarpia echinospica; assembly: GCA_020002185.1. Lineage (NCBI taxonomy): Eukaryota > Metazoa > Annelida > Polychaeta > Sabellida > Siboglinidae > Paraescarpia > Paraescarpia echinospica. The sequence goes on along the minus strand of CM034535.1, from coordinate 24,706,816 downwards.
CTTGTTGCTGAGGAAGACAATTTTATGTTCATATACGCAGATTTTATAACGTAGAAACAAATATATTTATTGCTTACTTATTTCAGGATTTCGTGTTTCTGGGAATTAAAGGAAATAAAAATAAGGTATTAGCTAAAATCCTTTTTCCATGTGTACACAAAGTTTAACATTGTATGTAACATTTGACAACATTAAACAAATACAGAAAATACATTTGTAGCATTAATTCGATTTTAAGCCCGTCTGTGAAGCGATTCCCGAGGAAAATGAAATTTTAATGAGCTAGGCGATCACGTGGTATCGTGACGTCACTTATGACACACACTCGCATCAGGCCGACCCTTTCCATGCATTCAGAGCATGTTTACAAGGATAGCTTTTGGGTCGAAACGAGCGTCAGAATGAGTTATTGTGCAATATTCCGACGTAATACAAACACTAGTCATCATAGAGGAACAAACATTTATCTTACGGTTCCACATGAATCGAATTTTATTCAAAACAACGAATGCGAATGGGCCTACAAGTCGACTAGGTTTCGCTGAGCTTGGGCTCGTTTTCAGAATAATTATATTGAATACAACCAACGGAAGATAATCTACACCAATAAACATACATAGCAAACATATATTGTATCCAGCTACATAAAATAACGTGTATAATCTCATAATAGCAGTAGAATATCGATATATGAAAGAGTTGTACACAGGGTTGGCGTTGATTTAATCAAATTGATTAAATCATCGATTAAATCAACATGAAAAAATCAAGATATTGATTTTTTTTCAGATTATCTTAAATTTATACTTACCTGAGTACTCAATTTATTTGTGCCAATTTATAATAATAATCCTGAAATCTGTAAGACAGCTGACATTTTTTAATTACTAGGCCCACATGTTTTTACAGCTGTGCTCAATTAAATAATTGCTTGGTGTATTGCTTGGACTTTGGTATGTTGTGTTAGGCAAGTGATACATGTGATCACCGAGGCATGACTTTGACTGATTGGGAAGAGGGCAGAGAGGCATACCTTTATCTGTATTGTCACCTGCCAAGGACCAACTGACTGCAGCTAATTGCATGCTTTGATTTAATCAGCTACCCCAGGGTACCTAAGATGAGTAAGATCAATGTGAGATGGGTTCCCAAGTATATATAAGGTGTATCCTCAATTTGGAATTAAAACCAGCTTAGTCAAAATCTGATTATTTGAACTACTCTGATCAGTGTTATTTTGTCAGCTTGCCTGTCAGGAACATATTATAACAATATTTCTTATAAGATTTGTCGAGAATGTTGAAAAAATCCAATAAATCGATTTAATCGAAAAAATCCGATTTAATCGAAAAAAAAGATTTATTCGAAAAAATCTTATTTATTCGATTTTTTCGAAAAAATCATGATTTTTTCCAACCCTGGTTGTACAATTTATCATAACAACTTAAATCAGTCAGACAGTTTCCGTTGGTCCCGCTAAGCTCAGTGGGTAGGCGCGTTGGTTACTAGTCGTTTACTTTACAATCGGGCGACGCCGGTTCAATCCTGACAGCATGCAAACCTTTGATTTTCTTTACACTTTTTTGTTTATGTTTTCACGAATCATTTTATACTATAATGCACTGTTTGTAAATATTTTTTTATTTTGTAGTAATTATTTATTCGTCACAAAAATGAAAATATGGTCATTATATATAACGATGTTTCTAAATTGTATTTATCCAGACAGATCTCAATCTGTTTTCACATATATAATTACAATATATTACCGTACAATATATTTACAATTAATAAATTATACATCCATTACATTATATTTGTTTGTATAAATAAAATTTAGAAACATCGTTATATAATGACCATATTTTCATTTTTGTGGCGAATAAATAGTTACTACAAAAATAAAAATTATTTACAGCAGTGCATTATAGTATAACATGATTTTGTTTATATTACTTCGTGAAAACATAAACAAAAAAGTGTATAGAAAATCAAAGGTTTGCATACTGTCAGGATTAAACCGGCGTCGCCCGATTGTAAAATAAATGTCTAGTAACCAACGCGCCTACCCACTGAGCTAGCGGGACCAACGGAAACTGTCTGACTGATTTAAGTTGTTATGATAAATTGTACAACTCCGTCATATATCGATATTCTAGTGATATTATGAGATTATACACGTTACTTTATGTAGCTGGATACAATATATGTTTGCTATGTATGTTTATTGGTGTAGATTATCTCCCGTTGGTTGCATTCGATATAATTATTCTGAAAACGAGCCCAAGCTCGGCGAAACCTAGTCGACTTGTAGGCCCATTCGCATTCGTTGTTTTGAATAAAATTCGATTCATGTGGAACCGTAAGATAACTGCTTGTTCCTCTATGATGACTAGTGTTTGTATTACGTCGGAATATTGCACAATAACTCGTTCTGACGCTCGTTTCGACCCAAAAGCTATACTTGTAAACATGCTCTGAATGCATGGAAAGGGTCGGCCTGTTGCGAGTTTGAGTCATAAGTGACGTCACATCTCGGCATCCCGAAAAGCGCGCCAAAAATATGCATATTCGAAAATGTCCGGATGCACACCATAAAATGTGGAATTTATAATTAATTGAATTTGTTTGATTTTTTTTGGCTTGGTGGACGTGGAAATAGATAGCAGGATGTAATATAACATGAATTCGAGCAATATATGTTTTTATTCCCTTTAATAGCCACGTAACGTGATCGCGTTTAGGCCAGAGAATGAACCCTTTAGCCACATAATTAAGAACGACAATGCGAACAAAATTGACTGCGATTGGCTAGATGCACTATATACCCTAGATGTGTATGCACTGAGCACGTACTCGGGTACGGCTCTGTGAACACACACTGGTGGCGACCAGGTTTTGATAAATACATTTCTGGCGAATTCCTGTACAAATGTGACAAAATATACATGTATAGGAAAAAATTTGCTTTCGCATTTTTGTGCAGTTTCAGTAAATATTCAGACTTTGCTTCCTAGACGAGAACGACTCCTTGGTTGCTTTATGTGTTATAATAATAATAATGGAATGACTTCTTTAGTGCCAATATCCTCGGAAAATCCGAGCTCAGTGGCGCAACAAATCCAAGGGATTAAGCGTTCTTATTGTCATGTCCAGAGCAGGAGTCGTTAACATCTGTATATTAACTTAGCTGCATCTCGCAACTGTCCAAATAGGAAATACAGGCTTTATTTACGGTAATGTATTTTCCCACGTCCTTCTGGGCGTACAGGTGTTCCTGCTGATTCGGCAAATTGTACACAGATTTGTCTTAATGAAACGATTGGGGTCGAGCACAGTACGCCTAAGAACACTCGAATATCAGACAGCGGCGCCATAGTATACTAGCCGTAGACCCTACTACTTGCTATCCTTCAGAAGACGCAGGAGATGGAAGCCAGTTGTTGTTTTGTTGAAGCAAACTTCACGATCTGATTCAAACGGTGCAGATTTCCCGCAGTTTTTTTTTTTTACAAAAAAACACGAATAAAAAGCGCAGATCTTATTAGCGTAACTGTCCTATATAGCTTGGTCATCACGTGCTGCCATCTTATCTGGGAAGGCGCCGCACCTTTTTGTTGCCTTATTATGGTGCCCTGCATATGATTGCCCTCGTGACTCCCGGTCTTCCTCGGCCTTTTTTGATTCCAACAATTTCCTCCAACATGTCACGTTGTATTCCCAAAATGCCCTTTGAGAGACATCTCACAGCATAAGGATTTCCCATATTGATCTACGATATGGATTTATGGGCATTTTAGCTCTACGGCCATACGCCATTTTAATACGCATTTGCTTCAAATGGAAACGTCTTTATAAATTACATTGCCCTGTTTTCTATACAAATGTATAACAAATTATGAAAACTACGGCGGCCGAGGGGCAATACCTTTGATGCTACGCCTGTTTTATAGCCTGAGAAATGGCGCACTTGATCGAAATGACGCTATCCTAACGCAGGTTAACCAATAAAAATGATACGGATTTATATTGATTTATAGAGAATTCCAAGTCAAATATATGGATTTCCACCGATAAAATGTGCCAACTCTGACGGCGGGTGAGCGCCGCTCATCAAAACGCCCTCTCATAAGCTACGCAGCCACCAGGTGTCACTACAAGTTGTCGCCCAATGTAACAACCAGCGACAGAACGTTTGAAATGTTGTCTTTGTAGTTTGATTGTCGTCGGATTTGCACATTGTGTAATAGCTTCGTAATTCAATCATTTGGCCCTGCTTGGAATCTACAAGTCTAGGATTAAAGGCCGGGATACACTGACTTTTTATCGCCCGATCAGACCAGACCAAATCAGTCGGTGTTGCTATATAGTCCGATTGTAATAGGAACTTTTTCAAGTTTACGTGATTGTGACGTCACGTTGGCATCGAGACTGACGCAGTCTGTGTCATTTGGTGTACTTTACACACTGCATGCAGTCGGGGTGAGTCTGGTCTGGTCTGGTCGGGCGAAAACTGCCAATGTATCCAGGATTTTCAATACTGTATCTAGTAGTATTCGTTCGTGTGAATGCAAGTATCAAAAGATATGCCTGCAGTTACGTCATATACAGTTTGATTATTCGACGCCATCACTTCGTTATATGAACAGAAGTTGCGACGTCACATGCTTTGAAGAAATAATTGGCCAAATGGTAGATGCTCGTTTTTCTGTTTTCACCTTTGATTTAACAAGATTGCCATCCAGAAAATTACTCTGGATGGCAGGTGGACAAGGAAGCCTTTTGGCTTATCGAGAGTCCAATACTTTTTATCTATATGTATCCCGCCTTTTTAAGGTGTGTGTCGATTTTATTTTTAAACATATTCACGCTACTAGCACCAACACAATCAGGAGATAATCTGTTCCATTCATTTACAGTCCTTTGTGAGAATGAGAACTTTCTTATATCTAATCTACACTGCTCCTTTACTAATGTAGCTTCATGTCCTCTGGTCCTTCTATTTTTCTTAACTGAGAAAAAAAAATTTCTATCAATATTTTCATAACCATTCAATATTTTAAACACTTCTATCTGATCTCCTCTCAATCTCCTGGTCTCTAATGTTGTTAAACCACATTCTTTTAGGCGTATTTCGTAACTAAGATGCCTCAGATTTGGTATCATTTTAGTCGCTCTCCTCTGTACTTTTTCTAGCATATCTATGTCCTTCTTGCGATATGGCCTCCATGCTTGTATACAATATTCTAAATGAGGCCTCACTATTGTTTTGTACAGCGGTACTATTAATTCTTTTTCTTATACGCTATATTTCGCCTAATTAATCCAAGGATTTGATTTCCCTTTGACGCTGCAATTCCGCACTGCTCTGAAACCTTCATATCAGCACTAATGGTTAACCCCAAGTCCTTTCTTTTACAGTAGTACTTAGAACAGTACCCCCCATTTTATATTTTACCTCTTCATTCCCATGACCTGTGTGGAGGCATTTACATTTCCCAAAATTGAACAGCATTTGCCACTTTTCAGACCATTTGATTAACCTATCAAGATCATCTTGTAAATGCTGTCTGTCTCCATCACTTTTAATCCTTCTAAACACTTTTGTATCATCCGCAAATTTTAACACTTTGCTTGTTATATCATCGTCCAAATCGTTGATATATATTAAGAATAATATAGGTCCTAGTACTGATCCCTGTGGTACCCCACTCAATACCGATTTCCAGTTTGAAGCCTCCCTATCAACTACTACACGTTGTCTTCTGTCATTCAGCCATTTTTCTATCCAGTTTATTATACCATTTCCTATGCCATGGGCCTTTAGCTTAAGGAGTAATCTTTGATGTTGTACTTTGTCGAAAGCTTTTTGAAAATCTAAATAGATTATATCTACTGGTGATCCCTCATCTACCCACCTAGTGATGTCTTCCAAAAAACATAACATATTTGTTAAGCATGACCTCGCTTTTAAAAACCCATGTTGAGATGGGTTTATCAAGTTATGTTTAACAAGAAAAATCCACCATGTGATCTTTAATTAGTCATTCTAATAATTTGCAAATCACTGATGTTAAACTCACTGGTCTATAGTTCTCTGACTTTTTTCTCGAACCTTTTTTAAATAACGGTATAATGTTTGCCTCTTTCCATTCTAAAGGAACCACTCCCTCTTCTAATGACAAATTGAAAACTGTTGCAAGCGGTACGCTAATTTGTTCTACAATTTCCAATAGTAGTTTGGGCGGAATCCCGTCCACTCCAGGTGATTTATTATCCTTCATAGCCCTTATTTTAGCTACCATTTCCGCGGTTACAACTAACTGTCCTAAATAGTCTGAATCTGCCCCTTGAACTTAGCCTCTGGTACTGGCAGTGAACTAATATCTTCCCTGGTAAACACTGAACTAAAATACTCATTCAGGTCTTCTGCCATTAAGAATCCCTCTGATATTGTATTTCCAGCACCATCTTCTAGAGGACCGACCTTATCCTGAACTTTCTGTTTGCTTCGAATATACGCATAAAAACTCTTACTGTCATGTTTTATATTACTAGCTAATTTTTTTTCATAGCTTCTCTTTGAATTTCTAATTTCAGCTGTAGCTTGATTAAGTGCTTCTTTATAAATGTTGTAGTCTTCATCATTTCCAGTACATCTATATGACTTCCACATCATTTGTTTATACTTAATTTTTCTAATGGCTTCTTTCGATAAGTGTTTCTTTTTAGACCGTTTCCCTTGTTTTTTGAAAGGTACAAATTTATCGACTATGCACTTAATTTCACTATTTAAGATATTCAGCATTCGGTTGCTGTCTTATTCTTCAGTGTGTTATTCCAGTCTATCTTTGCTAAATATTTCCTCATGTCCTTATACCTTCCTTTGTGGAAATTTCTCCTATACTGCTTTTTACTATTCCTTTCTGATTTTACTTTGATGGTAAATGTATCTGGTTGTGATCACTACTCCCCAGTGGCTCACATATCTTGACATTGTCAACTAATTCATTCTGTGAGGACAAAACTATGTCTAACACATTCTCTCCCCTGGTTGGTTCTAGCACATGTTGAGAAAGGAAACTATATTGTACTAAAACTAAAAACTTGTGGTCCTCACTCCCCATACTCTGTAGAGATTTCCATTGTATATGCCCATGGTTAAAGTCCCCCATAATAATACAGTTCCGCTTGCTTACTTCCTTTATAGCGTTTTGTATTTTTTCATTCTCTTCTATGCTTATGTTTGGACTTCGATAAACTAACCCAACTGTTAACGTTGAGTTTCCTGTAACTATGTTACACCAAACAGCTTCTTCGCAATCTGCTTCTCTTTCTAATTTTATTTCATAAGCCTGGACAGATTCTTTAATATATAAAATAACTCCACTTCCCTTTCTTCCTATTCTATCTTTCCTAAACATTACATATCCTGTTAGTCCCAATTCGGCATCTGATATATCAGTGGTGGCCCACGATTCGGTTATACCTATTATGTGAGGGTCAATATCTTCTACCATAATGTTTAGTTCCACTTCTTTTGTTTACTATGCTCCTTGCATTTAAACAAATGCATTTATATCCTGATTCAGAACAGTTTTCCAGGCTGTTCTTTGCCGATTTATTACTGCTGTCTTTATCTATGCCTCCAGTTTCAGGCTTCTCTGTGAATCCCCCCTGCGAATCTAGTTTAAATAGATGCAGCCTGTCCCACTGTCAACAGATTGCAGCAAGTTCTCTGAGAAAACTGCTGCCCCCTTTCCACTTAGATGTAGGCCATCTCTCATGTACATATCTTCCCTCCCAACAAAGTATCCCCATAAATCTACGAATCCCACCCCCTCTTCTTTACACATCTGCTGAACTAGTGCGTTGATCGCCATCCTCTTGCAGTTTCTATATGTTGGCCCCCTTCCTCCCATTTCTGGCAACATTCCTGAGAGGATAATCTGTTCTACTCTTGTCTTCTTTAACTTCTTCACTAACTGTCTGTACTTCTGAACTATCCCAGTTGTTCCCTCCCTCTCTGCGTTATTTGTCCCTACATGTACTAGTATAGACCCTCCCTTGCCATGCCCCAGTACCTTCTCTACCCTTTCAGTTACATGTTCTATCCTAGCCCCCGGTAGACAAACAACGACGTCCTCCCCCTCGCTTAGAGTCTTATCTGTCTTTCTCATAATCGAATCGCCCATAAACACCCTCTCTTTCCTCATTGCCCCCTCAATCACTGCCTCAGTGTAGCTCTTTCTACGGTTTGCATCTGTCTGGTTGTAATCTTGTTCCCCTGTCTTCTGCTCTCCCGTCACAATCTCGTCCGTTCCATTCTTTCCTGACGCTGTTTCTCTTGTCACCTTTCTTCCTGTCATCGTCCCTCCCGACTTCTCTTCTGTCACATGTACTCTCACTTCCTTTCTTCCCGTCATCTTTCCTCCCATTGCATTTCCTTCTCTCCTCTCCCGTCTCTTTTTCCCTCCTACCTCTTTCTCTACGGTCACTTTCTCTCCTGCCACCTTCACACCTGTCACATTTCCTGCCGTCGATCCTCCACTTTCTTCCCCTCCGATCACCTTCCCTCCTCTCAGTCTCCTTTCCTCGGTCTTGTTACCACTACTCTGCTCCTTCAGTTTCACAGTATTCCCAACTTTATCCATGTCGTCTCTCTCCATTCCATCTGTCTCCTTGCTGATTCTCATCTCCATCCCCTTCGCAATATCTACCAACCTAGCTACCTCTTTCTCCAGACATTTCACCTTCCAACACCCCACGCACTGAAAGGTGAATCCCTCTTCCTTGGTTTCTGTCCATGACTTCGTACAGCCGGATAAGGCAAAATCTACCCAACTGTGGCAGTCGTCGCACACCAAGTGTCTCTTTGCCTTGACTTGCCGCTTGCAAGGCGCCATATCAGAATTTATTTAATAATAATAATCTAATTAGCTATTTAAAATAGTTTTGTCAACTGTGTTTACACTATTCACTGTCTATGTAGTCTTTAAGAAGACTGTTTTCTGTGCACAAATGTTACACTTTACGTAAGATTGCGTACGCTAGACTGCCTTATTTATTTAGGTTATACAGCGCCCTAGCGAATAAGAGACACTAGCTACATAAACTTAGTTCGCCCGATTATCGCAAATGCTTAATTTTAACAACAAAGCTACCTTATCAAAATGTCTAGCAGGTACTGACTTACACAGATATTATCTTATGTAGGTAGTTTATGGTTGTTACTTTATCACCTGTATATTCTACCACATAACGAGGTTTGTTAAATCTTGTTTACAAACTTATCGTAGCCGTAAGCTAACGTACCCTATTATCACTCACTAGACTAAAGTGTCCTAAAATACTTTATCTAACTAACTTTAAGCACAACTGCTACTCAATATATGTTTACTGCTACTTTATGAATGATATTAAGGCAAGAATAATACTTATCAATCAGTAATTCCACTTGCTTATGAACTTTGATACACCACCAATTTCAACGATCTATCTCCGCCAAATATAGCCTCGAATCCGTTGTATATCATAGGCCAAATGTATAGGTCCTATTGGCGAACTTTATTTTCACATGCTATACTATCTCGCATATATACACATCTTACGCAAAAGGAATGGTTAAATATATTTTACGTACGCAAATTTTGAAATAACTGTATTTATTTAATTTGGTTGTAATATTTATTGTTCCCCTTTTTGCGCTTCGCCTAGTAGGTGTCCACTTGTTTTCTACTTACGGAATCGTAATTAGAGCACGAACGTTTGTCTACCCACCTCGAACAATGATCGTATTACAAACGTTTACATCCCAAACTCGTTGTTAGTAACTCGGTAACAATTTCACAGGGAGTTTTCAAAACAGAAAAATTCCTAAATACAAAACGATGAAAAGATGTTCAAAGCTACTGTTAGTGATAAGGTTAAATACTATTAAATACGACAAAGACAACACAGTTTGCATAACATATAGAAGTAGTAACTTCAATGTAGGAGACTCGCAAACATCGTCACCACTAATTTCCTAATACAGAACCTGAATTTTCTCTATTATTATCATTGGCGATAATAATAATTATACTCTATATAGCGCAATATCCGATTTTAAATTGTTCATGGCATTTTGAAAATGTAAAGACAACTATTCTACAAGTTATAAAATTGCTAAATACTCTAAAGTACAATATACAACATGCCACCTGGTGAATGGCTGATCACTCAATGTGTAAACTAAAAAAGTAAATAGCGTTAAATAAGTGTCTTGCTCTTTAAATACACCGCCAATTGATGGATGAGAGGCCAGTGGTCCAAGGACGCGAAGGAACTTAGAAAGAAGCACGTTAACACAGCACGTTGGAGGACATACACTTTCAGTGCTTCCAGTTTTTATTAACGTTGGTAAAATACAAATAAATACAGTAAAAACTGGAAGCACTGAAAGTGTATGTCCTCCAACGTGCTGTGTTAACGTGCTTCTTTCTAAGTTCCTTCGCGTCCTTGGACCACTGGCCTCTCATCCATCAATTGGCGGTGTATTTAAAGAGCAAGACACTTATTTAACGCTATTTACTTTTTTAGTTTACACATTGAGTGATCAGCCATTCACCAGGTGGCATGTTGTATATTGTACTTTAGAGTATTTAGCAATTTTATAACTTGTAGAATAGTTGTCTTTACATTTTCAAAATGCCAAGAACAACGTTGGTAAAATACAAATAAATACAGTAAATAAATAAATAGGCCTACTCCCAATTACAGCTCAGCGATCATGCAACGGCAAAGAAATGTTGGATTATCAGCAAGGGTTCGTTTCTGGGTCTCTGCGTGAGGGGCCTCGTATGAAACAGGTGGTGGCTCCCGCGTGCCTTAACGCCTCGCAGGTGTCTCTCCCAGCTGGGCTGTAGCGCCGGCCGCCCACCCAGCCCGAGACAGACCCACCTGGGTCTCCCACGGGCCGAGGGAAGGGGTCAGGGCGTATTCTAGTAGCGTAATTGTCGGCAGGTCTCGCGACTACTGATCAAGCTGTTCTACCGTGTCTATGTGTTGTGTATCGTGGGAAAACGTTGCTGTATTCTGGGACGACACGGGGAATATTGTTATTCGACCGCGGCCGTCATGACACAGGAAGTTCACAGCTCCGCCCTAACAGTTGGCACACAGCACTTAAACACTGCACCGCTCATGCACAACACGCCGCTCAAACAGTACATGACAAGCAGCACTCACGCATTTCAAAGCGATAATAATACAGTATATGTGCAATGCTCAATCATTGTACTTTGGTGTCGGAACATGGTGTACAAAATCATCCAATTGCACCTTCATTGATGTTCTCAAAAACCTCCAATTGCCCTGTTTGACGAAATGTTGGGGGTTAGACACGCGCGCGCGCGCGCACACACACGCACACACAAGCACTCACACACGCACGCTCGCACACATACAGACACACACACAAATACACACACACATCATACAACATACAAACAGTGTACAGCGCTCAAACAATCTCGCTGAAACACTGCACTTTATACTCAAACACTACAGAACGCTAAAATATACACAAGGCTCAAACAAAACACATCGCCCAAACACAATAAAACAGTCAAACAGCAATACAACGCTCAGTCATAATACAACGCTCAAGCACGACACAACGCGGAAACAATACACATACCTACCACTAAAACAATATACAACGCTCAAACACTACACGTGCAGCGCTCAGGCAGAATACAACGCTCAAAAACTACATGGCGCTTAAACAATATACTATACTCAAACATCATACAACACTCAAATACTGTAAAATGCCAAAACATTGTCCAACATTGCATAGTATCCAAACGTTATACAACGTTCAAACAGTGCACAGTGCCCAACACCACACAACACACAGCCACTGTACAACGCTCAAACACGATACACGTTCTAAACTCAACTCAAACACAATGTTCAAACAAAATACAACATTAAAGCACAATACACCGACCAAAAACTTATATACAGCTCAAACACTATTTACAAAACAAAAATACGACACAGCAACACAATACTAAGCTCAAACACAATACAACGCTTAGCACTATCTCGCTCAAACATTATTCACAGCTCAAATACAACACAACCGTCAAACACTAAAGAACATTTAAGCATAACATTGTGTTTCAGACGTGTTCATTTATACATGATACTCCTGTATCAGCATACTTTTTAGGTGTGTGTTTTCTTTTCTCGACTGCACCCTTTGATACCCCCTAACTGCACCCCTTGAGGCCCCCAAAACATCAAAGTACACCCCAACTCCCTATCAAGCGAAACGTTTTCTTGGCGGGGGCTGGCATTCACAGCCATCGCAGCACGCAGTCTACGGGCCTCTATTGCTGATTTGTGTTCAAATATCTAAATGCACGGGAAAATGTTGTGTTTTGTTGTGAAGTTGTTGGAGGAATGCGAACTAATATGATCGAGTGAACGAACAACCACTGCCCGGGGGGCCTTCACACTCCGAAATCTGGCGCTTAAATAACCTTCCAGGATTTTTTTAAATTATGTTTGCTGATAGCAGGGACCATGACCTTCAAAGCAGGGACCGCATAATATGCCCTGCCCAAGTGACAGTGCGTCGCGGAGTCGTGGACCAGTACGGATACAACAGGACTGTAATATAACGTAACACTATTAAATAATATACAATTTGTTTTGACTTATGTAAGTTAGGTTACATATGTTAATTGTTTAAACAAATCAGTGTCCAGTCAACATACAACGTAGGCCTATATATCTGAGTTTACAAACACTGCTATCTGTAGACAATGCTATGGGGGCATTCATTCTCTTACCAGTATGGCGGAAATGAAATCCACGCATCAAAGAATCGTCAGGATTAATCTAGCTCCACGTCGAAGCACAGGGATGTTGTTTCCTCAAGTGCTCATAAGTTGGTTTCGTAATATTAATAACTATCAAAATTAACATTCAAGTGTTTCACAGAGGTATCACAAGCTTTACAATTGAAACACGTCCATCGTAAAAATAATTGCTAGCAGAATTACCATCCCTGTTCACTGAGGTGATAATTAAACAATATTTTTTATCAATATATGCCCTCTATCGGGAATAACAAATAACGCTAAAAATTGTGGGAAGTCAATTCTGAGGAATGACACGAACTCAGAACACGAACTGCGCCGTTTACTAACGCAAAGATGACCGTCGTTGACCGTAGTTTTTGTCGCGATATGTCTCAATCATCGTCGATGCGCTGAGCTGTTTGTGGAACTTATAGACGACGTACAGCGCCATCTTGATAGCCGGGTACGTGGTAGTCTCGCTCGCTTAACCGACTCTCGCTGGCCGCGTGACTTCGCTAGATAGTCTGGCTCAGAATCGCGTTTTGACCGCTCACTGCCAGTTAGCACGTCTACCCCACATAATGTTTATATATTATGTATGTTTTCGATAACGAAATGAAATTACGAAATAGTGCCCAAAATAGTATTATACACAATAAAATGGATCTTAAACTAAATGAGCGCAAACAAAAGTTTCGAGTACTCTACGGGATTCGAACCGCGGACCAAAAATGGTTGTTTGATACGCTACCGACTTAGTCACCACGATCAGCACGTTTTGGTTGTACTTTGGCGACTACATATATTAGTTAGCAGCCCGACCGTTGCGCGCGACATCGATTGCACTTTGTTTAGTTAAATTTGTCCTTGTTTGGTATTTATATCATACTTATTCACACTTAGTCTTTTGTTTCTGCTCGAGCATAAGCAAAGAAAGTTAATATGAAATCGTT
>CM034535.1:24632449-24689949 GCA_020002185.1 Paraescarpia echinospica | reverse complement strand
GAGAGAGAGAGAGAGAGAGAGAGTAGGAGGAATGAGAATTGGCGACGAGGAATGTTGCATGTAACAAGCCTCGTGTACACTTGGAACTCCCGGTGTCCCCCACCTCGCCCATCGCGAATCATATTTTGTTGTATTTATACATGTAGTGCATGAATAGTTTAAGTTGTATGCGCAGTCGGCTTAACAAAAAATTTCAGTTTTGCTAAAAAATCATCGAAATAGCGAACTGGTACATTTTTTTAGGTAGGGTTGGCTACAACACTGGCGTTCACTGTTGTTTACCTTTCAACTGTGCACGTGTGTAACGTAACAGTTTCAAACAAAACAACCTGCACTATTGTGTGCCTAGGCTTACGTTTTACACAATCCATATCCACAAAGGCATGCAATTAAGACTGAGAGAGATTTTTGACAGACATAAGGAGTTCACCAATTGAAACAAAAATGTGCAGATTTTGAGCATGAAATGGTGGAGCAAGAAGGATGAGATAAAATGGAAATATGTGGTAGAATCATCGTAGAATCATCGTAGAATCATGCTGTCCTTTAGCCAGAGACGCATTGTCCCGTTATTGGAAAGTTTTTTTTTTATAAATCGCAACGGGTTTTTCGTTTTCAAAACGGGTCTTTGTATAACGGGATATTTATTATTCAAATATTTGATCTTGTGGTGGACCATAACGTGGTTATATTCAGACCGTAGTTAGCATCGGGGGAGGCAGTTAGCAGTTTTCAGAGAGCCCGTAAAGGGGGTTAAGTTGGAGGTTTTGGGGAAACTTCGAGGGGGGGGCCTTGGAGGTTTTCGGAGAGTCTAAGCCCACTGAATATTCATCATGTTCTGACACCAATAACCAATGCTTGTGTAGTAGGAGTTTTCATGAGCAAAACGGGTAAATAAAAAATTAGAACGGGTGAATTGGAAAATGTCACAATCCTGGCTTGGTAGGATGTGTGACATTTTGTGTATTACTATAAAAGGGGAGTCTTCCTCGTGAAACAATGATGATTGTGTTTGCACACGAGATGACGTTGTAATCATATGCATATTGAGGAAAACAATCACATGAACTAGTAAAATGGTAATAAGAACGAGCACTAAGTTTGTGTGATTCTCACGGGAGCCGACTGTTTGCAGGCGTCAGGTGCGGCCGAGTACGGATTAACCCGATGAACGCGATCTGCTGCCAGGGCGTCATCTACGCCCGCTCTGGCAGTCAGCCGACCTGCTGCGGCCGAGTTGGTTATGACGCGCAGTACTACACGTGCTGCGGCCAGGCGATCATCCGGCGCGGCTCCAGCATGTGTACGGGCACGCAGAGCTACGATTCGACTCGCCGTCGCTGCGTGGAGGGATACCAAGTGAGGCGCACCTCGCTCGGGACCACTTGCTGTATAACGCCGCTCGGCTTCCGGTGCTGTCGCGCAGGCGGGACGTGTTGTTCCGGAAGTGACGCCATACAGCGCATCCCCGGCTTCCGGCCGGCGTGCTGTGGAATCCGCGAGCGGCGAGAGAAGGCTCGTTGCTGCGGTGAAGTCACGCAGCGCACATTGGTGTTGCCCGGATGTTGCAGTGACGTCAGCGTGAAGCCGGTGTGTTGCGAACGTGCCGGCGCTCTGCGATGTTGCAGCGTGATCGATGGACGGTGCTGCCCTCCGGCGGGGAGAACATCGACTACACCATGGGCGCGTACTACGTACTACACACGGCGGAGGCCGACATACTACCCGAGAACGAGGCCGACATACTACCCGAGAACGAGGCCGACGTACTACCCCAGAACGAGGCCGACGTACAACCCCAGAACGAGACCGACGTATAACCCCAGAACGAGGCCGACGTACTACTCCAGAACGAGACCGACGTATTACCCCAGAACGAGGCCGACCTACTACCGTAGAACGGTTCCACCCACCAGGTGGTCTCGGCCGATTTACACAAGACGAACACAACCGACGACGACCACCACTACCACAATAACACCACCACCTACCACCACCACCACCACCACCACACCACAACCTACCATCACCACCGCCACCACCACCACCACCACACCACAACCTACCACCACCACCACCCCGACAACCCGATACACTTACCCGCCGCGACGTATCTACCCTGGGCGAGGAGACATCCCAATCCCTATCATCGTACACGGCCAGGAGAAAACATCATGGCGCCTCCCGACCACCACCCGTCGACCCCAGACGTTCTCCAGTAGACCGATGACCCCCTATCGCACCGGCTCCCGCAGCGACGGCGGCGAGGGCTCCGGGGAGGACTCGTCGGACGAAACGTTATCAGTGAGAGGACACCAACCCGAAACCTTTCCGCCTGGTCGAGGGACGGACGGCTGGGGTGGACGCCAGACGCTAGACCGCACTACTGACCTGAGACCAGACCAACTTTCAGGCAACAGACCATACACGAGGCCGGGCAAGAGGCCGGGAGACCGAGTAGACACAGGTCGATTCCCTGATGACAAATCGAATATTGTAAGTCCTTATCAACCACCAAACAAACGGAGACACCGTGACAGCAAGACAATTCCGGATGGTGTTGGAACGCAAAAGCCATACACTGGCTCTAGGCGATACCCCGATCCCAGACGGCCACACAGTACAGGCGGGCGATACCCCGACTCTAGACGAACTGCCCTGACCGGCTGGTGGTGGACACGAACAACAGTCGGGCCGTCGACTGGCCGCAGGTACTATCCAGACCCGAGTCGACAGACCGCTCGGCAGCCGTATCAGCATCCGACTGCGCGGGCGTCGACCTGGACGGTGACGACCAACTGCACGCAGTCGACGCCGCCATCCCGACCGAGCTGCTGCTATCTCCACCCACAGCGTTCCTGCTGCATCACCGTGCGGCTCTGGTCCGTCTGCTGCAACACCACGCAAACGATCCGGGCGAGGCTGCTCACACCGCGACCGTCGAAGGTGATTCGCTGGTCGCGCCCAGCGCCTCACCGCACCATGTTGCCTCCAGGAACCACCCGGCGCCGCCCCATGCTCCCGGAACCCACGACACGCCATCGCTCTATGCATCCTCCACCGACCACCCGCATCCCGCCGCTGCCACCACATCGTCAGGGCAGTTCCCAGAAGTCTTGCTGCCCGGCCGACTACCGCCGCACTTGGTGCTGCACGGAGGAGCGCTGTCGGTTCTGCTGCACACCCAGGACGCACGTGAACGCGTCGACACCGCTCGAGTACTGGTTCGACTGCGCCGCCGACACGAGCCGTGCCATCCGCACGAACGACACGACGAAGAGCCGCTTCCCGCCCGGTACCATCATCTTGCTCTCGTGCTGCGCCGCACAGCGCCGCGATCGCGACCAGTGCTGCTCGACCGGCTACGCCACCAACGGTCGACGGCCCAAGTGCTGCACGGGCTGGACCGACTCGCCGGCTGCGATAACCACACCGAACCGTCTCCGGGATATGTGCGACGGACGTCCGTACGACATGCAGGAACATCTGTGTTGTGACGGCGTGCTGCGTACCCGCATCGGACCGAGCACCCGATGTTGCGGCCACCTTGGCTACAACTCGATGCTCCTCAAGTGCTGCCGTGACGGACGCGTCCGTCGTTCGTGTGGTGTCGTGGGACGCAACGACACCTCGAAGCGGCATTGATCTGCCGTCTCACGTGCACCCACGAGGGTAGTATACGTGTCTTCTCCGACGACTCACATACTGACCTCAAGAAACTCATTTCATGGACCAGTAGAGTACTTATTAACCATGTTTGTGTCTATTTATGTATATAAAACCTAATGTATTACATTTGTGTTTAAAACGTTTCTTTTGGCTTCAGTATACAACTTTCGTTGAACACATTTTAAGCTAGCAATACCGGTAATGCTTAAAGTATTTTACAACTATTATATAGGTAGGTATAATCAAAATATATATTTTATATGACATCAATGTATCGATAGTGTTTGAATCATTACATTTGCACATGTGGCTAATGTCGCAAGTGTGTGGATGAGTGAATGTCTACTCACGGAACTGATAGTATAAGCACGCGTTGGTCAGGACGTTTTGCGACCTTCCATAACATGTGTGCATAACAAAGTTTTTGTTCGAAATATAATTATGTCCAAATGCTTCTACACCATGTGAAATGATAAGTTTGATTTGATTTGACATAATGATAATCTGGAGTCGTGTTGTTAGTGCAATAACATATTTGCTTCGATGGTTGATACAATTAGGAATCCGCAACCTGTGATTGCGGGCGCAGTCCAAACGGTGACAGTTTGCTTAACCCTGTAGCAGTTCTTGGTTCTGATATGTGCAGGTTACAAATGTACACCCCCCATAACTAGATGATAGTTTATGAAACAACACTAACAATTATTTTTTATTATTTGTATTTATCTTGACGAGTAGAGAAACAGGTGAATATTGTTATGTATACGTATTCAATTAAATGTTGTTTTTGAGGTATCTCCACTATGTCTTGTCTTGTCCAATCGTCACAAAGGTTACGCTCGAGACAGTGACATCCAGTTATGCATAATATTTATTTTGACATGCAGGGCAGTGACCAGCATCAACTGGCAATATCGCACAGTTCCGCGTGCGTGCGTGCGTGCATGTGTGTTAATGAGCGTGCGTGTGCGTCTGGTTGCTTGTGTGCGTGCCTATGTGATGAGATTGGGCTCATGTCAAACACAACACCATGCAGCGTCGGTACAGCTTATAATAGCTGTCTGCCATTCTGCTAACAAACCAAGGTAGGTCATTTCTTGGCTGCTGGTGGCCCGAATCTACGTATGACGTAAGTCAACCCCATCTCTATGCGGTATACGACGGACAACCGATTCCGGGAAGGTTCAGGCTAACTGGGAAATGTTTGCCTGGAGACGGATAGACTACGCCTGGTTAGAAACCTGACGAAACACCCCCGAATGACAAAGATGAATACACTGCTCATGCCAGATCCGTGTAAGCCCGTGTGAACAATGACTGCGCCATTCGTCTCCTACCAGGGTCAACATGGCAAGTGAGCCTATACTACAGATGGTGGACAGAGAACCAACAGAATCTGTGCTGGAGACAACATCACTATTGCCGCACGGAACGGAAGTCGAAGCGATTTGGAACAATATAACTGGCTTATCATTGGCAACGCCGGATGGAATGAATTTGGAGAACTAGCAACGGAAGAAGGGCACTTACTTTACCACAGCAGAGAATAAATGAGACATTAAAAACGAGTCGGATTCCGTGGCCGACGTTTAGTTTGGTCTATTGAAGTTTTTTTCTGGTTTGTGTAAGGTTAATTGAGTCATTGCACCAGTTTGTTTCACACACGCACGCACGCACGCACGCACGCACGCACGCACGCCCCTGTGTGTTCCCAGTGCCTGTGTCTGTACGTTGGAGGCTGGGTCCCGCAATTTACTTATCGTTGTAAATATATCTTGAAAACGTGCAACTTACAGCGTTGATAATAGCATCAGGCCTTCTTGTGCCTTGAGTAGATTCCATTGCTTTCCGCTGCACCGTGCAGTCGTATTCCGGGTTAATCCAGAAAGATTTCCTTTGCGCTGTAGAAGCGGGCAGAAATGGACTACGTAATAGTGACGTAACTTCCGTGGTAACACACGACGCAATGCCCGTCGCGCGGCGCCACTTCTAGACACAAATTTAAACTGGAAAACACATATCGAAAAAAATTATAATGTTTGTTCTAAAAAAATTGGCATTATAAATAACACTAAGTAATTATAATTCACACATTGAACCACTTAATAAAAACCTCAACATTTTAAATGTAGGTGATATTCTTAAGCTACAACAGTTAAAATTGTCCTATCAATATAACAAACTATGTTAAACAACCTTTTTCTACAAACGTATCAAGATACATGCACAATCTCAAACTGTTACATATGTACACTAAATAATAACTGACAGTCAGTTACAATGCATGTACTCATGAAGGCACATATAGCAGGCATACACATAAACGCACATCCAATCGTACCCGCACACACTTGACATGAATATTTGCAGACAAAATTTCGCATATTTAGTTTTCAATTATGTGTTTGTCTTTCTTCACTAGAAGAATGTAATTTGTTTGACCAACTATCTTTTTTTTATTGAAAGGTGGCTCCTCGATAGCGACTGTGAACACCAATCTTGGAGGAGTCTCCGGACCCGATAACGTATAGCTGTTATGTGTACATTTATTTTCTACAAATACAAATTGTTGTTATTTTTCTTTTATACTTTGATGTATGTATTCACATGGGTCAAATAAAAATTACTCTTTTCTTCTTCTTCTACAGGACAGAGCACAACCGCACTCCTAGCCGGTTATTCATATCCGGTGCAATTAACAATTAATTACACAACATCGACAGCGACCAGAAATGGGATTTTTTCCCTTTCTGGCGAATTTGTCTCTACTACAGACGACATTACCACTACATCAACAACAGAACACTTACCACCAAATGTCGATTCCCTAACTGTGCCATTCCCATTGTCAACGCATTACATTTATTACAAGCAAGAGTTCATCCCTTGGAACATTGTCTGGTCCATACTGGCAAGGACATAATTATATTTCAAAAGTGTTCATGAAATAAACGCTCTAGTGCATGAATAAATCCACAGTCATGGAGACTATTTTAATGCTCAAAATATTTATAAACCACAAAAACACAGCGATATCATGTCGTTCCTGTACCTAGATTTCTTGTGTTCATCCAATAAATGTATCCAACCATAGAGCCTTTCCACTTTCAAGCATGTAATGTTGTGATGGAAACTGACGTATTCTGTGGCTCTTACAGCACGTACCATCACATATGTAATCGTCATACATATCCTACGCATTAAAACTGATAACCAGTCATATAACGAATGACTTTTGATTGTCTGGAGCATAACACAACTATTGAACATTAATGTTCAAATATTGACAATAAAATTGCCTGACATTTAAAACAATTATATAAAAGATAACCGTTTTTACTGCAGTATCCCGTCTTTAGGACTGTTCAAAGCGCTTTACACTTTACACCCGGGCATACATATTCAATCAAACATCTTCTCGACTGCTCTGAGAAGCCTTCAGCCACTCTGCGACTAATGAGCGAAGACTACTCGTACTCAAATTGTACAGGTATTGCACAGTGCACATGGTCAACCTTCACCCACGTTATATACAAACTTGTCTAAATAACGTCAGCAGACTCTGCGTTTTCTATATTCCTGTTTAGAGTGAACAGGCAGCACATCCCCAATACCTGTACAGGTCGCACTCACTTGGTCATACATTAGGTCTGCTCTACATTGTATTATAAACGAAATATCCACAGCAGTTGTTTGCCTTTGTATAACATGACTAGACAGTTCTAATACTACATATGAGAAAGTACAAATTTGTGTCTACCACACGGTTTTGGTATGTTTGGGAGATGTGTTTTCATGTGTGGTTTTACTCATCATATGTATGCATATTTCATTACATGTCATGGCATTGCGTAATAAAATACATGCCGAACTTTTGTTCACCTACTACCCTTTCATTACGATCTAGTGTTTGTTTAGATAATTATTAGCTGAAATCCCGGAACCAGCTGTCTTAGCTTAGCTGGTTCCATGTCAGGCAGGCGTGATTAATAAGACAACATACGAACTGCAATCATTTGGCACAACAGTGCGACTTACAAGATGCATTGCATGAACACATTCCGAAGCGGAAACAATTAATGCAGACAGAGTGGTGGCATTGACCTCATGCAATGGCACCCGTTAATGTGTATTGTAACAATTAATGCAAACAGAGTGGTGGCATTGACCTCCTGCAGTGGCATCCGTTAATGTGTATTGTAACAATTAATGCAAACAGAGTGGTGGCATTGACCTCCTGCAGTGGCATCCGTTAATGTGTATTGTAACAATTAATGCAAACAGAGTGGTGGCATTGACCTCCTGCAGTGGCACCCGTTAATGTGTATTGTAACAACTAATGCAAACAGAGCGGTGGCATTGACCTCCTGCAGTGGCACCCGTAAATGTGTATTGTAACAACTAATGCAAACAGAGTGGTGGCATTGACCTCCTGCAGTGGCACCCGTTAATGTGTATTGTAACAATTAATGCAAACAGAGTGGTGGCATTGACCTCCTGCAGTGGCACCCGTTAATGTGTATTGTAACAATTAATGCAAACAGAGTGGTGGCATTGACCTCATGCAGTGGCACCCGTTAATGTGTATTGTAACAATTAATGCAAACAGAGTGGTGGCATTGACCTCATGCAGTGGCACCCGTTAATGTGTATTGTAACAATTAATGCAAACAGAGTGGTGGCATTGACCTCCTGCATTGGCACCCGTTAATATGTATTGTAACAACTAATGCAAACAGAGTGGTGGCAGTGACCTCATGCAGTGGCACCCGTTAATGTGTATTGTAACAACTAATGCAAACAGAGTGGTGGCATTGACCTCCTGCAGTGGCATCCGTTAAT
This sequence comes from Paraescarpia echinospica, assembly GCA_020002185.1. Classification (NCBI taxonomy): domain Eukaryota; kingdom Metazoa; phylum Annelida; class Polychaeta; order Sabellida; family Siboglinidae; genus Paraescarpia; species Paraescarpia echinospica. Next base: position 24,681,438 of record CM034535.1, on the reverse strand, counting down.
GTGTATTGTAACAACTAATGCAAACAGAGTGGTGGCATTGACCTCCTGCAGTGGCACCCGTTAATGTGTATTGTAACAACTAATGCAAACAGAGCGGTGGCATTGACCTTGCAGTGGCACCCGTAAATGTGTATTGTAACAACTTAATGCAAACAGAGTGGTGGCATTGACCTCCTGCAGTGGCAAATGTGTTAATGTGTAAACAATTAATGCAAACAGAGTGGTGGTATTGCAGTGGCGCAGTGGCATCCCGTTAATGTGTATTGTAACAATTAATGCAAACAGAGTGGTGGCATTGACCTCATGCAGTGGCACCCGTTAATGTGTATTGTAACAATTAATGCAAACAGAGTGGTGGCATTGACCTCCTGCAGTGGCACCCGTTAATGTGTATTGTAACAATTAATGCAAACAGAGTGGTGGCATTGACCTCCTGCAGTGGCACCCGTTAATGTGTATTGTAACAATTAATGCAAACAGAGTGGTGGCATTGACCTCCTGCAGTGGCATCCGTTAATGTGTATTGTAACAACTAATGCAAACAGAGTGGTGGCATTGACCTCCTGCAGTGGCATCCGTTAATGTGTATTGTAACAACTAATGCAAACAGAGTGGTGGCATTGACCTCCTGCAGTGGCACCCGTTAATGTGTATTGTAACAACCAATGCAAATGTGTGTATTGTAACAACTAATGCAAACAGAGTGGTGGCATTGACCTCCTGCAGTGGCACCCGTTAATGTGCACCAAACAGAGTTGGCATTGACCTGCAGTGGCACCCGTATGTGTATTGTAACAACTACCAAGAGCAAACAGTTGTGGTGGCATTGACCTCCTGCAGTGGCACCCGTTAATGTGTATTGTAACAATTAATGCAAACAGTGGTGGCATTGACCTCCTGCAGTGGCACCCGTTAAGTAGTAATAGTAACAATTAATGCAAACAGAGTGGTGGCATTGACCTCGCAGTGGCACCCGTTAATGTGTATTGTAACAACTAATGCAAACAGAGTGGTGGCATTGACCTCCTGCAGTGGCACCCGTTAATGTGTATTGTAACAATTAATGCAAACAGAGTGGTGGCATTGACCTCATGCAGTGGCACCCGTTAATGTGTTGTAACAATTAATGCAAACAAGTGGTGGCATTGACCTCCTGCAGTGGCATCCGTTAATGTGTATTGTAACAACTAATGCAAACAGAGTGGTGGCATTGACCTCCTGCAGTGGCACCCGTTAATGTGTATTGTAACAACTAATGCAAACAGAGTGGTGGCATTGACCTCCTGCAGTGGCACCCGTTAATGTGTATTGTAACAACTAATGCAAACAGAGTGGTGGCATTGACCTCCTGCAGTGGCACCCGTTAATGTGTATTGTAACAACTAATGCAAACAGAGTGGTGGCATTGACCTCCTGCATTGGCACCCGTTAATATGTATTGTAACAACTAATGCAAACAGAGTGGTGGCAGTGACCTCATGCAGTGGCACCCGTTAATGTGTATTGTAACAACAAATGCAAACAGAGTGGTGGCATTGACCTCCTGCAGTGGCACCCGTTAATGTGTAGTGTAACAATTAATGCAAACAGAGTGGTGGCATTGACCTCCTGCAGTGGCATCCGTTAATGTGTATTGTAACAATTAATGCAAACAGAGTGGTGGTATTGACCTCCTGCAGTGGCACCCGTTAATGTGTATAGTAACAACTAATGCAAACAGAGCGGTGGCATTGACCTCCTGCAGTGGCACCCGTAAATGTGTATTGTAACAACTAATGCAAACAGAGTGGTGGCATTGACCTCCTGCAGTGGCACCCGTTAATGTGTATTGTAACAACTAATGCAAACAGAGTGGTGGCATTGACCTCCTGCAGTGGCACCCGTTAATGTGTATTGTAACAATTAATGCAAACAGAGTGGTGGCATTGACCTCCTGCAGTGGCATCCGTTAATGTGTATTGTAACAATTAATGCAAACAGAGTGGTGGTATTGACCTCCTGCAGTGGCATCCGTTAATGTGTATTGTAACAATTAATGCAAACAGAGTGGTGGCATTGACCTCATGCAGTGGCACCCGTTAATGTGTATTGTAACAATTAATGCAAACAGAGTGGTGGCATTGACCTCCTGCAGTGGCATCCGTTAATGTGTATTGTAGCAACTAATGCAAACAGAGTGGTGGCATTGACCTCCTGCATGGCACCCGTTAATGTGTATTGTAACAACTAATGCAAACAGAGTGGTGGCATTGACCTCCTGCAGTGGCACCCGTTAATGTGTATTGTAACAACTAATGCAAACAGAGTGGTGGCATTGACCTCATGCAGTGGCACCCGTTAATGTGTATTGTAACAATTAATGCAAACAGAGTGGTGGCATTGACCTCATGCAGTGGCACCCGTTAATGTGTATTGTAACAATTAATGCAAACAGAGTGGTGGCATTGACCTCCTGCAGTGGTAACAACCCGTTAATGTGTATTGTAACAACTAATGCAAACAGAGTGGTGGCATTGACCTCCTGCAGTGGCATCCGTTAATGTGTATTGTAACAACTAATGCAAACAGAGTGGTGGCATTGACCTCCTGCAGTGGCACCCGTTAATGTGTATTGTAACAACTAATGCAAACAGAGCGGTGGCATTGACCTCCTGCAGTGGCACCCGTAAATGTGTATTGTAACAACTAATGCAAACAGAGTGGTGGCATTGACCTCCTGCAGTGGCACCCGTTAATGTGTATTGTAACAACTAATGCAAACAGAGTGGTGGCATTGACCTCATGCAGTGGCACCCGTTAATGTGTATTGTAACAACTAATGCAAACAGAGTGGTGGCATTGACCTCCTGCAGTGGCACCCGTTAATGTGTATTGTAACAACAAATGCAACAGAGTACCTCCTGCAGTGGCACCGTTAATGTGTAGTGTAACAATTAATGCAAACAGAGTGGTGGCATTGACCTCCTGCAGTGGCATCCGTTAATGTGTATTGTAACAATTAATGCAAACAGAGTGGTGGTATTGACCTCCTGCAGTGGCACCCGTTAATGTGTATAGTAACAACTAATGCAAACAGAGCGGTGGCATTGACCTCCTGCAGTGGCACCCGTAAATGTGTATTGTAACAACTAATGCAAACAGAGTGGTGGCATTGACCTCCTGCAGTGGCACCCGTTAATGTGTATTGTAACAACTAATGCAAACAGAGTGGTGGCATTGACCTCCTGCAGTGGCACCCGTTAATGTGTATTGTAACAATTAATGCAAACAGAGTGGTGGCATTGACCTCCTGCAGTGGCACCCGTTAATGTGTATTGTAACAATTAATGCAAACAGAGTGGTGGCATTGACCTCATGCAGTGGCACCCGTTAATGTGTATTGTAACAATTAATGCAAACAGAGTGGTGGCATTGACCTCCTGCAGTGGCATCCGTTAATGTGTATTGTAGCAACTAATGCAAACAGAGTGGTGGCATTGACCTCCTGCATTGGCACCCGTTAATGTGTACTGTAACAACTAATGCAAACAGAGTGGTGGCATTGACCTCCTGCAGTGGCACCCGTTAATGTGTATTGTAACAACTAATGCAAACAGAGTGGTGGCATTGACCTCCTGCAGTGGCACCCGTTAATGTGTATTGTAACAACTAATGCAAACAGAGTGGTGGCATTGACCTCATGCAGTGGCACCCGTTAATGTGTATTGTAACAACAAATGCAAACAGAGTGGTGGCATTGACCTCCTGCAGTGGCACCCGTTAATGTGTATTGTAACAATTAATGCAAACAGAGTGGTGGCATTGACCTCCTGCAGTGGCATCCGTTAATGTGTACTGTAACAATTAATGCAAACAGAGTGGTGGTATTGACCTCCTGCAGTGGCATCCGTTAATGTGTATTGTAACAATTAATGCAAACAGAGTGGTGGCATTGACCTCATGCAGTGGCACCCGTTAATGTGTATTGTAACAATTAATGCAAACAGAGTGGTGGCATTGACCTCATGCAGTGGCACCCGTTAATGTGTATTGTAACAATTAATGCAAACAGAGTGGTGGCATTGACCTCCTGCATTGGCACCCGTTAATATGTATTGTAACAACTAATGCAAACAGAGTGGTGGCAGTGACCTCATGCAGTGGCACCCGTTAATGTGTATTGTAACAACTAATGCAAACAGAGTGGTGGCATTGACCTCCTGCAGTGGCATCCGTTAATGTGTATTGTAACAACTAATGCAAACAGAGTGGTGGCATTGACCTCCTGCAGTGGCACCCGTTAATGTGTATTGTAACAATTGTGCATTGTATTTAATATGTCAAAATTGTGCCAAATGTAGACAAAAATTATGAGTCGTCGACGGGGCGTCCGTGTTTTCCGCCACGGCATTCATCACTGGGACCTCATCACAGCTAACACATGTTCGTTGGGCGAACTTAGTGAAATGCTTGCCACGGTCACTATTGGCAATTAATCATGTAATCCTGCAGTATGCCTACACCATACCAACCGAGGGTAAAATGAACGAAAGACGGAATCTCGGGAATGTGGAACGTTAATGAACTGGCGGTTTATACATCCACTCCAGAAGAAACGTTGCATTGCTAACGAGGATTAAATGTGATGAAGATAAACAGCATTTACAAGATGATCTTGACAGGTTGATAAAATGGTCTGAAAAATGGCAAATGCTGTTCAATTTTGGGAAATATAAATGCCTCCACACAGGACATGGGAACGAAGATGTTCAATATACAATGGGAGGTTCTGTACTAAGTACTACTGTAAAAGAAAAGGACATAGGGTTAACCATTAGTGCTGATATGAAGGTTTCAGAACCGTGCGATATTGCCGCTTCAAATGGAAATCAAATCCTTGGATTAATTACGCGAAACATAACGTATAAGGAAAAATAGCTAATAACACCGCTCTACAAAACAATAGTTAGGTCTCATTTATAATATTATATTCAAGCGTGGAGGCCATATCGCAGGAAGGACATATATGTGCTAGAAAGAGTACAGAGGAGAGCAATTAAAATTATACAAACACTAAGGATCTTAGTTACGAAATACGCGTTAAAATGTGGTTTAACAACACTAGAGACCAGGAGATTATGAGGAGATCAGATAGAAGTGTTTAAAATATTGAATGGTTATGAAAATATTAATATAACAATTTTTTTCTCAGTTGAGAAAGATAGAAGGACCAGAGGACATGAAGTTACATTAGTTAAGGAGCAGTGTAGATCAGATATAAGAAAGTTCTCATTCTCACAAAGGACTGTAAATGAATGGAACAGATTATCTCCTGATTGTGTTGGTGCTAGTAGCGTGAATATAAAAATTAAAAAAATCGACACATACCTTAAAAGGACGGGATACATTTGCGTCGCGTCTCAGTTCGGATTGCGTCACGACGTAAATCGATGTGATACCCGACGCGATTCGAGTTGCGTCGCGACGCAAATAATTGCGCCGTGTCGTACAAATAATTGCGTCGCGACGCTATTCCACCTTTATGACGGACCGGACGTGCTTCCATACAGGCCGAGGCATGAACCTGTCGAGAGAGTCCGGCAACTCACTGACGGCTGGGTGTTGAGTTTGTTGTGGTGAAATGGCCAGCGGTGTTGTTGTGGTATTCGTGCGCGTCTTGACGCTTCTTTTGAGTCATTTTAAGGAGTGTTGATTTATTGACATCTAACTGTATTTTGACACCCATCTTCCACCTCATAAGATATATCCATCGGCAGATTTGAACCACAAGTCATGTTAATCGCCGTAGGCGTAGCACGGATCCCGTCCTTTACATACAAAATGTTCCATTTTCTTCCGAGAAATTGGTTCTTTGGGGAAGATGTCCATCGAATTTCCAGTCAAACCCTGAATTCCCATAACACATATCGTCATCAATTATTCATATTAATGATAAAAACAGATGAAATATAACGATAATGAAATAACATTTAGCCGCGTAGACCGTGTGACCGTGTAACCGGTTCCACGAGTGACGTCACGTATTTGTGCCTTCGGACGTTTCAGGAAAACATACATGTTCAGTTTTGCACTGTGACCGGTCACTGTTTAAGATCAATTTTATCAATATTTTTGCAAACACGTGGCTTCGGATTTGTGATAACATTGAATAACACACATGTACAAATATATTTACATAGTTCTCTGGAAAAAAAACATTTGGACAAGATAAGAAAAGTGTGAAAAACAATGTTTTTTTCGTTTCGCGCTTCCGACCAACGTTCACTAGTGCCCATCTTTCTGAGACTTAGCAGTGCCACGATGCCACCACACATATAGCTGTACACACGTATATTACAATAACGTCAAACGACTGAGGGCCCGTTTTGTGCATGGGAACCGTTTTGCACGTTGTTCCCCTAACATCAGCAGTAACATATTATAACATCAGATTCTAATGTTATTTAAACTAGTTATCATATTTTAGCTGAACATTTAGGTAGTTGGTGAATTTTGCCACCCGGCCTTTTAAAACAGTAATTTACGAGGCTTGTAGATGAAAGAAAAACACTGATCCAGTCCCATGATAGTGGCGCCACACTGCGGACAGAATATCACACAATTCATGTATTATAGTCGGTATGTGGCGCTGCAGTCCACTTCCGTTGAAAACATCAAGTACCGGTCGTCACTGGGAGTGGCTGGGGAAGAAAACAAATAAAAGACGCATCACCAATTTGTGAGTGTATCAGACATTTCATAAATCAGTACATGGAGGTTTAGTTGTGTTTACCTCGCCACCGACGTTTTTGTGACCGGGTTTCTCCCATGAGACAATTACAAAGTGACACTAATATCAGACGATCGGTATGATCAGAAGTTCTGTCCCAGAACAGATTAACATAATTATGTCTATGATTACCAGTAACACTAACACTGCCACTGGAGTGAATGCAGCCTTTACAGGGATGTGATTCAGTAAGTGATGCTGTCACTCAGTCAGTTAATGACAGTATGAGTATGTGCAAATTATTGAGCATACTACTACTCGAAAAGTTAACCATCTTGAACGAGTGTACATAACATTGGCATTGCAATAACTGAGTAGTCCGAGGGCAGTGTCAGCGAGGGGCAAGGTTGGCAAACTTTTGTTCCGCTGTTTTTACTGTGGGTCAAAGTTTTTAAAATTACCTAAGACATAAAGGTAAGACACACATTAAACAACAAATAAATGACAGTAGTCTAGGTCGTACATAAATGCTGTAAAATTCCATGTACGTACACGATTCGTAACAAGGCTGATGCCTAATAGGGGTCCCGGATGGTTCGGCCCACGCAGACGGATGGTTCGGCCCGGATGTTTCGGCCCACGCCGACGGATGGTTAGGCCCACGTAACAAACATCTGCTATGCAGGGTCGGATGTTTCGGCCCACGCAGATGCCAGCGGATGTTTCGGCCCACTTCACCGAAAATTCAACGTGCGGTGTCGGATGTTTCGGCCCATTGATAATTATCTCAATATTTTTGATGATTTGTATTTATTACATGCGTGTTATTTCGGTAATTTTATTTCACATTTTCTTAATAATCACACTTTCTTGTATGGTATTTTGGTGGTATCATGTTAATAACATTACAAAATTATTGCCCAATTATTTAAACATTTATCATTATTTAAACATTGAAACACCACGCATAAATATATAATAATTCGTGACACATTTACTGAAAATATAAGAATTAGTTAAACATAAAAGTAAGATTTCTAAACAGAAGCAGGACGGATGGTTCGGCCCATAGAGCCCACCGACACAGGTTACAGAAACAGTTGATTCGGCCCACTTCACCGCCGACACAGGTTACAGAAACAGTTGATTCGGCCCACTTCACCGCCGACACCGGTTACAGAAACGGTTGATTCGGCCCACACGAACGCAAGCAGGTCACGTTTAACCGGTTGCGTGAATGGATGGTTCGGCCCCATGGGCCCAACCCGTCGGGGACCGAAACATCCGACTCCCCCTAATAGGGGTCAGGACACTGTTTGACTTCCTGCTTGGTTACAGACGAAAAAGTGCAGTATATTTTTGGGAAATTATTTTTTTACAATATTTACCTGCTCTGACATAAGTGCAATTGAGTAGTCAGATTTCTAGATGTGATTGTAGAAGCTGTTGACAGTAAAATTATGTATTTTTAGCTGATCTTACTAAGCGGAAGGGCAGCACTTTGGCTAGTTGACCCTTTAGCTGGATTACTGCCTGCATCCATTTGTAAATATTGACGGGTGTCATACATACAAGCATTTTGTAAGAGCTAGAAATATGAGATTTTGACTAAACTGAGAAGTTTAATACATTTTCTAGGTCACATTTTCTTGTAATCAGACAAAACGTTAACATGGTCGCCAATGGGAAAACTATCAGTGTGCTGACCCCAGTTAGAGAGCCTGGCAACGGAAGCACGCTATAGTCATTGCACAATCGCGGAGGATGCATTTTACTTCAAATATCTTGAAACAATTACTAAAAATACGTGTATGGCAAAACTACAGTTGAATAGAACAAACCGTTTTTGGATATTACAAACTTCTCATCAGTCTGCAAGTCCAAATCACAGCGACGGAACACATGTCTTATAAGGGGGGTGGCAGACCTGGGGCCGAAGTACTCGGTACTTGTGTACTCGAGTACATTTTTGAAGTACTCGTACTCATAAAACTTATGGGTCATGGACTTGTATTCGTACTCATTGTACTCAGATTTTATGAGTACATTATGAGTATATCTGAGTACTTTCTCAATATGTACTGGGGAAAATGAATATATTTGGTTATAAAATAAACTTTCCTGAAATATTTAAATGTTCAAATATTTTAAAAATACTTTGTTAATTCTGATAGAATACCACCTTACCATCCCTACACATAGTACATCCTCATTCTCAGATAACCGTGAGCCCATGACTATGATATCCAAACATGGCAACAGGCAGCATCGTTTCACAGTCAGAAACACCCTCATCAGCAAATAATAACTGTAGGCTATCAGTTCAGGCCATAAACCTGTTTGTTTAATTGAGCCACCAGGATGTCCATAAAGAGCCAATTAGCAGTTAACCCACCAGTTAGACAGGAAATGCCTTTGATGTATTCTGGAGACCATGCCACTTGAAACTTCATGAAAAGTATATATTTTTGCTGAGCGACCATCCCATTGATTCCATGGAGAAAAGTCACAGAAGTAACATGTATCTTAAGTGTTCGAAATAACTGTCGACCCACAGGCCCGAGACCGTCAAATATTTCATCGGGTCAGTAACTTTGAAAAAGGGCTGGCCCGCAAAACTGGCACATTTAAAAAAAGAAAATAATGGGGCATTTGTCTAGTATACGGACCAACTTCGATTTTGTCATTATGACTACACGTTTGCCTAAATCTGATACCTCAGTGGTTTAATTCTATCATTCAACATCATCCCAGGCATATTTATACACTTGTATTACAAAAATATTGCATCTTAGCACACTTTTGAGGCCTAAAGAGCGACCCGGTTTGCGTCAGTCTGCGCCGCAATGTTTGTTGTTGCAAATTGGGTCGCCGTTTGGGCTTCAAAAGTGTAATTGTTAACATTTGGACCACCAACTTTTGTGTTGGACCACCGACTTTTCAGCTAAGGTGTAGAACACTGTGTGTCTCGCCAGAAGTGCTCTACAGCTTAGCCAATAAATAATTCTGTATGATTGAAGCTGAAAAGTAATTTTCTCCTGTTTGTGAACATTTCAAATTTTAGCGAATTTCCAGCTGGGGACTGTCCACATTTTGGTCTGCAGATCGGGTTTTGGGGAATGCTGAATTAGGCAAGTAAGTATGCCTCAAAGCTCGAGTCGACTAATATCCTCCTGGTCCTGTCTCCCAGGCTCGGAGACGAACTGTGATCCCCGTAGAGTCTGTAAGTATAGACTATTAAACTTGCAGGACTCCGTCTCTGGTGCACAATCTCGCCCACATCTCATCAAATAATTTAAATTTATGCTTTGTTATGTAAACAACTCTCCTTGTTGTTTCAGTTTACCATAGAGAGAATGGTTGTACGTCAAGATTGTATCGGAGGGGGCAGCAGCAATACATGTAACAGCTGAGGAAGGCAGATACACCATGGCAAAGTGATCGATAGATGCCACCTGTTGTGCAGTGCGTAAACCACTTGATGAAAATATATTGCCACAATTTAGAGACTGAATGCAGGATCATGACGATACAATAACGTCACAACACTATGACTTGTGAAAGTGAAGCAAACTCTTGGACAATATTATAGTCGCTCTGCAAGGCTGTGTGCAGTAGTCCTTAAAATCAGCCTCAGAGCGATATTGATGTTTAGGAAAGTACTTCACAAACACTTTCAATCATGTTTATTTACCGTGTCCTGAATGTACAAATGTCAGTTTATATACAACGTGAAAATTAGCAACGTGTACCTAAAATTGTGCAAATACTGTGATCTAGTTATTAGAATTTATGTAGATTGTTGATTGCGTGTTTATTTGTGCATGTTTTATAAATTATGCTATTTATACACCAGATATAATACCTATATGTAATTATTGCATTATAAGTCATAATCAGATTTAATATTTATAATATATCATCGTAATTTGCTAGCTTAACGTTGCGATGTCAATTGTTCATTGTGGTAATTCTGGACAATTGATGGGTGATAACATTTTACATAAACATACACATGGCTATCACAATAACAGCTAATAATAGGTAAACAAACACAATTATGGATGTGATTACGACGTTGTGGTAATTGAGAACATTGCTTTTTCACTTGCTTTTTCTATAGTGTTTTTATACTTATAAGTAACAAACAAGATTATTATATCACAAAATGCTGTTGTAGTATTAAGAGATAGTAATGTGCTATGAACATAGTTATTGATGTAATAGTGAATGATTTTGTTGTAATTTTGAAATGTTTTTATGAGTAATTTAAATATAATCGAAGTCTGTAAAAATATTTGCAAGGTTGTACAAGGATTGCTTAGTGTGTGCTTAACCTGTAGATACATGTACTATGTGAGATAGAGAGTCTAATGAGATGTTTCCTCGCAAATCACTGTTGCTGAAGCGTGCGTTGGTGTTGGTGAGCGTGTTGGCGTGCGTGTGGTGGTTTGGCCTGGTCGGACCTCCACCTACAGATGACGTCTATCTGTCGGTTCTGCTGCTCAATGACACGGAACTACTGCGAACGTTCGACGAGCTCAACACGGAGCTCAACATGACGTACTCGGCCAACAACAAGACGCTGGATGAGGTGCGCGGCTACGTCGCCCAAATGCGACGTATCCGCCCCGTTAACCCTCACCGGTTTGCCTACCTCATCAATCCATCACGGGCATGTGACAATGTCCACGTGTTCCTGCTGGTGTATGTGCACAGCGCTCCAGGTCACTACCGTCGGCGCTCTGTCATACGACAGACGTGGGGCAACCGTGCCAATGTGGCCGATGTCGCCATGCGGGTTGTCTTCCTTCTCGGCCGGCCCGATCGGACGTTGATGGAGGACGCTCTACGCATGGAGGCCGACCTCTACGGAGACATCATCCAGGAGGACTTTGTCGACTCGTACCGCAATCTCACCTACAAGGCGATCATGGCACTCAAGTGGGTGTCGCTGCACTGCATGCACGCACGCTTCGTGCTGAAGACCGACGACGATGTATTCGTGAACATGTTCATGTTGGTGCGGCACCTGCGTCAACTTGAGGTAACGAACGGGAGCCCGGTGCGGGATCTCCTCCAGTGCATGGTCTGGCGGCACATGAAGGTGATGCGGGACCCGAAGAGCAAGTGGTACATCTCACGGGAGGAGTACCGGCCCAACTTCTTCCCGACCTACTGCTCGGGGCTCGCCTTCCTGCTGTCCACCGATGTCGTCGTGAGCATGTACAATGCGTCCTTGTCGCTGCCCTTCTTCTGGGTCGACGACTTCTACGTGACGGGGCTGCTGGCGGCACGGATCGGTGTGCAGCACCGCAGTCTCAGCGCCGCCTACAGCGTCAGGGCCAACTACTTTCGGCAGGAGTTCACGGACAAGAAGAAACAGAGGACGCTCGTGTTCGGACACGTCCACGACCTCAACGACTTCGTCGAGGTGTGGCAACAGGTGGTGCAGTACGAAACTCATGCCGGCCACCCATCCACATGACATCGGGCGATCTTTAGGAAGAACCCTTAAGTCTGCTTGACACGTGATGGCTGCGTGACAGTGGACAAACAGTTGCACTGCATAAAGACATTTATCGATTCTTTGTTTCCAGCATTCCTTCAATGGAGGAAACAGTACTTGCGTATGATAATATTTAAGGCTAAAGTCTCCACGGGCTCAGGAAGATGTGAATGTTTCTGTGATTGTGCGTTCGTGATAAGTTAGTTTCTGTTATCCATAAGCATGTTTTTGTGGTCCTTTTTTACTTGAATTGATTCGTGTTTATGTGAAATGTGTTATGGTGGTGAACTTGCAACATTTGACATGATGGGCCTTATGCATCCATCAATCACGTCACAGATTGACACATGTATGCACCACCATATAATGTAACAGACATGCAAGTAGCCTAACAAGAGCGATGGTGTTTCTTAGTTAAGGTCACGCATCTATTAGACTAGTAGATGTTTGTATTTAAAACCGGTTTTAACAAGCAACGTCCGACCAATTTGTCATGCATCGGGACACAAGCCACTCATGTAAAGACACGTTTACTTACAGTTGCAAGGAAGGTCTGGTATTAAGATCCTGTTTCGTTTTCTTTCATTACAATGATTGGTGCTATGATATTCAAATCAAATTTATTGTAACTCATTACAATACATACAATACAATACATACAATACAAATCAAATTAAGACAAATCATATATAATAACATAATGAGCACAACAAGGGAAGAACATTAAATAATGTTATACTCCCTTTTGTATATTTCAATGTAAATATCATTATATTGAAAACAAAAACAGCGTGCAGTTGTAGAATATATAATTGTGGGTGAAAATTATGTTATATATTATCATCATTGTGTAAAATACATTGCTTAAGTATACATTTGTAACTAATTATTGAGTAAGACGTAAACGTAAGTCTTGTGCTGAAATGGTTCCAAATAATAGCACCCTTATTTCATATAGCACAGTCTTATTTCTAAAGTAGCCTTGGGTATATGAATTTGTGCAGATTGTCTTGTGTTATAACTATGGACATCTTGATTAAGTGTAAACATATTTTCAAAGATTGTTGGTAAAAAACCCATCTTGTATTTATACATAAATATTTGTAGTGAATATAAATACAATTGTCTGAAAGTTAAATTTCAACAGAATACTTTTGAATTTGCATGGTTTTGATGTTGGATGCGAGTGCTTGTCTGTATTGGATTACCGGTATTTTGAATTTACAAAATGCATTATTGCACAACATACAAATCATTGTTTCTAGACAACTTTACATACTGTAACATTCAGATTGAGTGTGCCTATCGAGATTGAACCAGTATGAAAAACTGCGTATTTACACATAGCCCGATTTGCTAGTCAACATTTTTGCTTGCTATATTGTTAGTATCACACTGTTGAGTGTGATATTATATTTATATAATGGAATACATGTCTGTGTTGCATCTTTCATGAATACTGCTATTGCTTGATATGATGTTACCTTATTTTGTTTGCATTTTGTCACTGTGTACGGTCAGCTTTGCAGGGTTGATGTACATTCCACTGTATTTGCAGTAGGATTATGACCTATTTGCTGAAATTATAAATACATTAAGTCACAACACTTTGTAGTTATGCCCGTGTGATGTTTACGTGCATGAAGGTCTGTCTAGACAAATGTGTTTTTCTAGACATCTTATATTTGTTTCATTAAGAGAACATACCAATCCGTCTTATTCATGGTTTGCAGAGCATTCCTTGGATTCCTTGGAACAACAATTTAAAACAATCTCAGCTGGTGCACAAACACACTGTGCATTACAAAAAGGCACAACTACGCCTGTTCTTCCTGAGGCAGCTCAGGAGATTCGGCATTGCTCAGGAGATTATGATACGAATCTACCGCGCAATCATTGAAAGTATCCTCACTTTCTCGATTGTAGTGTGGTTTGGCCGCGCCAGTCAGGAGGAGAAATAACGGCTAGAAGTTATCGTGAAGGGCGCATCTAGAATCATTGGGCGCGAGTTGCCATCCATTGAATCTATTTACCATGCTCACTGTGCGCGAAAATCCAAGAGCATTGTACGGGATACTACCCACCCAGCCAACCATTTCTTTGAACTTCTTCCCTCTGACAAGCGCTATAGAAGTATTAAGACAAGGACCACTAGACTTAAAAATAGTTTTATCCACAGGCTGCGAGTGACTTGAACCGCGAGATGCCACGATACAGTTTTCAGTTGGTTTAGATTTTATGTCGCCATGTTAAATTATTTATTATTTTTTTAGTTATTTTTATTATTTATTTATTAACTTGACTACATGTATGTACATACTTTTTAACTGTCGGCCTAGTTTTTATATCGTCAGCTAACTTACTTATACATTTATTTATTTAACTACATGTATACTTTTTAGGTAATGTTCAGACGGTATTAATATTATGTTATCAAGTTCACTTTATGTCAATAGATGTACGACTGTCTTAAAATATGTTGGCAATTGGCCTTGGTTTAAATTTATACTAGTTTTAGCATAGTTTCATAATGTTTCTGATTGTATATTTTGCGTGTGCTTGATGGGGGGCAGGGGGGACAAGCATGTATGTTGACGCCACAACGCCAGGAATTCCTCATACATTTTAAATGCTACTTGGTAATAAACAGTCTGAGCATGCTACTCCCTAACGCTGTTGCTTCAAAACGCGATGAACATGAGTGTCATTTGACCATTGTTTCTGTAGCAGACTATCTCTGGAGCGTAGATTGCAGAGAGATGACTGATATGTTTGTTGGCAGCTCAGCTAACCTCAGAGATAAGACATAAAGGTAGCTGTTAGGTCCACATAACTATATGCAGTATTTAATAAAAAGTTTATTTTAAAGTCAGAAGAATCTCTTATCTTATCACTAACACAAAGCAGTTAAAGAGTTTGGCTGTCATAAAAATACGTCACTACTATGTACAGCTGGTCTTTCGCCTACAGTTGCACCGTATGGGCATTCCTCATAGAGGCAGATATTGAACTGCGTGATCAAGTTTCAAAACAGCGTTCTCATGTTAGAAGATTGCTTCCTCTACATTGGTACTCTAAATAAATAATAGTGTTCTGTAATGTGTTAAACGTAACTTTACAGAAGCTATGTAATCACAATACCTGAGATGATATAGAAAATATTTGTGTTTCAATGACCAACTCACTTCCTGTGTCAAATCGACCAGACTGTGGTCATTGTCAAGACATAATATTCCGATATGCATTTGGAAACCTTTTTAATAGAAAAGTACAATGTTTTACAAAAAATCATTCCTGAATGCTATGTATTTTTTCTTTTCATTGAAATGTTTGTCGTGTGTGTGGCCCGTATGATTGTGTGAGCAAGAGCAGCCGTGAATGCGATGCTGACGAGTAAGGTTCCAACGGAGACAAACCATGTCCAGTCCTTCTGAGCAACAGGCAATGTTAACCGCAACAGCTGTGGGCCAGTCTGCAACAAACACGAAGCATCTGTGTCAGTTCTGCCTTTTTAATACAGCGTATTTGTTCTATAAGCGTACATGCCCTAATTAGCATACACCCCCATTTTAGCAGGACCTAACACAACGACAATGATCTCCAATGTCAATCTTGATTGTTGACTCCATCATTGTAATTTAATTTCTACCATTGTCACGATACATTCAAAACTCAGTGATGAAAAACATCAAAAGGTCAACCTAAATTATCAGATTACAGTGTTCTGGTATCCTTTCGTTCATATGTGGATGCATAAATCGCTTGCCAGTCAGGTCTGATGACGAGGTTCACTTTCGAGAAATTTACGAAATGCTAAGGAACAAACTGGTGGCAGACAAACACCACTATTTCTAGTGCCTATGGATCGCCTACTTCAACAGTTACACCCAGCACTATGGCGCGGAACCAGGCCCCAATCACCACTGTTTCAGATACCTGTATGGTATCTTGTTATTGCCAGTTGCACCACTATTTCTAGTGCCTATGGATCGCCTACTACAACAGTTACATCCAGCACTATGGCGCGGAACCAGGCCCCAATCACCACTGTTTCAGATACCTGTATGGTATCTTGTTATTGCCAGTTGCACCACTATTTCTAGTGCCTATGGATCGCCTACTACAACGGTTACATCCAGCACTATGGCGCGGAACCAGGCCCCAATCACCACTGTTTCAGATACCTGTATGGTATCTTGTTATTGCCAGTTGCACAACTGATTTCATTAATAACAAGTTAAATATTTCTTTGCAAGAATTGGTCCAACTTCATTGAATAATTTAAAAAGAATGCCAAAGCTTTTGAGATACTAATAATTATGTTTATCTATATAGATAGTCAATAGCTTGACAGTACCAATTATATAGGAGGGTGGGGTGGTGGAAGGTGAGAAAAACATGAAAATAATCTCAGATGTACCGTGTTCTGCTCATACCTTGCTCCGCTCGATCTCATAATTTCAGCGGTTTTGATAAAATGTTGCTCTCATCCCTGAATCTATTGGTAATACTGCAGAGGACGTAACTTATGAAACAATCCCTAAACATGCTCTATTGGTAATATTGCGGGGGATGTATGGGTTAGCCGCAAGGCCATTTGATGTTTGGTGAGTTCGCTTGGTTCCTGCTATCAAGACAACCGACTCTGCAAATTTCCTGCTAATTTTAAAATGACCACTCTTGGCTAATTCTGGATCACGGAACAGACAACTTCACTTCAATACATTATTTGTGGAACAAACGATATGGAACTACTTGACTGCATTTTATGACATGAACAGTCTGGACACAAAGAGACAATTACAACAAATTAATGCATATTATTTATTTATTATTGCTGTCAAATGCAGTCACGTTAACTTAGTAAAGCTGCATTGAAAGCTCAGACTGTTTGGGTTAATGTTTTGCAACAGTCGTATTTGAAACCAAATTTACTGTCTGACTTAAAGCAGCTTCACAAATTAGGTTCTTTGATGTCCAAATATATATCACATGATACTTTAAGTTACATTGGCAGTCGATTTAATAACAAGTGCACACTTCTGTTTTCACTTTTGTGTTTTGTCAAAAGAACTGACTTCTTGTGAAAACCATTTGCCAGGCAGTTTAACAGTGTTTAGGATAGTTTATATGATGAGTTCACCAAAACTACATAAAGTTGCAGAATTGTGCATGTTGTTGTGGATACTACTTGATGAGGCATCTTTAAGAATTGCACCAAAAACTTTAAAGAACTACGGTGAGGTAACTCAGGTAAGCGTGGAAGAAACATTTCCTGCTAATTTTAAAGCGTGGAAAAACCAACTCAGGTAAGTGTGGAAGAACCAACTCAGGTAAGCATGGAAGAACCAACCCAGGTAAGTGTGGAAGAACCAACTCAGGTAAGTGTGGATGAACTAACTCGGGTAAGCATGGAAGAACCAACTTGGGTAAGCGTGGAAGAACCAACTCAAGTAAGCGAGGAAGAACCAACTCGGGTAAGTGTGGAAGATCCAACTCAGGTAAGCGTGGAAGAACTAAATCAGGTAAGCGTAGAAGAACTAACTCGGGTAAGTGTAGATGAACTAACTCGGATAAGCGTGGAAGAACTAACTCGGGTAAGTGTGGAAGAACTAACTCAGGTAAGTGTAGAACTAACTCAGGTAAGTGTAGAACTAACTCAGGTAAACGTGGAAGAACTAACTCAGGTAAGTGTAGAAGAACTAACTCAGGTAAGTGTAGAACTAACTCAGGTAAACGTGGAAGAACTAACTCAGGTAAGTGTAGAAGAACTAACTCAAGTAAGTGTAGAAGAACTAACTCAGGTAAGTGTACAAGAGCTAACTCAAGTAAGCACAGAAGAACCAACTCAGGTAAGTGTAGAAGAACTAACTCAGGTAAGTGTGGAAGAACTAACTCAAGTAAGTGTAGAAGAACTAACTCAGGTAAGTGTACAAGAGCTAACTCAAGTAAGCACAGAAGAACCAACTCAGGTAAGTGTAGAACTAACTCAGGTAAACATGGAAGAACTAACTCAGGTAAGTGTAGAAGAACTAACTCAGGGAAGTGTGGAAGAACCAACTCAGATAAGTGTAGAAGAACTAACTCAGGTAAATGTAGAAGAACTAACTCAGGTAAGTGTGGAAGAACTAACTCAAGTAAGTGTAGAAGAACTAACTCAGGTAAGTGTACAAGAGCTAACTCAAGTAAGCACAGAAGAACCAACTCAGGTAAGTGTAGAAGAACTAACTCAGGTAAGTGTGGAAGATCCAACTCAGGTAAGCGTGGAAGAACTAAATCAGGTAAGCGTAGAAGAACTAACTCCGGTAAGTGTAGATGAACTAACTCGGATAAGCGTGGAAGAACTAACTCGGGTAAGTGTGGAAGAACTAACTCAGGTAAGTGTAGAACTAACTCAGGTAAGTGTAGAACTAACTCAGGTAAACGTGGAAGAACTAACTCAAGTAAGTGTAGAAGAACTAACTCAGGTAAGTGTAGAACTAACTCAGGTAAACGTGGAAGAACTAACTCAGGTAAGTGTAGAAGAACTAACTCAAGTAAGTGTAGAAGAACTAACTCAGGTAAGTGTACAAGAGCTAACTCAAGTAAGCACAGAAGAACCAACTCAGGTAAGTGTAGAAGAACTAACTCAGGTAAGTGTGGAAGAACTAACTCAAGTAAGTGTAGAAGAACTAACTCAGGTAAGTGTACAAGAGCTAACTCAAGTAAGCACAGAAGAACCAACTCAGGTAAGTGTAGAACTAACTCAGGTAAACATGGAAGAACTAACTCAGGTAAGTGTAGAAGAACTAACTCAAGTAAGTGTAGAAGAACTAACTCAGGTAAGTGTACAAGAGCTAACTCAAGTAAGCACAGAAGAACCAACTCAGGTAAGTGTAGAAGAACTAACTCAGGTAAGTGTGGAAGAACTAACTCAAGTAAGTGTAGAAGAACTAACTCAGGTAAGTGTACAAGAGCTAACTCAAGTAAGCACAGAAGAACCAACTCAGGTAAGTGTAGAAGAACTAACTCAGGTAAGTGTGGAAGAACCAACTCAGGTAAGTGTAGAAGAACTAACTCAGGTAAGTGTGGAAGAACTAACTCAAGTAAGTGTAGAAGAACTAACTCAGGTAAGTGTACAAGAGCTAACTCAAGTAAGCACAGAAGAACCAACTCAGGTAAGTGTAGAACTAACTCAGGTAAACATGGAAGAACTAACTCAGGTAAGTGTAGAAGAACTAACTCAGGGAAGTGTGGAAGAACCAACTCAGATAAGTGTAGAAGAACTAACTCAGGTAAATGTAGAAATTGTACTGACTGTGTGACACTTGAGGAACGTAGAGTGACATGTGACATCTGGGATCTGGGCGGTCGCAGTTGACACTTCTCTCTCTAATCTACACTCCACTCCAGGCACCGATGCTGGAATAAATTATACAGATTACACACACCTGTCTTCATTACTTAGCAACACCTGTTTCTTGCAATGTCGGCAAGTTCACTGCATAATGAATGGTTACTTCCACATATCATCTGCTGGGTCATGGTTTGAACAAGAAAGTGTATTTTGGCCCCATATTCAGTAGTGATACAGGTGATATCGAGTAACATAGACATATATTCATATTGACAAATACAAATGTCTATGTATATTTTTTGACTGCACCACACAGTGAACTGTGGCTATATATGATGAAGTCATTCTGCATTGGAACAGTAACTATGAAAGTAATACTGTTTAACTGCACAGCCAGAGAAAAATAAAATAGATTACTGATCAAAAGTTGGTGTTTCCCAAAGAGCTCCAGACAGTTTGCAGGTGGACAAGAACTATAAACAGAGGTCATTACCTGAGCATGCAAGTGACACCGCCGGTGACGATAACGTCACATTAACATAGCCGTCGTGGGTAGCTGGTCTGTGGTATCGTAGGTGAAGTGGCAGCATCGCCACTGACTGCAGCAGTGATCCCGAGTGAGACTGATGCCCCAAGTACACCAACTCTGTGTCCACTGGAGACAGATACTCTGGTTGTTCTATGTCCATCTCGCTTGACGTGTAGATCTACAAGACAACACTTATGTATGACACCATTAAAGTATGTAGTCTGTTCCAAGTTGTTCGTGTATTAATTAATATAATGTTCGTAAGACTAAACTGACTGTATTGAAGGCATACTCCCATCAAATTGTGTTTAGTAAGCCCGTAACAACGGTCTCAATTTGAAGGCAAGACCACAGGTGCATGTTCATACAGTAAACAAAACATCCAGTTTCAAATGAGCTTTTATATTGGCAATACGGCTGAGTCGGGCTGAGTTAACTGCTATAATCTTTGATGTTCAACAACGATCACTTTCCCAACACAGCAGACTTCCAGTTAGAAATTACAACTCCTGCTTATTCCGGGTAGACGAACAGACTGTGGTTTAAGAGGTGGTTGGGATCTATCCAAGTGCTTAATCTGAACTAACTATAAACCAGAGCCATGCGACACGTTATTAATATGGCAAATTGGCAATACAATAATTATTATAATGGTTTTAATAGATAACCAATTTACTAATGGCTCACAAATTATTTTGGCTTTGTGGTTATCTTACTATGAGAACCTTGCACCTAGTACTAGATTTCATATGAAAGTGGGAAAAGAATGGTTGAATGGAGCGTTTTCACCACAGAAGTTGCAAAAGAGCTACAACTGTTGAATTTTTGTGTAACTGTACACCTGCAAATAGCCCCAATTTGTATACTATACAATAAAACATAAGATATTACTGTGTGGATATTGTCTTACCTCTGGACCCCCAAATGGTCTCTGCCTGGCGACTTCATACTGATCGACATACACCCCAGCCGGCAGCCGTTCCGTAAGAACCACGCGACATGACACCTGGCTCAATGAAATGTTCTTCGTCGTTATCTTGACAACTGTAGTCATGGTTCTGTATCATGGACAAAATACACCGAGCTGTATTTAAACATATGTTGAACAATTGTGGTGATTACAAATTACAATGTCAAACATTTTGTTGAGCCAGATGTCATGCCATATTGTACTAAAGCAGATCAAATATTGTAAAATCAATATTTTTATCTGCTTTAGTACAATACAGTAATCGGTCTCAACGAAATGTTTGTCACTGTAATTTGTAATCACCACAACTGTTCTCGATACCGGAATACATACATATCTTGAAGGCACAATGTCTGACAAATTCCATTTAATAAACCTAAACAGTGTTTGCAATCTGAATATTTAGACTGCAATGTATTTAAATTGTAAACAAAACATTCACATCCCAGACACGGTCTGTTGGCAACATCGTTGTGCCACATGGGTTAACCCTATGAAATCCACCGTTTGTAGCATTTCTCATTTCAACTTTTTAATCTTAACTTTTTTAACCTTCTAACTTGTTTTTAATTATATTTTAAACCATTTAACTTTTTTTAAATTTAAACCCATGCGCACCCTTACAACTGCGGAGTTATTCCTCGACTGCCGGGGTTTCCACAATAACCCGAAGAAGAAGAACCCCAGGACCCTTTGATGTTTGGTGCATTTATATGGTTTCCACATTCAAGACAGTTCATTCAACTTCCTGCTAATGATTACCACCCGGATGATTCTGGGTAATGAAACAGACGACTTCTCTTCTCCAGCTGTGTTTATACTCTTTATTAATTAATGAAATTGTTCATGTTCTTTTGCATGCCAGCTCTCTTTACACTGTGACATGTCATAGCTAATGGGGGAGAAGATGAAAATAAGCAAATGTTTATTATGTATTATTTTTACGTCCATCTGACCTGGAAGTGAAACCCAACAGTGATAGAATAATCTGCTACTTGATTGTGATGACTCAACGGAAGATAGTAAATCGTGGTTGGGATATAAATTTTTTTGATTATGTCCATTCTACTTAGTATTTTAACTTCTCTTGTATTTTTGCCAGGGAAAGTTACACTGTGCAAGCACTTGCCTCAGTGTGTGACTTTTTTCTGTCAATGTAGAACAAAAAGTCTAAAGATGACACACAGAAGGGACCTAGGCTACAGTATTTTTTCAAACTTTCAAAAAAATAATAAACATCTACTGAGCCTGCTATCCAGTCATAAACTATGTCAGCAGACTATACATGTAAATATATATATATAACATAGACCTTAGAGCAGCGTTGAATAAGCTGAAAAAAGTGTGATGGCCCTAATAACAACATGGATGCCAGAAGCCTGAGAAGGCAACCTTGGGGAAAGTGTCTGTGGGCGTGGGTATATATTAATTAATTGGTGTGTGTGCATTTGTGTGCTTATATACACATATATATATATAAGTATAGGTAGGCTATGTGTGCATGTGTGTGTGATGCCTTGACACAATATCTACTTTATCATTTCATGGTAGCCAAGATTCAAGAAGCTTGATGTAGTAGGAGATGTTTAGTTTGTGTTTAGTTTCTTTGTGAGTTTTTATGATTATCGTTATACTTTAAAGTTACAGGAATGTAATTGTAACTACATTATGTAATTTGTTGAAAATGTAGTAGGCTCTATACATGCGTATACATATTATATACAGTCTATATGTAGTCTGTACTAGTAGGGCCTAGGCTATAACTATGTTACACAGTCACAGGCAGCCACAGACCTTGGGCTTGGCTATACTAGTATAGCCTAGGCTATAGGCCCTATTAGATCGTTCTTAGTATGGACGGGGTTTTAGTAACTGCCATAATTATGACGAATATGAGAAGTGTGAACCGGCGCTTGACAACTGACCTGTCAGACTCTGTCTAGGCTAAGCCTAAGGGCTCCTGTCACTGTCAAGTGTGTGTCACACTCAGTCACACTCAGAGTGTCAGTGACAGTGACGTGTGTCAGGCTGTCAAAAGACAATATAAAAGTCAAAACTAACCTATGAAATCCACCGTTTGTAACATTTCTCATCACGGTACAAGTGTAGAAAATGTCGGGCTTATGTTGTGAAATCACACCATCCAGACAGGACATAAAACCTATAAAATACAAAAACGGCAAATGCATGACCAACATACATATCCTGCTACTGCTCATATTGTCGCCCTCATCCTCGCAGATAAATGTAATATTGAACGTTATAGATATCCAATAACTCCGCCAGAGGACGCCACTGTGTTGTGTTTCTGCGGGATGACAACATGGTTGTGTATGACATAAGTAAATCTAGTTTTTGACGTGTTAATGCTAGCTATTACATTACTTTGTAGAAACATCACGACTACTACGAACTACACGACAATATGGGGAACTTGTTTTTCAAACGAAAAAAAGAATCACGCGTTACGGAACACGATAGGGCAATACTAGTAAGTCATGGGCCCTAGGCTAAGGCTGCCTAAGACCTGTCACTCGGGTCGGGAAGAGTGGCTGCCTACGCTACACTATAGTCTACACTGCAGCCTAAGTGGTCATGTCTCAGTTAGACTTTCAGTTTCGTTACATTTTACGAAAAAGTGCAGAGTTTTTTTAGAAATGATTTTTTTACAAAATTCACATGTTCTGACAAAACTAAGTGCATTTGTGTAGGCAGATTTTCAGGTATTCTTGTAGAAGGTGTTGACTGCAAAATGGTGGATTTCTAGATGATTTTAAGCGGAAGGATATTTGGTAGCGCACCATATAGTTTGACGACAAACATCAGAGCTGGCGTAAGAGGCATCACAGCCTAAAAGCCAGAAGAGGACCTGTAAGAACCTGTAAGAACCTGTAGCAATTTGCCTGACCGTTTGGCGGAGTAATACTTGCCGGCATTCGTAAATATTGACGGGTGTCACACATACAGGCATTTTATGAGAGCTAGATC
The DNA here is from genome assembly GCA_020002185.1 of Paraescarpia echinospica. Classification (NCBI taxonomy): domain Eukaryota; kingdom Metazoa; phylum Annelida; class Polychaeta; order Sabellida; family Siboglinidae; genus Paraescarpia; species Paraescarpia echinospica. The sequence continues at coordinate 24,657,397 of CM034535.1, read as the reverse complement.
AAAATATTAGATTTTGACTAAACTCGACCAGCGTGTCAATGAGATGATGATCACAGCAGGTTAGAAGTTTAAGAATTTGTGTACATCACATTTTCTTATAATCCTACAAAATGCTAACATGGCCAGGGGCATTGGTCACCAGTAGGAAAACTAACAGTGGGCTGACCCCCTGAGGCACTTTCTGTCAGCAGTGGCTATGCCTACACTCCTTCTAGGAGTAGGGCTACTACCAGGGCTAGGCTAACTATGACAAAATAATTAATAAAAAAACTAAGGCACTTGTCTAGTATCCGGTCCCACCTCGATTTCGCTGTTATAACCATGTTTGCTTAAATTTGATACCTCAATGTGTATATTCAATCGTTCCACATAATTCCAGGCATATTTAAGTTTCAAGTTTACGTTATAAAAATATATAGTCAGACTTAGCGCACTTTTGAGGTCTTCCAAACATATAGATTTAACAAGATTGCCACCCAGAGAATTAACTCTAGATGGTAGGTGGACAAGAAAGCCTTTTGGCTTATCGAGAATCCAACCCTTTTATCTATGTGTATCCCGCCCTTCTGAGGTATGTGACAATTTTATTTTTAAACATATTCACACTACTAGCACCCACACAATCAGCAGATAATCTGTTCCAATCATTTACAGTCCTTTGTGAAAATGACTCACTCACGTCGGCCAGTGGGGTCGAACATTAGTGGCTTCAGTCATCCATCTCTAGATCCCTCTGTCTGCCATTGCCGTCTTTAGCTCCTCCGTCTCTAGACCCACATCTTCCTTTAAGCAGTCAATGTAAGTTGCTGCTGGTCTTCCTGCCTTGGTTCTTCCATCTGTCGGTTGCCACAAGATGGTCTTAGATGCCATTTCATTGTTATGTCTGTAGCAGTGTCTGGCAAATCTCAATCGTCTTCTTATTTTATCAATGACTTTACACATTCCACTGTATATTTCTGCTTGTCAAATGCTATTGCCAGTGAAAGTTAAATGCGGCTCGAAGCATTCTTGTATGACATCTATCTAGTTGGAATTGAAGTTACCTTTCCGAATCCCTGAATTATTTTATGGAGCTTTCAGTGTCCTCACGACACCCTCATCAGCGTTGGACTGCTAATTCTCGGTCATCAAGTGACTTCATTGGTGGTCGTCACATGACAGCAGTTCCAAGATCGCGGGAAGGTTCTACCCGGTGTCTCTGTTGATGGCTGGTCGTCTCTCTTTGATCTCTATTGCTTCACTGATTTTCCTTTGCCAGAAGTTGTTTTCTCTGGCGAGCACTGTTGCGTCTTTGGCCGTGATGTTGTGGCCGATTCACTCTATGTTCGCCTACTGCTGTGAGTGGGGCCCTGGTGTTACTGTGTTCTTTAAGTCGGGCTCCCAGAGTACAGCTGGTTTCACCTACGTAGGTCTGATGACAGTCCGGACATGTTATTTCATATATCACTCCACACATGTTGTTCTTGGAGGTTTTGTCCTTGGGGTTCAGTAAAACTATCGATCTCATTTTTTGTAGCAACTGAAACAGCAGCGAGACAAGATGCAGCAGTACCAGAAAAAGACAGAGGTTCAGTTGGAACAGCTGAGACAGGCGGCAAAGCAGCTGCTTGCTAAAGGACGGACAGAGTAAGACCTGTGTCAAAATATGCAACTTCCTTTTCCTCTAATAACCATTGTTCTTCTATAACATTATTTAACATTGTTGAAGACACGGACCAATAATCTGACTTTTTTTTTTTTTTTACAAGTGACGGTATGTGTATGGTTGTGGATTTGTTTACTGATTTTAATAATAACATGCTAAGCTACACATGGATGAACAATGAGAACACTGATAATTTTGATACTTCTGCCATATATGCAAACATAAAATTAATAAACAGTCAGTGTAATAATTACTATTTATGTGGTAACAATCAAAATGTATTATCTTCTCATTTGTTTGACAGCAAAGCGAAGCTTTTGCTTCGGAAGAAGAAATATCAAGATACATTGCTGACTAAAACAGGCCAACAGTTGGACAACATTGAAAAGATGGTAAGTGAAATAACAGTTAAAAAATTCAAATTTTATTTGGAAATGTGCTGGTGATTCAGCTGAAATGTGCTTAAATGAGCTGACAGTGAACTTGACTTTGTACCTATGATGAGCTTCACTTTAGACATTTGATCACTTAAAATCCTACTTTCATTGTCTGATTGTCATGGCACATAACTTCTACATAATTGATGTACATCCATAATGGGACCTACTGCATAGTAACAAGGTCCATTAAGCTTACAAAATGGCTGCTGGATATTCGAATGTTGTACGTTCCACTAAACATTTTGTTGAATTTCTGGCCTGAAATGTTTTTCTTTGCGACAAAGACAGGGAAAAGTTGTGCAAGTAAAAACTGTTTGGGAGAACGATCATGCCACCCTTTTAATGTAATGCATATATATGTAATTTATGTAGACATTGTTGATAAGACAAAGCTTGTTGAAGGTGCCACTCATAATTCTTATTGTGACGTCAATTACTGGATCCATTAATTATGCAACTTACAAAGGAAACAAACACGTGTTTCAGGTCCATGACTTAGAGTTTGCACAGCTGGAAATGACTGTGGTGGAAGGTTTGAAGGCTGGCAATGAAGCTCTGAAGAAACTACATGAGGTACACAAACAGCGTCCTCAGTAATACTGTGCACGTATACACAGATATATGCACACATAATGTGTCAGGCTATTTGCAGTTTTCATTTGTTGATCACTGCTTATTGTGTATGTATGATTCTTCTCATAAAAACTCGGCATGTGTATGTATTGACCAGTTTGCCAATGTAGAACTGTCACATGCTTTTAAATTTAACAACTCTTTGCAGTTGTGTCAACTTTAACATGATTTGTGTTGTGTCTTAACTTATTATCTCCTGGGCAACTGTATAGTGCCTGGTAACTGTATATGTATCCATAAAGGAAATGCCAACACTGTGTAGATAAATGTCCACATTTGCTACCTGAAACTGTAATCTAAAGTTTTATTTAGCTGATAAAGGTCTGCCATTGCAATAAAAATAGGCACATTTAAAAAAAGTTTTACGAAGATCTCACAGGGCACTTTACATAGATCTATAGACATTCTATCCCAGTAAGCCAATGTGCTTCCATGTCAATAATAGTGAGGTTTTTTGCTAATTTGTATTATTTTAATCTTAACATTTTCTACGACTCTCTTCCGTCTTGTATCTTGTACACATGAGAACTTTACCTTCTCTTATCACAGATTTTATCTATAGAAGATGTCGAGAAGATAATGGATGAGACCAGTGAAGCAGTAGAATACCAACGGGTAAGTTCAGCTTGTATGTGGTTGATATACAGAGTTTGTCAGCCAGAAACCTGTCAGCATGTCAGCCAGAAGGTGATGTTGTCATTCAGTTGAGATTGTACAGCCTTAAAGGATGGCATCTAAGCATTGCAAAAATGGTTGCCATGTTGGTTTGTCTTGCAGCCATATTCACTTGATGAAGTGACTTCACTTTAGCCACACTGTAATCGATGAACAAAAACTGTTTCTTCCCATTATGCCATCAATGTCAGATGTATGAACTGAAGCAGTCAAAACTCGTAAGTTTTGTCCGACAGCAAGAAGATTTAAACCATTTCCTCCCAGAAGGGAGCTCAATGTTACTGTGCTATATAAAGTTCCTACATTAATGCACTTTCTGACTCGTATCGTTTTAGAATAAATTTGTAAAGCATCAACATCTAGTATCTCCTATGCTAGCATGCTTGTGCCAGTGTGTTATTTAGTTTGGGTGAAACCATTTGACAGTTATTAATGTTGGTACTGTGCCCAGTAGAACTTCTTCCAATAGGATCAAGCAGGCTCTATCCCTTAAGTATTCACACATTGTGGTTTTGAACATCAGCGAACCAGATTCGTGATGGCTAAACGAACTGAGAGGGTGTGTTAAAACATTCATGTCAGTCATTGCATGTGCTCATGTGTGTTATTATGTTGCAGGAAATTGATGCTATATTGGCTGGAGGACTAACACAAGAAGATGAAGCAGATGTGTTGAACGAACTTGACCAGATTCTACTGGTAACATTTGTAGTTTTCTTTGAAATACATATATCTGCCAAAGTTCTACCATTGACCACCAGTGCATTGGATATATTCATGACATCATTTCCATTAAGGAATGTGAGGGAATTGAGTGTTTGAAAAACAATTTAACAAGATTAAACTATGTACAGTAGAACCTTACTTTAATGCAGCCACCTTGCAATTAAGGTCACCCTGGGACAGCCCCAAATTTTTTTGTAACAGCAAAGTATAGGAAATTAATCCCGCTAATACAGTCACCTCGTTATTCAGGTCATTTTTGCCCAGTCCCAAGGGTGACCTTAATAGTGAGGTTCTACTGTACTGATAGTATATCTCATCATCATCATTGTGCAGTCGTAGTGTCCCGTTGTTGGCTGAAGGCCTCAGCATGTCGTTTCCAAATTAATGTCTTGCGCTATCCTCTGCCAGATGGTGCCCTTCTTGTACCCGTCTACCATAGTTCGTCTCTCCAACGTCTCACCGCTCTTCCTCTAGATCGTTTCCCTTCGTAAGGTCTCCAGGTTATGATACGTGATGTACATCAGTTATCTCGCGGTCTGCTGATGTGCCCTGCCCAGGTCCACTTCTGTCTTCTGATTTGTTCTATCATGTCTATGACCTTTGTCTTCTCTCTTACCCATATGTTTGTTTTTTCTCCCGAAGTGTGATGTTTAACATTCTTCTTTCCATCTTTGTTTGTGCGGCTGCTAGCTTGTTCTTTGCCTGTATATATATATATATTATTAATCAGTGACATGTGTTATGTTCATGGAGTACAACTGGAGTAAAACTGTGGAATGTATTACGGATGTGTTTGTGATTAGCATGTTGAAATTGCCGTTTACTCACACATTTAACATTAGTTACAACTGCCAATGTCTCGTCTTGCAGGAGTCGATGCCAGCTGCATCCAAAACAGTAGAGGAAGAGGCTGTAAACTTACCGGATGTACCACAAGACAGAATAAAAGGTTGGTGTCCTCAGGAAGTAGGAAACTAGCTAGGCTTTAAATGGTTGGTATTACAGAAACTGTAGTCCACATTTATAAATATGCATGCCTTTTGTAGCAAAGACCACATTATTGTAAGCGACCTCTAGAGCTAGACACTAGTTTGTTTCACATTAGCCTTTATTTTATTTCATTGAGGCAATGAACACAGGCCACTAAAACAAAGTAACTTATGTTAGAATGATGATTTTGCTAGATGCATGTTTGAAGACGTTTCACGAGAAAACACTACTGAACTATGAGGAAGAATAACTTATTATAGTTATAGCTGAAGAATTGTACCCTTTACTTGTGTTAGAAGTCTTATCACATTATAGAGCATCATACTTTTTTGTGTGAATTAACATTAGCGTACAATCCAGACGTATTGAAACAGATCCTATGGTGTCTTTTGTAATTACATAGCATTTGCATACCAACACAATTATGCTGGGTTTTTTGTAGAGAAAACACCAGAACGAATTGCAGTAGAAGCAACATGACAACTGCACTCGAAGAGACGGTTGGAGGTCTGAAATCATCACATTCTGTGTGGTTTATATGTATTATGTGGGGATCCTCTGAGCCATAGTTAGAGAGGAGTTCCGCTGAAGATTGAGGCTCAAGTATCACATGCTTTCACACAATCATAATGCATATTTTGTAGATCATTTGCAATGGTCGTAAACAGATCGCTTACGTGTGCGTAGAAGCAGATTTAGACATTTGTTATTGAAAGTGTATTGTGTACAGATTTCTAATTTTACCTAAAGAATAGATTGTATTTATAATTGTTTTTGGCACCATTTGTGTTGCCCTTTAGACAGAAGCATAACTCATGTATTCATATTGTCTGATGGTACACTCGCTTGTCATCACAATCAGCATGTGTTTAAGATAATTTTCCCAATTGTATACATTGCTTCTAAATGCAACCTTTGATTATGTCATCATTGATAAGACACTTTTGCTTATTCGACTTCAGCATGAGTCAATAAGCCATGTTTCCATTGTATTCTTTATATTTTTGAGAAAAATATATCGGCAGTAATATTATGAAATTGCAATATTGCAAACCTGTAGTCGTGCTTTAGTCCAAATATCAATGCCATGTCTGGAGGCATGTCCCTCTGCAACGACTTTTACCTAAATGTGACCCTATTGGGAGTCGAGGCTATGGACATGGATTGTGGTGTATTGCTCTGCAGAAAGCTTATACACACAGCGGCCTTTAAATTTGTATTATCTTTGAAATTAACCAATAACTGACCATGTTGTTCACTTGTAATTATATTACATTTGCTCGCCTGGGATGAAATTGAATGTAGAGTACCACAGAAATAATTTAGTGTTCCAAAGACACATTGACATTTGTGTAATTCATGGTGTGAATACTAATTATGTTTGCATCAAATTTACCAATATGTTCAGTATTTTATCATGGAAAAGAATTACAATTTGCTTTGTTTTACTATTTAAAACGCTGGCAGTAAATAGTTAACGAAACACTGTGCTAGATCATCTTAATGTACTACCTGGTTACACTCTGTCATTTCAGCTGCTACTATCATAATGTTATTCTGCATGAAAGTTGTAAACTATTGGTGTGTCAAATGTCATAACTCGGTGATAAATTCGTCGATGGGAAATAATGTGTATATCATTAGTGTCTGGCCTGATTGAAATATAATAATGTAAGTTAAAATTAATAAATTATTGAAATTAATCATTGTTGTTGAGAAACTAAGTCACTCGTCGATTGGCCATTACAAGACTCGACAACCGACGCCACTGTAGGTACAGTTTAATGAGGATAGTCTTTCATTTGGTGTAATGGAATTCGTTCTAGGTAATTGTTCCTGGGCTAGTGTTACCTTCAACTCAGGCTTGAAGGCATCTAAAAGTGTTCATAAAAACTAATAATTTACAACTACAATTAAGAATATTATATCAGTAGTTTACTAGAAAAATCTCGTTGAAAAAAAAAAAAAAAAGTTGTTTGGACAGCGCCATTTTCATAGAAAAGCAGATGTCAAGAGTTATCTGGTCGCGGAAATACTAGTATTGTTTATCATGCTCGGTAAACCAATTTATTGCGGCCAATATGTTATGTTAGCATTTGTATTGCTATGTTCTCAGCTGATTATGCAGAGAACATAGCAATGCAATAAACTGACCAGTAAGGTTGCTACGGGCAAGATGTCAGCCTCCATGATACCAGACATTTTATTAAAATCTTCCACTTTGAGTTCGAGTTTACCCCAACGTAACAATGTTGACTGTAGTTCTAAATGGTTAGTTTGTGTAAACTGTTTTAGGTACACAAGACACAAAATTGCCTTGTTTGCCTTTAAATAATTAATTTTAACGCCGATAAAGGATCTTGTATCTAGTTATATTTTCGTAAAGCCAATGACAGTTTTATTTATTACAAGGGACTGCTGCATGGGGGGAGGGGTACTGTTAATTTGTTTCGCCACCGCGACGCCATAACTGGCATAAGCTTATTGTAACCTAAACGGGGGCACATTCCAAAGGTCTGGGACTAGGGAGCACGGTAACAGGGGCCATTGGAAAATGTCTGGTTGGCATGCCAAAGGTCTAGGGGGCACATGCCCCAGGCCCCCTTGGATCCGCCTATGCCTTAGGTCTAGGCTAGCGTAGCCTTAGCCTTACTACAACTTATATAAAATGGACGTACACGTTCTAAACCTACTACTACGCACACGTAGGTACACGTTCTAAAAACTGGCCCCTAGACCTAGTAAAGCCTAAAGCCAAGGGCTACGTGTTGTTACTTTTCAAGTCGGCATCTCTGATTGCGAATATTTATTTTAAGATTTGTGCAAAATTAGGATGTCGCTATGCAACTCATTACAAGCAATATTTATATAAATAAACCACTCTTTATTAAACACAAACAATGCATGCTCCCTGGGAGGAACATTATTGCTCTTCACGAAAACGTAAGCATCGCTCGAAAATAGACAATTTTACAAGTACATTAATTTGGTATTAGATACATATTTATAATGACAGTTCGCAAAGTAATGCATTCTGAATACTTACACATTAATACTTCTGAATACATATACTAATTATAAAGCTTTGCGTAGTCTAGTTACGCAAACTGTAGTCGTAGAGTCAAATCAATAACACCAACTCCGAATCTGACACGAATGACGTCAGTTTTGTTGTTCTGTTGTTAGCATTATCAAAAATGTTCCTTGTGGGATCAAAATATAATTGATAATTACTATAGACATCTCAGTATGATGCCAATCTATTCTGTTTCACCATACACCATGGGATAATTGCATAAGCAGCGCTGGATTTACGAATGCGACATGATTTTTTTACAAAACAAACGCCATCAAAACGATGCCGTCGACGCCTTGTTTGCGTGATTCTCGCTTACTTTAGGCTTAGCGCATGTCACGTGTGGTTGGATCAGTCAGTTGACTTGTAATTATATATTTGCTTTATTATTATTATCATTCACGTCTGCAATGCAGGAGAAAACGGACACTTGTCGTTGCACTTACATTTGTCCTTGCTACACATGCACATTTTTTGTTGTTGAAATCCGTGAGATACATCAGCGGTTCAGCACCACTGACGTCACAAGACGGAGGGGGGGGGGGCGTGCAGTTGGATATATTTCGCGAGGAATTCAGCATGTCAGCATATATATATATATATATATATAGCACACACACACACACACACACACACACACACACACACACACACACACACACACACACACACACACACACACACACACACACACACACACACACACACACACACACATCCTGGAATATACTTGACTCTATACTCCCTGACCAGTTTCTGCCATCAAAACTGCTCTGCTAGTAGTCTTATATATTCATTACAGAAGTATATGATACAGGCTGGCAGTGATTAAATTAATGATGTTTTAGATAGGCACACGTACTGGACTGTTGAAGTCTTTGGAATGTAGGCTACCTATAGTAGGCTTTATATGTGGTATGATTCAACAAGGCGGAACAACACGCCGGCATGCTTCTATGGTCTAGGGCTGGATGGGTGTAGTTTCCACATTCCCGAAAATAGGTCATAGTACTTGGAAACAGGACGTAAGATAACACGTCATTCGTCATGCCAGTGCTGTAATTTGGGACTTGACAATTAAATGCTTGTCTATAAAACGTAGCAGCGAAGTCGGTTGCTTCGGAAAGTGACTACGTGTTATACACTTGTATATTATAAAACAGAATGTGGGTTGATCTCTGTTTGTTTGTTTGTTTATTTGCTTGCATCCATGTACGTGCCGCATAACTCCGCCAGTTTAAGGGGCGGATCCAGAAAGAGAGTCAAGAAAACGGTTGTGAATAAAATGCGTCGGATTTCAGTGCAATATAATCTCGTTAAATGATATAGATGGAGGCTGCTTTAAACAGAACGTATTAATAGGTGTCTTTTGACGCTGTGCAACGCCGAACTGCTAATTTCTGATAAATTTGTGTTTTGTACATATAATCTCTCTTTGAAGATATTTGACTCAACAACGTATACCACAGCTATTTCGAGTATTCCTCTTTAGAACTCAAACTGCACTTCCCTCTTACGGCGCTCCCCAACACCGCCAACAAAAGACACCGCATGTCATTGAGGCGTGTCCTCGTCGGCTTTCAATATACAACGACGTTTTGTAATAAATTCCATGTAACTGGTTGTGCATGCATGGTTGTTATAGACATCGTTATCTACCAAGAATGCATCGTGCGACGTCAAATTACACAGTGCAAGTACAGGGTTTCTATCAAAATGGTACGGCAATGTATAAGTGGTAAAAGTGTACAGATTGATTTCTGTTTTCATGAGTGTATGTATGCAAGACATATACCGATAGTTTACAATTTTATATAATGCAAAGCCAAAGGTGTACTCATGACCTATCATTACCATGAGTCATAGCAGGCACCTGTATCTGCCAGGATTCAACCTAGCGGAACGGCACACCGACCACTGAGTTGTGTAACCCGTCCATACATTAGTATGCACCATCTATTATAGTTCTACTTTCCCGGAAAATAGGTCACGCTGATCGGAAACACGATTATCACGATAACAACCAGCATGGCGTCACTCGCGTACCCAAGTTTGGACTTTGACTAGGAGCGAAAATGACGCTGCGCAGCCGGTGGCAGCGGAAAATGACTGAATAAACAAACAAAATGTTAGACCTATACGTAGTATCGTGTTGATATATATGACTCAATAATGAACGCTATTGTTATTTAGAGCGTTTTTTGTGTGTGCGTGCGTTTGCGTGTGACTCTGTGTGTGTGTGACTCTGTGAGTGTGTGTGTATGTGCGCGTACCTTTGTGTGCGCGCGCGTGTGTGTGTGTGTTTGCGTGTGACTCTGTGTGTGTGTGTGTGTGTTTGTGTGTGACTCTGTGAGTGTATGTGTGTGTGTGTGTGTGCGCGTACCTTTGTGTGTGCGTGTGTGTGTATGTGTGTGTGACTATGTGTGTGTGCGCGTGTGTGTGTGTATGTGTGTGTGACTATGTGGGTGTGCACGAGTGAATCTATGTTTGTAACCAATATAATTACATTCCATGGTACCAAAATTGAATTTAGATTCATTTGAGAAAAGTCGTTCTGCGTTTACATTTATGTGAATTTTCTTTGTGTTGTTGTTAAAGTGTGCAAATTACTTTCCTGCCAAAATTGTATTCCCAATTAAAATCTTCGTTTCCGTTAGTCTCCTCTATTAGTATCCCACTTAATATTATGGAACCGAGTGCACGTTATACATTGCGCAACATGGGTTTTAGCTAAAGTACGGTCTTTCTGCAAAATTACCCTCGGGTGGAACAAATCTACTCCTACTCTTTAGACTCTAAAAGAGCCATATCTAATCACTGAGAATACCATTTCTGAAATTTGTTCTCAATGGAAAACAACCAATAATGCTCAGAATGTTGTTCTCCGTGGTCGTGATTTGATCTCCTTTCGTTAACATGTGGCAAACAAGGTATTCAGCAATACTTAGTAGGCATTCCTTTACACATGGTCCTGCATCGATTGTATTGTTATATATCTTTATCATGTGAGTACGCAGCGAGATCCGTAAGCCTACCAAACACACGAGTAAAGTCGAAGTTCAAAATAACACCGATAACACGCTCCTAAACAGTAACTCATTAGGGTCTAGTTCGCGTTAAACGGTACACTTAAATATGATTAATACGTCTGCAGTAAAACCGCATAGCATGGGATGGTAAGACTATTAAGTCGACGTGGTTGATTTCAGAGTTCTTCGACCACATGCAGGCTACAGGAAACTATCGGGAAGAAAACACGTTTGGTGTTTACGAGGCGTCACCGCCAGTTATGAGTTCACCGGACCAAGAAGCGTGTAATGTGAAATCGCAGATCGAATGTATAAAGGTGTTCGTCAAAGAACTGCAGGCAGCAGCAGATGACTATTCAAAGGAGGTCAACCGAAACTACGAACCTGGCAGCTGGCAGGAGGAATGTGCGGCCAAACTAAAGACCGCTAGGGATATACTGGACGTTCTGGTCAGGTTTCTCGAAACGCCAGGAGGACAGGATGTCACCGAGCAAGTACTGGCCATGTTGACGCTCAAGATCAAAACCTTTGCCGAACTTCTTGGTCCAGTGATGGCGTCGTTTTGTATCTCTGTTTACATGTGCTATGCTGACGCGCGCTTACACAAGTCTAACCTGTTGCGCTTTAGCGAAGACATCAGATGCATCAACTTGCAATTGGAACGGCTGAAGCAGCTCATGCCGGGGCTGACGAATATGATCGCAGAGGCTGGTGAACAGCTAAAAGCATTTATACAGGTTTGTAGCAACATGTTGCAAATGTTTAGTGAAATTTTAATAAAAATCGGTCGGTTGGTTTGCTTGATTCAGTTTAGAGTAGAGCCTATGCTCATTTCTAAATATACGAGTTTTATTTTATTAATGGAATAGTTATCACCGAATCAGTAGAAGTGGCTGACTGCCCTACATTACAAACATGATTTATGACAGAACACTAATAAAGTATGTGGGTTATATATATTATATGCATGGAGGTATTCCGTTCCTTTCACTATACATCCTGTCATGGTTGTAGTAAGTATCCCGATGTTGTATGCTACAACAGACCCGCCACGAAGACGGAATGCGGGAAGAACCTAACGACCTGATGACGCTCTTCCTCAAGATATCCGTTGAGATGGACATCGCCAGCAATCGACTGCGCGCGGCCGAGAGCTGCCTGGTGAAGGTGGGTTAAATCAACAGTTATACAACTGGCACATTCCGCCAAGAAAATCGCGTATTCAAGTAACAAAAAGAACTACAACAACAGCAGATTACAACGCCGACGATGATGTGCTTATTTGATTTACTTGGACACTGTAAACAGGTAGTTCAGTAATAATAATCTCAATAATACAAGAAACAAGTCTTTGTGCCAGTATTCTCAGTGACGCAATAAAACCCGAGTATTATGCATTCTTATGACTGGTGTAGGACATACCATGCTGATCGAAATCGTCAACAGGTGGATTGATGTGCTAAGACGCTAAGCTTACATTTTTTTTTTTCAATATGTAGATTAATTATTTAAATAATTATTTAAAACAGTAAGACGCCACTGTCGTTAGATTACCATAATTATTTGAGCATACATACTAATGAATTGAATATATCTTGCACCCAGGTTCAGCGTGACATCGCCAACTACAAACGCGACACGCTCGTTGTCAAATGTCTGTTGACGGTCGGTGTGTGTACGGTGTCGGCGACACTCGCCCGCTACACAGACGTGCTCACTTGGCGGACAGCGGCCATCGTGTCAACGGCGTCTGTGGTTCCTCTCATACACGCCCACCTCTCGCTCAGCGTCGACATCAACGATCTACTTGTGAAGATCCGGGAGCGGGCGCATGCGCAGGGCTTGATTCGGTGCGAGCTAGAGGACCTCGAACGTCGCCTGCGCGTGCTCGAGAAGAGCCGCATTCCGCCGAGACGTGGCGCTAGTGGGCCGCGGTATGCCTCCGGCCGCTGTCACAGCCAAAGCCTTCCTATCGGCGCAAGGGCGGTGGGGTTCCCGGTGTCCCTATAGACGGTGCTGGGTAGGAGAGTTTATCAACTGCCATACTAGCTAGGTTTTCACATAACCAATATTCTGAAGTCGTGATTATTTACACCGCATGACCGCAGGCGCGTAGCCTAAGTTCTACATATTCTGGTAGTCCACTTCAGCACATCAGTTTCGTTGGCAAGCGTGACACAGCAATTCCGCTCTTTGGGATAATTCAGATAGTCAAATTCGATGGTTATTTATTGTATCATTTAATGTTTGATTAACAACGCTTAAATTCGGTTAAACATACTTCTGACGAATCAAATTACACAACGCCCCTCCCAACGTGCATAATAACCATCTGGTGCTAGTTTAGAAATTTTTTGTCATGCCCCAGTGTTAATATAATAACCTCTAGAAATTGAAAATAATTGTCGTCCTCCAATTTAATATATACACTTCATCAATAACCAAACAAAACTCTTCTATGGATGATACTGCTTCAAAACTCAACGTTAGAGAGTGCTTAGAGAGATCTGGACCATTCATGGGCACACAAGAGAAGAGCGAGGGAGTTCAAATCTTCATTTAGGGCAAAGGAGTGATGTCGATAAATAAATCAATGATGTTCCCACACATCCCCCCACCTGCAAAAAGGAGAAGAAAGGTGTTGACACATAATTATCAGTGCAAACATGAACATAAAATACGCGTACATTCAGAGTCATCTATGCAGACGGGTGGAAACTAGCATAAACCTACAGGATCTAATTTCTGGTGCACAAACTGAGTTATCTCTGACATAGTGATCGTACATATCCATATCTACTTCAGTTATGTGCATTGTTGAACAGTGCATACGGACTGATGTTATGGTTTAACTTTTCACTAGTTATAAGAGGATGCATTGTACATGATACTACTATTATAATAGTAGTATTATGAGTAATATTGCATTGCTAGGTTCTGTGCGCTTCAATTATGGAGCAGTAGAAATGACGCAGGTGTTATTGACGAGCGCGTTATGGAATGAGCCATAAGCCAACAGTTTTGGCAGACTAGGAATATTTATTGTTGACGATCTATTTTTTATGCATGGGTTTTCTGTGAGATATGAGAATATTGTTGAGTGTTTTGGTAATATGGTGGTATTGTTCTCATAACTGACTCTGTGTATGTACATTAACTTAATGTGAGTAAATTTGCAGCGTTCACTGCGTTTTGCCGTGCATAATTTTTACGTCACCACATTGTCATTCATGAATACATCTATAACACGTTGCTGTAGGGAAGGATGTGTAATTCGTGTCATCGGGTTAATAATACCGTCGCAGTGGCTAAGAACTGACCTGTCTGGGTGATATTTGGAATCTGAAAGATTAGTAGAGCCACACCCCGAAAATAACTATCCCATTATGCAAATTAAGATGTCACTAAGGTAATGTGTATCCACTGGTCGTATCAGTGGTATTTGTTAATATGTGTATTCCTCACCAGGTATGAGCCAACATTCTATTAGCTTTAAGGTTAATAAGATATTTCCCCTGTCGTTCAAAGAGCCAACGTTTCATGCATGCAAAACAATTTGGCATTGGCTAAACTTAAAAAACAACGAAAATCAAGCAGCGAGAACGTCTTGCAAGCAAAGGAACCTTAGGGGATGTTCACATAAATTGGGCACCACCTATCGAGTGGAACATATATCAATGCACGTTGATGCTATTGTGGATATCACATTCGTACAGCTTGATGGGTAATGGGGTAATGTATTGGCAACCGTGTCACGTCAGTTGAATCCGGTGGGTATTGGCTGTGGTTTTGGAAGCCTATTTGATCGCTCAACAGCGCAAATCCCCCATCATGTACTGATAGGATGTGTGGTGGCTTGTACCAATACGAAAATCATTAATTTTTTTCTGGACTTTGAGAACATACGTGATTGCACCTTAGGGGGTATTTATGTGACTGCATCTTAGGGGGTACTTATGTGACTGCACCTTAGGGAGTACGTGTGTGAATGCACCTTAGGGGATACTACTACTTGTGTGACTGCACCTTAGGGGGTACGAATTACCCATCCTTCCCTTCTTGTTAAAACTTCGTGTCATTGAACTTTGAATTGAACTTTTATTGAACGAACAAGAATACTTCAGATGTAAATAAACGACAGTATAGTACAACAATGAATTATATTTTTAATCGTGTACATCGAGACGCTTTTAGTGTTACAGCGCGTTAGTTATAACTTTTGTGTTTGCTAATAGTTACATAAATGATTTGACTGAAACCCCGGGAGATACAGCATCAGCAGCAGCTGCCGCAGCAGCAGCATCAACAACAGCAGCTGCTGTAGCAGCAGTAATGTGCACCTGTATTATGTTGTTGTCGTTGTTGTAGTTATTGTGGTTGTTGAATAAACTGTCATTGATTCATTCCTGTCATCTCCTGGATGCATATGAGAAAATATAGCATTATAAATGGGAAACAAAACATTTCAGAGACAACCAGACGGAGTCGTAAAACTTGAGGCAGTTGCATGCAAGATAGACACGAATGGAGACGTATCGTGGAGACCATTCATAGGTCCTGTGTTCCGGACGATTAGATGAGACGAGAAGGCGTTCATACGACAAAGACCAGGCAGTTAGGTGCACATGGATAGTTATATACAGAACTCCCTCTCTTAAGCGGCTCCTCACCAAAGACCGCCTGGCAAAAGCGACTAGTTATTTTCGTTGCGTTAAACGTATAATTAAAACAAATCCTTACACAGGTCACCCCCTTAACGCGACCAGCGGCCGGCTTTCCAGGTGTTTTACCCCTCTGCAACGACGAAAATTGCTTTTTACGACACATACTTTCCCATGGTGCTTGTCCTGCATACGGGCTAAGCACATACGTAATATATTTCGAATACGTTACGCAAAAAAGTATATTAAACAGTTTCCCAATCGCAATAACAATAATTTCGAACCTCGATGCTCTCAGTTACAGCCACCCCCCGTCTTCCGATGTCACCAGTCGAGGCGAGACAGCGGAAAAGCTAAGTTACGGCGCTGCGGTGAACATTTTCTACGCCATTTGGTCGGTCGCCAGTGGAGGTTTTTGTGCTCCTCTAGACTACCCTCTCTGGACACGCCCCTGCATGACCCTATTATGTAACATTACACCTACTAACAGTACACAACATGGACTTTTGATATTGCTGTTTATTATTGGTTATGCATACATATATTCGACATGTGAACTACGAGTCAATATACAGACTTACAACGAATATAATATGGGTGTGTGCATAATGAGGGTGGGAGTCTTTCGATCACAGTCGAGGAGGCTGTACAGACCAGTGTCACGAAGCGTTATAAGAGGCGGGGACCACACAGACGTTCAGAAGTAGCGTTAGGTGTAGCCACTTACCCGTCCATCCGTAGCTATATACACCAGACCTACAGCTGGTCACATAAACGATGTTTCATAATGTATGTTAGAACCGCGTTCTTCGAATACAGCTCATAACCGTGTTACCCACATGTTATGTGTACCTCGCAATGGGTGGTGGAAATTTACAGTGTGCCAGAAAGACAGACTATACGTCACCAGTGTGTTTCCATTACAAATACAAGAGGGACCTGGTCAGGCGTGACGGGACCCGGGTCAGCGCGCGACTAGCTTCGGAACCTACAATGCGACACGTGATTGAATCATACGCAAGGCGAAGCGTAATACAATAACATAAGCTATATTGCTAACAAGACATGCACTCGCCACCAAGCTATATTGCTAACAAGACATGCACTCGCCACCATAGCCCTGTTGTGATATCCAAAACACTGTGACAATGTGCATTATTACCAGTCTCACTCGCTAGACGGCGTCATTGGAGCGAAGATATTGGAAAAAAAAAAAAAAAAGCAAATTGTGTAACAATACATGGTGTGAAACTGTGGAATATGTTAGATGATAAAATAAAGACCTCTAACAGTATTACTACCTTTAAGAAGTTATATAGAAATAAAATCTATTAAAAGTACACATTATTACTGTAATGTTGTAATCATATCATGACATTTGTGTATTTCTAAAGTGTGTATTAATTACTGACACAAATTTAGTGAAATCGTTAAATCTACTAACAGTATTGTACAAATATTGTTATTCTTCCTATTTTTTATATTGGTATAAGATGGTAGTTATTAATGCATCGCATGTTACAAAAGGGATGGGGACATTGTTTAATAAGTATAACACTTCAACTGTCTCCATTTCCACAATTGTAAAATATTGTTATAAACACATGTGCCAGTTGATTGTGGAAATAAACATTCATTCATTCATGTAGTCAACAATGCCAACACCTGCCACAGACATGTTTCTCAATGCCCCGGGGAATAACTAAATATAGCACGTACTCTGTTCACCGCGCTGAGCCCGGTTAGTGGGCTGGTCACGAGTCAATGGGCGTTAGATTCAGGTTAGTGTGTCACGCAGGCAGTCGGGACTTAGCAGCGTGGTTATTATTTGGAACCAAACGCGTGTTTTTGCGTGGTTTTAATACAATTACAAAAGTGACGACATCAGAGCAGTGACTCACCATTTAAGCTATAAGCTCCAGACGGCATGCGGACAAGGAAGTCTTTGTCTTATCGAGAGTCCAACAATTTTCCACTTACGTATAACCCGCCCTCGCCAGTTAGCTGTCAATTTTATTTTTGAACATATTCACACTGCTAGCATTATGAGATAATTTGTTCCAGTCATTTATTGTCCTCTGAGATAATTAGTACTTTCTTATATCCAACCTACACCGTTCCTTAACTAATGCTGCATTGTGCCCTCTGGTTACACTGCCTACTTTCAGTTTGAAGAAAATATTTCTATCAATATCCTCATAACAATTCAATATCTTAAAAACTTCTATTTGGTTTCCTCTTAGTCTCCTAGTATCTGGTGTTGTCAACCCACATTCTCATAAAAGTCTTTCATAACCATGATTTTTCAGTTCAGGAATCCGCTTAGTTGCTCTTCGTTGCACACTTTCTTGCTTATCTATGTCCAGGATTTCTTATGATATGGCTTCCATGCTTGTATACAATATTCCAAATGTGGCCAGCTAACTAATGCTTTGTACAGTGGTAAATTAGCTGTTTCTCCTGATATGTGATATTTCTCCTAATAAGCCCTAGGAGATACTAGGCTATATTTGGCGGAGATAGATCGTTGAAATTGGTGGTGTATCAAAGTTCATAAACAAGTGGAATTACTGATTGATAAGTATTATTCTTGCCTTAATATCATTCATAAAGTAGCAGTAAACATATATTGAGTAGCAGTTGTGCTTAAAGTTAATTAGATAAAGTATTTTAGGACACTTTAGTCTAGTGAGTGATAATAGGGTACGTTAGCCTACGGCTACGATAAGTTTGTAAACAAGATTTAACAAACCTCGTTATGTGGTAGAATATATAGGTGATAAAGTAACAACCATAAACTACCTACATAAGATAATATATGTGTAAGTCAGTACCTGCTAGACATTTTGATAAGGTAGCTTTGTTGTTAAAATTAAGCATTTGCGATAACCGGGCGAACTAAGTTTATGTAGCTAGTGTCTCTCTTATTCGCTAGGGCGCTGTATAACCTAAATAAATAAGGCAGTCTAGCGTACGCAATCTTACGTAAAGTGTAACATTTGTGCACAGAAAACAGTCTTCTTAAAGACTACATAGACAGTGAATAGTGTAAACACAGTTGACAAAACTATTTTAAATAGCTAATTAGATTATTATTATTAAATAAATTCTGATATGGCGCCTTGCAAGCGGCAAGTCAAGGCAAAGAGACACTTGGTGTGCGACGACTGCCACAGTTGGGTAGATTTTGCCCTATCCGGCTGTACGAAGTCATGGACAGAAACCAAGGAAGAGGGATTCACCTTTCAGTGCGTGGGGTGTTGGAAGGTGAAATGTCTGGAGAAAGAGGTAGCTAGGTTGGTAGATATTGTGAAGGGGATGGAGATGAGAATCAGCAAGGAGACAGATGGAATGGAGAGAGACGACAGGGATAAAGTTGGGAATACTGTGAGACTGAAGGAGCAGAGTAGTGGCAACAAGACCGAGGAAAGGAGACTGAGAGGAGGGAAGGTGATCGGAGGGGAAGAAAGTGGAGGATCGACGGCAGGAAATGTGACAGGTGTGAAGGTGGCAGGAAAGAAAGTGACCGTAGAGAAAGAGGTAGGAGGGAAAAAGAGACGGGAGAGGAGAGAAGGAAATGCAATGGGAGGAAAGATGACGGGAGGAAAGGAAGTGAGAGTACATGTGACAGAAGAGAAGTCGGGAGGGACGATGACAGGAAGAAAGGTGACAAGAGAAACAGCGTCAGGAAAGAATGGAACGGACGAGATTGTGACGGGAGAGCAGAAGACAGGGGAACAAGATTACAACCAGACAGATGCAAACCGTAGAAAGAGCTACTCTGAGGCAGTGATTGAGGGGGCAATGAGGAAAGAGAGGGTGTTTATGGGCGATTCGATTATGAGAAAGACAGATAAGACTCTAAGCGAGGGGGAGGACGTCGTTGTTTGTCTACCGGGGGCTAGGATAGAACATGTAACTGAAAGGGTAGAGAAGGTACTGGGGCATGGCAAGGGAGGGTCTATACTAGTACATGTAGGGACAAATAACGCAGAGAGGGAGGGAACAACTGGGATAGTTCAGAAGTACAGACAGTTAGTGAAGAAGTTAAAGAAGACAAGAGTAGAACAGATTATCCTCTCAGGAATTTTGCCAGTAATGGGAGGAAGGGGGCCGACATATAGAAACTGCAAGAGGATGGCGATCAACGCACTAGTTGAGCAGATGTGTAAAGAAGAGGGGGTGGGATTCGTAGATTTATGGGGATACTTTGTTGGGAGGGAAGATATGTACATGAGAGATGGCCTTCATCTAAGTGGAAAGGGGGCAGCAGTTTTCTCAGAGAACTTGCTGCAATCTGTTGACAGTGGGACAGGCTGCATCTATTTAAACTAGATTCGCAGGGGGGATTCACAGAGAAGCCTGAAACTGGAGGCATAGATAAAGACAGCAGAAATAAATCGGCAAAGAACAGCCTGGAAAACTGTTCTGAATCAGGATATAAATGCATTTGTTTAAATGCAAGGAGCATAGTAAACAAAAGAAGTGAACTAAACATTATGGTAGAAGATATTGACCCTCACATAATAGGTATAACCGAATCGTGGGCCACCACTGATATATCAGATGCCGAATTGGGACTAACAGGATATGTAATGTTTAGGAAAGATAGAATAGGAAGAAAGGGAGGTGGAGTTATTTTATATATTAAAGAATATATCCAGGCTTATGAAATAAAATTAGAAAGAGAAGAAGATTGCGAAGAAGCTGTTTGGTGTAACATAGTTACAGGAAACTCAACGTTAACAGTTGGGTTAGTTTATCGAAGTCCAAACATAAGCATAGAAGAGAATGAAAAAATACAAAACGCTATAAGGGAAGTAAGCAAACGGAACTGTATTATTATGGGGGACTTTAACCATGGGCATATACAATGGAAATCTCTACAGAGTATGGGGAGTGAGGACCACAAGTTTTTAGTTTTAGTACAAGATAGTTTCCTTTCTCAACATGTGCTAGAACCAACCAGGGGAGAGAATGTGTTAGACTTAGTTTTGTCCTCACAGAAAGAATTAGTTGACAATGTCAAGATATGTGAGCCACTGGGGAGTAGTGATCACAACCAGATACATTTTACCATCAAAGTAAAATCAGAAAGGAATAGTAAAAAGCAGTATAGGAGAAATTTCCACAAAGGAAGGTATAAGGACATGAGGAAATATTTAGCAAAGATAGACTGGAATAACACACTGAAGAATAAGACAGCAACCGAATGCTGGAATATCTTAAATAGTGAAATTAAGTGCATAGTCGATAAATTTGTACCTTTCAAAAAACAAGGGAAACGGTCTAAAAAGAAACACTTATCGAAAGAAGCCATTAGAAAAATTAAGTATAAACAAATGATGTGGAAGTCATATAGATGTACTGGAAATGATGAAGACTACAACATTTATAAAGAAGCACTTAATCAAGCTACAGCTGAAATTAGAAATTCAAAGAGAAGCTATGAAAAAAAAATTAGCTAGTAATATAAAACATGACAGTAAGAGTTTTTATGCGTATATTCGAAGCAAACAGAAAGTTCAGGATAAGGTCGGTCCTCTAGAAGATAGTGCTGGAAATACAATATCAGAGGGATTCTTAATGGCAGAAGACCTGAATGAGTATTTTAGTTCAGTGTTTACCAGGGAAGATATTAGTTCACTGCCAGTACCAGAGGCTAAGTTCAAGGGGGCAGATTCAGACTATTTAGGACAGTTAGTTGTAACCTCGGAAATGGTAGCTAAGAAAATAAGGGCCATGAAGGATAATAAATCACCTGGAGTGGACGGGATTCCGCCCAAACTACTATTGGAAATTGTAGAACAAATTAGCGTACCGCTTGCAACAGTTTTCAATTTGTCATTAGAAGAGGGAGTGGTTCCTTTAGAATGGAAAGAGGCAAACATTATACCGTTATTTAAAAAGGTTCGAGAAACAAGTCAGAGAACTATAGACCAGTGAGTTTAACATCAGTGATTTGCAAATTATTAGAAAGACTAATTAAAGATCACATGGTGGATTTTCTTGTTAAACATAACTTGATAAACCCATCTCAACATGGGTTTTTAAAAGCGAGGTCATGCTTAACAAATATGTTATGTTTTTTGGAAGACATCACTAGGTGGGTAGATGAGGGATCACCAGTAGATATCATCTATTTAGATTTTCAAAAAGCTTTCGACAAAGTACCACATCAAAGATTACTCCTTAAGCTAAAGGCCCATGGCATAGGAAATGGTATAATAAACTGGATAGAAAAATGGCTGAATGACAGAAGACAACGTGTAGTAGTTGATGGGGAGGCTTCAAACTGGAAATCGGTATTGAGTGGGGTACCACAGGGATCAGTACTAGGACCTATATTATTCTTAATATATATCAACGATTTGGACGATGATATAACAAGCAAGGTGTTAAAATTTGCGGATGATACAAAAGTGTTTAGAAGGATTAAAAGTGATGGAGACAGACAGCATTTACAAGATGATCTTGATAGGTTGATCAAATGGTCTGAAAAGTGGCAAATGCTGTTCAATTTTGGGAAATGTAAATGCCTCCACACAGGTCATGGGAATGAAGAGGTAAAATATAAAATGGGGGTACTGTTCTAAGTACTACTGTAAAAGAAAAGGACTTAGGGTTAACCATTAGTGCTGATATGAAGGTGTCAGAGCAGTGCGGAATTGCAGCTTCAAAGGGAAATCAAATCCTTGGATTAATTAGGCGAAATATAGAGTATAAGAAAAAAGAATTAATAGTACCGCTGTACAAAACAATAGTGAGGCCTCATTTAGAATATTGTATACAAGCATGGAGGCCATATCGCAAGAAGGACATAGATATGCTAGAAAGAGTACAGAGGAGAGCGACTAAAATGATACCAAAACTGAGGGATCTTAGTTATGAAAAACGCCTAAAAGAATGTGGTTTAACAACATTAGAGACCAGGATATTGAGAGGAGATCACATAGAAGTGTTTAAAATATTGAATGGTTATGAAAATATTGATAGAAACATTTTTTTCTCAGTTAAGAAAGATAGAAGGACCAGAGGACATGAAGCTACATTAGTAAAGGAGCAGTGTAGATTAGATATAAGAAAGTTCTCATTCTCACAAAGGACTGTAAATGAATGGAACAGATTATCTCCTGATTGTGTTGGTGCTAGTAACGTGAATATGTTTAAAAATAAAATCGACACACACCTTAAAATGGCGGGATACATGTAGATAAAAACTATTGGACTCTCGATAAGCCAAAAGGCTTCCTTGTCCACCTGCCATCCAGAGTAATTTTCTGGATGGCAATCTTGTTAAATCTTGTTAAATCTAAATCTATTTGATTACCCCTTGAAGCAGCAATTCCACAGTGCTCCGAAACTTTCATGTCAGCACTAACTGTTACTCCTAAATTCTTTTCTTTTACAGTTTTATCTAATATATTATCCCTCATTATGTATCATGTTTTTTATTCTTTGTTCACATTTCCGAGTCCTATGTGGATGCATTTACACTTCTCAAAATTGAATAACATTTGCCATTTTTCAGACCATTTGACCAATTTGGCTAGATCATCCTGTAAAGTGTGTTTATCTGCATATGTTTTAACTGTTCTGAACACTTTTGTATCGTTTGCGAATTTAAGTACTTTGCTTGATATAGCATCATTCAAATCACTTATATATATCAAGAATAATATAGGTCCCAACACCCACCCCTGTGGCACTCCACTCAAAACTGGTTTCCAGTTTGAAATCTCCCCCTTTACTATTACACTCTGTCTTCTGTCTGACAACCATGTCTGTGTCCAACTGATCACACCATCCTCTGTGCCATGGGCACATCGTTTAAATAACAATGTTTGATGTGGCACTTTATCAAATGCTTTCTGAAAATCTAAGTAGACAACATCCACTGGTGACCCATCATCTTCATACTTTGTAATTTCTTCTAAAACATATGAGATTGGTTAGACAAGACCTAGTTTTTATGAACCCATGTTGAGATTCATTTATTAATTTGTGTTTTACAAGGAATACCACCATGTGGTCTCTAATAAGCGTTTTTAATAATTTGCATAAAACTGATGTTAAGCTCACTGGTATGTAATTCTCTGTCTTGCTCATCGATCTCTTTTTTTAATAATGGTGTAACGTTTGCTTCTTTCCATTCTAGTGGAACGATTCCCTCTTCAAGTGACAAGTTAAAGAATATAGCAAGAGGTGAAGCAGTGTATTGTTTTGGGAACGCATTTGATGGATTTCAACGGGTCAGAAATATAGTCAGCATCACTGAACACTATTTTCACAACATTTATTCTGAAGCAATAGTTTCCTTTTAACGCTGGGTTTTTTCCAGAAGCTAGAACCATAGAAACGTATGATGTCACGCTGCAGTGAAGCTCTAATATAAAAGGTCGAACAGTCACCGCCTTCTGCAAAACACGTCCGACGAGGATTTGATGAAGGTGAATGGTGATTAAAACAATCAAACGACAACCGACAGTTACAGTGCAAGAAACGACGGCATATACGGGAGTGTTATTACCACTGGCGGCTATACGGGGGTGTTATTACCACTGGCGGCTACACATATGGCGGCTTACTTGGATTGTTCGCCGGACGATACTGACGAGTTGACAGGTATCTCAGTTGTTTTCTTCCTATTGTAAACTCGCGTGTTCCAACCGCTTGACCGTCCAAATGTGAATTGACGAACAGCATTTGATTTATTACAATTTGATCATTATCAATTTAATTTGAATGCTTCCTTTCGAAATTAATATAATGTGCTTGCCTACATTATATGCTGAACGATAAGTCGATACCGTCATGAGCGGGCCTCTCGCCAACGGCCACCGGTCAACTACGGCAAAATTTCCGTTGCTGTTTTATCGCCCAGCTTTTCAAGCATTTTTGTATATTCAGCAAGGTTACAGACCGTCGAACCGCGGGGGTAAAATCATACGCGTAACACTCAATGCATTAGAATAGCCATGGCATAAACATACTCACTCAATAGTATTGTATGGCTCTGTATGTGTGTGTGCGTTGGTGCGTGCGTGCTTGCGTGCGTGTGTGAGTGAGTGTG
>CM034535.1:24600649-24631449 GCA_020002185.1 Paraescarpia echinospica | reverse complement strand
AATTTGTTCTCAATGGAAAACAACCAATAATGCTCAGAATGTTGTTCTCCGTGGTCGTGATTTGATCTCCTTTCGTTAACATGTGGCAAACAAGGTATTCAGCAATACTTAGTAGGCATTCCTTTACACATGGTCCTGCATCGATTGTATTGTTATATATCTTTATCATGTGAGTACGCAGCGAGATCCGTAAGCCTACCAAACACACGAGTAAAGTCGAAGTTCAAAATAACACCGATAACACGCTCCTAAACAGTAACTCATTAGGGTCTAGTTCGCGTTAAACGGTACACTTAAATATGATTAATACGTCTGCAGTAAAACCGCATAGCATGGGATGGTAAGACTATTAAGTCGACGTGGTTGATTTCAGAGTTCTTCGACCACATGCAGGCTACAGGAAACTATCGGGAAGAAAACACGTTTGGTGTTTACGAGGCGTCACCGCCAGTTATGAGTTCACCGGACCAAGAAGCGTGTAATGTGAAATCGCAGATCGAATGTATAAAGGTGTTCGTCAAAGAACTGCAGGCAGCAGCAGATGACTATTCAAAGGAGGTCAACCGAAACTACGAACCTGGCAGCTGGCAGGAGGAATGTGCGGCCAAACTAAAGACCGCTAGGGATATACTGGACGTTCTGGTCAGGTTTCTCGAAACGCCAGGAGGACAGGATGTCACCGAGCAAGTACTGGCCATGTTGACGCTCAAGATCAAAACCTTTGCCGAACTTCTTGGTCCAGTGATGGCGTCGTTTTGTATCTCTGTTTACATGTGCTATGCTGACGCGCGCTTACACAAGTCTAACCTGTTGCGCTTTAGCGAAGACATCAGATGCATCAACTTGCAATTGGAACGGCTGAAGCAGCTCATGCCGGGGCTGACGAATATGATCGCAGAGGCTGGTGAACAGCTAAAAGCATGTATACAGGTTTGTAGCAACGTGTTGCAAATGTTTAGTGAAATTTTAATAAAAAGTCATCGGTCGGTTGGTTTGCTTGATTCAGTTTAGAGTAGAGCCTATGCTCATTTCTAAATATACGAGTTTTATTTTATTAATGGAATAGTTATCACCGATGCCCTACATTACAAACGTGATTTATGACAGAACACTAATAAAGTATGTCGGTTATATATATTATATGCATGGAGGTATTCCGTTCCTTTCACTATACATCCTGTCATGGTTGTAGTAAGTATCCCGATGTTGTATGCTACAACAGACCCGCCACGAAGACGGAATGCGGGAAGAACCTAACGACCTGACGACGCTCTTCCTCAAGATATCCGTTGAGATGGACATCGCCAGCAATCGACTGCGCGCGGCCGAGAGCTGCCTGGTGAAGGTGGGTTAAATCAACAGTTATACAACTGGCACATTCCGCCAAGAAAATCGCGTATTCAAGTAACAAAAAGAACTACAACAACAGCAGATTACAACGCCGACGATGATGTGCTTATTTGATTTACTTGGACACTGTAAACAGGTAGTTCAGTAATAATAATCTCAATACAAGAAACAAGTCTTTGTGCCAGTATTCTCAGTGACGCAATAAAACCCGAGTATTATGCATTCTTATGACTGGTGTAGGACATACCATGCTGATCGAAATCGTCAACAGGTGGATTGATGTGCTAAGACGCTAAGCTTACATTTTTGTTTTTCAATATGTAGATTAATTATTTAAATAATTATTTAAAACAGTAAGACGCCACTGTCGTTAGATTACCATAATTATTTGAGCATACATAATAATGAATTGAATATATCTTGCACCCAGGTTCAGCGTGACATCGCCAACTACAAACGCGACACGCTCGTTGTCAAATGTCTGTTGACGGTCGGTGTGTGTACGGTGTCGGCGACACTCGCCCGCTACACAGACGTGCTCACTTGGCGGACAGCGGCCATCGTGTCAACGGCGTCTGTGGTTCCTCTCATGCACGCCCACCTCTCGCTCAGCGTCGACATCAACGATCTACTTGTGAAGATCCGGGAGCGGGCGCATGCGCAGGGTTTGATTCGGTGCGAGCTAGAGGATCTCGAACGTCGCCTGCGCGTGCTCGAGAAGAGCCGCATTCCGCCGAGACGTGGCGGTAGTGGGCCGCGGTATGCCTCCGGCCGCTGTCACAGCCAAAGCCTTCCTATCGGCGCAAGGGCGGTGGGATTCCCGGTGTCCCTATAGACGGTGCTGGGTAGGAGAGTTTATCAACTGCCATACTAGCTAGGTTTTCACATAACCAATATTCTGAAGTCGTGATTATTTACACCGCATGACCGCAGGCGCGTAGCCTAAGTTCTACATATTCTGGTGGTCCACTTCAGCACATCAGTTTCGTTGGCAAGCGTGACACAGCAATTCCGCTCTTTGGGATAATTCAGATAGTCAAATTCGATGGTTATTTATTGTATCATTTAATGTTTGATTAACAACGCTTAAATTCGGTTAAACATACTTCTGACGAATCAAATTACACAACGCCCCTCCCAACGTGCATAATAGCCATCTGGTGCTAGTTTAGAAATTTTTTGTCATGCCCCAGTGTTAATATAATAACCTCTAGAAATTGAAAATAATTGTCGTCCTCCAATTTAATATATACACTTCATCAATAACCAAACAAAACTCTTCTATGGATGATACTGCTTCAAAACTCAACGTTAGAGAGTGCTTAGAGAGACCTGGACCATTCATGGGCACACAAGAGAAGAGCGAGGGAGTTCAAATCTTCATTTAGGGCAAAGGAGTGATGTCGATAAATAAATCAATGATGTTCCCACACATCCCTCCACCCGCAAAAAGGAGAAGAAAGGTGTTGACACATAATTATCAGTGCAAACATGAACATGAAATACGCGTACATTCAGAGTCATCTATGCAGACGGGTGGAAACTAGCATAAACCTACAGGATCTAATTTCTGGTGCACAAACTGAGTTAACTCTGACATAGTGATCGTACATATCCATATCTACTTCAGTTATGTGCATTGTTGAACAGTGCATACGGACTGATGTTATGGTTTAACTTTTCACTAGTTATAAGAGGATGCATTGTACATGATACTACTATTATAATAGTAGTATTATGAGTAATATTGCATTGCTAGGTTCTGTGCGCCTCAATTATGGAGCAGTAGAAATGACGCAGGTGTTATCGACGAGCGCGTTATGGAATGAGCCATAAGCCAACAGTTTTGGCAGACTAGGAATATTTATTGTTGACGATCTATTTTTTATGCATGGGTTTTCTGTGAGATATGAGAATATTGTTGAGTGTTTTGGTAATATGGTGGTATTGTTCTCATAACTGACTGTGTATGTACATTAACTTAATGTTGTGAGTCAATTTGCAGCGTTCACTGCGTTTTGCCGTGCATAATTTTTACGTCACCACGTTGTCATTCATGAATACATCTATAACACGTTGCTGTAGGGTAGGATGTGTCATTCGTGTCATCGGGTTAATAATACCGTCGCAGTGGCTAAGAACTGACCTGTCTGGGTGATATTTGGAATATGAAAGATTAGTAGAGCCACACCCCGAAGATAACTATACCATTATGCAAATTAAGATGTCACTAAGGTAATGTGTATCCACTGGTCGTATCAGTGGTATTTGTTAATATGTGTATTCCTCACCAGGTATGAGCCAAAATTCTATTAGCTTTAAGGTTAATAAGATATTTCCCCTGTCGTTCAAAGAGCCAACGTTTCATGCATGCAAAACAATTTGGCATTGGCTAAACTTAAAAAACAACGAAAATCAAGCAGCGAGAACGTCTTGCAAGCAAAGGAACCTTAGGGGATGTTCACATAAATTGGGCACCACCTATCGAGTGGAACATATATCAATGCACGTTGATGCTATTGTGGATATTACATTCGTACAGCTTGATGGGTAATGGGGTAATGTATTGGCAACCGTGTCACGTCAGTTGAATCCGGTGGGTATTGGCTGTGGTTTTGGAAGCCTTTTTGATCGCTCAACATCGCAAATCCCCCATCACGTACTGATAGGATGCGTGGTGGCTTGTACCAATACGAAAATCATTAAGTTTTTTCTGGACTTTGAGAACTTACGTGATTGCACCTTAGGGGGTATTTATGTGACTGCACCTTAGGGGGTACTTATGTGACTGCACCTTAGGGAGTACGTGTGTGAATGCACCTTAGGGGATACTACTACTTGTGTGACTGCACCTTAGGGGGTACGAATTACCCATCCTTCCCTTCTTGTTAAAACTTCGTGTCATTGAACTTTGAATTGAACTTTTATTGAACGAACAAGAATACTTCAGATGTAAATAAACGACAGTATAGTACAACAATGAATTATATTTTTAATCGTGTACATCGAGACGCTTTTAGTGTTACAGCGCGTTAGTTATAACTTTTGTGTTTGCTAATAGTTACATAAATGATTTGACGGAAACCCCGGGAGATACAGCATCAGCAGCAGCTGCCGCAGAAGCAGCATCAACAACAGCAGCTGCTGTAGCAGCAGTAATGTGCACCTGTATTATGTTGTTGTCGTTGTTGTAGTTATTGTGGTTGTTGAATAAACTGTCATTGATTCATTCCTGTTATCTCCTGGATGCATATGAGAAAATAGAGCATTATAAATGGGAAACAAAACTTTTCAGAGACAACCAGACGGAGTCGTAAAACTTGAGGCAGTTACATGCAAGATAGACACGAATGGAGACGTATCGTGGAGACCATTCATAGGTCCTGTGTTCCGGACGATTAGATGAGACGAGAAGGCGTTCATACGACAAAGACCATGCAGTTAGGTGCACATGGATAGTTATATACAGAACTCCCTCTCTTAAGCGGCTCCTCACCAAAGACCGCCTGGCAAAAGCGACTAGTTATTTTCGTTGCGTTAAACGTATAATTAAAACAAATCCTTACACAGGTCACCCCCTTAACGCGACCAGCGGCCGGCTTTCCAGGTGTTTTACCCCTCTGCAACGACGAAAATTGCTTTTTACGACACATACTTTCCCATGGTGCTTGTCCTGCATACGGGCTAAGCACTTACATAATATATTTCGAATACGTTACGCAAAAAAGTATGTTAAACAGTTTCCCAATCGCAATAACAATAATTTCGAACCTCGATGCTCTCAGTTACAGCCACCCCCCGTCTTCCGATGTCACCAGTCGAGGCGAGACAGCGGAAAAGCTAAGTTACGGCGCTGCGGTGAACATTTTCTACGCCATTTGGTCGGTCGCCAGTGGAGGTTTTTGTGCTCCTCTAGACTACCCTCTCTGGACACGCCCCTGCATGACCCTATTATGTAACATTACACCTACTAACAGTACACAACATGGACTTTTGATATTGCTGTTTATTATTGGCTATGCATACATATATTCGACATGTGAACTACGAGTCAATATAGAGACTTACAACGAATATAATATGGGTGTGTGCATAATGAGGGTGGGAGTCTTTCGATCACAGTCGAGGAGGCTGTACAGACCAGTGTCACGAAGCGTTATAAGAGGCGGGGACCACACAGACGTTCAGAAGTAGCGTTAGGTGTAGCCACTTACCCGTTCATCTGTAGCCATATACACCAGACCTACAGCTGGTCACATAAACGATGTTTCATAATGTATGTTAGAACCGCGTTCTTCGAATACAGCTCATAACCGTGTTACCCACATGTTATGTGTACCTCGCAATGGGTGGTGGAAATTTACAGTGTGCCAGAAAGACAGACTATACGTCACCAGTGTGTTTCCATTACAAATACAAGAGGGACCTGGTCAGGCGTGACGGGACCCGGGTCAGCGCGCGACTAGCTTCGGAACCTACAATGTGACACGTGATTGAATCATACGCAAGGCGAATACAATACAATAACATAAGCTATATTGCTAACAAGACATGCACTCGCCACCATAGCCCTGTTGTGATATCCAAAACACTGTGACAATGTGCATTATTACCAGTCTCACTCGCTAGACGGCGTCATTGGAGCGAAGATATTCTGTTTACAAAACGTGTTATCAACAATACTAATAAGAATAACTAAATATATCCACTTACCCGAATAGTTCATCTATTGCCATATACATTATACCTATATAGCCGGTCACACAATAGAATTAAGTTTCTAAATTTATGTTGGAACCGCGTCCTTCGAATGCAGCTCTTAACTGTGTGTTACCTACAGTTTATGTGTACCTGACAATGGGTGTTTGAAAACTATTGGGTGTTTGAAAACTACATTGTGCAAGAAAGACAGATTATACGTCACCAGTGAGTTTCTGCTACACATACAACAGGGATCTGGTCAGGCTTGACGGGACCCGGGTCAGCGCGCGACTAGCTTAGGGACCTACAATGTGATACGTGATTGACCCCCAGCAAACAATAACGTAAGCTATATTGCCAACAAGACATGCACTCGCCACCATAAGCCTGTTGTGATATCCAAAACACTGTGACAATGTGCATTATTACCAGTCTCACTCGCTAGACGGCGTCATTGCAGCGAAGATGTTTTGTTTGCAAAACATCATTCAAATGTGTTATTTATGGAACTGCGAGTTTTAAAGGTATTTGATTTGATTGAACTGAAAACAGCTTTGATAATGTGTAAGGCTCACAAGAGGTGTTTACCTAAAAATCTACAAAATATGTTCAAGATAAGCTTGGGCTCAGCCTATATCGCTCGCCAAAGTAAAAATATAAGGCAAGTTTTTGCAAGAACAATAAAAAAAGCAAATTGTGTAACAATACATGGTGTGAAACTGTGGAATATGTTAGATGATAAAATAAAGACTTCTAACAGTATTACTACCTTTAAGAAGTTATATAGAAATAAAATCTATTAAAAGTACACATTATTACTGTAATGTTGTAATCATATCATGACATTTGTGTATTTCTAAAGTGTGTATTAATTACTGACACAAATTTAGTGAAATCGTTAAATCTACTAACAGTGTTGTACAAATATTGTTATTCTTCCTATTTTTTATATTGGTATAAGATGGTAGTTATTAATGCATCGCATGTTACAAAAGGGATGGGGACATTGTTTAATAAGTATAACACTTCAACTGTCTCCATTTCCACAATTGTAAAATATTGTTATAAACACATGTACAGTTGATTGTGGAAATAAACATTCATTCATTCATGTAGTCAACAATGCCAACACCTGCCACAGACATGTTTCTCAATGCCCCGGGGAATAACTAAATATAGCACGTACTCTGTTCACTCCGCTGAGCCCGGTTAGTGGGCTGGTCACGAGTCAGTGAGCGTTAGATTCAGGTTAGTGTGTCACGCAGGCAGTCGGGAC
This sequence comes from Paraescarpia echinospica, assembly GCA_020002185.1. Lineage (NCBI taxonomy): Eukaryota > Metazoa > Annelida > Polychaeta > Sabellida > Siboglinidae > Paraescarpia > Paraescarpia echinospica. The sequence goes on along the minus strand of CM034535.1, from coordinate 24,624,122 downwards.
TTAGCAGCGTGGTTGTTATTTGGAACCAAACGCGTGTTTTTGCGTGGTTTTAATACAATTACAAAAGTGACGACATCAGAGCAGTGACTCACCATTTAAGCTATAAGCTCCAGACGGCATGTGGACAAGGAAGTCTTTGTCTTATCGAGAGTCCAACAATTTTCCACTTACGTATAACCCGCCCTCGCCAGTTAGCTGTCAATTTTATTTTTGAACATATTCACACTGCTAGCATTAACACAATCATGAGATAATTTGTTCCAGTCATTTATTGTCCTCTGAGATAATTAGTACTTTCTTATATCCAACCTACACCGTTCCTTAACTAATGCTGCATTGTGCCCTCTGGTTACACTGCCTACTTTCAGTTTGAAGAAAATATTTCTATCAATATCCTCATAACAATTCAATATCTTAAAAACTTCTATTTGGTTTCCTCTTAGTCTCCTAGTATCTGGTGTTGTCAACCCACATTCTCATAAAAGTCTTTCATAACCATGATTTTTCAGTTCAGGAATCCGCTTAGTTGCTCTTCGTTGCACACTTTCTTGCTTATCTATGTCCAGGACTTCTTATGATATGGCTTCCATGCTTGTATACAATATTCCAAATTTGGCCAGCTAACTAATGCTTTGTACAGTGGTAAATTAGCTGTTTCTCCTGATATGTGATATTTCTCCTAATAAGCCCTAGTATTTGATTACCCCTTGAAGCAGCAATTCCACAGTGCTCCGAAACTTTCATGTCAGCACTAACTGTTACTCCTAAATTCTTTTCTTTTACAGTTTTATCTAATATATTATCCCTCATTATGTATCATGTTTTTTATTCTTTGTTCACATTTCCGAGTCCTATGTGGATGCATTTACACTTCTCAAAATTGAATAACATTTGCCATTTTTCAGACCATTTGACCAATTTGGCTAGATCATCCTGTAAAGTGTGTTTATCTGCATCTGTTTTAACTGTTCTGAACACTTTTGTATCGTTTGCGAATTTAAGTACTTTGCTTGATATAGCATCATTCAAATCACTTATATATATCAAGAATAATATAGGTCCCAACACCCACCCCTGTGGCACTCCACTCAAAACTGGTTTCCAGTTTGAAATCTCCCCCTCTACTATTACACTCTGTCTTCTGTCTGACAACCATGTTTGTATCCAACTGATCACACCATCCTCTGTGCCATGGGCACATCGTTTAAATAACAATCTTTGATGTTGCACTTTATCAAATGCTTTCTGAAAATCTAAGTAGACAACATCCACTGGTGACCCATCATCTTCATACTTTGTAATTTCTTCTAAAACATATGAGATTGGTTAGACAAGACCTAGTTTTTGTGAACCCATGTTGAGATTCATTTATTAATTTGTGTTTTACAAGGAATTCCACCATGTGGTCTCTAATAAGCGTTTTAAATAATTTGCATAAAACTGATGTTAAGCTCACTGGTCTGTAATTCTCTGTCTTGCTCATCGATCTCTTTTTTAAAAAATGGTGTAACGTTTGCTTCTTTCCATTCTAATGGAACGATTCCCTCTTCAAGTGACAAGTTAAAGAATATAGCAAGAGGTGAAGCAGTGTATTGTTTTGGGAACGCATTTGATGGATTTCAACGGGTCAGAAATATAGTCAGCATCACTGAACACTATTTTCACAACATTTATTCTGAAGCAATTGTTTCCTTTTAACGCTGGTTTTTTTCCAGAAGCTAGAACCATAGAAACGTATGATGTCACGCTGCAGTGAAGCTCTAATATAAAAGGTCGAACAGTCACCGCCTTCTGCAAAACACGTCCGACGAGGATTTGATGAAGGTGAATGGTGATTAAAACAATCAAACGACAACCGACAGTTACAGTGCAAGAAACGACGGCATATACGGGAGTGTTATTACCACTGGCGGCTATACGGGGGTGTTATTACCACTGGCGGCTACACATATGGCGGCTTACTTGGATTGTTCGCCGGACGATACTGACGAGTTGACAGGTATCTCAGTTGTTTTCTTTCTATTGTAAACTCGCGTGTTCCAACCGCTTGACCGTCCAAATGTGAATTGACGAACAGCATTTGATTTATTACAATTTGATCATTATCAATTTAATTTGAATGCTTCCTTTCGAAATGAATATAATGTGCTTGCCTACATTATATGCTGAACGATAAGTCGATACCGTCATGAGCGGGCCTCTCGCCAACGGCCACCGGTCAACTACGGCAAAATTTCCGTTGCTGTTTTATCGCCCAGCTTTTTAAGCATTTTTGTATATTCAGCAAGGTTACAGACCGTCGAACCGCGGGGGTAAAATCATACGCGTAACACTCAATGCATTAGAATAGCCATGGCATAAACATACTCACTCAATAGTATTGTATGGCTCTGTATGTGTGTGTGCGTTGGTTCGTGCGTGCTTGCGTGCGTGTGTGAGTGTATGTGTGAGTGTGTGCGCGTACGCGCGTGCGTGCGTATTACGGACACAGATGGTCAAGAATGCGCACACACGCACGTGCCGCCCACACATCAAGTCAGTGATTATTCTCACGTCATAGCTATTCTGATGCATGCGGATATGACATTCCATTAAAAACATTCAAATTAAATTGGTGTTTGTTGATTTCTGACTACGGATAAAGATGATAAAATAATTACGGCACAAAACATACATACGCACGCACGTGCGCTCGCGCGCACACACTCACACACCGCAACACACCACACACTCACACACACGCACGCAAGCGCACACAAGCACACACACACAAGCAAGTGCATGAGTTTGTGCGTGTGTGTGTGTGCATCCACGTGCACTAGCGCCACACCAAGCGTGGTTATAGCAATGCATTAATATGGTTACTCCCCGAGTTAACCATTTCCATTCCATCGGGTTTTGTCGTGTGCACGTATTCGTGCATTGTTTCCTATTGTGTGTATTTCTTTAGCGTGATGTTCGATTAGTAGGTGACTCAGCAGCACACAATAGGATTACGTAGACGCCGAGGTGGAAATGACTCGTTGCTAACGGTGCATTGCTAACGTCATCTCTATTATAAACATACTTTGTCATGCTTGAAAGACTCTTGCAGTCAGTAACATTGTTAATGGAAGAGTGTAGTGTTATATGATTGTGATTTGCATGTATGTATATGTCTGTGGTGTAGTTCTTTCTTTGAACGCATATTTGTTGACTCTGAAATAAAATTATACTGATTGGTACATTTGCGTAGAACAGTGATACATATTTGTGGCATCCACTGTTTCACGGCACTTGCTGGTTTTAAAATCTACTTTTACGAAGTTTCAATCCCATATACCTCTTCTGGTTTGTTGAATATGTAGGTGGAATAAGTACACATTGCTTGCCGTACATAAAGGTATATTGATATTAAATCAAATTAAATCAAGCTTACTTAATATCAAGTTTACGGTAGTACACTTTTTCAAGCTATAACCCATGACTAACGCCGTAGCCGGAAGTAGACATATTTATAAATAACACAATAATTATGTTAGATGACATTTTTCATACAAATTATTATATGTAGCGTTATTCATGCGAGACAGCGAAATAATTGCACACGTAATCAGAAAAATCCACAGACCGTGTCCGATTACGTGTGCCACTATGCCAGCTGTCGCAAAGGTACCTGTCGATGTTTATTACATACTCCAATGAATAAATTTAGCCAATTCAATCTCAAATAAATGTTGAGAGTTATGTTCTTTATCACCGCAGTTGGTTGCAATGCTGGTTGATAACAATTGAATGTTGATCGCATAAACGCGTCATTACGTAAAAAAATAATGTCGGTCATAGTTCAACATCTGTGATCATGAAATCACAACTGCACGGCCGTATTGCATAGAGCGTATTGCACTGAGCAACGGTCTGAACAAACAAACCAACATCACGTAACCACGATATACCTACTTTAGAGATTAAACTATTTAAAATACGCAAAGTAGTTATTGTCAGATAACCGTTGTGATATACATATAAGACTTGACATTTATGCGTTTCTTGATGTGTTTATGGTATTTTGATACCGTCTCAAGTTTGCTCAAATTGGTAGAATGACAAAGGATCGTTCGTTCGCTTCAGAGTCAGAGACTAGGTGGACGTTTGTCGACTCGAGGCTTCTTATTTGACTAATAGAACATTGCTCAATCAACTTGGCTGTTTTCAGATTTCTTTGACATCATGGAGACAACAGCACAATCTTTGCAAGACAATAGAGGTGATGTGTACGATATGTCAGCATCGTCTACGGGCATACAGGACCCAGATGCATGTAATCTAAAATCGCAGATGGAATGCGTAAAATTGTTCGTCAAAGAACTCCAGGCAGTGGCAGACGAATACTCAATGGAGGTAAATCGAAACTACGAACCTGGCAGCTGGCAAGAGGAATGTTCAACCAAATTGAAGACGGCATGGTCTATACTGAGTATTCTGGTGAAGTTTCTCGACACGCCAGAAGGACAAACTGCCTTTGAGATTAGCAAGAAGCAACTGGCAAAGTTGATGCAAGGCATCAAACTGTTTGCCGAGCTTCTCGGACCGGTGATGGCGTCGTTTTGCATCTCTGTTTACTTGTGCCGTGCTGACGTGCGCTTACACGAGTCAGTCATGAAGTCGTTTACCGAAGATATCAAACTGGTCGACTCGCATTTGGAACGATTGAAGCATATCATGCCAAGACTGACGAAAATGATCGCCGAAGCCGGCGAACAGCTTAAAGCGTTCATTCAGGTTTGTAGGGCGAGTGCCCGGTGTGAACAGTTTCTTAGAAGCAGGAGAAGGGATGTCTACCATAAATTATAACATAAATTCATGACAGATGAAACTTATTGATATGTTATTATTAATTTAGATAAATGACTATTATATGTAGGATAAACACTTAGATAAATGACTATTATATGTAGGATAAACACTATCTAGGTATGTGTAGGGTGATGTTCCATCCCGTTAATTATACATCCTATCGTTGTGATCGTAGTAAAATGCTAAATAGTACACATTCCTAATGCAACGACATGATAGGAACAGGTATAAATAAAAATATCCGACTAATGCCGGCTGTTCTGATTCTCTTTGCAAACGTGAAGCGCGGTATTGTATTATCTATAGAACTATGAGGAGACCGGAATGCGGGAAGAGTCAAACGACCTGACGACGTTGTTCCTCAAGATATCTGCCGAGATGGATATCGCCAGCAACCGACTGTGCGCGGCCGAGAGCTGCCTGGTTCGGGTGAGTCAAATAAACATTTATCTTTTTAATCGACGGCTCGTTAACGTTGTTGTGGACAACTACCGCAATTCGGAGTGGAATTTATTTAAGTAAATGGCAAATATTTAAAATGTTGTCACAGATATGTAGGAAAGTGACATTAACATAGACCTTTCTTGAAAATAATGCTACTGATGCTCCACCAAAATAATAGTAGTTGTGTTTATGTAATATGCCATGGGTGGGTGTAAGCGTGTTATTACTACGGCTACTACTAGTGCTGTTGCTGCTGCTGCTGCTGCTGCTACTACTGCTACTACTACTACTACTACTACTACTACTACTACTACTACTACTACGGTGAATATTTCCTGCGCACAGGTTCAGCGTGAGATCGCCGTCTACAAACGCGACACGTTCGTTGTGAAGTGTCTCTTGACGGTCGGTGTGTGTACGGTGTCGGCGACACTCGCCCGCTACACAGACGTGCTCACTTGGCAGACAGCGGCCATCGTGTCGACGGCGTCTGTGGTTCCTCTCATGCACGTCCACCTCTCGCTCAGGGTCGACATCAACGACCTACTTGTGAAGATCCGCGAGAAGGCGCATGCGCAGAGCTTGATCCGGTGCGAGTTGGAGGACCTTGAGCGTCGACTGCGCGTGCTCCAGAACAACCGTGTTCCGCAGAGGGTGGGCGGTAGCCGAGCACGGTATATCACCGGCCAGTGCAACAGCCTACCTATTGGCGCCAGGTCGCCGGTGTTCCCGGTATCCCTATAGGTGGCACTGTGGTGCGACAACTGTTACATTCACTAGGTGGCGTGCCAAGAGTTTACAGGCGCAATGCCACACCAGAGCATTGATAGCGACCATCTTGTGTATAATTATCATAGTTTATTTTACTTAAATGTGGCAGTATGAGATTATGTGATTTTATATCTCAGTTTGTTTGGAACACGCTTGCTCTATTACATATATAATCATGTAGAATGTTTTTTTCAGTTTGTCATATCATCATCTGTAAGTGCATGGGTTTCGAGTCCGAATAAACACGACGATAAATAATACGAATAGTCTATATATTATTACGTTACCTTTTGTGGCAGCATGGTTTGATATCCTCCCAAATGTCGAGGTTCACTAACCTCTTTGATCTACTATTTAACGACGCATTAAAAATACAATACAATACAAATTAGAGTTGTCTACTTACTGTGGAGGAAGAGAGGGTTTAGAGTTTAAGATCAGCATACAGTATTTCAGATCCATGTGTATATGTAAGCTAGTACCTAGTCCACAGCATTGACAGTGCTGCTATCATGTTAGCATTGTAGCCGCCAACATTCACACTCTTACCCTGTTTTTCTGTCCTAACCACAGTAAAAGGAATAACATGAACACGATTCTTTCCAAAAGAAACCGACGAAAATATAACAATAATGATAATTATTGCTTCGCCGTGTAGATATTACCTTTAATGTTGCTTGCGTTGTCGGTTTTTTTAAAGTTCATAGGCATTAACTGAAACCTACAACCTTTGTCTGCATTTCTTAGGCTGATGGTTAAAGCAATTCTTTGTAAGCTAGTTCGAGATATACTATATTAAAACGTGATCACTTCCCATATAACTACTTTCTCTGCCATTTATTACTTGCATTTTAAAGGTTTATTTTGGGTCTTTCATTTGCAAAAATATCGAAAAAATAACTGTGTTTACACGAATCGCTTTGAGCTTGTTGCCACATGGATGATTAATTATGCAGCCCAAATACACGTATGCACGCATGTTCAGTGAAGCACAGCTCCATCTGACATGGAGCTGTGCAATATTCATTCTTTGTTTATTCCACAGATTGCCAATTTTCATTTTCGTACTTTTCATTGCTGAATCCATGACACAAAGAGCAGTTGGATAATGTTCTTGCCCCGCGAAATGCATCGAGGTCTGACGGACGGTACCGAATATTCATTGGCATACCTCATGTTCAATGTGGATCAAGAAGGCTGGCGCTAAATGGAAACTCCGCGTATGTGTAGTTGTGATACCCATTGTATCATCATGGTCATTAGTGATTAATAAAACATAATTTTAATAAAACAAATGCATATAATTACACGAATTAGTTATATTTACAGGATTAATGATTAATTGTGTACATTATAAAGAGTTTTAAATTATCAAAGAATTGCTTTAGTGCTACTTTTAAAATACGAACATATTTATATCAATATATGGGAACAAAGTCACCTAACTAACCATGTTTGCCCTTTTTCGGGTTAGGTAATTTGGTATCAGTGTCTAAATATGTAAAGCGTCTAAATGAACGTTTTTTGTAGCCCGTTATCACATTAAAGGCCTGTGATTGATCTTAGACAATATAGCACATGTCAACAATAAGCATACTAAGTCACTGGCAAGGTATGACTATTATTATTAGGCATTACATTGCCCGATAAATGAGAAATATTGATGGGATTTAACCAACTGCGGGTTTTCCGTTTTGGAGTCTGGGAAACATCAGTGAATTGGCGCATGCGTGATGTTACCAACGATTCCATGACGTCACAGTGCTGCAGGGTGCACTATTTTAGTTTAGTGAAAGCAGGGTGAAAGTAAGCTTTAGAAGACACTTGCAACGTTCATGGGATATATTTAATAGGGCGGTTGCGCATTTTTTTTGCCAATTATTGCAACGGTGTAGATTTGGCCAAAGGCAAGGTAATGTAAAAAACAATTGGGCTAATGTGACTGGAACTATTCTAGATGACAGTGCGGGCGTGTCACAAAACCTTGAATCAGATCGTAGGTAAGGAGTCTGTGTTTAACACTAATCACTGATTAAGGTTGCATTAATATGCTTTAAACAGTACGTGCATAACGATGGAGATGTTTTTTTAACGCAGCATTACGGTATTCAACCATTTGTCTAAACGTGCACACTAACACGGCCTACTACCTTTAATTAACTACAACGTTCTCTTTCTAATTGTATTGCAACAGTATGAACCGATAAATGTTATATAATTGCTAGCCATATCTTTATGTTTATCGTTCTCTTTCTAATTGTATTACAACAGTATGAACCGATAAATGTTATATAATTGCTAGCCATATCTTTATGTTTATCGGGTCACTGTACAAAACAGGTATAACATACCAAATCACGTTTGCTAAACAATTTGCACGCGATGACACTGCATGTACGTCAGAGTAATTCACACAAGCAGTTTCCAACAGGCATAAGACGAGGTGTTCTCGCTCTTCAGACCGGCGACGAACTATTCAACTAGGGCGTATGTCAGCATGTTGGTGGTCAACGACCTTCGGCAGTACTAGCTTCATTTCATTGTATTAGTTCTTTACCGATCTTTTATTTTGGAAAAGCACATTGTATGTAGTTAGTGCAACCAAACCAGAGGTGGAACCCGTAGCGTACATGCCAGTTGGGTTTCCTCTTAACCCACGTTTTCACTACGTTTAGTCATTCTGAGGTTTACGAATTCGCTTCCATCTGTCGAAGAGGCTGCACGACATACGTGTCAACATACTAATGTTGAAATGTCCTGACACCACGCACGGTGGTTCTTCGAAGCACTTAGATTTGAACGGGTACGCACCGAGCCTGTGAAAAGAGATTAGAAGCAATTACTATCTCAAGTTACACAATAGCAGATCACCACAAAACAAATGTGTTAATTGCCTACATTAACGACGTACAACGTAATTGATAGGTGGCTTTTGCAATGGATGCTGTAACATATTGAAAATTCATCGATCGATGGGAACCGATTTAATTCTACTGATAATATACATTTACATTGTTACATTGTACTATATATATTTACATTTGTCACATCGTAATTCGTATTGTTGTAATTTGTTTGATTTTGCGCGCTTCCGTTATGAATTGTAGCTTCCATGTTGGTTCAAACCAACAACAACCTCCACCAATACTTGCGATTTTTAGCGGTCGAAAATGGCTTCCAAAATTACAGTCAATAAAAGCCGGATTCAACTGACGTGACACGGCTATCAGTACTTTACCCACAACTCTGTCCGGTTCAGGTAACCATAATAAATAGGTGGCGCCACTACACCCCTTTGCGTTTTGGGGACTCTAAACGTATGCGTTCATAGTGAAACCCTGTCTAGACGAGGTCACGTTAAGGACGTACGTACGTACGTACGTAACGTACGTAGGTACGTACGTACGTTTACATACTTACGTATGTATATATATGTATGGATGTATGTATGTATGTATGTATGCATCCATGCATGTATGTATGTATGTGTGTGTGTGTATGTATGTATGTATGTATGTATTATGTATGTATGTATGTACGCATGCATACATGTAGGGGAGACTGGGGCACAGTGGACATGCAACATTTCTCCTAGCTTAATGACCGCACGGTTCATATATATATGGTGGAAATTTTAATAGTTGCAAGTTGCACCGATTCATGTTTTACCGATAGAAGTGCATGTGTAAAGTGAGCTTTAGATGTGACACATTAATGAACAACGTTGACATAGGTGGCTCGTGCACCGTCACAGCGAAGCTACTTCACGTGCGACGTTGTCTTCTTCTTCTTGATCAGATCACAAGCGGTCGCTTACATCAACATCACTAATGTTAATTGTGAATAAATGGACGGAACCTCTAGTAGTCAAGTGCATGCACAGTTTTGATTATATCAGTCGCTATAAAGAACATTTACAGCCGTATACAATTCACTCGATTATATAATTTAGATAAACATTTAATTGATAATAATAATAATAATGACACACTTCTATAGCGCCTAAATCCCCAGTAATCTGAGCTCAGAGGCGCAACATACAAAAATCATTGGCAAAATCGTCAATAGGGACAAGCAAGAGTCGTCATTAGAGCAAGGGATCGCCGAAGGTTAGGGTGGAAATGCAATTTCAAATAAATAAGTCTTTACTTTTTTACGGAAGGTATTTATAGTCTCAGATGATTTTCAAGCGATAGAGAATTGATTCCAGATTGTGGGTGTAGCTACAGAAAAAGCACCTTTGCCGATATTAAGCTTAGTTTTCGGAACAAAAAGTCGTTGTGAAACAGATTATTTGAGATTCCTGGGGATATCAAAAAAACGAAGGAGACTAAAAAATAGGATGGGTGTTGCGTAGAAAGGGTACGATATGTGATAGTGGCGAATAAGGGCAACGTGTGTTAAAACAATAATTGTCATAACTGCAGTGAGTCCTATGATAGCGACAGTATATCTTATTGGGAGCCACTATTCGTCTTAAAATTAAAAAGTTCTTTTCTAATATTTAATTATTATACTGGTTTCAAAAATGGTGTATACTCATATTATTGTATATGTATATCTATTTTATTTGGGTAAATGCATATACCTGTTTATTGTGTGAATACTTGTTATATTTCGGGGTCAAAATAAACTTCTTGTTCTTGTTCGCTTTCTATCATGCCTGGACTCCGAAACGTGACCAACATTCCGACACTTTCGTCGAAGGGCCTATATAAACAAAGTTTTTTATATAATACATTTGGTATATATTGATACTTCGAAGTCGACCGATGCTTTGCCAATGCATGCGCCACGCAATAATTGCACACAGGCAGACAGGCAGACAGGCAGACAGGCAGACATACATACATGCAGACAGACAGACAGACAGACAGACAGACAGACAGACAGACAGACAGACAGACAGACAGACAGGCAGGCAGGCAGGCAGGCAGGCAGGCAGGCAGGCAGGCAGGCAGGCAGGCAGGCAGGCAGGCAGGCAGGCAGGCAGGCAGGCAGGCAGGCAGGCAGGCAGGCAGGCAGGCAGGCAGGCAGGCAGGCAGGCAGGCAGGCAGGCAGGCAGGCAGGCAGGCAGGCAGGCAGGCAGGCAGGCAGGCAGGCAGGCAGGCAGGCAGACAGACAGACAGGCAGGCAGACATACAGACAGACAGACAGACAGACAGACAGACAGACAGACAGACGTACAGGTATACATGTACAAATTGAAATAGTTTACATAAATGAGACATGAAATATCGCTAACACGGCAGCCCCCTTTGAATAAAAATACATCGAATAATAATACTAATAAATAGTAGTAATAATCATGAATTAAATAGTAGTAATAATCATAAATTAATGTTAGTAGAACAACACAAACAGCATTAACAACAATAGTACTAATATAATGGTATTGATTGTAGTAGCAATAGTAGTATTTACATTTGTGTTGCTTCTAGTGGATTCTGCAGGTGTATCATTATATACATGTATAATTTGGCTAAAAGAGACTCATGCTTCAATAAATGTTGTACTTTATTTAAATGTTTTGTTTAATTTACTGCACTGTTTATCACGGATTTTATATTGTAAATTAATCGTATTTCCGCTGCTGGGTACATGCAGGAGTTTGGAACCGTCCTCCGTGGCGAATGTAAGATTAATAAATATTTTAATTATGCACATATACACTCATTTGTGGCATATTTGTAGGGTTTATTCATCTGAATTACGCAATCATTGGTGTCGAAAGCTGATGAAAACCACACAATCAGCAGTAGGAGTGGCCTTAATAAACACCAAAAAAAGGGGAAAGCAATGACATAATGGAAACCACTTGGACCAAGCTATCTCAAGGCCAGATTCAACTCAAGATACGCTAAATTGACAGTGATTGTATGCCACGAATCAATTGAAGATGCAGAAGAGTAAAAAAGGACAGTTTTTATGGACAGGCAGCAACAGAGAATTAAGACCCCATGACATGCTGCTGAATATTGGATACCTAAATGCCGGAGTCGGAGACAACAAGTACTTGATCAGCTGTGACGGAAACACTCCTTGATTAGCTGTGACGTAGTTTATTCCGCTGGTCACGACTGTCCCATTCATGAAAACAGTGCATACAAATGCGCAAAATTCAAAGACGAAGCCAGCGAATCTATGGAATCCAAATAATCGACCATTCTCTCGAGTAACTGAGTGGTACTGAGATGGGATGCATGTAAAATTATTCGAATGTTGCACATCTGTGCCATTTGGAAGAAGGATGTATGTGGAGATATTTATGCAAGCCAACCAAGGTGTTGTAAGTTGTATTCAGCACAAATTATCTTCAAACTGCCAAAACAGATATTTGGTGCTAAAATAATTGATATTTTGGAGGAGAATATTCGAACTTCTACTTCCGGACATGCGCATTACGGGTCAGTACTGCATTATTTAACAAACGCAGCATTTTATGCTACATTGCCACGGACACACTCGTCTGTGCGCATGGTGGCTTAGGTCGGATTACGGTTTCTATGTGTCGGCCTGCTAAGTGGTGTGTTCATTTAAACACTCTCCTATTCTACATGTTTTGACACGGTCTTGAATAGAGATACATTGATATGTCAGTCCTAGAAATGGTCGTACATAATTATGCGATGTTGTTCACATCTATACTGAAACACTTTCCTATTGTAAAAGTTGCACCAGCGTTCAGCACAAGAAAAGCAGGCAAAGATTTTAGGTTTCAGTTACTTGCAGGGTTCCGCAAAACTTCTTAGGTGTGACCAAATGTTAATTCTCTGCGGGCCAAAGATTTTAATTAGGTAATACATAAAATACCTCTTTGAAAGTGTTCGTAAAGAGTGTTTTTGTGCTACCATGACCCAGACCTAAATACCAATTAAAGCACACTATCTAAACGCCATTTAAAAAACGTTTAAATGGTGACGCTGCCTATTCTTTACAAACGCAGCTGCTTATTCTTTACAAACGCTGCGATATCTACGAATCGATCACTAAGCGAAGTCTGTAAGCTGTCCAAACAACAAAAACCTTTCATGGTTCATATCTTCGATACCCTTCGCCGCATTGTTATCAAGTGAGCTTACAAGGTTGTAATTTTCTGTTTGAATTTGAAAGTGGACATTTTGTTGTTGAAAATCCACTACTTCGTACACGTTGCTAATTTGCTTTTGTCTACCCGAACTCCCGAAGCAGCATATTCAACGTTACGTGCCAACACTCTCGAAAATGAACCCAAACCTGAACTCGCGAAAACTAACAATTAAAAATCACATATATGGACCGTTATTGTCAAATTTTCGTCGGTTTCTTTCGGAAACAATGTTGTTAATATAGTTATTGTTGCTGTGGCAAACTCAGGAAAAACAGGGTAAGAATGTGGCAGCTGGTGGATGCAGTGGTCACTTGGTAGCAGCACTGTCCAGGCCGTGAACTAGGTATTGGCTTACACATACTCATGGAGTAACGGACATTAGGCTGCCGTTATCACAATAACAGTATATTGATCTTAAACTCGTTCGCGCTGACTTGACAGTTGTTCCCCTTTCAATCCCTCCACTGTGTCCGTCTTTCTCCGACATGTACAAAAGCATATCAGGTTCTAATTGATAACTTGTAATACTGTATATAATGTGATTTCAGGAGTGGTCGACATTCAGAACACAAGGCTTTTCCTATGTCCAGATAGTGCCGAATATACCACTTCAAAAATAAACACGCATAAACACAATATTCAAAATTCTCACTACTACCAATCCACCAAATTATACTTTCTGTGTTCGTGTTTGATTACGACTTTATAACGTACATTACATTGTCAACTTACCAATCCATCGGCTGAATTTTGTAGTGCAGCAGCGCAATTATTATTATCATTTCTATTATTGTTATTAAAACTGTCTCACCATCGCAAAAGCAACGCCTATCACTCACATCAATAACATAGTGACATGCAGTTTGTTCGTGCTGCATTATTTTATTATTAACATCGCTAAAAGACCTGCACGAATACACCACGCCTTGCGTCACGGTGTGGGCGTGGCCTTGTGTACAATCGGACGTATGGCAGTGCGCGCGCAGCACACGTCATTACTTTATGAACGAACAATGACGGGCCGACTTCCACGATGAGAACAGTTACCAGGTAGTTTCAAATGCGAAGAGATTACTAGCGGAACCGTGACACAGTCGATCGGACAACACATTTCTGATATGTCTGATATGTCTTAAGACGCATTTGGAAATTAACTGAATCAATATTCATAAGCTGCGTCAATGATTTGGTAGTGTGTCTCTTGCTTCCTGCGGGGATCGAGTGTTGTGAGAAAGATCAAAAGCGTAATGTAGTCACTTTCTTAACAAAAGATGTAACTTGTCGTTGCGTTTATTTAACAATCTAATGAGCACATAATCACGAGTGTTCTCTTAAAATCGTCTTAATCAGCCGCACCCGTCAGTGGCGTTTTAAAGGAGAGGCACTGGACCACAGTATTTGTCTGAAATTGTCCTATGTAACCTGTTGCTCCACGGCATTTTCGCGTGGCGTGGGAAGCTAATAGGTAAGTGTGTTGCCCAGCATCCCGTTACGTGATCCCGGAGGCATCACTGGCGCAGCGTTAACGGGTCAAATAGCACTAGGAGAAGTAAAAATAAAGGTAAATTCTCATATAGCGCGGTATCCAGACTCCAGTCCCCAGGACTGTCCAAAGCGCTTTAAACGTTACTCCTTGGCTGTCCTGTTCAATCGAACACCATCTCCACTTCTCTGGGAAGCATTCAGCCACTCTGCAATTACTGCACAAATATTATTCGAACACTTGCATACACCACTGTCTATGGCAAGGTAATTATTCATGCATCTAATTGAACCAGAATAACGGCAACAAGAATAACTTGGAGTGATCGAACTTGCCGAAGGTTCGAAACGGCAACAAGAGTAACTTGGAGTGGTCGAACTTGCCAAAGGTTCGAAACGGCAACAAGAGTAACTTGGAGTGATCGAACTTGCCCAATGTTCGAAACGGCAACAAGAGTAACTTGGAGTAATCGAACTTGCCCAAGGTTCGAAACGGCAACAAGAGTAACCTAGAGTGATCGAACTTGCCCAAGGTTCGAAACTACAACAAGACTAACTTGGAGTGATCGAACTTGCCCAAGGTTCGAAACGGCAACAAGACTAACTTGGAGTGATCGAACTTGCCCAAGGTTCGAAACTACAACAAGACTAACTTGGAGTGATCGAACTTGCCCAAGGTTCGAAACGGCAACAAGAGTAACTTGCAGTGATTGAACTTGCCCAAGGTTCGAAACGGCAAAAAGAGTAACCTGGAGTGATCGAACTCGCCCAAGGTTCGAAACGGCAAAAAGAGTAACCTGGAGTGATCGAACTCGCCCAAGGTTCGAAACGGCAACAAGAGTAACTTGGAGTGATCGTTCTTGCCCAAGGTTCAAAAAGGCAACAAGAATAACTTGGAATGATCGAACTCGTCCAAGGTTCGAAACGGCAACAACAGTAACTTGGAGTGATTGAACTCTCCCAAGGTTCGAAACGGCAACAAGAGTAACTTGGAGTGATCGAACTTGCCCAAGGTTCGAAACGGCAACAAGAGTAACCTAGAGTGATCGAACTTGCCCAAGGTTCGAAACGGAAACAAGAGTAACCTGGAGTGATCGAACTTGCCCAAGGTTCGAAACGGCAACAAGAGTAACTTAGAGTGATCGTTCTTGCCCAAGGTTCAAAAAGGCAACGAGAGTAACTTGGAGTGATCGAACTTGACCAAGGTTCGATATGGCAACAAGAATATTTGGTTCCGGAATATATCGATTGAGAATCCGATGCTCTAATGGCTACGCCACCGCACCTAGTGTTGCGTTCACGATTCGAAGTTGTGTGCACACGATGTTAGACGCCGACAGTTAATGCAATTAAGCGTCATGCGCGAACGCGAAACACGAAGGTAATGTCAACTTTGAAGTCTGCTCCACATTTCACGTCGGCACGTTAGCAAAACATCATTAGCTAGCCGCTCAGTAAGCGGTTGTACGTTCGACTCCAATAAAACATAATTGACAGTCCGTTATATTTGGAAACTGATGCGCAAAGCCATATATGATATTTAGAACATTCACAGCTAACAATGAAAATACACAGAACCAAAAGAGTCCAATAAACTTATTATGTTTCGCTGCGACAGGCTCGGCACGTCGTCTAGCTGCGTCACTGTAGTTGTCAAAAAGCGACTCGTAGGTCTTTTAAAAACAAAGTGATATTTCAAACTCATCTTACTGTATACGTGTGTGTGTTCCTAAGAGGTCGACCTGTTACACCGCGTAGTTAATTTTCAGTTAATAATAATACGAACGAAATAATGCGGCGTTTGTTTACACGCCGAATTTCCCTTTCTCGCGTATGAACGCCGCGTCGAACTGCAGGTCTGCGGTTGACCTTTGATTAGACCTCAAACCGCTGTGACGTAGCCTGCAATTTTTAGCAATTAAAGTTTGCCGTTTGGTTCGAAACTGCGGTAGCGTTACACGTAATTGGGTTAGCCAATGGTGTCTGTTGCTAGTGGGATTACGTTTACGGTAGTGACCATATACTCAGTCTTTGCAACATAGCATTTTCGTCTGACAAAGATAAATATGTCTTAAGAGGCGGTGTCTGTTATGTTTTTTAAATGAAATTATGTATTATTTTTTTGTATTTTTGTTCTACTAACATTAATTTATGATTATGTTTTGCTAACGTGCCGACGTGAAATGTGGAGCAGACTTCAAAGTTGACATTACCTTCGTGTTTCGCGTTCGCGCATGACGCTTAATTGCATTAACTGTCGGCGTCTAACATCGTGTGCACACAACTTCGAATCGTGAACGCAACACTAGGTGCGGTGGCGTAGCCATTAGAGCATCGGATTCTCAATCGATATATTCCGGAACCAAATATTCTTGTTGCCATATCGAACCTTGGTCAAGTTCGATCACTCCAAGTTACTCTCGTTGCCTTTTTGAACCTTGGGCAAGAACGATCACTCTAAGTTACTCTTGTTGCCGTTTCGAACCTTGGGCAAGTTCGATCACTCCAGGTTACTCTTGTTTCCGTTTCGAACCTTGGGCAAGTTCGATCACTCTAGGTTACTCTTGTTGCCGTTTCGAACCTTGGGCAAGTTCGATCACTCCAAGTTACTCTTGTTGCCGTTTCGAACCTTGGGAGAGTTCAATCACTCCAAGTTACTGTTGTTGCCGTTTCGAACCTTGGGCGAGTTCGATCATTCCAAGTTATTCTTGTTGCCTTTTTGAACCTTGGGCAAGAACGATCACTCCAAGTTACTCTTGTTGCCGTTTCGAACCTTGGGCGAGTTCGATCACTCCAGGTTACTCTTTTTGCCGTTTCGAACCTTGGGCGAGTTCGATCACTCCAGGTTACTCTTTTTGCCGTTTCGAACCTTGGGCAAGTTCAATCACTGCAAGTTACTCTTGTTGCCGTTTCGAACCTTGGGCAAGTTCGATCACTCCAAGTTAGTCTTGTTGTAGTTTCGAACCTTGGGCAAGTTCGATCACTCCAAGTTAGTCTTGTTGCCGTTTCGAACCTTGGGCAAGTTCGATCACTCCAAGTTAGTCTTGTTGTAGTTTCGAACCTTGGGCAAGTTCGATCACTCTAGGTTACTCTTGTTGCCGTTTCGAACCTTGGGCAAGTTCGATTACTCCAAGTTACTCTTGTTGCCGTTTCGAACATTGGGCAAGTTCGATCACTCCAAGTTACTCTTGTTGCCGTTTCGAACCTTTGGCAAGTTCGACCACTCCAAGTTACTCTTGTTGCCGTTTCGAACCTTCGGCAAGTTCGATCACTCCAAGTTATTCTTGTTGCCGTTATTCTGGTTCAATTAGATGCATGAATAATTACCTTGCCATAGACAGTGGTGTATGCAAGTGTTCGAATAATATTTGTGCAGTAATTGCAGAGTGGCTGAATGCTTCCCAGAGAAGTGGAGATGGTGTTCGATTGAACAGGACAGCCAAGGAGTAACGTTTAAAGCGCTTTGGACAGTCCTGGGGACTGGAGTCTGGATACCGCGCTATATGAGAATTTACCTTTATTTTTACTTCTCCTAGTGCTATTTGACCCGTTAACGCTGCGCCAGTGATGCCTCCGGGATCACGTAACGGGATGCTGGGCAACACACTTACCTATTAGCTTCCCACGCCACGCGAAAATGCCGTGGAGCAACAGGTTACATAGGACAATTTCAGACAAATACTGTGGTCCAGTGCCTCTCCTTTAAAACGCCACTGACGGGTGCGGCTGATTAAGACGATTTTAAGAGAACACTCGTGATTATGTGCTCATTAGATTGTTAAATAAACGCAACGACAAGTTACATCTTTTGTTAAGAAAGTGACTACATTACGCTTTTGATCTTTCTCACAACACTCGATCCCCGCAGGAAGCAAGAGACACACTACCAAATCATTGACGCAGCTTATGAATATTGATTCAGTTAAATTCCAAATGCGTCTTAAGACATATCAGACATATCAGAAATGTGTTGTCCGATCGACTGTGTCACGGTTCCGCTAGTAATCTCTTCGCATTTGAAACTACCTGGTAACTGTTCTCATCGTGGAAGTCGGCCCGTCATTGTTCGTTCATAAAGTAATGACGTGTGCTGCGCGCGCACTGCCATACGTCCGATTGTACACAAGGCCACGCCCACACCGTGACGCAAGGCGTGATGTATTCGTGCAGGTCTTTTAGCGATGTTAATAATAAAATAATGCAGCACGAACAAACTGCATGTCACTATGTTATTGATGTGAGTGATAGGCGTTGCTTTTGCGATGGTGAGACAGTTTTAATAACAATAATAGAAATGATAATAATAATTGCGCTGCTGCACTACAAAATTCAGCCGATGGATTGGTAAGTTGACAATGTAATGTACGTTATAAAGTCGTAATCAAACACGAACACAGAAAGTATAATTTGGTGGATTGGTAGTAGTGAGAATTTTGAATATTGTGTTTATGCGTGTTTATTTTTGAAGTGGTATATTCGGCACTATCTGGACATAGGAAAAGCCTTGTGTTCTGAATGTCGACCACTCCTGAAATCACATTATATACAGTATTACAAGTTATCAATTAGAACCTGATATGCTTTTGTACATGTCGGAGAAAGACGGACACAGTGGAGGGATTGAAAGGGGAACAACTGTCAAGTCAGCGCGAACGAGTTTAAGATCAATATACTGTTATTGTGATAACGGCAGCCTAATGTCCGTTACTCCATGAGTATGTGTAAGCCAATACCTAGTTCACGGCCTGGACAGTGCTGCTACCAAGTGACCACTGCATCCACCAGCTGCCACATTCTTACCCTGTTTTTCCTGAGTTTGCCACAGCAACAATAACTATATTAACAACATTGTTTCCGAAAGAAACCGACGAAAATTTGACAATAACGGTCCATATATGTGATTTTTAATTGTTAGTTTTCGCGAGTTCAGGTTTGGGTTCATTTTCGAGAGTGTTGGCACGTAACGTTGAATATGCTGCTTCGGGAGTTCGGGTAGACAAAAGCAAATTAGCAACGTGTACGAAGTAGTGGATTTTCAACAACAAAATGTCCACTTTCAAATTCAAACAGAAAATTACAACCTTGTAAGCTCACTTGATAACAATGCGGCGAAGGGTATCGAAGATATGAACCATGAAAGGTTTTTGTTGTTTGGACAGCTTACAGACTTCGCTTAGTGATCGATTCGTAGATATCGCAGCGTTTGTAAAGAATAAGCAGCTGCGTTTGTAAAGAATAGGCAGCGTCACCATTTAAACGTTTTTTAAATGGCGTTTAGATAGTGTGCTTTAATTGGTATTTAGGTCTGGGTCATGGTAGCACAAAAACACTCTTTACGAACACTTTCAAAGAGGTATTTTATGTATTACCTAATTAAAATCTTTGGCCCGCAGAGAATTAACATTTGGTCACACCTAAGAAGTTTTGCGGAACCCTGCAAGTAACTGAAACCTAAAATCTTTGCCTGCTTTTCTTGTGCTGAACGCTGGTGCAACTTTTACAATAGGAAAGTGTTTCAGTATAGATGTGAACAACATCGCATAATTATGTACGACCATTTCTAGGACTGACATATCAATGTATCTCTATTCAAGACCGTGTCAAAACATGTAGAATAGGAGAGTGTTTAAATGAACACACCACTTAGCAGGCCGACACATAGAAACCGTAATCCGACCTAAGCCACCATGCGCACAGACGAGTGTGTCCGTGGCAATGTAGCATAAAATGCTGCGTTTGTTAAATAATGCAGTACTGACCCGTAATGCGCATGTCCGGAAGTAGAAGTTCGAATATTCTCCTCCAAAATATCAATTATTTTAGCACCAAATATCTGTTTTGGCAGTTTGAAGATAATTTGTGCTGAATACAACTTACAACACCTTGGTTGGCTTGCATAAATATCTCCACATACATCCTTCTTCCAAATGGCACAGATGTGCAACATTCGAATAATTTTACATGCATCCCATCTCAGTACCACTCAGTTACTCGAGAGAATGGTCGATTATTTGGATTCCATAGATTCGCTGGCTTCGTCTTTGAATTTTGCGCATTTGTATGCACTGTTTTCATGAATGGGACAGTCGTGACCAGCGGAATAAACTACGTCACAGCTAATCAAGGAGTGTTTCCGTCACAGCTGATCAAGTACTTGTTGTCTCCGACTCCGGCATTTAGGTATCCAATATTCAGCAGCATGTCATGGGGTCTTAATTCTCTGTTGCTGCCTGTCCATAAAAACTGTCCTTTTTTACTCTTCTGCATCTTCAATTGATTCGTGGCATACAATCACTGTCAATTTAGCGTATCTTGAGTTGAATCTGGCCTTGAGATAGCTTGGTCCAAGTGGTTTCCATTATGTCATTGCTTTCCCCTTTTTTTGGTGTTTATTAAGGCCACTCCTACTGCTGATTGTGTGGTTTTCATCAGCTTTCGACACCAATGATTGCGTAATTCAGATGAATAAACCCTACAAATATGCCACAAATGAGTGTATATGTGCATAATTAAAATATTTATTAATCTTACATTCGCCACGGAGGACGGTTCCAAACTCCTGCATGTACCCAGCAGCGGAAATACGATTAATTTACAATATAAAATCCGTGATAAACAGTGCAGTAAATTAAACAAAACATTTAAATAAAGTACAACATTTATTGAAGCATGAGTCTCTTTTAGCCAAATTATACATGTATATAATGATACACCTGCAGAATCCACTAGAAGCAACACAAATGTAAATACTACTATTGCTACTACAATCAATACCATTATATTAGTACTATTGTTGTTAATGCTGTTTGTGTTGCTGCTGCAGCTGATAATAATACCGTCACCACCATCACCACCACCACCACCACCACCACCACCACTACTACTACTACTACTACTACTACTACTACTACTACTACTACTACTACTACTACTACTACTACTACAAGTACTATTACTGTTACGACTTGCTGCTGCTACAACTAACCTCCAACATGTAAAGACACTGACTGTTAATAGATACATCTATACAAGAAGCTCACACATTTCTGTATAATTAGCTGAACAGTCTCCATGGAACGATCTCTGTGTCACACCGCAGTAGTGACCTAACGTTTGTTTTGTCGCATCTGTCTTCCTTCGTTCAGAACTGGAGTTGTTTTCGGGAAGGCTGAGACTTCGACGAGACACCTGTTGGCCTGGTACTCGTTCAGGAGATCCCGCCACATGCTGCTACACCGCAGCACGTGCTGGTTCCCTGAACGCGACAGAACAGTTGTATTGTGTAGGGCAAGAACTAATGTGTTACCCTTAAACATCAGAATGTATCGCTGTTTCTGAATTACGTGAAGCTTATAAAATACTCAACTAGAGTAAACGAAGGCACGAACATAATAACTACTTGTACTACTACTATTACTACTATTACTACTACTGCTACTACTGCTACTACTACTACTACTACTGCTGATACTGGTGATACCGCCGATACTACTACTACAACCATTACTATTGCTACTACTAGTACTACTACTACTACTACTACTACTACTACTACTACTACTACTACTACAACAAATAACTACTACTTGTACATTTAGGTTTACATTCGTTTGAAATGTACTTGAATCCTAATGGTTTACTCACCAATGATTATTAGTCCCTTCTTGGCGCGGGATAGATCCACGTTGATTTGGTTGTCGTCCATGATGAATCCCAAGTTCACCTTCAACCAACCAATGGTGGGGCGCTTGTCGATCTCGTGCTGAGGCATTGATCGCACAGTCGACAAGATCACGTAATCCCATTCGTCACCTGAGACAAACAAAGTGCTGAGAAACACCTTATATTTATATTAGCCTAACAATTTAATCAATACAATGACTGCATGTATATACATCAACTATTGCGTGTCCGTGGGAACGCACACACGAACACATGCACACACGCTATCACATACGCACGCACACACACACATACACACGCACAACGACATACATACATTCACACATTAGATAACCGCACGCACGCATGGACGCGCGCGCGCACACACACAGACACATCCTTACCTTGACTGGCTATGACTGTGCTCACGTTGGGTCGTTTGAACCCATAGACGTCCTCCAGGTTACGAGTGATCTCCGAACACTGCGCTCTGTATTGGCTCAAGACCGTCACCTTGTTTTGAGGCACGCCACAGTCGTTCACCAGGTGAGCAAATATACGCACCTGTGAACAGTCCACACATACACTGTGCACAATGAAATAAGGTACAATGTGTTAAAACGTATTACCCTGTTAAATCCAATACTGACATAAGGGTAGGTTGGGCCATGCACCCGTTTGCAATGTGTTCTTGACTTGTTCAAAACATGCAGAGCCACGCTCTGTCCACGTGTAAACTAACGGGTGAGGTTACGCCCACTTTCTGAGAACCTGGAGATGTCAATAATATCATAATACGCTAACTGCTGATCTACTACGAGGCGCTGAGATCCATTTGCCTCTTTCTGTGTTCATTCGCGTCCTTGGTCCTTTGGTCTATAATCTACCAATTGGCGATGTATTAGAGATAAACATGGATAGTTATTTAGAATAATTTATTTATTATTGAAAACATCAAAATACTGTAATGTTGATAACTGTCATATTTGGTATGTCGCTCCGTGGGTGTGTGTGAGCTAATATTGTAATTACACAATGGAATATTCTTGTAGTAACCTGAAACATCACGAAGAGCGAATTGTATTGCGATACGAGTTTTTGAAACTGCATCACGAATGAAAAGCGACTGTAGAGCAGATACCCTTAATACAATGACATTACAGTTATTGAACGATGGACACAATCAAC
>CM034535.1:24578460-24599649 GCA_020002185.1 Paraescarpia echinospica | reverse complement strand
AATAATAATAATGTATTTATTTCAGACAATCATCTTGTCCATATATACAAGTACATCAATAAAAGTATGTAAATAAATAAAAAAATACATCGATAAGAACAATATGTTTAAAAATTATCTAAATCCCGGACCCACTGGTACAAGTACAATACACGTCGCTAGTTTTAATGCTATAAATAATGGGATTCAAAGACATGTCAATCCTATTCATTAAGCTAAAAATAGCCTTTCTGATTACACATTTACCCGAGCTGACATTAGCTGTAGCAAACATGTGGCTAGCGCTACATCTCATAGGCAAATTGTTCAATATTCTGAAAGAGTTATTATATGCAACAACGAATTGCTGAAAATTAACTTTTCTAAAGTTCACCCATAACGCACACATATAGATATTACCAAAAATACGCTGTAAATAGCTTATTTTTTACAGCAGTTGAACAAAAGTGGAACTTTTGACGTAACATATTACTCTTGGCATACAAAAGTCTCACTTTGGCTTGCATGTCAGACTCAACAGACAAGTTATTAGAAATGACATGTCCAATATATTTACAAGAGGTGGCAAAGTTTAGCTTCTTTCCTCCTAATGTCATTTCTTTAGACAGATTTGACATTCTAGATTCAAAGTACATGACCAGGGATTTACCCGCATTGTATTGCACGTCATGCTCACATCCATATGAGTAACACATGTCAAGTAGTGTTTGTAGTCCTTTAGCAGAAGGTGCAAACAGAAGTAGATCATCGGCGTATATAAGGTGATTAACAACCATGGTACCAAGACTACAACCGATTTGTTTTTTGTGCAGTTGTATACTCAGATTATCCATATAAATGTTAAAAAGCAAAGGGGATAACTTCCCACCTTGCTTAACACCATTGCCTACCGAGAAGAAGTCCGAGTAGGTATTTCCCCATCGTAAGCATACACATTGATTATTGAATTCATTGCTGAGAACTCTTAAGATATAGTTCGGTACATTTCGTTGTTCTAGTTTCGTTAAAAGTTTATATCGGTTGACACGATCAAACGCCTTTGATGCATCTAAAAACGCGACGTGCATAGCTGAACCATGTTCAGTGTAGAACCTTAATAATTCCTTAAATGCAAACACACATAACTCCGTTCCATGTTTAGGCTTAAAGCCAAATTGATTAGGAGTGGTTTCCAAGTACATTTCCATTCTGTTAAAAAGAACAGTGTCTATTATCTTCGAAAATATGTTCGATAGACATGTTGGCCTATAATTCCTTTTGTCGTTTACTCGTCTATTCTTGTCTTTAATAATTGGTACAATAATAGACTGTGAAATTTATTTTGGTAAATAACCATGCACCAGAATCGAAGACACAAGGATAGACAAAAGCACAGCGAGTTGATAATCAGCGAACTTAATATGTTCTGCATTGATACCGTCCAGACCTGATGACTTATTTTTTGAGAGTCCATTAATAATATCCATCAGTTCAACTGTACCAACAGTCATTCCCTTATTGCCAGTGGAACAATCATAACAAACTTTATCACATCGACTATCCTCCACATCATTAAATAAATGTTCATAATGATGCTTCCACATTGACCCAATGTTTACGTCACCGTGTATATTATTAATATTTGTCGGAAGTTTTACTTTACTGTTCGTACAGTGCTTAATTTCTTTCCAGAATTTGCGGTGGTCTTTCTGACACAACTGTTCTGCAATGTTATCAGCAAAGATTGAATTTCATTTGAATTTCATGCTGGATAATTTCATAACATTAAAAATGTCACCTTGTCTAGGTTTGCCAGTCTCTTTCCATATACAGTAAGCATCACGGGCTGCACAATGAAGCTCTTTCACTCGCTCGTTCCATCCTGGTACAACATTATACTTATAAGCACCTTTGCGATTTGACCGGAGTGTGTGACCACACCTCTTCAATGTAATCACGATAGAATTGTAAAAGTCATCGAGATCATGATGATGATTACAGTTATGACAATTGGGATCATTGCATTTAACACCCGGTGGAACTTTCAGTTTGCTCAATTCAACGTTCGTGCATTCTCTGTATGCGTCAATATCTTGTGGGTTTAATCTGTCCCATTCTATGGATTGCTTAATTTAATTAGTATTGCCACTACCACTAACGCATTCTGGTACAATAGCACTGTCTATGCTGAACGATATTGCGTGGTGATCAGAATAAATAACGTCATAAA
The DNA here is from genome assembly GCA_020002185.1 of Paraescarpia echinospica. Lineage (NCBI taxonomy): Eukaryota > Metazoa > Annelida > Polychaeta > Sabellida > Siboglinidae > Paraescarpia > Paraescarpia echinospica. Next base: position 24,597,440 of record CM034535.1, on the reverse strand, counting down.
GTATGGACATGTTAGATAGGCAATCCTTCGCATCAGCGGTACATATGATATGGTCTAGCCATGATGTAGTTCCCCAGGCAGAACTAACGTATGTATATGTGTCTATCGGGAGAGTATCTTGATCACATATAGCCAGAGTAAATTCTTTGCAGAAATCAAGTAAGATATTCCCAAAAACTGATTTCTTGGAAATACCCGCGTTAAAATCACCAACAATAGTGATGCACGAGCTATTAATATTATTAACATATACAGCAATCTTGGACATATAATCATTGAACTTGTCCCTGTTTTCCTCGCATTCATAAGGTAAATATACGTTTAGTAGATAATACTCCTTGTTACCCCAACAAATTCTTATGCCGCATAGCCAATCATTGCATTGGTCAAGAATGGTGATGTATTGATCAAGGGAATGTTTCCATAAAAAACCTACACCACCATACGGCCTACCAGTTGAAATACCACAAGATGCATCTACAGGAGAAACACCATATCCCACATAACCTTCGTGACAGGTTTTTAGTATATGGCAATCTTGTTTAGTGAGGATAAGCTTTTGTAGGCACAGTATATCACATTCCATTAACACATCATTTAAAAGGGCATAAAACCTTTAAATCCATTACAATTAAAAGATGTGATGTTAATTTCCATAACTTAGTTCTTGGTGTTAAAGAATTTCCTCAAGTATACACCAGATGGCCAGTTGTCCGGGTTATAAAACTTAGATGAGTCATTGCATATAACATCAACCTTGAATGAAGCATAACTCTCATGCTTAGTTTTTAGTTTCACACATTTGGCCTTGAGCTTATGCAAAGCCTTCACATACAAAGACATGTCATCGACAGTGACCGTAGGATCCAGTCTTGAGATAAAGGCTGTCAGGAATCGTCCATCCTTTACTTTGAGCTGGTTACCGCATTTCCGCGTGCCGATCACCGCCTTCGAACCGTTACTGTGCCTTTTCTTGCCAGACACCAGCTTAAAGTCATCATCAAAGATAATCTTACTTGGTTGTTTTGCGACACTCGGCGCACGGTTCCCGATAACGTTCGCAGCTGGTAGAGGTGTTATGTTAACCATCGCAGGGCCACGCTGATGAGTAGACGTAGCTCGAATGTTACTCACGGTTACGTCGGCCGACGTGTGGCTCGGTTCGGCTGTGGTGACTGCGCTGATCGGCGGCAGATTCACCCGAAGCGTCTGTCGATCATCTGTCGTGAGCTCAGGCTTACGCTGAGGCCATATCACCGGGTCCGGTTCCCTCGATTTGACGACTGTCATGTCACGCCGCAGATCCGCCATTTCTGCCCGCATCGCACGAAACTCGGAGATAATGTGACCAAAGTCGATGTTGTTGACGTCGAGCGGCGGCAGGGTGGACAAATCCGTAAACGCAAACACTGGCAGTCCCCTAGGCAACTTGTGCAGCGCCATCAGTATATCTTCAATGTTGTTTTTCTCTTTCTGATGCCCTTGCCGGCGCCGGCCCTGACGGGCGCTTGAGCGTGACCAGTGCGTTCGCAGTCAGAAGAACAAAGCCGTGGCACGGCTATGTTATGCAATATTACAGGTAGAACCCAGTCAATACTGGGCGATAAAATGTGGTGTGACCACAATCATATAAAATGTTCGATAAACTCACGTTAAGATTCGATTTTAAAAGTACAGTCCCACTCCGAGTACAGATTTCTTCCAATTGGCTTAGTTCTGTCAGTCTAATCACAGCATTTACTCTTTCCCGCAGGTTAATATCGAGAGTCAGGTGTAGACACACCACAATCACGTAAACTTGAAAACTTTCGAATACTGCAGACCGGCACCAACTACAATCGACGCAGTGGACGGTATTCAAGTTTACGTGATTATGACGTCACGCCGGTTTCAAGTATGGCACAATCGGTGCCGTTCGATACACTGCAGTCTGACTTAATCTGATATGGTTTGATCTGCAATTGGAGGTTTCTGGTGATGCTCAGCCCTTCGAATATTCACTACGTTCCGACGCCAGTGATATTGGACATGTGTAGGCCTACCGACTGATTTATATTATCCGGGCATACTGATATTTGTAATACAAATCTAAAGGCCTACTCCATCATAACCTGTCATTAATATGAGTCCTACTAGGCCCCTATGACTTCGGCAAAGCAGAACGAAACGCCGGAGGGTTGTTGTGGTTTACTATTGGCCACGTTCATGCACTATTGACTATCTGACCTACATACACTATTGCGCAATATCGGTGTGTGTGCAAGCATGCGTGCGTGTGTAAAGGTAGATCCTCTGTGTGTCATGGTTCTTCTGGTTCCAGTACCTAATCAAACCTCTGACAAAGAACTTCAGGTCATGACTACACAAAAGAGACATCTAAAACGTATGTGCATGCTGTTCACTTCATTACGGTAATATATTGCAAGCATGGTCATGCATGGTCATAAATAATTAATGATGTAATTAAAATTGAAACTCATACAATTTTTTAACAGTCGGTAATACTTCAACATTCCCGGAAATAGGCTACTGCTATCGACTTTGGAAGTTGCAACAAGCATGAGGTCATGCGATTGATAGTTGATTACTAATTAATCTCCACCACGCGATCTCTCTCTCTCTCTCTCTCTCTCTCACACACACACACACACACACACACACACACACACACACACACACACACACACACACACACACACACACACACACACACACACACACAAACACACACTCAAACACCCACCCACCCACACACACACGCACACACTCACGCACACACACATACACACACACCCTCTCTCTCACTCCCTATGTATTCTCTACACAGCATCCGTTTCCCTAAGCCCGCACTTAATTTTCAAGTAGCGAAAACCTCAAACATTCTACAAACAAGGTGATTATTTAAGGTCACCACGTTCACCATAGGCGTTTGGTTAACAGCAATACGCTTAAGACGTAATTGATATCAGCACTGATTGACTTTTGGTGTTCATTCGTCTGTAGAGCAGATCACGTGCTGTTGACAAATATCGAAACCGGGGATTTCCGCGTGATTTTTCGGAAAGTGCTATGTTGATTTCCTCGGCTATGTGGTGACTTGTATTTACGTCGCGCGGATGTGTGTCCAGCTCTATAAGGAAACACTGGCCACACGGGACGGATAGACAGATTCACAGAATGATGGAAGCAAGTAGAGTTGTCGACTGAATCAGTCAACGTACACGAGAGGAAGTGAGCGGTACGTGCGCCTGACCTGACGATCGCTGCAAGGTCTTCGCGTAAATCGATTGAATACAACATCAGCGCCGCTGTAGTAAGTTAAAAACATTACCCATCGAAAACACTACGGTATTGTTTTGGGCGTATCCTCATAAAACTACCGTAGTGTCTTGAGCGTGCTTTCAAAACACCACGGCAGTGTTTTGAGCGTACACTCAAAACACTATTGTTAAGTTCAAAACACTACCCTTACATTTTTACCCAATTAAAAATGTATATGTGTTAGGGGCCATCCATAAAGTACGTCCCTTGGTGGGAGGTCGTGAGGTACCCGGGCAAACGTTACTAAGGTTTACATGGGGAGGTGATATCTTGGTAAGGCTTACGTAACGATTAAAAATGCAGCTGTTGACACTACATCGACGGTATTAATTAACCTCGTCGTGTCAACGTTAAGTTCATGGGGTGCACGAGTGCGGGTAGCGTCATTCTATGTTTTTACATTGCTTTTTCGGGAACGTCTGTGAAAACATCCGGGGGATATGCATAAACCAAATATTGAAGGGGGTAGGCAAATAGCTGCGGATATGGACTTCACGCTCATGTATCTTAACAAAATCCGCGAATACATTCTAACGAAATTGTGGAAATATGTGTATGCACACACACCCTAATCCTATTGTATAATGACGCTTCACACTAACTATTTATTCCCGTCGTCTGATTGGTTCCTTATATTATTATTACATAACTAATAATAACTTTAACCATAATAAATAGCGGTATTCCACAATAACTATTTATTACAATCGTCTTATTGGTTTTAGCGATTACGCTATATATAACCCTAACCCTCCATAGCTGACTCCAACTATACCTAATTATAATAATTACCTTAGCCCTAACGAATCATTATTTAGTCCCGTCATGTGATTATCACACTAACTATTTATTTTCGTCGTCTGACTTGTTCCAAAGATAACGCTTTGACTAACACTATCCCCAACCATAACTAATTCAAACCATCACTAATTACAATAATAACATTAAGCTTAATAATTATTAATATTTGTATGACATTTCATGCTAACTATTATATTCGTTGACTAACTTATTCCAACTAACCCCTATTGTATAGAATGATTCCAAAAGATGGCTGATGTAACTGGCTGATAAAATATACTGACGGTAATGTTTTGAAATTGGGTAGTGTTTTGAGCATAACAGTAGTATTTTAAAAGTACGCTCAAAGCATACGCAAGATTAAACAATAATAAATAAATAAATTATATATCCGAGTACTGTGCTAAAACCACTTAGATAAAAACGTACACTGGTTAAATTGGCATCGCAGAATATAGGAATGTGTAATAAAACCCAATAGACCTATTTTGACATGGAATAGTGTTTTATGTTACCGATTGTATGACATATACATGTTATCCCAGGTCACAGTTGAGATATTAATCATTGTTGCTTCACGTATTTGAGATACTCCTTAACTAATAAGGTAAGTAATACCGATAGATTAGAAGCATATTTTTAATGGAAGTTGCACCGCTGACGGTACCGAGCGTATACACGATACCGAGCATATAGACGATACCCAGCGTATGCAAATTAAATCGCGCAAAAAGGAATCACTGTTGCTGCGTTTCGGCTTACCACTAACGGTCGCAGATTTCGTTGTACAAAGTAGCGGAAGATTAGATCGATTTTTGCATGACTGTGAACTGTAAGAAATCCAGCGCAGCCGTGCTGTTGAATATAGATTCGATATATTGGAAGTAATGGAAAAGAGTTGGTAATATGAAGATGATACGTTAATTGTTGTAACCGTATTAGGCAATGCAAAATGAAAGTACATTCCATAGTGCTGGTTGGAAACATACTAATGGTGAAAAGTACGTCGTGTTATAAAGACTACTGCTCTGGGTGTTTTTCACTCAAGTGGTGATGGATGTATGGATGTATGGATGTATGGATGTATGGATGTATGGATGTATGGATGGATGGTTGGATGGATGGATGGATGGATGCAAGGATAACATAAAACAATTATAATCACCGTCGAAACTGTTAATTATTTATTAAACATTTTACTAGAAATATCTTATATCACACGTTCTGTAGTGCATAATATGCGTCCTAATATGTTTTATGATAGTGCTAGCTGTCTAAGATTATGTAAGGTATCGATTACCTAAACATTATATGCTATATGGCTTAACCATTTAATTGACACAAACGCCAAGCTTAATTTTTGTTTAATACAATTGTTTTTATTACGGTTTCTGCCACAAAGATGACTGTGATTTTTAAATCCAGCTAGTAATGTATAGAAACTAACGCCTGTCACTGTAATCCCGAATCAGTCACAAGCCGACCAACCGGAGATCATCCGGATTCAGTCAGATGCCAACCAACAGGAGATCGATCATCCGGAATCAGTCAGAAGCCGACCGACCGGAGATCATCCGGCATCAGTCAGACGCTAACAATCAGGAGATCATCCGGAATCAGTCAGAAGCGGACCAACAGGAACTCTTCGGGAATCAGTCAGACGCCAACAATCAGGAGATCATACGGAATCAGTCAGAAGCGTACCAAGTCGACCAATAGGAGATCATCCGGAATCAATCAGACGCCGACCAACGGGAGATCATCCGGAATCAATCAGAATGTGACCAACAGGAGATTATCCGGAATCAGTCAGAAGCAGACCAACAGGAGATCATCCGGAATCAATCAGAATACGACCAACATCAGATCATCCGGAATCAGTCAGAAGCCGACCAACAGGAGATCATCCGTAAACAGTGAGAAGCCGACCAACCGGAGATCATCTGGCACCAGTCAGGCGCCAACAATCAGGAGATCATACGGAATCAGTCAGAAGCGTACCAACAGGAGCTCATCCGGAATCAGTCAGAAGTCGACCAATAGGAGATCATCCGGAATCAATCAGACGCCGACCAACGGGAGATCATCCGGAATCAGTCAGAATCCAACCAACAGGAGATCATCCGGAATCAGTCAGAAGCCGACCAACAGGAGATCACCGGTAAACAGTGAGAAGCCGACCAACCGGAGATCATCCGGCATCAGTCAGGCGCAAACAATCAGGAGATCATACAGAATCAGTCAGAAGCGGACCAACAGGAGCTCATCCGGAATCAGTCAGAAGCCGATCAACAGGAGATCATCCGGAATCAGTTAGACGCCGACCAACGGGAGATGAGCTCCGTCTATGACCACCATTGCTATTTTGTAAAGTGAAAATGAAATATTACACTCCGCGTATACTCATTTTAAACATCTCCTGGAAGCTTACATGTAACGAGATCCGCACAAGTCATGCTTCATTGAAAATGTGGTGCTTTATTTATTGCATAACTGTACGATGGTGATATATAAGCAATTTCCACTGAATTGACAAGTAATTATATGACCTCTAGACGTTTCTAAAATAGGAAAGACTATGTAGCCAACAATCACAAATTGTATAACAAAAAAGTTAAAACTGCTAAACGTGTTATTGACTTCGACTCACAATCATAAACATGTTTTTGACTGAGGAAATACAATCAAAATAAGCCTACATCTACCCTGCAGATTAGGGGCGGATCGACAGAAAGTAGTCTGGGGGGGGGGACTAAAAACTACCCACTGCACCCCGCTGGTGCTCGCAAAAACATTGGCGGCCGAACCAATTTCATATCGGGTGACCTGAACCGGAGCTTCAGTGACTCCACTGTCAGATCTTTACATCGGAAGACGGGGGACGTTCATAATTTCAGAACCTCTGGGGGCATGTAAAGGGGACACACTCAGCAGTTCTATGAGGCACGCCACTGTAGCCCGGCGAAATTCCAAACATCTAGAGGGACACATACCCCCAGGCCCCCTTTGGTCCGCCCAAGCAGCTAGTCAAAGCTGTATATATGTGTTAAATATAAGGCATGCGTGTATACGCTCGGTATCGAGCAACGTGGACTCGCAAGTTCAAAATGTTTTCAAAAGTGAATTTTCGTAAATAAGCTACACAAATTTATTTCACGATTACTTCGATGTGTTGTTTATTAGTAACCAAACGGAAAACGTGATATAAACAATTCTAAATTTTCTCCCAAATACACCCCAATGGACGATTCGTAAAAAAGTAACCATATATGGTTCATTACATATATGCAAAAACCGGTTTGTTTTCTTCTTAATTTCCGTGGCAACGACAGGAGATCAAACGTTTGAGAGGTCGAATGTATACTGAAATCTGATAAGTCCAAACATCTTGAAAAGATATGGGAAAGGCCGGAAAGCTATCACGAATACGTTTATAGTCAGGACTTGGCATGCTCTATTAAAACATGTCAACATTGTCATACTGACATACTGTGGTATGAATGTCATATTCCTGTCTGGTAGGAGGGCGGGTGGAAATTCTCTATACTGTGAGATTTGATTCGTGGGATTATATCACTTTCCGTGACTTAACTATACGTCTCGATATATTAAAATGTAAGGCATAACAAATTGTTGTTCTTTTGTTACAGCGACATTGTGCTAAAGTCAACAATACCACGGTTGTGTTTTCTAAAACGTAATGCGAACTAACTCCTTTAAGTCATACATTACAGTTGTCGTGGTTTCAGAACGGGTTCATTAAGTATGCGGTCACCACTGAATGATTTTTGTACGCTTCTGAACACCGTTGTAAAGTATTCACCAAGTGTAGCCAAGAGACTTTCGTCGTGCGTTCGAGTGTTCATGCCAGAGTGTGTGTTTGTGTGTGTTTGTGTGTGTGTGTGTGTGTGTGTGTGTGTGTGTGTGTGTGTGGTGTGTGTGTGTGTGTGTGTGAGTGTGTGTGTGTGTGTGTGTGTATGTGCGTGTGTGCGTGCGTGCGTGTATATATATGTGCGTACGGACGTGCAACGGTTCCATAACATATTGGGGTACATAGTCAAACATTACTGCTTATCTTTACAGTGACATATTACGAAAAAATGTAAGGAATCGAACAACAACTATGGACCAAGCGTTTGGGCATACGCGAGATGAAAGAGTGCCAGGGTCGAGAGACCAGGAAGGAACACCGAAAATAGAAGGTGCAGCCGCGCTTGAAGCTGCAACTGACTGTGAGGTATGGTTTCTGACTCCTCTAATAGGAATCCCTTTTTGGAAATGGTCGCCAAATAAAAGATGACGTGATATTCAATTTCAAGTGTATTTCACTACATTCGCGACGATTCAACTATTTCAGTGCAGTGTCGCATAAGTAGGTGTTGATTTTGGTTTTTTTCCTTAGTTGCAGTATTTCATTAACCCTGTATGTTAGTGAGGTAACCTTGGTAATAGTTACTGTTATTCTTCAGGATACGTACGAGATGGTAGACACGTGTTTTATAGTTACTGTTGTTCTACAAGACGAGTATGAGTTGACAAACATCATGTACACGTGTGTAATAGTTACTGGTGTTTCTGGGACAAGTACGTGTGGATAGATAGTGTGTTAATGTGTGATGTAGTTATTGTTATTCTTCAGGATAGAACGAAGTGATAAATGTAGCGTGTCGTCATAATGGTCGTATAGTTTGAAATTCGTAACATTTTCTTCTTGTCCGGCGGTCTAGTAGAATGTTGGAATTGCTTGTAGGTATAGTAACTAATTAATAGAACAGTGACACAATTTGTTATACACACTTGTCCGTATATCCAAATGAAAATTCATTAAACCTTTTCGTCATCATCACCAATTAGGTTGAAAGACACAGGACACATGGCAAACTTGATCTATTTTCACACAGTTTCTCATGTAATCTGCCAGTAAAGTCCAATTTCATGCTTTTGTCGACCCAAACAGCCCGCGTTGACTAAACTGGAACAATTGATGCGTTTGGAATCTTCACGAATTATGTTGTTTTGACAGAATGAAGAATTGTGTAAGCTTCACGCATGCATTGCGATCGGACATGCAGCATTTGTCAACGAAGATGACTTTCAAGCAGAACGGGTTTTCCGGGAGGGCATTGCGCTGGCAAAAAGCATGCACTTTGAAGATCCCCGTCTAGAAAATGCGAAACGCCTTTTGTGTGTGGATCTGCATCACTGCTTGACTGTGCTCAAACTTTGTCAGGTATTCAAACGACGGATGTATGATAGTTTGCCGACGATTTATTGACTATCCGCTTTTACAATAATTACAACACCTGCGGAAATTCTAAATTAAATTCATTATTAATAAAACCAAACAATTATTGTTATGATGGTTATTTTGCTACAAAACTAGACCCACGAAACCATTGACGTCGATACACAGTAATATAAAAACATTAGAGTTTCATTCCAAAATGTATAGGTAAACAGGTTGTATACGAAACAAATTAGAAACAAACTGTCAAAGGGGATAACAGTCCAATACCCCACTCTTCCCTTGTTACCTTGCGGGGTGGGGTTCACATCACTCGGTTGCTTCTTCTGCTTTTTATGTTGTTTCGCTCCATCTCTGTCTGTTGTCTGCAACAGTCCAATATCCCATTATATCACTATAACTAGACACGAACATGTTATAACTGACGACGTGGGCAATAGTGGCAATGTACCTAATGCTTTGTAATGAAGAAATCTACGTTATGAACTAATTACCTTTTTTACAATAAACACCAGCAATGTTATATTTCAATTATTTGACGTTAGCGTATCATCATTTAACTGCGTTAAGCATCATTCAAATAATGCATTCAAATAATACTTTTTTCACAAATATACGTGTCGCGTTCCAGAACAAGATCATTCAAAGCGTGGAAGAAATGCATGAAGGTAGGCGATCATGTAATGTTATTACACAGCAGCTATAATATGAAGACGTATGTACTTCACTCTTATATAAAGGGAATTTCGAGGAAAACATCATGGTCATTGTGTGTGTATGTGTGTGTGTGTGTGTGTGTGTGTGTGTGTGTGTGTTTGTGTGTGTGTGTGTGTGTGCGTGTCCGTGTCCGTGTGCGTGTGAGCGCATGTGAGCGCATGTGAGCGCATGTGAGCGCATGTGAGCGCATGTGAGCGCATGTGAGCGCATGTGAGCGCATGTGAGCGCATGTGAGCGTATGATGTGTGTGTGCTGTGTGTGTGCTTTCTGGGTTTGGTTATTGTTAAGTTATCGGTAGCAACACCTGCGCCCTCTCTTACACATCAGGTGATACATTACAATTAATGATTTCCTTTTCTGAAGATACCAATGGCAAATATGTAAACAAGTATGGTTTATTTTGACAAGTCGTAACTTGTATATAAAAGATCTGCTGTATGTGGTAGATATGTATGCATGCATGTTTCAGCCATGAGATTGACCGAGTATAGTCACAGCGGTGTAATTGTTGGTATGTGGCAGTGCGTCACCGCGCTGAAGATGTGGCTGAACGATGCCCATAACATCCAAGAACATAAAGAGGTAATTTTAGTGGCATATTCATTTTGCATAACATCACATACATGTGTAATACATTTCAAAAATGTCCATTGTCCACTAAATTGTTGTCTTTCATTGTTAGGGAAACAAAGAGCAAGAATTGGCGCTTCATTACGGTGTGAGGGCAACTGAGAATAGCTTCATTACGGTGTGAGGGTAACTGAGAATAGCTTCATTACGGTGTGAGGGTAACTGAGAATAGCTTCATTACGGTGTGAGGGCAACTGAGAATAGCTTCATTAAGGTGTGAGGGCAACTGAGAATAGCTTCATTACGGTATGAGGGTAACTGAGAATAGCTTCATTACGGTGTGAGGGCAACTGAGAATAGCTTCATTACGGTGTGAGGGCAACTGAGAATAGCTTCAATACGGTGTGAGAGCAACTGAGAATAGCTTCATTACGGTGTGAGGGTAACTGAGAATAGCTTCATTACGGTGTGAGGGTAACTGAGAATAGCTTCATTACGGTGTGAGGGCAACTGAGAATAGCTTCATTAAGGTGTGAGGGCAACTGAGAATAGCTTCATTACGGTATGAGGGTAACTGAGAATAGCTTCATTACGGTGTGAGGGCAACTGAGAATAGCTTCATTACGGTGTGAGGGCAACTGAGAATAGCTTCAATACGGTGTGAGAGCAACTGAGAATAGCTTCATTACGGTGTGAGGGTAACTGAGAATAGCTTCATTACGGTGTGAGGGTAACTGAGAATAGCTTCATTACGGTGTGAGGGCAACTGAGAATAGCTTCATTACGGTGAAGACACGTGATTGTCTATTTATTCACAGTAAAACGGATAAAGACAGCTCTTTATTATCCATCGTTCTATGCATCTAAAAAAGTTCACAAAAACTAGCCATTAGCAACTACAATCAATGATAGTATGCTACCAATTTACTAAAATAACCATGTTCAAGACACATCAATTAAATTGCACGGACGTCGCCATTGTGATCGAAAGTCCAAAGTCACCAACGCCTACTCGTCCTAATTTGCCAGTCGCGAAACTGAAAATATTGTTCTAGTTTGAGTGATATTTGTACTTATTTCACAGTCAGTTCACTTTTCCCGTGACGTTTCGGCTGCTTCCAGCAGTCTTCCTCAGACGACTATCGCTGGATAGTGACACGGTTGTGCTGCGCAGACGGAGTCACTCTGGTGTGTGCCCGCTGCGGCTGCGCCCTGGGTGTTCTTGGTTTTCTAATCTAGATCGCTTCTTTGATGCCTCTCGTTCTTCAGTCCGACTTCCTGACTAAAATGTTGGCCCCCTCCCAGTTTATTATGGGATTTTTCTAGTCATGCGATCTGTGATGACTGATTGGTGCATCTCCTTTTCCGATGTTTTGTTGTTTCTGGTGTAGGGTTCATTTGTTGTTGCTTTCTTTGTGTCTTCTCAATGTTCTTTGATGCGGGTTCCTAATGTGCGTTTCGTCTCCGATCTATGTGGCATTACAGAGCTTACACGATATGACATACACCATTTCGCACATTTTTGGGGTTCCACTTTGTCTTATGGTCTTACCAATGACCTCTTGCAGGTGTTGTGAGGTTTCATTGCTGTGTTCACCTTGTATTTCTCCATGAACCATGATGTGGTTTCGAATAATCCTTGGACATACGGAAGTACCACCATGCCTTTGCCCTTGTCTTCTTCCTGCTGTTGACTTCATTCTCTTGCCGCGGGGACACACACCAGACAAAAACGTCAACTGACTGTGAAATAAATACAAATATCACGCATTTAAAACACCCAGTCTGATTAAATTCTTCACTCATATTAATCTACTTTGCATCACCGAATTTGATTTGGCGCTGTAACTACTAACATGGTAGTGCACCTACGTTCATATGGTGCATTGTATGGCATTATATTAGTTGTTATAAGTGTAATTCTGAATTGAAGGGAATATGAGAAAACAACATAACATTGTATATGTGTCGACGAAACGGGGGCATCCGACGCGTCACCGCCGCGTCATAGTCAAAGAAGCTATGTGCGTTTATTGGTCCAATATCAGGGGCGTGTCTCAAAATGTCAGGAAACTGTATTGTAGATTTCACTAGAGTCACTCACTTTGAGAAAAATCTGACAAAACCAGCAGAGAGTAAAGTGTCAAGCGCTTTGAGCAGTCTTGAGGACTGGATACTGCGCTATATAAGAACTTACCTTTCCTTTACATTTTACATTGTATTAACACTTTTAGGTGTAGAGGCCCACATCGTTGTCTTTTGTTTCCCTTTAACAGCTAACCAGGTCTTAGAAAGAACAGCTGATGACAGTTGAACTTCGCGGTAAAATAAATGTTGCTCGGTCATTGCATTGTTGTGAATTAAATCAATTCATTGCGAAGCTTTATCATTGTACTCTCAATTATATATTTGAGTCCATTCGAAATTGTTAAAATAATTATGTAAGTGTTTTGAAACCCCGTATCCCAGTAGCATGCAGTCGTGACAATGACGACTATCTGATACAGGCTCTGCATAACTACGTGACGAAAACATGCACGGTAGCAGAAGATAGGCTTCGACAAGGAAACTACAATGCGGTTGAAATGGAATCCCTGCCTGTCATTTCTGTACTGGAAGCTTTATGGAGAGCTGGCGATCTAGCATTTGTTACAGAAGATAAACTACGACACGTCTACGTCATGCACGGTCTGGCTTTGTGGAACAGGGTTAGTAATTTGTGTATGAAAACAACTGTGTTAACGTCCATTTGGGATAACACATTCTAAACATCTAAAACGCGCACGCGCGTGTGTATGTGTGTGTGTTTGTGTGTGTGTGTGTGCGTGTGTGTGTATTTGTGTGTGTTTGTGTGTGTGCGTGCGTGTGTCTGTGTGAGTGCGTGCGTGTGCGTGTGCGTGTGCGTGTGCTTGCGTGTGAGTGTGCATGCGGGCGTCTTTGAGAAACGGTTCATAAAATTGTGTACTAATTAATAATATTTATTTTTAGCACCGCTATTGTTCACTTCAAATGTTCAGCAACCATCAGCTCCATTTTTCAGGAATGTAATTATGTTACTTAACTCGCCAGATGTGTAGTTAGCAGGCTGTCCCAAATGTTGTTTGGCCAGACGTCCCCTTGCCTCGATTAGTTATTTATTGATGGGTAATAGCTTTCTCATCCAGAGAGCCTGTGTTTTTCATCTCACATTTCCGTTTCGTTCTCGATGTCAGTTCCATTGATACTCTGTGGTTGAAACCGATTAGGTAATATAGTGATTATTTTTTTTTAAATTCTCCTTGTTTTTATTAAACAAAAATATTGTGAACACGCCTGGGAGGCCCGTGCTCTCCCCCTCTAGACCTTTGTAATTTTGGCGTGCCCGTAGACCTGTTTCAATAAGTTGAGCGTGCCCAGAAGATCCTTGGAAATGTGCCCGTTCAGGATACAATAAGACAAAGCGGCGTCGAACATTTTTCAACGAAAACCTCCCCCCGCTCCCCTCCCCTCTCCCCCGTCTTCCGATGTCAACAGTCGAGCCGAGACAACGGAGAAACTGAAGATACGGCGTACAGCGGCGCAGCAGCGAAAATATACCTGGAGGTTTTTGTACACTCTGTGTATCCGCCCCTGCACGTATGCCATGATCGTCATAAACTAATGGCATCGCATTTGCAATATCCATCTATTAATACGCTAATTGTGGGCTATGGTAAGTGCACGTCCTCGTTGGCGCCGAAGTCCTTTGACTCTTTCTTTGATCATTTGGTTCTTGGAACCAATGGTTTCAGATCTACAAATTGGCGATATAGCAAAACATAGCTATTTCGATTAATTTACTTACGAACTTACGTATTTGCTTTGCCACCTATTGGAATAATATAAATAACTAAACTGTGGAGTGGTTACCTACTCTCCAGATGGCACCACTGTGAACGAGTTTGTTGCTCCACGTGGGTGTAAGTTAGTTGTAATCAGTTACACTACAGTTGCAGGACGCGCACGCAGTTGAGTAGCAAGAAAGGTAATTACATTATATTTTGTCATGAAAAGTCATTACCTCATTAACTTAAGTGATACAATTATTGTAGCAAATTTATACTTAACATGTTTGCTTCAAACATCAGACTGGAATGGCAGAATTACAAACGTGCAACCATAAATGTTGAAATGACTTGCAACAGTATCCATCACGCATATCTACAGAAGCCACGTTTATACGAATTGGTTATAATTACCAGACAATATAACATAGGTTGTTTGTAGCAACATACGCCACGAAAGAGGGGGAGAGAGAGGGGAGACAGAGATATTTATTCAATTATAACAGGCAATCTTTTCGTTTTTAGCTTTTGATTACGGTGGTTTTGAAGACCCGGAAGCCCTACGGTTGGCGCTAAGGATAAACATGAACAAAGGTGATATCCAGAAAGCCCTGAGATATGCAGCAGCGGGAGCCAAGGTCTCGCCTGAGGTGAAACTTTTCATTCATTTTAGGTTTTTTTTATTCATTTAGGTAAATTAATGAACCAGAATATACCATACACTCACACGCACATACCACGCACATGCACGCACGCACACACACACACACCCACACACACATAAGATGAAACGAAAGTTGGTTAACGCACCGACGTAGTCAAACGTAATATCTACACGTTGCGTTTACAATTTTGTAGGATAAAATTACCAGAATGCACAATGTTAAGAACAAGATGTGGTTTCATTAAACATCCTCTAAGTGCTAATGTGTATTTTATGTCTATGGATAATAAATAAATACTGTGGAAATTGTGTATGTATATATATATATATATGTATATATATATATATATACATATATATATGATATATATATATAATTAATATATATATATATGTACACACACACGCACACACACACACACACACACACACACATATATATAATATTATATGCGCGCGCGTGTGTGTATGAAATCAGCTGCTAACGGTATCGCTGTTATGTTCCATTCAGGACGACGAATTTAAGGAGGTGGTGGATAAACTGACAACCTTTCGCACTGAACAGGTAATCTTACTATGAAATAAAATATGTAAAATTTGTTTTGGGCGAAAACATGTTGATATTACTCACTAATAATACTAATACGAAGTATATATGTAGGCAAATTTTGGTTCGAGTTGATGTGCATGTGTGTTGGTGCGTGCCTGCGAGCAGGTGCTAGTCTGTGATAAGCCTATTACTCCTAGTCCGACGACGAATAATGTGTTGATATTTTGAATGTGTGTGTATAACGTATACACACATATATATATATATATATATATATACGACACATCCTAGGCGACACCAAGTTGCAGTACCGATTCAAAGAAGACGTCAAGTACATCAAAAAAGGGGCAATTTAAATATGCCACACAACATCATATATGTAACTGTTACATTAATCAAACAACAACACAACATTTTCATATAAGAGTAAGTGTATGCGCATGACTATCTATGACTTCATCTGCATTCGAAATATATCGATGACAACAATTGTTATTTGAAAGTATATACTTAGAATGGCTACATTCATCGCAGGAGAGAAGAATTTAGATTGTTTTCGATTGAACAAGTCTGGCGGGGGTTAAATGTAAATCATTGTGAGCAGTTTTAAAGACGGATACGGCACTATATGTTTGAACTTACATTTACCTTAGAACATACAATGCGTGCATTATTATTATTGTAAACTTAAATTGAGACATGCAAATTTATCCTATGATAACGTCATCAGCGTACCATCATATTAATGCTAATGTGATTTTTTTAATGTATACGTTGAAGCCGGTGCAGAGACTAGGAAAAAGAAGAAACCAAAGCTGAAGTCATTCCCACGTCGAGGTTACGACCTAGTTGACCAAGCCACCACAGAACATGACAAATTGTTCACATCTCGCAGTGGTAAAGGTAAATGTGATTTCTTTACTGTACCCTTCGCCGTTAGGTTCTGCAAAGCAATTACACACCTCAGCACGTCAAGTGATGAGTCCTCGCATTCTGCGTTTACATTAAATAGATGTATGACTATGTGTATCCCCGTATTAACTATTGCAGTTCCGGAAAGAGGAACAACAATTTACTTATTGAAATGCATAGAAGGGTGCGTAATCTTATTGTGCATATACATGATGTGAACAGTTTTGTGGTCAGCTAATGATACCAAGCTATATGCGCTGAGCACAGTATAGATACATGACCTTATAAAGTATATGTCTATGAAGACCTTGTAGCCATTGTTATCTTTATAGAAATGCCGATGTCCTTAATGTGGATCGGTTAACATAGATATGCACAATATTCTTGAGGAACAGGAGTCACACTTTCAAATAACGTACATGAGTTGATAAGCGTGTCATGTATACATGATTATGTGGACGTTTGGAAAATGTAATTGGTACACGATTTAGGCCACGGTATACTGTAATTAATTTAAAAAGGGACTGTGTACGAATGTGAATAAAACTAAGGTCATCTCCATCACTATCACAGTTGAATGTAAAGTAATAAAGACGGTCAGAGGGGTGAGGGAGCCTATTTGAGGAAGTATACCAATTCCGGATCTAGGTTCCTAGATGCGCAATATAAGCAAAGGCGTTCAGCCTGGGAAGTGTGTATCGAGCTAGACCATGTACGAAAGTCAAACATAAAAACACATCCCTTAAATTGTTGATCTGTCGTCGAAAGTATATTGATTGATGTATGGATACGTGGTCCCTCACAAAAGAACGGCAAAGAAAGCTCGACGGAAGTTATACCAGAACGCCAAGGATATTCCTAAATGTCCACTGGAACAATATACGTACAATCAAAGAACGTTATTGGGATGTAGACAAACTCACAGGCAAGATTCGCATGAGACACCTCCAACTAGCTGTTCACTGCTGTCGTAAAAAAAGAAAAACTAGTGCAAATATTCATCTTGGGGACACCCACTCTTGGCAGTCGATCCACTCCTTGTGAACAACTAACCCTTATGGAAATGGCTAAGCTATTATCCGGACCCATTGTTTAAGTCAAAGCACTATTAATGCAACAGTTATTATCAAGTATGATCAACAACCCGAGTTTGGTTTCCATATAACGTTAAAACATGTTGCATTACGCAGGTTCTACAATTGGCGTAACACACACAGCGCCTGCAACTACCAATACCTCAACTGAAACGAAAGCACCTGCTTCCCCGTCGGTCAAAACATTTGAAATAATATCAGAAAAGTACGATATTCGCCTTGCGTGTGATGAGTGTGCGAGGGAGAAGAACAACGTGACTGGCCACGAGTGTTGCGAGGAGATGCTGCTACTGAAGAAGAAGAACGAGTCACTGTCCCAGGCGGGGTGGGTTCACGTGAGGTCGCGGCCGCCGTCGTGGAACGGGTCCGAGGGACGTCCTCACAACGACTACGAGAGCGAACTGTGGAAGAACGATGTTGATATTCGGTCTGTTGTCCGAGATATGAGATTCTGTTCGCGCTTACGCGCCATGTATATCGTGTCGAAACTAACGTTGGACCAACGGTATGTTTTCGTTTGCAAGACATGCTTCGACATGGATCCTGACAGGCCAATTACGAAGACACCGCACAGGCCGGTGTGCAAAAGAGGACATCCGTGGGAAAACATGGTGTGCCTGTTTGAAGAGGTAGAAAATAGAGCAAATACCTATTCAGAACCAACGATTGGTAAGGTCACCACTACGCATGATCTCGTGGAAGAGTGCGCTCGATCAAAGCAAAGGAAGATATCTGAACGTAACAGACCAGAGCAGAGCGAGTCGTCGACAGAAAATGAACCGTATCAGAGTATCAGCGAGTCATCAAGCTTGGAAAACGACATTGGAACATGTACGGTGGATGATATGTGTGACGAAGATATATTGACAAGAGACAACGACCAAGATGACGACACACTAGAAATCATCTATCAAGACGGGGATGTATACTACAAGGTGCATGTCGAACATGAGCTAGACAAATGGCTGCGTGGCAAACCAGACAGATACAAACGATGCACCCTCCATCTGACGGGCAGACACAGTGCTGTCTGCACACCGGATGTTGCCGCGGGCAACTTGTCGAAGATCACGATAAAGGGGAGGACGAACTGCGGCCCCACCTTCGATGAAAAAAATAAAAAGGCTAGATCATCTTAAAGTATAATTTAACATCCTTTTACATAAATTCATAAGAAGCTTGATAGAAGTCTAGAGCTACAGAATGTTACATTTAATTGCCCACTAGTACACTTCTACATTTGTTTTTAATGATCTACCAATCACACAGTGTTTAACTGGTTACAACAACATTGTTCCAAATG
>CM034535.1:24449103-24577460 GCA_020002185.1 Paraescarpia echinospica | reverse complement strand
GGTATGCTAATTTGTTCTACAATTTCCACTAGTAGTTTGGGTGGAATACCATCCACTCCAGGTGATTTATTTTCCTTCATAGCCCTAATTTTCTTAGCTACCATTTCTGGGGTTACAATTAACTGTCTTAAATAGTCTGATTCTGCCCCCTTGAACTTAGCCTCTGGTACTGGCAGTGAACTAGTGTCTTCTCTGGTAAACACTGAACTAAAATACTCATTTAGGTCTTCAGCCATTAAGAATCCTTCTGATATTATATTTCCAGCACTATCTTCTAGAGGACCGACCTTATCCTGAACTTTCTGTTTGCTTCGAACATACGCATAAAAACTCTTGCTGTCATGTTTTATATTACAAGCTAATTTATGTTCATAGCTTCTCTTTGAATTTCTAATTTCAGCTGTAGCTTGGTTTAGTGCTTCTTTATAAAGGTTGTAGTCTTCGTCATTGCCAGTACGTCTATAAGACTTCCACATCATTTGTTTATACTTAATTTTTCTAATGGCTTCTTTCGATAAGTATTTCTTTCTGGTCCGTTTCCCTTGTTTTTTGAAGGGAACAAATTTATCTACGATGCACTCTATTTCATTCTTTAAGATATTCCAGCATTCTGTTGCTGTCTTATTCTTCAGTGTATTATTCCAGTCTATCTTTGCTAAATATTTCCTCATTTCCTTATATCTTCCTTTGTGGAAATTTCTCCTCAACTGCTTTTTATTATTTCTTTCTGATTTTACTTTGATGGTAAAATGTATCTGGTTGTGATCACTACTTCCCAGAGGCTCACATAATTTAACATTGTCAACTAATTCATTCTGTGAGGACAAAACTAAGTCTAACACATTCTCTCCCCTGGTTGGTTCTAGCACATGTTGAGAAAGGAAACTATTTTGTACTAAAACTAAAAACTTGTGGTCCTCACTACCCATACTCTGTAGAGATTTCCATTTTATATGCCCATGGTTAAAATCCCCCATAATAACACAGTCCCGTTTGCTCACTTCCCTTATAGCGTTTTGTATTTTTTCATTCTCTTCTATGCTTATGTTTGGACTTCGATAAACTAATCCAACCGTTAACGTTGAGTTTCCTGTAACTATGTTACACCAAACAGCTTCTTCGCAATCTGCTTCTCTGTCTAATTTTATTTCATAAGCCTGGATAGATTCTTTAATATATAAAATAACTCCACCTCCCCTTCTTCCTATTCTATCTTTCCTAAACATTACATATCCTGTCAGTCCCAATTCGGCATCCGATATATCGGTGGTTGCCCATGATTCGGTTATACCTATTATGTGAGGGTCAATATCTTCTACCATAACGTTTAGTTCATTTCTTTTGTTTACTATACTCCTTGCATTTAAACAAACACATTTATACCCAGCTTCAGAACAGTTTTCCAGACTGTTCTTTGCTGAATTATTTTTGCTGCCTTTATCTATGCCTCCAGTTTCAGGCTTCTCTGCGAGTCCCCCCTGCGAATTTAGTTTAAATAGATGCAACCTGTCCCACTGTCAACAGATCGCAGCAGATTCTCTGAGAATACTGCTGCCCCTTTCCACTTAGATGGAGGCCATCTCTCATGTACATATCTTCTCTCCCAACAAAGTACCCCCATAAATCTATGAATCCCACGCCCTCTTCCTCACACATCTGCTCAACTAGTGCGTTGATCGCCATCCTCTTACAGTTTCTGTATCTTGCCCCCCTTCCTCCCATTACTGGCAAAATTCCTGAGAGAATAACCTGTTCCACTCTTGTCTTCTTTAGCTTCCTCACTAGATGTCTGTACTTCTGAACTATACCAGTTGTTCCCTCCTTGTCTGCATTGTTTGTCCCAACGTGTACTAGTATAGACCCTCCCTTGCCATGCCCCAATACCTTCTCTACCCTTTCGGTCACATGCTCTATCCTAGCCCCCGGTAGACATACAACAACGTCCTTCCCCTCGCATATAATCTTGTCTGTTTTTCTCAGAATTGAATCGCCCATAAACACTCTCTCTTTTCTCTTTGCCCCCTCAATCACTGCCTCGGAGTAGCTCCTCCGGTTTGCATATGTCTGGTTGTTGTCTTTTCCTCTTGTCATCTTCTCTCCTGTCACATTCTCTTCCATTCCCTTCTTTCCTGTCGCGTTTTCTCTTGTCCCCTTTCCTACTGTCATCTTCTTTTCTAGCACATTTACTCTCACTTCCATTCGTCCCTTCTTCTTTCCTCCCATCACATTTTCTTCTCTCCTCTCCCGTCCCTTTTCCCCGGCTACCTCCTTCACAACGGTCACTTTCTCCCCTGTCACCTTCACGCCTGTCATGTTTTCTGTTTTTTGCTGAACACTCTGTCTTCTTCCATCAGTCTTCTGTCTCACAGTCTTACCAACTGCCTCTGTGGTATCTACCTCTTCTTCCTCCGTCCCTCTGTTTTCTCAATGTCTTGTTCCTTCACACCGGTCACCTTCCTTCCTCTCAGTCTCCTTTCTTCAGTCTCCGTGTCACAACTCTGCTCCTTCTGTGTTGTAGAATTCTCAACTCTCTCCGCGTCATCCCTCTCTGCTCCATCTATTTCTATGTTGAGTCTCGCCTCCATCTCCTTCACTATATCCGTCAACTTACACACCTCCTTCATCAGACATTCCACCCTCAAACACCCCATACACCGAAAGGTGAATCCGTCATCTTTGGTCTCTGCCCATGATTTTGGACAGCCAGACAACGCAAAATCCACCCAGCTCTGGCAGTCGTTGCAAACTAGGTGTCGTTTTGCCCTGAGTTGCCGCTTGCAAGGTGCCATATCAGAATTTATTTATGTTCAAAGTAGTTTTATGTAGTCTTTGAAAAGACTTTTCTGTGTACAATTTACACCAGCTTGTTTAGGTTATAGTTAGTTATATTTGTTAACACACAGTGACACACCGTGCCTTACCTAGTTACGATGTCGATGAAAATGTATTCAAGTTAGGCTTAGATACAAGGTAGTCTTTACAAACACTGTTTCCTGTGTACTATTATACACTTTAAAAGATTGCTATTTCAGGTTTTAATTACTCATCTAACTACACCGATTATCTCAAATAACGCTATTCTATTGTCGTTCACGGTACGCTAACTTCGCCAGTGACCTACTTTGTAAACAACGTTCCGATTACATTAACGTCCCCAATTATCGCTCGCAAATCGCCTACTTTTAATCTACCCTAGATTACTCCCTCTAGCTAACTTTTAACAAAAAATATTGCTTAATATATATCTATAATTACGTTATGTATCCTATACGCTCATTAATATCACTTATCTTGATCAAATATCCTTATATTTTCGCAAGTTTGCTGCACCAAATTCAAATCAATTCACCACCGGAAGTCCCCCAATTCACCACCGGAAGTCCCCCAAATGCAAATGTTGTCTGCAACCGTCCAATATCCCACTATATCACTGTAACTAGACACAAACAGGTTATGATTGACGACGTGGGCAATATTGGCAATGTACCTAATGCTTTGGAATGAAGAAATCTACGTTATGAACTAATTACCTTTTTTACAATTAACACCAGTAATGTTATATTTCAATTATTTGACGTTAGCGTATCATCGTTTAACTGCGTTAAGCATTATTCAAATAATGCATTCAAATAATACTTTTTTCAAAAATATACGTGTCGCGTTTCAGAACAAGATGATTCAAAGCGTGGAAGAAATGCATGAAGGTAGGCGATCACGTAATGTTATTACACAGCAGCTATATGAAGACGTATGTACTTCACTCTTATATAGAGGGAACTTCGAGGGAAACATCATGGTCATTATGTGTGTGTGTGTGTGTGTGTGTGTGTGTGTGTGTGTGTGTGTGTGTGTGTGTGTGTGTGTGTGTGTGCGTGTGCGTGTGCGTGTGCGTGTGCGCGTGTGAGCGTGTCCTTGTGCGTGTGTGCGTGTGGGCGTGTGGGCGTGTGGGCGTGTGTGGGCGTGTGTGGACGTGTTGGCGTGTGTGTGCTGTGTGTGTTTTCTGGGTTTGGTTATTGTTAAGTTCTCGGTAGCAATACCTGCGCCCTCTCTTACAGCATTAGGTGATACATTACAATTAATTATTTCCTTTTCTGAAGATACCAATGGCAAATATGTAAACAAGTATGGTTTATTTTGACAAATCGTAACTTGTATATAAAAGATCTGCTGCATGTGGTAGATATGTATGTATGCATGTTTCAGCTATGAGATTGACCGAGTATAGCCACAGCGTTATAATTGTTGGTATGTGTCAGTGCGTCACCGTGCTGCAGAAGTGGTTGAACGTTGCCTATAACATCCAAGAACATACAGAGGTAACTTTAGTGGCATATTCGTTTGCATTACATCACATACATGTGTAATACATTTCAAAAGTGTCCATTGTCCATTAAATTGTTGTATTTCATTGTTAGGGAAACAAAATGCAGGAAATGGCGCTTCATTACGGTGTGAGGGTAATTGAGAATAGCTTCATTATGGTGTGAGGGTAACTGAGAATAGCTTCATTACGGTGTGAGGGTAACTGAGAATAGCTTCTGATTATCTTCATTTACAACTAGTTTTCCACGCTTCGTAGCTATGGATGGCGTTGTAGTTCGATTTGTGCAAATTTTTATCGTTATAAAAATGTCAGTGTATTTTGTTTATAACGTATATTGTGTGTATGTGTATGTTATATATACATATATATATATATATAATTATAATATATTTTATAGATATATATATATAATATACACATATATATGAGACGATGTTGTTTGTAGTTCTAGATGGTCGTTTTCATGGTTATGTCAGAAAGTAAAAGCTCGTCCAAAGCCCAGCACGTGATTGTTTATTTATTCACAGTAAAAACGGAAAAAGACAGCTCTTTATTACCATCGTTCTATGCATTCAAAAGAGTTCACAAAAACTAGCCATTAGCAACTACAATCAATGATAGTATGCTACCAATTTACTAAAATAACCATGTTCAAGACACATCAATTAAATTGCACGGACGTCGCCATTGTGATAGAAAGTCCAAAGTCACCAATGCCTACTCGTCCCAATTTGCCAGTCGCGAAACTGAGAATATTGTTCTAGTTTGAGTGATATTTGTACTTATTTCACAGTCAGTTCTCTTTTCCCGTGACGTTTCGGCTGCTTCCAGCAGTCTTCCTCAGACGACTATCGCTAAATAATGACACGGTTGTGCTGCGCAGACGGAGTCACTCTGGTCTGTGCCCGCTGCGGCTGCGCCCTGGGTGTTCTTGGTTTTCTAATCTAGATCGCTTCTTTGATGCCTCTTGTTCTTCAGTCCGACTTCCTGACTAAAATGTTGGCCCCCTCCCAGTTTATTATGGGATTTTTCTAGTCATGCGATCTGTGATGACTGATTGGTGCATCTCCTTTTCCGATGTTTTGTTTTTTCTGGTGTAGGGTTCATTTGTTGTTGCTTTCTTTGTGTCTTCTCAATGTTCTTTGATGCGGGTTCCTAATGTGCGTTTCGTTTCCGATCTATGTGGCATTACAGAGCTTACACGATATGACATACACCATTTCGCACATTTGTGGGGTTCCACTTTGTCTTATGGTCTTACCAATGACCTCTTGCAGGTGTTGTGAGGTTTCATTG
This sequence comes from Paraescarpia echinospica, assembly GCA_020002185.1. Taxonomy (NCBI): domain Eukaryota; kingdom Metazoa; phylum Annelida; class Polychaeta; order Sabellida; family Siboglinidae; genus Paraescarpia; species Paraescarpia echinospica. Next base: position 24,571,840 of record CM034535.1, on the reverse strand, counting down.
CTGTGTTCACCTTGTATTTCTCCATGAACCATGATGTGGTTTCGAATAATCCTTGGACATACGGAAGTACCACCATGCATTTGCCCGTCTTCTTCCTGCTGTTGATTTCATTCTCTTGCCGCGGGGACACACACCTGACAAATACGTAAACTGACTGTGAAATAAATAAAAATATCACGCATTTGAAACACCTAGTCTGATGAAATTCTTCTCTCATATTAATCTACTTTGCATCACCGAATTTGATTTGGCGCTGTAACTACTAAAATGGTAGTGCACCTACGTTCGTATGGTGCACTCTATGACATTATATTAGTTGTTATAAGTGTAATTCTGAATTGAAGGGAATATGAGAAAACAACATAACATTGTATATGTGTCGACGAAACGGGGGCATCCGACGCGTCACCGCCGCGTCATAGTCAAAGAAGCTACGTACGTTTATTGGTCCAATATCAGGGGCGTGTCTCAAAATATCAGGAAACTGTATTGTAGATTTCATTAGAGTCACCCACTTTGAGAAAAATCTGAGTAAACCACAGGCGTGATATTCTTGTATGTAGTTGCGAAAAGTTACATTGCTTCCCAGAAAGGTTGAGATGGTGTTCTGCCAGGTCTGCCAGCAGAGAGTAAAGAGTAAAGCGCTTTGAGCAGTCTTGAGGACTGGATACTGCGCTATATAAGAACTTACCTTTCCTTTACTTTTTACATTGTATTAACACTTTTAGGTGCATAGGCCCACATAATTGCCTTTTGTTTCCCTTTAACAGCTAACCAGGTCTTAGAAAGAACAGCTGACGACAGTTGAACTTCGCGATAAAATAAATGTTGCTCGGTCATTGCATTGTTGTGAATTCAATCAATTCATTGCGAAGTTTTATCATTGTACTCTCAATTATATATTTGAGTCCAGTCGAAATTGTTAAAATAATTATGTAAGAGTTTTGAAACCCCGTATCCCAGTAGCGTGCAGTCATGACTATGACGACTATCAGAATGATTCTGATACAGGCTCTGCATAACTACGTGACGAAAACATGCACGGTAGCAGAAGATTGGCTTCGACAAGGAAACTACAATGCGGTTGAAATGGAATCCCTGCCTGTCATTTCTGTACTGGAAGCTTTATGGAGAGCTGGCGATCTAGCATTTGTTACAGAAGATAAGCTGCGACACGTCTACGTCATGCACGGTCTGGCCCTGTGGAACAGGGTTAGTAATTTGTGTATGAAAACAACTGTGTTAACGTCCATTTGGGATAACACATTCTAAACATCTAAGACGCACACGCGCGTGTGTATGTGTGTGTATGTGTGTGTGTGTGTATGTGTGTGCGTGCGTGCGTCAGTGTGTGTGTGTGTGCGTGCGTGTGCGTGCGTGTGAGTGTGCATGCGGGCGTGCGTCTTTGAGAAACGGTTCATAAAATTATGTATTAATTAATAATATTTATTTTTAGCACCGCTATTAAAGTTAACACACTTCAAATGTTCAGCAACCATCAGCTCCATTTTTTAGGATTGTAATTATGTGACTTAACTCGCCAGATGTGTAGTTAGCAGGCTGTCCCAAATGTTGTTTGGCCAGACGTCCCCTTGCCTCGATTAGTTATTTATTGATGGGTAATAGCTTTCTCATCCAGAGAGCCTGTGTTTTTCATTTCACATTTCGGTTTCGTTCTCGATGTCAGTTACATTGATACTCTCTGGTTGAAACCGATTAGGTAATATAGTGATTTTATTTTTTATATTCTCCTTGTTTTTATTAAACAAAAATAGTGTGAACACGCCTGGGTGGCCCGTGCCCTCCCCCTCTAGACCTTTGTAATTTTGGCGTGCCCGTAGACCTGTTTCAATAAGTTGAGCGTGCCCAGAAGATCCTTGGAAATGTGCCCGTTCAGGATACAATAAGCCAAAGCGGCGTCGAACATTTTTCAACGAAAACCTCCCCCCCCCCCCCCCCCCACCCGTCTTCCGATGTCAACAGTCGAGCCGAGACAACGGAGAAACTGAAGATACGGCGTACAGCGGCGCAGCAGCAAAAATATACCTGGAGGTTTTTGTACACTCTCTGGATCCGCCCCTGCACGTATACCGTAATCGTCATAAACTAATGGCATCGCATTTGCAATATCCATCTATTAATACGCTAATTGTGGGCTATGGTAAGTGCACGTCCTCGTTGGCGCCGAAGTCCTTTGACTCTTTCTTTGATCATTTGGTTCTTGGAACCAATGGTTTCAGATCTACAAATTGGCGATATAGCAAAACATAGCTATTTCGATTAATTTACTTACGAACTTACGTATTTGCTTTGCCACCTATTGGAATAATATAAAAAACTAAACTGTGGAGTGGTTACCTACTCTCCAGATGGCACCACTGTGAACGAGTTTGTTGCTCCACGTGGGTGTAAGTTAGTTGTAATCAGTTACACTACAGTTGCAGGACGCGCACGCAGTTGAGTACTTCAGCAAGAAAGGTAATTACATTATATTTTGTCATGAAAAGTCATTACCTCATTAACTTAAGTGATACAATTATTGTAGCAAATTTATACTTAACATGTTTGCTTCAAACATCAGACTGGAATGGCAGAATTACAAACGTGCAACCATAAATGTTGAAATGACTTGCAACAGTATCCATCACGCATATCTACAGAAGCCACGTTTATACGAATTGGTTATAATTACCAGACAATATAACATAGGTTGTTTGTAGCAACATACGCCACGAAAGAGGGGGAGAGAGAGGGGAGACAGAGATATTTATTCAATTATAACAGGCAATCTTTTCGTTTTTAGCTTTTGATTACGGTGGTTTTGAAGACCCGGAAGCCCTACGGTTGGCGCTAAGGATAAACATGAACAAAGGTGATATCCAGAAAGCCCTGAGATATGCAGCAGCGGGAGCCAAGGTCTCGCCTGAGGTGAAACTTTTCATTCATTTTAGTGTTTTTTTATTCATTTAGGTAAATTAATGAACCAGAATATACCATACACTCACACGCACATACCACGCACATGCACGCACGCACACACACACACCCCCACACACACATAAGATGAAACGAAAGTTGGTTAACGCACCGACGTAGTCAAACGTAATATCTACACGTTGCGTTTACAATTTTGTAGGATAAAATTACCAGAATGCACAATGTTAAGAACAAGATGTGGTTTCATTAAACATCCTCTAAGTGCTAATGTGTATTTTATGTCTATGGATAATAAATAAATACTGTGGAAATTGTGTATGTATATATATATATATATATGTATATGTATATATATATATATATATATATACATATATATATGATATATATATATAATTAATATATATATATATGTACACACACACGCACACACACACACACACACACACACACATATATATAATATTATATGCGCGCGCGTGTGTGTATGAAATCAGCTGCTAACGGTATCGCTGTTATGTTCCATTCAGGACGACGAATTTAAGGAGGTGGTGGATAAACTGACAACCTTTCGCACTGAACAGGTAATCTTACTATGAAATAAAATATGTAAAATTTGTTTTGGGCGAAAACATGTTGATATTACTCACTAATAATACTAATACGAAGTATATATGTAGGCAAATTTTGGTTCGAGTTGATGTGCATGTGTGTTGGTGCGTGCCTGCGAGCAGGTGCTAGTCTGTGATAAGCCTATTACTCCTAGTCCGACGACGAATAATGTGTTGATATTTTGAATGTGTGTGTATAACGTATACACACATATATATATATATATATATATATACGACACATCCTAGGCGACACCAAGTTGCAGTACCGATTCAAAGAAGAGGTCAAGTACATCAAAAAAGGGGCAATGTAAGTATGCCACATAACATCATATATATGTAACTGTCACATTAATCAAACAACAACACAACATTTTCATATAAGAGTAAGTGTATGCGCATGACTATCTATGACTTCATCTGCATTCCAAATATATTTATGACAACAATTGTTATTTGAAAGTATATACTTAGAACGGCTACATTCATCTCAGGAGAGAAGAATTGAGATTGTTTTCGATTGAACAAATCTGGCAGGGAGTTAAATGTAAATCATTGTGAGCAGTCTTAAAGACGGATACGGCACTATATGTTTGAACTTACGTTTACAGTAGAACATACAATGCGTACATTATTATTATTGTAAACTTAAATTGAGACATGCAAATTTATCCTATGATAACGTCATCAGCGTACCATCATATTAATGCTAATGTGATTTTTTTAATGCATACGTTGAAGCCGGTGCAGAGACTAGGAAAAAGAAGAAACCAAAGCAGAAGTCATTCCCACGTCGAGGTTACGACCTAGTTGACCAAGCCACCACAGAACATGACAAATTGTTCACATCTCGCAGTGGTAAAGGTAAATGTGATTTGTTTACTGTACGCTTCGCCGTTAGGTTCTGCAAAGCAATTACACACGTTAGCACGTCAAGTGATGAAACCTCGCAATCTGCGTTGACATTAAATAGATGTATGACTATGTGTAGCCCCGTATTAACTATTGCAGTTCCGGAAAGAGGAACAGCAATTTACTTATTGAAATGCATAGAAGGGTGCGTTATCTTATTGTGCATATACATGATGTGAACAGTTTGTGGTCAGCTAATGATACCAGGCTATACGCGCTGCACACTAGAGATACATGATACATACCTTATAAAATGTCTGTCTATGAAGACCTTGTAGCCATTGTTATCTTTACTGAAATGCCGATGTCCTTAACGTGGATCGGTTAACATAGATATGCACAATATTCCTGAGGAACAGGAGTCACACTTTCAAATAACGTACATGAATTGATAAGCGTGTCATGTATACATGATTATGTGGACGTTTGGAAAATGTAATTGGTACACGATTTATGCCACGGTATACTGTAATTAATTTAAAAGGGGACTGTGTATGAATGTGAATAAAACTAAGGTCATCTCCATCAATATCACCGTTGAATGTAAAGTAATAAAGACGGTCAGAGGGGTGAGGGAGCCTATTTGAGGAAGTATACCATTTCCGGATTTAGGTTCCTAGATGCGCAATATAAGCAAAAGCGTTCAGCCTGGGAAGTGTGTATCGAGCTAGACCATGTATGAAAGTCAAACGTAAGAACACATCCCTTAAATTGTTGATCTGTCGTCGAAAGTATATTGATTGATGTATGGATACGTGGTCCCTCACAAAAGAACGGCAAAGAAAGCTCGACGGAAGTTACACCAGAACGCTAAGGATATTCCTAAATGTCCACTGGAACAATATACGTACAATCAAAGAACGTTATTGGGATGTAGACAAACTCACAGGCAAGATTCGCATGAGACACCTCCAACTAGCTGTTCACTGCTGTCTTAAAAAAAAGAAAAACTAGTGCAAATATTCATCTTGGGGACACCCACTCTTGGCAGTCCATCCACTCCTTGTGAACAACTAACCCTTATGGAAATGGCTAAGCTATTATCCGGACCCATTGTTTAAGTCAAAGCACTATTAATGCAACAGTTATTATCAAGTATGATCAACAACCCGAGTTTGGTTTCCATATAACGTTAAAACATATTGCATTACGCAGGTTCTACAATTGGTGTAACACACACAGCGCCTGCAACTACCAATACCTCAACTGAAACAAAAGCACCTGCTTCCCCGTCGGTCAAAACATTTGAAATAATATCAGAGAAGTACGATATTCGCCTTGCGTGTGATGAGTGTGCGAGGGAGAAGAACAACGTGACTGGCCACGAGTGTTGCGAGGAGGTGCTGCTACTGAAGAAGAAGAACGAATCAGTTTCCCAGGCGGGGTGGGTTCACGTGAGGTCGCGGCCGCCGTCGTGGAACGGGTCCGAGGGACGTCCACACAACGATTACGAGGGCGAACTGTGGAAGAACGATGTTGATATTCGGTCAGTTGTCCGAGATATGAGATTCTGTTCGCGCTTACGCGCCATGTATATCGTGTCGAAACTAACGTTGGACCAACGGTATGTTCTCGTTTGCAAGACATGCTTCGACATGGATCCTGACAGGCCAATTACGAAGACACCGCATAGGCCGGTGTGCAAAAGAGGACATCCGTGGGAAAACATGGTGTGCCTGTTTGAAGAGGTCGAAAATAGGGCAAAGACCTATTCAGAACCAACGATTGGTAAGGTCGCCACTACGCATGATCTTGTGGAAGAGTGCACTCGATCAAAGCAAAGGAAGATATCTGAACGTAACAGACCAGAGCAGAGCGAGTCGTCGACAGACAATGAACCGTATCAGAGTATCAGCGAGTCATCAAGCTTGGAAAACGACATTGGAACATGTACGGTGGATGATATGTGTGACGAAGACATATTGACAAGAGACAACGACCAAGATGACGACACACTAGAAATCATCTATCAAGACGAGAATGTATACTACAAGGTGCATGTCGAACATGAGCTAGACAAATGGCTCCGTGGCAAACCAGACAGATACAAACGATGCACCCTCCGTCTGACGGGCAGACACAGTGCTGTCTGCACACCTGATGTTGCCGCGGGCAACTTATCGAAGATCACGATAAAGGGGAGGACGAACTGCGGCCCCACCTTCGATGGCGACGAAGTTGTCGTGGAGATGATCCGCACGAAGGAGCTGGACAAGGAATCGACCGTGTTGAGCGGACGAGTGGCTGGCGTGTTGGGAGGTTGTGTCAAACGGTGCTCACACTTCTTTATCTGCAACGTAGATGAGTACATGTCCTGCCTTATGGTGCCACGTTGTGGAACTGCACCGAAAATTCACGTCATAGATAGTTACCTGAGAGAGAAATACGACAACATCCGAAATCAACTCGTGACTGTCTACGAGAAAAGGGATGGCATGTTTCTACGCAAACGCATCGAACCCGAAAGGCTGAACCCGAAAGATCGCCAGAGCAAGTTGTTTGTCGTCAGGTACATCAAGTGGAATACAAAGTTTATGTACCCACTGGGGTGTGTCGTGAAAGTCATAGAACCCGGGAGAGATATGAAGAGCGGTCAGAGGATCCTGAACCTGCAGTACCAAGTACAACAACAGCTCCCGACGGACGTTTTCAACCACGCGGAAAGTGTTCATGCGCCAGACGTGCCGGGTGGGCGACGCGACATGCGTGGAGAGTACACATTCACTATAGACCCTCCGGGCTGCAAGGACATCGACGACGCACTGTCAGTTAGAAAATGCGCCAGGAATGGTTCTGAGGTCTACGAGGTGTACGTCCATATCGCTGACGTCACACATTACGTGAAGCCGTCGGATCCCATCGACATCGAGTCAAGACGAAGGGGAACGACCTTCTACCCGGAAGTAGGATATTCTGCCTTCCACATCTTACCAGAGAGGCTGAGCGAAGATCTGTGCAGTCTGTTGCCTGGCAAAGACAGGCTCGCGCTTTCGGTGCAGTTGACACTAGACAACGACGGCAATCTTCTAGAGCAGAGTCCGAAAGTCGCACGAACTGTAATCAACAGCAATGCACAACTTACGTACGCAGACGTACATGAGATGTTGTCGTCCTCTGGACAGAACAAGGACAATGAAGTAGATGACAACCTTCGCAGAAGACTCGTATGGCTGCACGATATGTCTCAAAGATGTCGACAGAAAAGACTACAAGACACGCGATTCTACTCTCAGTACGACGGGCTGTTTGAAGACGATGATCAAGCGGCAGAGGCGCATGAATTGATAGAAGAATTCATGCTCCTGGCGAACAAAGAAGTCGCCAAGTTCCTTGTTGCGAAATTTCCCGATTGCACTCCGTTGCGCAGACAGGAGAATCCAAAGGATGACGACTTGCGTAGTTGGCAAACAAAACACGCTACCGTGGCACGACGAACCTTCTACTTTCGGTCGTTCACCGAGTTGCTGGCGGGCTGTGACGAAGGAGAGGACTGTGACTTTCCACTTCTCGCTGACACTGCACGAGGGCTGAGGGAGGCTGTGCAGGCGGGAGACATACCGAGAGCGACGACGTTGGTGTCGTTAGAACAACTGCACCCAGAATTCGCACTTCTCTTCCCAAGCTGGTATGGCATACAGGAGAAGTCAGAATACACGCGATCGGGAAACGGAACGAGTTGCCGTCACTTTACACTTCGCGAGGACGTATACACGCATTTCACGTCTCCCATCCGACGGTACTTCGATACCGTTGTGCACCGTCTGGTCAAAGCTGCCATAGATGGAAAACCGTGTCCGTACACCCGCGACGAGATCGACAAACTGTGTCGTCATCTCAACTACAAGATGACACAGCAGAAGCGGTATGACAATGACTTGAAGTCGTTGAAGACAGCTTGCACGCTAAACTCGGCTGCTCAGTTCTTGCCTGGTGTCGTGGAAGAAATTGACGAGGGTCATTTCAGCGTGTATTTGCCGCACTTGCGTCTCCGAAAAGACGTGAAATATGGCCTTCTGGGAGTTCGTAAGGCGTTGACAGCAAAACGTGTTGGCGACTCCCCGCCAGACGACGTGACATTGCTTTGGAGTAGGAAGATCTTCGACGCCGGAGGATGTTCAACTCACCCGCGGACAAAGTACGCCGTGAACGAATCGCTGCGACTCGCTACGGATGCACACGTTGTACGAGTCCCGCGTGACAAGTGGAACGATGTCCGGCGAGCCATCATCGCCTCAGACACGGAAACAATGCTGCCCACTGTAAGCGATATGTTGTCCGATGCGAGGTCCTCGTCCAACGAGTTGATACCGGAAGTGACGTCTGAAATGAAGATGGGTGAGATGTTGTGGAGAAAGGCTTGCGACTTTCAATTGTCGGTAAAGAGAAACGAAATTTTGATGTTTCAGGTAGGCTCTATTTACCTTTTGTTATTCTGCTACTGTAAACATAATTAATTACCTTTTTACATTGACAACTGAACGAAAAAATAATTTTTTTCGCGTAGCAATCACGTCATTGACAGCAATCTTCTTTTACGAATATGGCTCCACTGTGTCAAATGTCTTACTCATCTCTGATTACTCATTACAATCAACGTGTCATAACGGTTTTGTAATTGTTTTCTTATTTCCTTTTCATGAATGTCATCCGCTCAATCTAGTTGACCTACAGTTTTGGAACGCATACGAACATCAGTAAATAAGTTAGTTTTCTTCATCAGTGTGAACTTGTTTAGCAAACAATTGATAGTGTATTCTGTCCAACGTGATTGGTTTTGTATTTTATGACGTGTACCCACTTAATCTGCAGGTTGGGGCAGAGTTAGTGCGCGGCCTTCTCGAGCCGACTGTTAGACTCGTCAATCTCACCCGGCAACTAGACCAGTGCATCGAACATATGGAGCAACCGGTGAAATGCTTCGCGGAGACTGCGGTACTACGCAGCAAGAAGAAGTACAAAAACATCGAGGAATACCAAGCGATCTGGCTGCCGATGCTGGCGATGGAAGCGGCGGAGGGTGCCATCAAGGAAGGAGACCCAACTGTTGTGCATAACGTCAAAGTTGCCATTCGACGGGAGGACAACAAGTTGCGTGGAAGTTTCACACTGCCCAAGGCATTCTGCAAGACGCGGCAAATCGCGTTGATTGAGAACATGAAACAAGACGAGATTACAATGGATAGCTACCTGTGCATTCGCTGCGCTGCGATTGGACAGGGAGCCGTACATCAATCTAGAAATGTGTGGGTTGGCCACGCGTTGACACAGAACGCTTGCATCATCAACGGAGATGACGACGACCATGCCGACGACGATGGAGAAATCTACCTGGAGTTCCGTGTCCAACACTCGAATACAGACCCACCTCAGGCAATGCTGAAGAACAAGCATGGCGTCTCTTGCACTGTGGAGCTGATGCCCAAAATGAATACTGATAGGTAATTAAAACTACGACACATTTCCAGTAATCTCCTTTGCTTGTTTAAAGTTGTTCTTTTGAAAGTTTCTATGCTGATCTTCCTCTCTTGCGTCTACACTAATATTGATAATTGAGAACTGCGCGGAAAATACTTCCTACTCGGGCAATGTATGAGCAGTACATTAACATTAACATACCGATGATCAGTCGTCTCTTATTTTAAATTATTGCCTTAGTGTTTCGTGATCACCTAATATGGTGTTTACATATCGGACAAGTAAGGAAACAATGGACAAATTGAATCGTGAGATACTCTCCTGCAGAGGGTGTCACTGTAACTTTAAATTCGATTTAGCCGAAAATATCGGGTAGCATGACGTATTTAGCGAAAGCAGAAAGTAAACAGCTAACGTAAGGTCAAACATATGTAGTGGTGATGGCAGTTGTGCTGTTACTCCATGGATGGATGGAGTGTGCTCAATGCGTCAAATTACTTTACAGAAGGAAGGAAGACGCGGTTCGGGACCTGCAAGAAACAACAGAACTGTGCAAGGCTATAGTGCTTGCAAATCCAGTACCGAAACCAGGTGATATTAGTTTCTTACGTTACACTTTTTGTACCACATAAAATACTGATATTCTCTTTTGCACATAATTCACTAGTTGTAATAATGTTCTAACGACAGAGTAATTTCTTATAATAAATATAACAAAAACCGAAATGAGAATAAAAGGAAAAACGCCAACTGTCATGACACCAAATATTTAGTTCACCATAGATAGCATGTGAAATATATGCATTTTGCAGATCCTGATCTGGAACGGATGTGCCCAGAAAACCTCCAGGTAGACACGGTACGTTCGTCAGCACTGATATATCTACCGCAAAGCAACGAATCACAGCTAAGGGCCATCAGAGCTGGATTAACGGACAGCTTTACTGTGATCCAAGGGCCGCCAGGTAACACTACAAAGAAGTTATTAATATTCAATACCGTTTGTGCATCCAGAACAGTACGGGTAATACACTCAGTGTATCCATCACGACATCGGTTGCCCAAAACGACAATGTCAGTCAATTTTTCAAAATGTCAGACGGCCAAGTGAATTTATCGGAAATTATGTTATATATCACATTGAAATATGATATATATATCATATTCCTGAAAATTAAGTTGACAGCGAGCATCCCACCCACGTAATGTAACCACATTTGCCAAACCTACAGTGGTTACACTAGTAAATGTCGTTGGTAAAGCAAAGCTTCACGGAGAAAGTTATAAATACTGTACTTTTCACCTTTGGATTTGGATAAAGTGCTACTTTACAATATGACATCCGCCACGAACTGGTATTTTATTGTTCCCATTACCTTTTAATGAATGAATGGGATGATGAGTGGGAGTAGGTAAAAGGTGAAGATTATTAGGCGATATCTGCAGTTGTTAAGCATAAACCTCACGCTAGCAGGATAGCATTGTATAAAACTATCTTGTATCTACAGTTATGGATATCAATCCTTGTAACATCCCTACAATGACTTTCTTCCATGATTACTTAATGCAAGAAATTTCCTCACAAAGAAATATGAATGCCAATGTTCATAATGATCTTTGCACTATACACTACGTGTAATATATGTGACTATGTGTTTCAAATATGACTGATTAATGTTTTATCTCATGTGTCAAGTATTGTAAGATTATACATTTATGTGCATGAATAAACTAAAATATAATGTAATAGACGTTTCCATTCATTGTCCACCAAGAGGCCAAATTTAACCTTCACCTGACCTTCAGCATCTGATCTTGACCTTGAATTGAAACAATAACATCAGAAATAGATTCTATGCATTCTAGGACAAATCGTTCAAAAGTAAAATTTTCAAGATATTGACCTGGGATTTATGCAAATTACCATAGTTGCCCAAAGTTGCTCTTTGGGTAACCAAGCTGAATTTGTTCTAGGACACCATATGAGTGCAAATCAACAAAAAACGTTCATAGGATAGAACATTTGTAGGTTCATGAAATGACTAATCAACTATAAGACGTATTGTCCTTTACAGGCACTGGGAAGACGCAGACTGCGGTGAAGCTCGCCTACTGGTTCACAGAGATGAACCGTAAACGCGACTCCGGCAGCGGTGAAACTACGACACGACAAGTTTTGTACTGCGGACCTTCCAACGGAGCTGTCGACGTCGCAGCCAGTACGTAGACCCTTTCCTCACCCTCTTTGTTTCCACCCCTTCTTCTTTTTCTTCCTCTTCTGTCTTTTGTTCATCAAAATCTCCTCCTTTTCCTTCTTCCTTGAGAGGTGGAGACCACAACCATCGGTGCGTTCCTCCATTTTGTTGATACGTCACGATCTTCTGCAATTTTTTCCCATTCCCGTCTGTTCGTATCTGCCCTTTGAAGATTTATCTTGACATTTGCTCCCTTAAATTCGGTCTCCCTCTTCTCCTGGTTGACATAATTATCACGAAGCTTAAGTAGATATCGCCGTGTTTTAACAATCACAAACAATACAGCGTCATAACGACAAAAACGTTAAGGATCACAGCACAAACGTCAACAATCATATCATAAATAATGGACGCAGATATATATTTGTCTCTGTCTCTGTATGTCTGTCAGCCTCTCTCTCTCTCTCTCTCTCTCTCTCTCTCTCTCTCTCTCTCTCTCTCTCTCTCTCTCTCTCTCTCTCTCTCTCTCTCTCTCTCTCTCTCTCTCTCTCTCTCTCTCTCTCTCTTTCCGTCCATCTGTCCGTCCATCCCTCTTTTTTACATGCACTCATCATAATTTACTATGGCGTGAACATCCACACATAAGAATGAATCACGGGTAATCATGGCTAATTTCAATAATTTCAATCATCGTGATTTCAGAACAACTACAGGACTGTTTTGGGAGTAAGGCCCCAAAGATTCTGCGAATATACAGTGAAGAGTTGGAGAGGCAGGTGTTTCCGATACCACGAGAGGCTCCAGTGAGAAATGGACATGGGCGAAGGTTTGAGTTGATTGGAAGAGAAGATCAAAAGAAGTTCGCTCTTCATTACCTCATCCGTAAACCTGGCAATAAATTCTCTGAGGAGATAGCGGAATACGATCAGCTCTTCGGAGAAAACATGAAAAGACACTACAATATAGACGACAAGAAAATAGAGATGTAAGCAGAACCTTACGTACTTGGCTTTACGTTGCAAACTATTATAGTTACTACAACTACTACAATTGAAAATATAACTAATGAGATGATTGGGAAATTTCATTGTGCCTGCTAACGTACGTATGTGCGTGTATACATGAGTGCGTATGTGTTGGAGTGCGTACGCGCGCCTGTGCGCGCGATTATGCAGCCGTTTGTAATACTGCCGGCTACAGACAGACGCATCTTGTAACTACGCCATACTATCGTGTTTTAGGTACTCGAAGCTGATCACGGACGCCGCCATTCACGAGATCCCACAGTACGATATCGTGCTGTGTACTTGCTCTCACAGCGCCAGTCCCCGCATCAAGCGGGCCGCCAACGTCGTTCAGTGCATCATCGACGAGTGCGGCATGTGCACGGAGCCGGAGAGTCTCATTCCGCTGACGAGCCACAAGCCGCAGCAGGTCGTCCTCATCGGAGACCACAAACAACTGAGACCCATCGTGAAGCAGCCGACGGCCAGGGAGCTCGGTCTCGAGATATCTCTCTTTGAGCGATACGAGAAGAAGGCAATATTGTTGGACATGCAGTACAGAATGGTACGTTTAAATAATAATGTACTTGTAGGTTCCTCTTCAATTCGATTTCTTCGCTCGTATCATATCAGTCGTTTCGCATTAATCAAGAGTTCATAGTAACCACTAGTAGTTGCCATCTCGTTTTTTGTAACTTGTATGTTGTTTTGGTAAGATCATCAGAGACAATTTATTTATTTAATTCTTGTCCAAGAATCGATTCCAGTAATTTTCTAAATTGGAATGCTCAAGTGAATGCGCGATGCGATCGCGCACGTGTTTCTGTAGTGATGTACTGATATGTCGACTTTTTTTGCACTCTCAGAAACATGTCACTGAAACAAACGAACCGAGAACTGTTTGGCCTTGACGTTAGGTTAGTCTTTGTTTTAGAAGCAAAGAAACGTATCGTTACCGGATATTTATGAATGCTTACATTATACGAGTTTACTAAGATGTACATATTCGAAGTGTGGACGTGTTCAAATACAAACATGCAATATTCGTAACGAAATGTAAAGGTACGTAAACTGCTTAGATTACATTCAATGGCATTAGTAAATTATATAAACTGATTGCTGTTCTAAATATAGATACAATAATTACTTTTTAGCATCCAGCGATATGTGAATTCCCGTCGCAACAATTCTACGGAGGCTGGCTGAAAACAGCTGACGGCTTCAATGCGAGGTTGAAATTCGGTGACTATCCGAAGAGAACCAAAAGAAGACTACAGGCAATGTGGCCTAACGGACAACGTCCTGTTGTGTTCTGTCACGTGGAAGGAGCCGAGCAGAGTCTTGTGATATCGTCGAGTGACGGCAACGAAGCGTCAAAGAGCAACATGGCTGAGAGAGACCACGCTGTAAGTAGACAGAACGGTTGATTGTGTCCATCGTTCAATAACTGTAATATCATTGTATTAAGGGTATCTGCTCTACAGTCGCTTTTCATTCGTGATGCAGTTTCAAAAACTCGTATCGCAATACAATTCGCTCTTCGTGATGTTTCAGGTTACTACAAGAATATTCCATTGTGTAATTACAATATTAGCTCACACACATCCACGGAGCGACATACCAAATGCGACAGTTATCAACATCACAGTATTTTGATGTTTTCAATAATAAATAAATTATTCTAAATAACTATCCATGTTTATCTCTAATACATCGCCAATTGGTAGATTATAGACCAAAGGACCAAGGACGCGAATGAACACAGAAAGAGGCAAATGGATCTCAGCGCCTCGTAGGAGATCAGCAGTTAGCGTATTAATATACATTATGTTACTATTGACGTACGCAGGTTCCCAGAAAGTGGGCGTAGCCTCACCCGTTAGTTTACATGTGGACAGAGCGTGGCGCTGCATGTTTTGAACAAGTCAAGAACACATTGCAAACGGGTGCATGGCCCAATCTACCCTTAAGTCAGTATTGGATTTAACAGGGTAATACGTTTTAACATATTGTGCCTTATTTCATTGTGTACAGTGTATGTGTGGACTGTTCACAGGTGCGTATATTTGCTCACTTGGTGAACGACTGTGGCGTGCCTCAAAACAAGGTGACGGTCTTGAGCCAGTACAGAGCGCAGTGCTCGGAGATCACTCGTAACCTGGAGGACGTCTATGGGTTCAAACGACCCAATGTGAGCACAGTCATAGCCAGCCAAGGTAAGGATGTGTCTATGTGTGTGCGCGCGCGCGTCCATGCGTGCGTGCGGTTATCTGATGTGTGTATGTGTGTATGTCGTTGTGCGTGTGTATGTGTGTGTGTGTGTGTGTGTCCGTGTGTGCATGTGTGCATGTGTGCGTGCCCACGGACACGCAATAGTTGATGTATATGCATGCAGTCATTGTATTACTTACATTGTTAGGCTAATATAAATATAAGGTGTTTCTCAGCACTTTGTTTGTCTCAGGTGACGAATGGGATTACGTGATCTTGTCGACTGTGCGATCAATGCCTCAGCACGAGATCGACAAGCGCCCCACCATTGGCTGGTTGAAGGTGAACTTGGGATTCATCATGGACGACAACCAAATCAACGTGGGTTTAACCCGCGCCAAGAAGGGACTAATAATCATTGGTGAGTAAGCCATTAGGATTCAAGTACATTTCAAACGAATGTAAACCTAAACGTACAAGTAGTAGTAGTTGTTGTAGTAGTAGTAGTAGAAATAATAGTAGTGTTAGCAGTAGTAATAGTAGTAGTAGTAGTAGTATCGGCGGTATCAGCAGTATCAGCAGTAGTAGCAGTAGTAGCAGTACTAGTGGTATTATCAGTATTAGCAGCATTAGCAGTAGTAGCAGCAGTAGCAAGAGTAGTAATAGTTGTAGTAGTAGTAGTAGTAGTAGTAGTAGTAGTTGTAGTAGTAGTAGTAGTAGTAGTATCAGCGATATTAGCGGTATCAGCAGTATCAGCATTAGTAGTAGTAGTAGCAGCAAGAATAGTAGTAGTAGTAGTAGTAGTAGTAGTAGCAAGAGTAGTAGTAGTAGTAGTAGTAGTAGTAGTAGTAGTAGTAGTAGCAGCAAGAGTAGTGGTAGTAGTAGTAGTAGTAGTAGTAGTAGTAGTAGCAAGATTAGTAGTAATAGTAGTAGTAGTAGCAAGAGTAGTAGTAGTAGTAGTAGTAGTAGTAGCAAGAGTAGTAGTAGTAGTAGCAAGAGTAGTAGTAGTAGTAGTAGCAAGAGTAGTAGTAGTAGTAGCAAGAGTAGTAGTAGTAGTAGCAAGAGTAGTAGTAGTAGTAGTAGCAAGAGTAGTTGTAATAGTATTAGCAAGAGTAATAGTAGTAGTAGCAAGAGTAGTAGTAGTAGTAGCAAGAGTAGTAGTAGTAGTAGCAAGAGTAGTAGTAGTAGTAATAGCAAGAGTAGTTGTAATAGTAATAGTAGTAGTAGTTTTTTTATATTCGTGCCTTCGTTTACTCTAGTTGAGTATTTATAAGCTTCACGTAATTCAGAAACAGCGATACATTCTGATGTTTGAAGGTAACACATTCGTTCTTGCCCTTCACAATACAACTGTTCTGTCGCCGTTCAGGGAACCAGCACGTGCTGCGGTGTAGCAGCATGTGGCGGGACCTCCTGAACGAGTACCAGGCCAACAGGTGTCTCGTCGAAGTCTCGGCCTTCCCGAAAACACCTCCAGTTCTGAACGAAGGAAGACAGATGCGACAAAACAAACGATAGGTCACTACTGCGGTGTGACACAGAGATCGTTCCATGGAGACTGTTTAGCTAATGATACAGAAATGTGTGAGCTTCTTGTATAGATGTATTTATCAACAGTCAGTGTATTTACGTGTTGAAGGTTAGTTGTAGCAGCAGCAAGTCATAACAGTAACAGTACTTGTAGTAGTAGTAGTAGTAGTAGTAGTAGTAGTAGTAGTGGTGGTGGTGGTGGTGGTGGTGGTGGTGGTGGTGGTGGTGGTGGTGGTGGTCGTGGTATTATTATCAGCAGCAGCAACACAAACAGCATTAACAACAGTAGTACTAATATAATAGTATTAATTGTAGTAACAGTAGTAGTATTTACATTTGTGTTACTTCTAGTGGATTCTGCAGGTGTATCATTATAGACATGTATAATTTGGCTAAAAGAGACTCATGCTTCAATAAATTTTGAACTTTATTTATATGTTTTGTTTAATTTACTGCACTATTTATCACGGATTTTATATTGTAAATTAATCGTATTTCCGCTGCTGGGTACATGCAGAAGTTTGGAACCGTCCTCCGTGGCGAATGTAAGATTAATAAATATTAAAATTATGCACATACACACTCATTTGTGGCATATTTATTGGGTTTGTTTATCTGAATTACGTCTACATTGGTGTCGAAAGCTGATGAAAACCAGACGATCAGCACACATGAGGAGTGGTCCTAAAAGTCATCAATAAACTGGGGAAAGCAATAACATAATGGAAACCACTTGGACCAAATTATCTCAAGACCAGATTCAACTTGAGATACGCTAAATTGACAGTGATTTTATTCCACGAATCAACTGAAGATGCAGAAGAGTAAACAAGGACAGTTTTTATTGACAGGCAGCAACAGAGAAGTAAGACCCCATGACATGCTGCTGAATATTGGATATCTAAATGCCGGAGTCGGAGACAACAAGTACTTGATCAGCTGTGACGGAATCACTCCTTGATTAGCTGTGACGTAATTGACTCAGCTGGTCACGACTGTCCCATTCATGAAAACAGTGCAATCAAATGCGCAAAATTCAATTTAAAGACGAAGCCAGCGAATCTATGGAATCCAAATAATCGACTCGAGTAGCTGAATGGTACTGAGATGGGACGCGTGTAAAATTATTAGAATGTTGCTCATCTGAGCCATTTGGAAGAATGATGAATGTGTAGATATTTATGCAAGCCAACCAAGGTGTTGTAAGTTGTATTCAGCACAAATTTTCTTCAAACAGCCAAAACAGATATTTGGTGCTAAAATAATTGATATTTCGGAGGAGAATATTCGAACTTCTACTTCCGGACATGCGCATTACGGGTCAGTACTGCATTATTTAACAACCGCAGCATTTTATGCTACACTGCCACGAACACATATCGTCTGTGCGCATGGTGGCTTAGTCTGATTACGGTTTCTACGTGGGGTGTTTATTTAAACACTCTCCTATTCTATATGTTTAGACACAGTCTTGACTGGAGATACATTGATATATCAGTCCTAGAAATGGGCCAACATAACTAAGCGATGTTGTTCACATCTGTACTGAAACACTTTCCTATTGTAAAAGTTGCTCCAGTCATCAGCCCAAGAAAAGCAGTCAAAGATTTTAGGTTTCAGTTACTCGCAGTGTTCCGCATAACTTCTTAGGTGTGACCGAATGTTAACTCGGGCCAAAGATTTTAATTAGGTAAGACATAAAATACCTCTTTGAAAGTGTTTTTGTGCTACCATGAACCAGGCCTAAATAACAATTAAAGCACACTATCTAAACGCCATTAAAAACATTTAAATGGTGACGCTGCCTATTCTTTACAAATGCAGCTGCATATTCTTTACAAACGCGGCGAGATCTACGAATCGATCACTAAGCGAGGTCTGTATGCTGTCCAAACAACAAAAACCTTTCATGGTTCGTATCTTCGATACCCTTCGCCGCATTATTATCAAGTGAGCTTAAAAGGTTGTAATTTTCGGCTTGAATTTGAAAGTGGACAGTTTGTTGTTGAAAATCCACTACTTCGTACTCGTTGCTAATTTGCTTTTGTCTACCCGAACTCTCGAACCAGCATATTCAACGTTACGTGCCAACATTCTCCAAAATGTCTGCCAGAACACAAACCTGAACTCGCGAAAACTAAGAATTAAAAGTCACATATATGGACCGCGATTTTATCGTTATTGTCATATTTTCGTCGGTTTCTTTCGGAAACAATGTTGTTAATGTAGTTATTGTTGCTGTGGCAAACTCAGGAAAAACAGGGTAAGAATGTGGCGGCTGGTGGATGCAATGGTCACTTGGTAGCAGCACTGTCAAGGCCGTGAACTAGGTATTGGCTTACACATACTCATGGAGTAACGGACATTAGGCTGCCGTTATCACCATAACAGTATATTGATCTTAAACTCGTTCGTAATGACTTGACAGTTGTTCCCCTTTCAATCCCTCCACTGTTTCCGTCTTTCTCCGACATGTACAAAAGCATATCAGGTTCTAATTGATAACTTGTAATACTGTATATAATGTGATTTCAGGAGTGGTCGACATTCAGAACACAAGGCTTTTCCTATGTCCATTTAGTGCCGAATATACCACTACAAAAATAAACACGCATAAACACAATATTCAAAGTTCTCACTATTACCAATCCACAAAATTAGACATTCTGTTCATGTTTGATTACTACTATATAACATACATTAGATTGTTAACTTATCAACCCATGGGCTGGATTTTGCAGTGCAGCAACGCTATTATTATTATCATTATGATTATTATTACTATTATTGTTATAAAAACAGGCTCACCATCGCAACAGCAACGCCTATCACTGACAGCAATAACATAGTGACATGCAGTTTGTTCATGGTGCACTATTTTATTATTAACATCGCAAGGTTCGAAATAATAATAATAAATAACTTCTTACGCGCCAATATCCTCAGACAATCTAAGCTCAGTGGCGCACCAAAACCAAAGGATTAAGCATTCTCGTACTCGTATGATAGGCGGACGTCGTCAACAAATGGATGGATGTGCTAGGAAGCTAGGGAGGATAGGCGATATTGAAAAGATAGGTTTTGAGGTAACGACGAAATTTAACAATATTTTCTGCTGATTTAACATTAACAGGAAGTGAATTCGATATAGTTGGCGTGGCAACTGAAAAAGCTCGAGTTCCAGCCTTTGTCTTAACTCTAGGAACAGATAGCAACTTCGAACTAGACAACCGAAGTTGTCTGGCTTGTCTAGCTGGTGTGAGCATTGAGTGTAAATAATTAGGTTGCTTGGATGAAAGGGCTTGGTAGGTGATTGTGCAGATCTTAAACATAATGCGATATCGCACGGGGAGCCAATGCAGCGATTTTAGAAGTGGCACTGAGCGGGAGAATCGAGGAGATTGTGTGACTACCCTGGCTAAACAATTTTGGCCGCGTTGTAGTTTTGCAATATCCTTGATAGCAATATTATGAAGGAGGGAATTGCAATAATCTAATCTGCTGCTAACAAGAGCTGTTTAACAAGATTTAACAAGATTGCCATCCAGAAAATTACTCTGGATGGCAGGTGGACAAGGAAGCCTTTTGGCTTATCGAGAGTCCAATACTTTTTATCTACATGTATCCCGCCTTTTTAAGGTGTGTGTCGATTTTATTTTTAAACATATTCACGCTACTAGCACCAACACAATCAGGAGATAATCTGTTCCATTCATTTACAGTCCTTTGTGAGAATGAGAACTTTCTTATATCTAATCTACACTGCTCCTTTACTAATGTAGCTTCATGTCCTCTGGTCCTTCTATTTTTCTTAACTGAGAAAAAAATGTTTCTATCAATATTTTCATAACCATTCAATATTTTAAACACTTCTATGTGATCTCCTCTCAATCTCCTGGTCTCTAATGTTGTTAAACCACATTCTTTTAGGCGTATTTCGTAACTAAGATCCCTCAGATTTGGTATAATTTTAGTCGCTCTCCTCTGTACTCTTTCTAGCATATCTATGTCCTTCTTGCGATATGGCCTCCATGCTTGTATACAATATTCTAAATGAGGCCTCACTATTGTTTTGTACAGCGGTACTATTAATTCTTTTTTCTTATACGCTATATTTCGCCTAATTAATCCAAGGATTTGATTTCCCTTTGACGCTGCAATTCCGCACTGCTCTGAAACCTTCATATCAGCACTAACGGTTAACCAGAAGTCCTTTTCTTTTACAGTAATACTTAGAACAGTACCCCCCATTTTATATTTTACCTCTTCATTCCCATGACCTGTGTAGAGGCATTTACATTTCCCAAAATTGAACAGCATTTGCCACTTTTCAGACCATTTGATCAACCTATCAAGATCATCTTGTAAATGCTGTCTGCCTCCATCACTTTTAATCCTTCTAAACACTTTTGTATCATCCGCAAATTTTAACACCTTGCTTGTTATATCATCGTCCAAATCGTTGATATATATTAAGAATAATATAGGTCCTAGTAATTGATCCCTGTGGTAAATTCACCCAATAATACCGATTTCCAGTTTGAAGCCTCCCCATCAACTACTACACGTTGTCTTCTGTCATTCAGCCATTTTTCTATCCAGTTTATTATACCATTTCCTATGCCATGGGCCTTTAGCTTAAGGAGTAATCTTTGATGTGGTACTTTGTCGAAAGCTTTTTGAAAATCTAAATAGATGATATCTACTGGTGATCCCTCATCTACCCACCTAGTGATGTCTTCCAAAAAACATAACATATTTGTTAAGCATGACCTCGCTTTTAAAAACCCATGTTGAGATGGGTTTATCAAGTTATGTTTAACAAGAAAATCCACCATGTGATCTTTAATTAGTCTTTCTAATAATTTGCAAATCACTGATGTTAAACTCACTGGTCTATAGTTCTCTGACTTGTTTCTCGAACCTTTTTTAAATAACGGTATAATGTTTGCCTCTTTCCATTCTAAAGGAACCACTCCCTCTTCTAATGACAAATTGAAAACTGTTGCAAGCGGTACGCTAATTTGTTCTACAATTTCCAATAGTAGTTTGGGCGGAATCCCGTCCACTCCAGGTGATTTATTATCCTTCATAGCCCTTATTTTCTTAGCTACCATTTCCGAGGTTACAACTAACTGTCCTAAATAGTCTGAATCTGCCCCTTGAACTTAGCCTCTGGTACTGGCAGTGAACTAATATCTTCCCTGGTAAACACTGAACTAAAATACTATCCAGGTCTTCTGCCATTAAGAATCCCTCTGATATTGTATTTCCAGCACTATCTCTAGAGGACCGACCTTATCCTGAACTTTCTGTTTGCTTCGATTATACGCATAAAACTCTTACTGCATGTTTTATATTACTAGCTAATTTTTTTCATAGCTTCTCTTTGAATTTCTAATTTCAGCTGTAGCTTGATTAAGTGCTTCTTTATAAATGTTGTAGTCTTCATCATTTCCAGTACATCTATATGACTTCCACATCATTTGTTTATACTTTAATTTTTCTAATGGCTTCTTTCGATAAGTGTTTCTTTTTAGACCGTTTCCCTTGTTTTTTGAAAGGTACAAATTTATCGACTATGCACTTAATTTCACTATTTAAGATATTCCAGCATTCGGTTGCTGTCTTATTCTTCAGTGTGTTATTCCAGTCTATCTTTGCTAAATATTTCCTCATGTCCTTATACCTTCCTTTGTGGAAATTTCTCCTATACTGCTTTTTACTATTCCTTTCTGATTTTACTTTGATGGTAAAATGTATCTGGTTATGATCACTACTCCCCAGTGGCTCACATATCTTGACATTGTCAACTAATTCTTTCTGTGAGGACAAAACTAAGTCTAACACATTCTCTCCCCTGGTTGGTTCTAGCACATGTTGAGAAAGGAAACTATCTTGTACTAAAACTAAAAACTTGTGGTCCTCACTCCCCATACTCTGTAGAGATTTCCATTGTATATGCCCATGGTTAAAGTCCCCCATAATAATACAGTTCCGTTTGCTTACTTCCCTTATAGCGTTTTGTATTTTTTCATTCTCTTCTATGCTTATGTTTGGACTTCGATAAACTAACCCAACTGTTAACGTTGAGTTTCCTGTAACTATGTTACACCAAACAGCTTCTTCGCAATCTGCTTCTCTTTCTAATTTTATTTCATAAGCCTGGATAGATTCTTTAATATATAAAATAACTCCACCTCCCTTTCTTCCTATTCTATCTTTCCTAAACATTACATATCCTGTTAGTCCCAATTCGGCATCTGATATATCAGTGGTGGCCCACGATTCGGTTATACCTATTATGTGAGGGTCAATATATTCTACCATAATGTTTAGTTCACTTCTTTTGTTTACTATGCTCCTTGCATTTAAACAAATGCATTTATATCCTGATTCAGAACAGTTTTCCAGGCTGTTCTTTGCCGATTTATTTCTGCTGTCTTTATCTATGCCTCCAGTTTCAGGCTTCTCTGTGAATCCCCCCCTGCGAATCTAGTTTAAATAGATGCAGCCTGTCCCACTGTCAACATATTGCAGCAAATTCTCTGAGAAAACTGCTGCCCCCTTTCCACTTAGTCTTAGCGACAGAAGTCGACATATGTCGGCGAATGCGGCGAAGATCACGGATATGATAAAAACAGCAACGGCACGTTTGGGATATGTGTTGTCTGAAATTGAAGTCGCAATCAAAGGTCACTCCTAGATTCCGTACTGATGCTGGTGGTGTGATATTTTGACTCAGGATGCATGTTGGAAAAAAGTCATTAAGTTTACCTCGCTGCATTGGAGTACCAATGATGAGGAATTCAGTTGTGTTAGCATTTAACTTTAATTTGCTATGGGTCATCCATGAAAGTATATGCCCCAACCGAAGTCGCCACAGACGAGGAAAAGGACACAATTTACGACCAACTCCAAAACGTGCTTGACGAGATTCCAAGCTTTGACATAAAAGTGGTGGTAGGAGAATTTAACGCGAAGCTGAAGAGAAATGTATACTATGGTTGGACCTCACGGTTCAGCTGGAAATACGAATGATAACGGTGAACGATTGCTCTCGATGAGCACCGCCAGTGGTACCAGCATTGGCAATACCTTCTTCAAACATAAACGCATTCACAAGAAAACCTGGATCTCACCAGATGGCAATACATCGAATGAGATTGATTACATCTGCATTAGTAGTAGATGGCGTACATCTCTACAGGACGTCCGAACCTACAGAGGGGCAGATGTTGGCTCTGAACACAACCTTGTGATTGGTAAGATCCGCTTGAAGTTAAAGAGAGTCAGGACGGTGAAGACGGTCAGGCCATATGCGACAGATAACTTAAAGAACACAGACACATCAAAACAATTCTACGAGGAAACTAAGAACAGATTCCAAGCACTACAACACTCAACCGACGTAGAAGAACAATGGCAGCTATTCCTTCAAGCCGTAAAGGAGAGCGCGAATGTACTATTAGGAAGGAGAAGAGGGTCCAAAGAGAACAGTGGATTACTGGAGTCTCGTGGAAACTGATTGATAAAAGGAAGGATATGAAGATCAGAAGAGATCAAGCAGCTAGAAACATCCAACAATGGAGATCATCAGATGAAGAATACAGGAAACTGTACAAAGAAATAAAAAAGAGCTGTAGGACAGATAAGAGGAAATGTTTAGAAGAGAAAGGTAAAGAAGCACAAACAGCAGCAGAACGGAATGACTCGAAAACGCTGTATAGGATAGTGAGAGAACTAACTACCGCGAAAAGCAATTCCAACATACCAATAAAAGACAAAGATGGCAGAGTGCTTCTAACAAACGAGGAACAAGCCACGAGGTGGATTGAATACTTCCGAGAAGTACTAAATCAACCAACACCAACCATACTCTTCAACTTCGAACAGGAACCAAACACAAAAGAGCTTGATGTCATCACCAATGACATCACCAGGGCAGAAGTTCCAAAGCCATCGATAGCCTCAAGAACAACATGGCAGCGGCCTTTTATGAAGTATCGGCAGAACTATTGAAACATGGCAAGGACAGGGTTGTAGACGAGTTAACCTACTTGTTCAATCTGATCTGGTCTGAGGAGGAAGTTCCTGATGATTGGAGACGATGAGTGATCGTGACGTTACCAAAGAAGGGGTGCCTGAGCGATTGCAATAACTGGCGAGGAATAACATTGATGTCAGTACTTGGAAAAGTGTTCTGCAGTGTAATCCTAAATCGGCTGAAGACAGCAGTTGACCAACACCTCCGGGAGGAACAAGCTGGTTTTCGAAGAGGAAGATCATGCTGTGAGCAGACCTTCACATTGCGAAACATCATCGAACAAAGCAGAGAGTTCTAGATACCTCTTTTAGTCAATTTCATTGACTTTAAGAAGGCTTTCGACAGTGTCCACAAAGATTCGTTGTGGCAAATCCTGAAGCTATACGGCATACCAAGCAAATATATAGACATTTTCAAATTGCTATACCGAAACACCAACTGCTGCATCAAGACCAACGATGGCTACACAGACATGTTCGATATAGAGACAGCTGTACGTCAAGGTTGCATCCTGTCCCCTTTCCTCTTTGTTGTTGTTATCGACTTCATCATGAGGAAAACGATGAAAGATTCGAACTTTGGTGTTAAATGGATAATAATAGGTTGACAGACCTTGACTTTGCCGATGATATTGCACTGCTCAGCCACACGCCGGAGATCCTACAAGAGATGACCAATAATTTCAACGAAAATGGAGAGATGGTCGGATTACGAATCAGCTATGGGAAGACAAAGACATTGTCAGTTGGTGATGGATCTGACCCCCACATTATGATCGGTCAGGAAGAGTTGCAATGCGTCGAGAACTTCCCTTACCTTGGAAGCTACATCTCTAGGAAAGGCGACGCGGAAGTAGATGTACGAGCGAGGATAGGCAAGGCATCAGCAGTGTTCCAAAGACTACGTCCAATATGGTCCAATAACACCATCAGAAAGGCCATAAAACTACGTCTTTACATGTCAATCGTAATACCAACAGCGATATATGCCTGTGAAACGTGGAAGAATACGGCGAGGATATTAAAAAAACTAGACATATTTCACCGACGATGTCTCCGGTTCATATTGGGCATATCATGGAGAGAACACATCACCAATGAAGAAGTGATGAGGAGGGCAGGTCTGGATAACCTGCATTACATAGTTAAGTCTCGACGACAAAGACTAGCGGGACATATCCTACGCCTACCAAGAGAGAGAACAGCACATGTAGCAATGGAATGGGTGCCTGAAGGAGGAAACAGAAGGAGAGGAAGGCCGACTAAGACCTGGTGCAAGACGTTAAAAGAAGATCTGGCAGAAATGGAAATCACCTGGAATGAGGCCAAAGAAATTGCGAAAGACCGTAGTAGATGGAGAAAGCTCGTCGCCCGATGTCCCGAAAGGAACAGGAGGAACTAAGTAAGTAAGCAAGTCATCCATGAAAAAACATCTTGGAGACAATCGTTGAGTCGGTTTAGAGAGTGACTTGTATCGGGCGAGGCCAAGGAAATGTAGATCTGTGTGTCATCTGCATAAAGGTGATGATCCAAGTTATGAATTTTGATTACAGAGCTGAGTGGCATAATGTAGATAGTGGAAAGCAAAGGCCCAAGAACGGAACCCTGGGGAATGCCACGTGAAGTGGGGAGTGAGGTTGCTACGACTTTCTCAAGTATCTTAGAAATAAAGCTAAGATTAGAAATTGGCCTATAATTTTTTTAATCATCTTTTGGCAGATAAGTCTTCTTGAGAACAGGATTTACATGTGCGTGTTTAAAATCATCTGGCAATTTACCCGAACTCAGTGATAAATTTATGATATTCGTTATTGTACCAAGTAAAGAGTGAGGACATGCTTTTAGTAGTATGGTTGGTAATGGATCGAGATCGCATGACGTATTTGGGGAGGACATTATTATTTTCCTCGCTTCATCAACTGTGGCTGGCTCAAACAATACAAGTGGAGAATTTACTTGTGGGGAGTTCACATTTACAGTACTTAAAGTGTGACATGGAAAAGCAGAACGTACCTGTATAAGACTTATTTTATCTTTGAAATTACTAGAAAACGAGTCACACAGAGATTTGACTGACACATGACTAGATAGAGATGGAGGCGGCCGTCTGTGTAAAATATGATTTATGCAGTTCCATAGCTGACGTGGGTTATCAGAGTTACTCGAGACCATGTTTGTGTAATAATTTGATTTAGCTTTGGCCATTTGTCTGTTGCAGTAGTGACACTGTTTAGAATATCGTGATCTGTCCAAAGGCGAACGTGATTTGCGCCATACACGTTCAAGATAGCGCCGGCGCTTTTTAGATTGTAGAATTTCAGGAGTCATCCATGGAGCATGTGGCTTTTGGGACACAGATTTAGATCTCAGGGGTGCATGTTTATTAAGTAAATCTTTGAGTACTTGACATATCTGACAGGTGATCTTTGGGGTTACTGATGAGGTCGGATTTAAGGATGTCTGTCATTAATGCAGCAATGTCAATCTTATGGATCGGTCGGTAAAACACATTGTGCATGGACTCTATGGGAATTCTAGGAACGACAACAATACTAATTTGGAGTGATCGAACTTGCCTAAGGTTCGAAACTACAACAAGGCTAAGTTGGAGTGATCGAACTCACCCAAGGTTCGAAACGGCAACAAGAGTAACTTGGAGTGATCGAACTTGCCCAAGATTCGAAACGGCAACAAGAGTAACCTGGAGTGATCGAATTTGCCCAAAGTTCGAAACGGCAACAAGAGTAACTTGGAGTGATCGAACTTGCCCAAGGTTCGAAACGGCAACAAGAGTAACTTGAATTTATCGAACTTGCCCAAGGTTCGAAACGGCAACAACAGTATTTGGTTCCGGAATATATCGACTGAGAATCCGATGCTCTTATGGCTATGCCACCGCACCTAGTGTTGCGTTCACGATTCGAAGTTGTGTCCACACGACGTTAGACGCCGACAGTTAATGCAATTAAGCGTCATGCGCGAACGCGAAACACGAACGTAATGTCAAATTTGAAGTCTGCTCCACATTTCACGTCGGCACGTTAGCAAAACATCATTAGCTAGCCGCTCAGTAAGGGGTTGTACGTTCGACTCCAATAAAAATAATTGACAGTCCGTTATATTTGGAAACTGATGCGCAAAGCCATATATGATATTTAGAACATTCACAACTAACAAAGAAAATACACAGAGCCAAAAGAATCCAATAAATTTATTGTGTTTCGCTGCGACAGGCTCGGCACGTCGCCTAACTGCGTCACTGTAGTTGTCAAAAAGCGACTCGTAGGTCTTTTAAAAACTCGCCAAATGGACAAACTTGTATTTAAAACTCAACTTACTGTATACGTGTGTGTGTTCCTAAGAGGTCGAGCTGTCATACCGCGTAGTTAATTTTCAGTTAATAATAAATATTTACGAACGAAATAATTCAGCGTTTGTGCACACGCCGAATTTCCCTTTCTCGCGTATGAACGCCGCGTCGAACTGCAGGTCTGCGGTTGACCTTTGATTGGACCTCAAACCACCGTGACGTAGCCTGCAATTTTTAGCAATTAAAGTTTGCCGTTTGGTTCGAAACTGCGTTCGCGTTACACGTAATTGGGTTAGCTAATGGTGTATGTTGTTAGTGGGATTACGTTTGCAGCATTTTCGTCTGACAAAGTTAAATGTGTTTTAAGAGGCGGTGTGTTTGAATTTGTCGTCGTCTATTATGTTTTTTTAATGAAATTATGTATTAATTTTGTATTTTTGTTCTTACCTACTAACATTGAATTATGATTATTACTAATATTTATTATTATTATTCGATGTATTTTTATTCAAAGGGGGCTGCCAGGTTAGCGATATTTCATGTCTCATTTATGTAAACTATTTCAATGTCTTTCTGTCTGTCTGTCTGTCTGTCTGTCTGTCTGTATGTCTGTCTGTCTGCCTGTCTGCCTGTCTGCCTGTCTGCCTGTCTGCCTGTCTGTCTGTCTGCCTGTCTGCCTGTCTGCCTGTCTGCCTGTCTGCCTGTCTGCCTGTTTGCCTGTCTGCCTGTCTGCCTGTCTGCCTGTCTGCCTGTCTGCCTGTTTATCTTTGTGCGATCATCACGTGGCGCACGCATTGCCAAAGCATCGGTTGACTTCGAAGTATCAATATATACCAAATGTATTATATAAAAAAGGCCCTTCGACGAAATTGTCGGAATGTAGGTCAAGTTTCGAAGTCCATGCATGATAGAAAGCGAACACCAAGAACAAGAAGTTTATTTTGACCCCGAAATATAACAAGTATTCACACAATAAACAGGTATATGCATTTACCCAAATAAAATAGATATGCATATACAATAATATGAGTATACACCATTTTTGAAACCAGTATAATAATTAAATATTAGGAAAGAACTTTTTAATTTTAAGACGAATACGGGGTCAGTGGCTCCCAATAAGATATACTGTCGCTATCATAGGACTCACTGCAGTTATGACAATTATTGTTTTAACACACTTATTCGCCACTATCACATATCGTACCCTTTCTACGCAACACCCATCCTATTTTTTAGTCTCCTTCGTTTTTCCGATATACCCAGGAATCTCAAATCATCTGTTTCACAACGACTTTTTGTTCCGAAAACCAAGCTTAATGTCGCCAAAGATGTTTTTTATGTAGCTGCACCCACAATCTGGAATCAACTCCCTATCGCTTTAAAATCATCTGAGACTATAAATACCTTCCATAAAAAACTAAAGACTTATTTATTTGAAATTGCATTTCAACCCTAACCTTCGGCGGTCCCTTGCTCTAATGACGACTCTTGCTTGTCCCTGTTAACGATTTTGCCAATGATTTTTGTATGTTGCGCCTCTGAGCTCAGATTCCTGGGGATTTAGGCGCTATAGAAGTTTGTCATTATTATTATTGTTTACCTAAATTATATAATCGAGTGAATTGTATACGGCAGTAAATGTTCTTTATAGCGACTGATATAATCAAAACTGTGCATGCACTTGACTACTAGAGTTTCCGTCCATTTATTAACAATTAACATTAGTGATGTTGATGTAAGCGAGGGTTGTGATCTAGATCAAGAAGAAGAAGACAACGTCGCACGTGAAGTAGCTTCGCTGTGACGGTGCACGAGCCACCTACGTCAACGTTGTTCATTAATGTGTCACATCTAAAGCTCACTTTACACACGCACTTCTATCGATAAAACATGAACCGGTGCAACTTGCAACTATTAAAATGTCCACCATATATATATATATATATATATATATATGAACCGTGCTGTCATTGAGCTAGACGAAATGCTGCAGGTCCACTGTGCCCCCAGTCTCTCTTACACATATGCATGTGTACATACATACATACATACATACATGTATGCATGTATGCATGTATGCATGTATGCATGCATGCATACATGCATACATGCATACATGCATACATGCATACATGCATACATCCATCCATCCATCCATCCATCCATCCATACATACATACATACATACATACATACATACATACATACATACATACATACATACATACATACATACATACATGCATACATACGTACATACGTAGATACATACATACATACATACATCCATACATCCATCCATATATACATACATACATACATACATACATACATCCACTCATTCATAGATACATACATACATACATACATACATACATACATACATACATACATACATACATACATACATACATACATACATACATACATCCATACATCCATACATCCATACATCCATCCATCCATACATCCATACATCCATCCATCCATTCATACATACATACATCCACACGTACATACATCTATACGTACATACGTACATACATACATACATACATACATACATACATGCATACATCCATTCATTCATAGATACATACATACATACATACATACATACATACATACATACATACATCCATACATCCATACATCCATCCATCCATACATCCATACATCCATCCATCCATACATACATACAAACATACATACATACATACATACATACATACATACATACATACATACATACATACATACATACATACATACATACATACATACAACCTATTTATTATGGTTACCTGAACCGGACAGAGTTGTTAGTAAAGTATTGACAGCCGTGTCACGTCAGTTGAATCTGGCTTTTATTGACTGTAATTTTGGAAGCCATTTTCGACCGCTAAAATCGCAAGTATTGGTGGAGGTTGTTGTTGGTTTGAACCAGCATGGAAGTTACAATTCATAACGGAAGTGCGTAAAATCAAACAAATTACAACAATTTGAATTACGATGTGACAAATGTAAATATATATAGTACAATGTAGCAATGTAAATGTATATTATCAGTAGAATTAAAACGATTCCCATCAATCGATGAATTGTCAATATGTTACAGTATCCATCGACGTTGTACGTCGTTAATGTAGGCAATTGACACATTTGTTTTGTGGTGATCTGCTATGGTGTAACTTGAGATAGTATCTGCTTCTAATCTCTTTTCACAGGCTCGGTGCATACCCGTTCAAATCTAAGTGCTTCGAAGAACCATCGTGCGTGGTGTCAGGAAATTTCAACATTAGTATTTTGACACGTATGTCGTGTAGCCTCTTCGACAGATGGAAGCGAATTCGTAAACCTCAGAATGACTAAACGTAGTGAAAGCGTGGGTTACAAGAAACCCGACTGGCATGTACGCTACGGGTTCCATCTCTGGTTTGGTTGCACTAATTACATACAATGTGCTTTTTCCAAAATAAAAGATCGGTAAAGAACTAATACAATGAAATGAAGCTAGTACTGCCGAAGGTCGTTGACCACCAACATGTTGACATACGCCCTAGTTGAATAGTTCGTCGCCGGTCTGAAGAGCGAGAACACTTCGTCTTATGCCTGTTGGAAACTGCTTGTGTGAATTACTCTGACGTACATGCTGTGTCATCGCGTGCAAATTGTTTGGCAAACGTGATTTGGTATGTTATACCTGTTTTGTACAGTGACTCGATAAACATAAAGACATGGCTAGCAATTATATAACATTTATCGGTTCATAATGTTGTAATACAATTAGAAAGAGAATGTTATAATTAATTAAAGGTAGTACGCCGTGTTAGTCTTTAGTGTGAACGTTTAGACAAATGGTTGAATACCGTAATGCTGCGTTAAAAACATCTCCATCGTTATGCACGTACTGTTTAAAGCATATTAATTCAACCTTAATCAGTGAATAGTGTTAGACACAGACGCCTTACCTAGAACGATCTGATTCAAGGTTTTGTGACACGCCCAGCACTGTTGATGTCATCTAGAATATTTCCAGTCACATTAGCCCAATTGTTTTTTACATCACCATGTCTTTGGGCAAATCGTCATCGTTGCAATAATTGGCAAACAAAATGCGCAACCGCCCTATTAAAGATATCCCATGAACGTTGCAAGTGTCTTCTAAAGCTTACTTTCACTCTGCTTTCACTAAACTAAAATAGTGCATCCTGCAGCATTGTGACGTCATGGAATCGTTGGTGACATCACGCCAATGTTTCCCAGACTCCAAAACGGAAAACCCGCAGTTGGTTAAATCCCATCATTATTTTTCATTTATCGGGCAATGTAATGCCTAATAATGTAGTCATACCTTGCCAGTAGTGACTTAGTATGCTTATTGTTTACATGTGCTATGTTGTCTAAGGTCAATCACAGGCCTTTAATATGATAACGGGCTACAAAAACGTGTGTTCATTTAGACGCTCCACATATTTAGACGCTGATACCAAATTACCTAACCCGAAAAAGGGCAAACATGGTTAGTTAGGCGACGTTGTTCCCATCTATTGATATAATTATGTACGTATTTTCAAAGTAGCACTAAAGCAATTCTTCGATAATCTAAAACTCTTTATAATGTACACAATTATTCATTAATCCTGTAAATATTACTAATTCGCGTAATTAAATGCATTTATTTTATTGGAATTATGTTTTATTAATCACTAATGACCATGATGATACAATGGGTAACACAACTAAACATACGCGGAGTTTCTAGTTAGCGCCAGCCTTCGCGATCCATATTGAACATGAGATATGCCAATGAATATTCGGTACCATCCGTCAGACCTCGATGCATTTCGCGGGGCAAGAAAGTTATCCAACTGCTCTTTATGTCATGGATTCAGCAATGAAAAGTAGGAAAATGAAAATTGTCAATCTGTGGAATAAACGGAGATTGAATATTACACAGCTCTATGTCAGATAAAGCTGTGCTTCACTAAGCATGCGTGCCTACATATACCTGGGCTGCATAATTAATCATCCATATGGCAACAAGCTCAAAGCGATTCGTGTAAACAGTTATTTTTTCGATATTTTTGCACATTTAAGACCCAAAATAAACCTATGAAATGCAAGTAATAAATGGCAGAGAGAGTAGTTATATGGGAAATGATCACGCTTTAATATAGTATATCTCGAACTAGCTTACAAAGAATTGCTTTAACCATCAGCCAAAGAAAAGCAGACAAAGGTTGTAGGTTTCAGTTAATGCCTATGAACTTTAAAAAAAAACCGACAACGCAAGCAACATAAAAGGTAATATTTACACGGCGAAGCAATGTTGTTATCGTTGTTGTTATATTTTCGTCGGTTTCTTTTGGAAAGAATCGTGTTGATGTTATTCGTTTTACTGTGGTTAAGACAGAAAAACAGGGTAAAAGTGTGAATCCTGGCGGATACAATGCTAACATGATAGCAGCACTGTCAAGGCTGTGAACTAGGTACTAGCTTACACATACTCATGGATCTGAAATACTGTATGCTGATCTTAAACTCTAAACCCTCTCTTCCTCCGCAGTAAGTAAACAACTCTAATTTGTATTGTATTGTATTTTAATGCGTCGCTAAATAGTAGATCAAAGAGGTGAGTGAACCTCGACATTTTGGAGGATATAAAACCATGCTGCGACAAAAGGTAACGTAATAATATATAGACTATTCGTATTATTTATCGACGTCTTTATTCGGACTCGAAACCCATGCACTTACAGATGATGATATGACACATTAAAAAAAATTCTACATTATTTTGTATGTAATAGAGCAAGCGTGTTCCAAACAAACTGAGATATAAAATCACATAATCTCATATTGCCACATTTAAGTAAAATAAACTATAATAATTATAAACAAGGTGGTCGCTATCAATGCTCTGATGTGGCATTGCGCCTGTAAACTCTTGGCACGCCACCTAGTGAATGTAACAGTTGTCACACCGCAGTGCCACCTATAGGGATACCGGGAACACCGGTGACCTGGCGCCAATAGGTAGGCTGTTGCACCGGCCGGTGATATACCGTGCTCGGCTACCGCCCATCCTCTGCGGAACACGGTTGTTCTGGAGTACGCGCAGTCGACGCTCAAGGTCCTCCAACTCGCACCGGATCAAGCTCTGCGCATGCGCCTTCTCGCGGATCTTCACAAGTAGGTCGTTGATGTCGACCCTGAGCGAGAGGTGGACGTGCATGAGAGGAACCACAGACGCCGTCGACACGATGGCCGCTGTCCGCCAAGTGAGCACGTCTGTGTACCAGGCGAGTGTCGTCGACAACGTACACACACCGACCGTCAAGAGACACTTGACAACGAACGTGTCGCGTTTGTAGACGGCGATCTCACGCTGAACCTGTACGCAGGAAATAGTCACCGTAGTAGTAGTAGTACTAGTAGTAGTAGTAGTAGTAGTAGTAGTAGTAGTAGTAGTAGTAGTAGTAGTTGTTGTAATAGTAGTAGTAGTAGTAGCAGCAGCAGCAGCAGCAACAGCAGCAGCAGCAGCAGCAGTAGTAGTAGTAGTAGTAGTAGTAGTAGTAGTAGTAGTAGTAATAGCAGCAGCAGCAGTAGTAGTAGTAGTAGTAGTAGTAGTAGTAGTAGTAGTAGTAGTAGTAGTAGTAATAGCAGCAGCAGTAGTAGTAGTAGTAATAGCAGCAGCAGCAGCAGCAACAGCAGCAGAAGTAGTAGTAGCCGTAGTAATAACACGCTTACACCTATCCATGGCTTATCACACAAACACAACTACTATTATTTTGGTGGAGCATTAGTAGCATTGTTTTCAAGAAAGGTCTATGTTAATGTCACTTTCCTACATATCAGTGACAACATTTTAAATATTTGCCATTTACTGAAATACATTCCACTCGGAATTGCGGTAGCCGTCCACAACAACGTTAACGAGCCGCCGATTAAAAAGATCAATATTTATTTGACTCACCCTAACCAGGCAGCTCTCGGCCGCGCGCAGTCGGTTGCTGGCGATATCCATCTCGGCAGATATCTTGAGGAACAACGTCGTCAGGTCGTTGGACTCTTCCCGCATTCCGGTCTCCTCATAGTTCTATAGATCATACAATACCGCGATTCACGTTTGCAAAGAGACTCAGAACAGCCGGCATTAGTCGGATATTTTTTATTTATCCCTGTTCTTATTATGTCGTTGCATTAGGAATGTATATTATTTAGCATTTTACTACAATCATAACGATAGGATGTATAATAAACGGGATGGAACATACCTAGATATTGTCTATCATGCATATAATAGTAATTTAATATAAATTAATAAAACATATCAATAAGTTTAATCTGCCATGAATATATGTTATAATTTATGGTAGGCACCCCTTCTCCTGCCTCTAAGAAACTATTCACACCCGACACTCGCCCCACAAACCTGAATGAACGCCTTGAGCTGTTCGCCGGCCTCTGCGATCATTTTCGTCAGTCTTGGCATTATATGCTTCAATCGTTCCAAATGCGAGTCGACCAGTTTGATGTCTTCGGTGAACGACTTCATGACTGACTTGTGTAAGCGCGCGTCAGCACGGCACAAGTAAACGGAGATGCAAAACGACGCCATCACCGGTCCGAGAAGCTCGGCAAACAGTTTGATGCCTTCCATCAACTTTGTCAGTTGCTTCTTGCTAATCTCAAAGGCAGTCTGTCCTTCTGGCGTGTCGAGAAACTTCACCAGGACACTCAGTATAGCCCATGCCGTCTTCAATTTGGTTGAACATTCCTCTTGCCAGCTGCCAGGTTCGTAGTTACGATTTACCTCCATTGAGTATTCGTCTGCCACTGCCTGCAGTTCTTTGACGAACAATTTTACGCATTCGATCTGCGATTTTAGATTACATGCATCTGGATCCTGTGTGCCCGTAGACGATGCTGACATGTCGTACACATCCCCTCTATTGTCTTGCAAAGATTGTACTGTTGTCTCCATGGTGTCAAAGAAATCTGAAAACAGCCAAGTTGATTGAGCAATGTTCTATTAATCAAACAAGAAGCCTCGAGTCGACAAACGTCCACCTAGTCTTTGACTCTGAAGCGAACGAACGATCCTCTGTCATTCAACCAATTTGAGCAAACTTGAGACGGTATCAAAATACCATAAACACATCAGTAAACGCGAAAATGTCATGTCTTATATGTATAT
The DNA here is from genome assembly GCA_020002185.1 of Paraescarpia echinospica. Classification (NCBI taxonomy): domain Eukaryota; kingdom Metazoa; phylum Annelida; class Polychaeta; order Sabellida; family Siboglinidae; genus Paraescarpia; species Paraescarpia echinospica. Next base: position 24,535,463 of record CM034535.1, on the reverse strand, counting down.
CACAACGGTTATCTGACAATAACCACGTTTCCATATTTTACATAGTCTAATATCTAAATTAGGTCTATCGTGGTTACGTGATGTTGGTTTGTTTGTTCAGAACGTTGCTCAGTGCAAAACGCTCTATGCAATACGGCCGTGCAGTTGTGATCTCATGATCATAGCTGTTGAACTATGACCGACATTATTTTGTTACGTAATGACGCGTTTATGCGATCAACATTATTGTTATCAACCAGCATTGCAACCAACTGCGGTGATAAAGAACATAACTAACAACATTTATTTGAGATTGGATTGGCTAAATTTATTGATTTATATATTATTATTCTGATTACGTGTGCAATTACTTCGCTGTTTCGCATGAATAACGCTGCATATAATAATTTGTATGCAAAATGTCATCTAACATAATTATTGTGTTATTTATAAATATGTCTATTTCCGGCTACGGCGTTAGTCATGGATTATTATTTCTTGAAAAAGTGTACTGCCGTAAACTTGATATTCAGTAAGCTGGATTTAATATTAATATACCTTTATGCACGGCAAGCAATATGTACTTATTCCACCTACATATTCAACAAACCAGAGGAGGTGTATGGAATTTAAACGTCGTAAAAGTAGATTTTAAAAACAGCAAGTCCCACGAAACAGTGGATACCACATATATTTATTACTGTTCTACGCAAATGTACCAATCAGTATAATTTTATTTCAGAGTCAACAAATATACGTTCAAAGAAAGAACTACACCACAGAAATATAAATACGTGCAAAACAAAATCATATAACACAACACTCTTCCATTAACAATGTTACTGACTGCAAGAGTCTTTCAAGCATGACAAAGTTTGTTTATAATAGAGATGACGTTAGCAATGCACCGTTAGCAACGAGTCATTTCCACCTCGGCGTCTACGTAATCCTATTGTGTGCTGCTGAGTCACCTACTAATCGAACATCACGCTAAAGAAATACACACGGTAGGAAACATTGCACGAATACGTGCACACGACAAAAGCCGATGGAATGGAAATGGTTAACTCGGGGAGTAACCATATTAATGCATAGCTATAACCACGCTTGGTGTGACGCTAGCGCACGTGGATGCACACACACACACACACACACACGTACAAACTCATGCACTTGCTAATGTGTGTGTGTGTGTGTGTGTGTGTGTGTGTGCGCGCGCACGCGCGTGTGTGCGTGTGTGTCAGTGTGTGGTGTGTTGCGGTGTGGTGTGTTGTGGTGTGGTGTGGTGTGGTATGGTGTGGTGTGTTACCGTGAGGTGTGTGTGTGTGTGTTTTGTGTGTGTGTGTGTGTGTGTGTGTGAGTGTGTGTGTGTGTGTGTGTGTATGCGCGCGAGCGCACGTACGTGCGTATGTATGTTTTGTGCCGTAATTGTTTCATCATCTTTATCCGTAGTCAGAAATCAGCAAACATCAATTTAATTTGAATGTTTTTAATGGAATGTCATATCTGCACGCATCAGAATAGCTATGACGTGAGAATAATCACTGACTTGGTGTGTGAGCGGAATGTGCGTGTGTGCGCATACGTGACCGTCTGTGTCCGTAATACGCACGCGTGTACGCGCACACACTCACACATACACTCACACACGCGCACACACACGCACGCACACACCAACGCACACACATCTACACACACACACACACACACACACACACACACACATACAGAGCCATACAAAACTACTATTGAGTGATTACGTTGACGTCATGGCTATTCTAATGCATTGAATGTTATGCGTTTCATTTTACCCCCGCGGTTCGACTGTCTGTAACCATGCTGGATACACAAAAATGCTTGTAGGCAAGCACATTATATTAATTTCGAAAGGAAGCATTCAAATTAAATTGATAATGATCAAATTGTAATAAATAAAATGCTGTTTGTCAATTCACGTTTGGACGGTAAAGTGGCTAGAACACGCGAGTTTACAATAGAAAGAAAACAAATGAGATACCTGTCAACTCGTCAGTATCGTCCGGCGAACAATCCAAGTAAGCCGCCATATGTGTAGCCGCCAGTGGTAATAACACCCCCGTATAGCCGCCAGTGGTAATAACACCCCCGTATGTGCCGTTGTTTCTGGCACTGTAACCGACGGTTGCTTGTTTTAATCACCACTCACGTTTATCAAATCCTCGTCAGACGTGTTTTGCAGAAGACGGTGACTGTTCGACCTTTTATACTAGAGCTTCACTGCAGCGTGACATCATACATTTGTAAGGTTGTAGCTTCTGGGAAAAACCTTTTATACTAGAGCTTCACTGCAGCGTGACATCATACATTTGTAAGGTTGTAGCTTCTGGGGAAAACCTTTTATACTAGAGCTTCACTGCAGCGTGACATCATACATTTGTAAGGTTGTAGCTTCTGGGAAAAACCTTTTATACTAGAGCTTCAATGCAGCGTGACATCATACATTTGTAAGGTTGTAGCTTCTGGGAAAAACCTTTTATACTAGAGCTTCACTGCAGCGTGACATCATACATTTGTAAGGTTGTAGCTTCTGGGAAAAACCTTTTATACTAGAGCTTCACTGCAGCGTGACATCATACATTTGTACGGTTGTAGCTTCTGGGAAAAACCTTTTATACTAGAGCTTCACTGCAGCGTGACATCATACATTTGTAAGGTTGTAGCTTCTGGGAAAAACCTTTTATACTAGAGCTTCACTGCAGCGTGACATCATACATTTGTAAGGTTCTAGCTTCTGGGAAAAACCTTTTATACTAGAGCTTCACTGCAGCGTGACATCATACATTTGTAAGGTTGTAGCTTCTGGGGAAAACCCAGTGTATATATTTTTGGATTCCTTACATATGATCATTAAAAGGAAATTATTGTTTCATAATAAATTTTATGAAAATAGTGTTCAGTGATGCCGACTGTATTCAGTGATGCTGACTATAATTCTGACCCGTCGAAATCCATCAAATGCGTTCCCAAAACAATACACTGCTTAAGTCAAAGACTTCCTTGTCCACATGCCGTCTGGAGCTTATGGCTTAAATGGTGAATCACTGCTCTGATGTCGTCACTTTTGTAATTGTATTAAAACCACGAAAAACACGCGTTTGATTCAAATAATAACCACGCTGCTAAGTCCCGACTGCCTGCGTGGTACACTAACCTGAATCTAACGCTCACTGACTCGTGACCAGCCCACTAACCGGGCTCAGCGGAGTGAACAGAGTACGTGCTATATTTAGTTATTCTCCGGGGCATTGAGAAACATGTCTGTGGCAGGTGTTGGTATTGTTGACTACACGTTTTGTAAACAAAACATCTTCGCTGCAATGAAGTCGTCTAGCGAGTGAGACTGGTAACAATGCACATTGTCACAGTGTTTGGATATCACAACAGATTTAACAAGATTGCCACCCAGAGAATTAACTCTAGGTGGCAGGAGGACAAGGAAGCCCTTTGGCTTATCAATAGTCCGACCATTTTATTTATGTGTATCCCGCCCTTCTGAGGTATGTGTCGATTTTATTTTATATATTCACGCTACTAGCACCCACACAATCAGCAGATAATCTGTTCCATTCATTTACAGTCCTTTGTGAAAATGAGAACTTTCTTATATCTAATCTACACTGCTCCTTTGCTAATGCAAATTCATGTCCTCTAGTCCTTCTATCTTTCTTAACTGAGAACACATATTTCTATCAATATTTTCATAACCATTCATTATTTTAAACACTTCTATCTGATCTCCTCTCAATGTCCTGGTCTCTAGTGTTGTTAAGCCGCATTTTTTAGGCGTATTTCGTAACTAAGATCCCTCAGTTTTTGTATAATTTTAGTTGCTCTCCTCTGCACTCTTTCTAGCATATCTATGTCCTTCCTGCGATATGGCCTCCTCGCTTTAATACAATATTCTAAATGAGGCCTCGCTATTGTTTTGTACAGCGGTATTATTAGCTCTTTTTCCTTGTACGTTATGTTTCGCCTAATTAATCCAAGGATTTAATTTCCCTATGAAACTGCAATTCCGCACTGCTCTGAAACCTTCATATCAGCACTATTGGTTAACCCTAAGTGCTTTTCTTTTACAGTAGTACTTAGTACAGTACCCCCATTGTATATTCTACCTCTTCGTTCCCATGTCCTGTGTGGAGGCATTTACATTTCCCAAAATTGGACAGCATTTGCCACTTTTCAGACCATTTGATCAACCTGTCAAGATCATCTTGTAAATGCTGTCTATCTCCATCACTTTTAATCCTTCTGAACACTTTTGTATCATCCGCAAATGTCAACACCTTGCTTGTTATTTCATCATCCAAATCGTTGATACATATTAAAAATAATATAGGTCCTAGTACTGATCCCTGTGGTACCCCACTCAATACCGATTACCAGTTTGAAGCTTCCCCATCAACTACTACATGTTGTCTTCTGTCAATCAGCCATTTTTCTATTCAGTTTATTATACCATTTCCTACGCCATGGGCCTTTAGTTTAAGCAGTAATCTTTGATGTGGTACTTTGTCGAAAGGTTTTTGAAAATTTAAGTAGACGATATCTACTGGTGATCCCTCATCTACCCACTTAGTGATGTTTTCCAAAAAACATAACATATTTGTTAAGCATGACCGCGCTTTAAAAAAACCATGTTGAGATGGGTTTATCGAGTTTTGTTTCACAAGAAAATCCACCATGTGATCTTTAACAGGCTTATGGTGGCGAGTGCATGTCTTGTTGGCAATATAGCTCATGTTATTGTTTGTTCGGGTTCAATCACGTATCACATTGTAGGTCCCTAAGCTAGTCGCGCGCTGACCCGGGTCCCGTCAAGCCTGACCAGATCCCTGTTGTATGTGTAGCAGAAACTCATTGGTGACGTATGATATGTCTTTCTTGCACACTGTAGTTTTCAAACACCCAATGTCAGGTACACATAAAATGTGGGTAACACACAGTTAAGAGCTGTATTCGAAGAACGGAGTTCCAACATAAATTTAGAAACTTAATTATATTGTGTGACCGGTTATATAGGTATAATGTATATGGCTATAGATGAACTATTCAGGTAAGTGGATTCACCTAACGCTACTTCTGAACGGCTGTGTGATCACCCGCCTCTAATAACGCTTCGTAACACTGGTCTGTACAACCTCCTCGACTATGATCGTTTTGAGAAAGACTCCCGCCCTCATTAGGCACACACCCATATTATATTCGTTGTAAGTCTCTATATTGACTCGTAGTTAACATGTCGAATATATGTATGTATAGCCAATAATAAACAGCAATATCAAAAGTCCATGTTGTGTACTGTTAGTAGGTGTAATGTTACATAATAGGGTCATGCAGGGGCGTGTCCAGAGAGGGTAGTCTAGAGGAGCACAAAAACCTCCACTGGCGGCCGAACCAAATGGCGTAGAAAATGTTCATCGCAGCGCCGTAACGTAGCTTTTCCGCTGTCTCGCCTCGACTGGTGACATCGGAAGACGGGGGTGGGGGTGGCAGTAACTGAGAGCATCGAGGTTCGAAATTATTGTTATTGCGATTGGGAAACTGTTCAACACACTTTTTTTGCGTAACGTATTCGAAATCAATTATGTATGTGCTTAGCCCGTATGCAGGACAAGTACCATGGGGAAGTATGTGTCCTAAAAAGCAATTTTCGTCGTTGCAGAGGGGTAAAATACCTGGAAAGCCGGCCGCTGGTCGCGTTAACGGGGTGACCTGTGTAAGGATTTGTTTTAATTATACGTTTAATATAACGAAAATAACTGGTCGCTTTTGCCAGGTGGTCTTTGGTGAGGAGCCGCTCAAGAGAGGGATTTCTGTATATAACTATCCATTTGTACCTAACTGCCTGGTCTTTGTCGTATGAACGTCTTCTCGTCTCATCTAATCGTCCGGAACACGGGGCCTATGAATGGTCTTCACGATACTTCTCCATTCGTGTCTATCTTGCATGTAACTGCCTCAAGTTTTACGACTCCGTCTGGTTGTCTCTGAGATGTTTTGTTTCCCATTTATAATGCTCTATTTTCTCATATGCATCCAGGAGATAACAGGAATGAATCAATGACAGTTTATTCAACAACCACAATAACTACAACAACGACAACAACATAATACAGGTGCACAGTACTGCTGCTACAGCAGCTGCTGTTGTTGATGCTGCTGTTGCTGCAGCTGCTGCTGATGCTGTATCTCCCGGGGTTTCCGTCAAATCATTTATGTAACTATTAGCAAACACCAAAATAATAACTAACGCGCTGTAACATTGACTGGCGTCTCGTTGTATACGATTAAACATATAATTCATTGTTGTACTATACTTTCGTTTATTTACATCTTAAGTATTCTTGTTCGTTCAATAAAAGTTCAATTCAAAGTTCAATGACATGAAGTTTTAACACGAAGGGAAGGATGGTAATTCGTACCCCTTAAGGTGCAGTCACATAAGTCCCTAAGGTGCAGTCACATACGTACCCCCTAAGGTGCAGTCACACAAGTATCCCCTAAGGTGCAGTCACATACGTACCCCCTAAGGTGCAGTCACACACGTACCCCCAAAGGTGCAGTCACACACGTACCCCCTAAGGTGCAGTCACATACGTACCCCCTAAGGTGCAGTCACACAAGTATCTCCTAAGGTGCAGTCACATAAGTACCCCCTAAGGTGCAGTCACATAAATACCCCCTAAGGTGCAATCACGTAATTTCTCAAAGTCCACAAAAAACTTAATGATTTTCGTATTGGTACAAGCCACCACGCATCCTATCAGTACGTGATGGGGGATTTGCGATGTTGAGCGATCAAAAAGGCTTCCAAAACCACAGCCTGTACCCACCGGATTCGACTGACGTGACACGGTTGCCAATAGATTACCCCATTACCCATCACGCTGTACGAATTTGATATCCACAATAACACCAACGTGCATTGATATATGTTCCACTCGATAGGTGGTGCCCAATTTATGCGAACATCCCCTAAGGTTCCTTTGGTTGCAAGACGTTCTCGCTGCTTGATTTTCGTAGTTTTTTTAAGTTTAGCCAGTGCCAAATTGTTTTGCATGAACTCGATGTCAGAATTTGTCTTCCTGTTCAGAAACGTTGTCTCTTCGAACGAGAGAGGAAATATCTCATTAACCTTAAAGCTAATATAATTTTGGCTCATACCTGGTGTGGAACACACATATTAACAAATACCACTGAGCCAACAGTGGGTACAAATTACCTTGGTGACATCTTAATTTGCTTAATGGTATAGTTATCTACGGGCTGTGGCGCTACTAATCTTTCAGATTCCAAGTGTCACCCAGACAGGTCAGTTCTTTGCCACTGCGACGGTATTATTAACCCGATGGCACGAATTACACATCTTTCCCTACAGCAACGTGTTATAGATGTATTCATGAATGACAACTTGGTAACGTAAAAATAATGCACGACAAAACGCAGTGAACGCTGCAAATTGGCTAACAACATTAAGTTAATGTGTATACACAGAGTCAGAACTATACCACCATATTACCAAAACACCCAACAATATTCGCATATCTCAAAGAAAACCGGATCTTCGCAAGTAGATCGTTGATGGGGTCATGCTACAGTTAGACTTTCTGTTTCGTTACACGAAAAAGTGCAGAGATTTCTTTGAGAAATGTTTAAAAAAATAAAATTCACATGTTCTAACATAAGTGCATTTGAGTAAGCAGATTTTCAGTTATGATTGTAGAAGGATTTGACGGTAAAATGGTGGATTTCTAGATGATTTGAATAAGGATTTTGAAGGATATTTGGCTGCAATAGCCCGAGCCTATTATCAGATTCTGTCTACTGCCTGGAACTTCTGGCCAATCAAGCAAGTGGCATTGTTTTCTGAATACTTGCTAGTTAGGTTGTATAATATTATGTAATCGAACTGCTTGAGACGTCTGGACTTTGAGGAATTCGCATCCTAAAGTGATTTTTTTATATTTACTTTTGTAAATAGGGCACAAGGTAAAAAAAATCAATATAAATTTGAATGTAACATAACAACTGGCTGTATTGAATATTCTCATAAAAGACATATTGGACTTTCTGGAAAATTGTATTAGGAGTTCATACGTGTCACCTGAGAATGTTGTGTTGGATTACAAATTGTCCAACAGTGAAATGCTGATTCTCCTGATGCCTGGCCAAGTTTGGTGACACCGTTAAAATGTGCATAAAACACAAACACGTGCAGGGATTACAAAAACAATAAATTGGCTGCAATTTCCCTGTTTGACACGTTAGCGGAGTAATGCTTGCCGGCATTCATAAATATTGACGGGTGTCACACATACAGGCATTTTACGAGACCTAGAATTATCCGATTTAAAAAAAATCTATCAGCATGTCAATGAAATGATGATAGCAGGAGGTGAGAAGTTTACGAAATTTTGTAGGTCACGTTTTCTTATAATCAGATAAAACATTAATATGGTCGCCAATGGAAAAACTAACTTTACACTCAGCCCTGATGCCAACGCTGAGCGAGAGGTGGGGGCGCATAAGAGGAACCACAGACGCCGTTGACACGACGGCCGCAGTCCGCCAAGTGAGCACGTTTGTGTACCGGGCGAGCGTCGCCGACACCATCCACACACCGACCGTCAAAAGATACTTGACAACGAGCGTGTCGCGTTTGTAGACGGCGATATCACGCTGAATCTGAGTGCAGGAGACATTCAATTCATTATTATGTATGCTCAAATAATTCTGGCAATATAACGCGGTGACTTATAAATAACGATTTAAGCAATTCATCTATGTATGAAAAACAAAAATACAAGCTTAGCGTCTTAGTACATCAATCCACCTGTTGACGACTTCGATCGGCATGGTAGGTCCTACACCAGTCATCAGAATGCACAACACTCTGATTTTACTGCGTCACTGAGAATACTAACGCAAACAAATTGTTTCCTGTATTACTGAGATTACTATTACTGAATTAGCTGTTTAAAGTGTCCACGTAAAGAAAAATTAAGCAGATCATCGTCGGCGTTGTAATCTGCTGTTGTTGTCGTTCTTTTTGTTACTTGAACATGCAATATTCTTGGTGGAACAGGCCATTTGTTTTAACTGCTGATTTAACCCACCTTTACCAGGCTGATCTTGGCCGGGCGCAATCGGTTGCTGGCGAATGCCAACTCAGCGGACATCTTGAGGAAGAGCGTCGTCAGGTCGTTGGGTTCTTCCCACATTCCATCTTCGTGGCGGGTCTGTTGTAACATACATCATCGTGATACTTACTACAACCGTGACAGGATGTATAGTGAAAGGAATGGAATACCTTCATGCATAGTATAACCCACATACTTTATCAAAGTGTGCTGTCATAAATCATGGTTGTAATATAGGGGAGACCGTCGCTTTTACTGATTCAATGATAACTATTCCATTAATAAAATCAAACTTGTATATTTATAAATTAACATAGGCTCTACTCTAAACTGAACCAAGCAAACCAACCCCCGATGACTTTTTATTAAAATGTCACAAAACATTTACAACACTTTGCCTCCCCTACAGTACAAACAAAAAACGTTCTTTTTCTTCAAACATGTGCGATTTCAGATTACTCGCTTCTTGGTCCGGTCCGTTCATAGCTGCCGGTGACGCCTCGTAAACACCAAACAAGTTTTCTTCCCGATAATTTCCTGTAGTCTCCATGTGGTCGAATAACTCTGAAATCAACCATGTCGACTGAATAGTCTTACCATTCCATGCTGTGCTGTGTTACTGCAGACATATTAATCATATTTGTGTGTACCGTTTAACGCGAACTAGACCCTAACGAGTTACTATTTAGGAACGTGTTATCGATGTTATTTTAAACTACGACTTTAAGTGTGTTTTGTACGCTTACGGGTCACCCTGTGTACTCACATGTTAAAGTTCTATAATAATACAATCGATGCAGGACCATGTGTAAAGGAATGCCTACTAAGTATTGCTGAACACCTTGTTTGCCACATGTTAACGAAAGGAGACCAAATCACGACAACGGAGAACAACATTCTGAGCATTATTGGTTGTTTTTCACTGAGAACAAATTTCAGAGAGGGTATTCTCAGTGATTACATATGACTCTTTTAGAGTCTAAAGAGTATGAGTAGATTTGTTCCATCTGAGGGTTATTTTGGAGAGAAACCGTTACTCACTCACTCATGTCGGCCACTGGGGTCGAACGTTAGTGGCTTGAATCATCCGTCTCCAGATCCCTCTGTCTGCCATTCCCGTCTTCAACTCCTCCTTCCCTAGACCCACATCTTCCTTTAAGCAGTCGGTGTAAGTTGCTGGTGGTCAGTTGCTTTACACATTCTACTGTGTAGTTCTATGTTTGCCTTGCATTCTTGTATAACATCCGTCTTGTCGTTTCTCAAGTTTTTCGTCATTGAGTTGGCTTACTATTAAGCTCTTAGTTTTCAATTTTCTCTAAAACAGCTCTTTCCCTGGCAACAATGCTGTTGTTTCCTAATAATTTGGTTAAAAGCCATATATATATATATATATTTCCAGGATTGATCTTTAAACCAATCCTTGCACATGATGTTTCCACTCGTGTTAGAAGCTCCTGTGCCTGATTGATCACTTCTGATAGTAGCGAAATATCATCGGCAAATTCGAAATCGGTAATCACCTCAGGTATAACACGTTTACTTTTCCTTTTTGTTATTTGGAATCCAAGTTCCTCTTCTCTTCCGTCGATAGCTCGCCGCAGTGTATAGTCAAGGACTATCACGAAGAGGTATGATCATTGGCGCGGGAACGAACTTCATATTGGGGGGCTACCGGAGCTTCAGCACCACAAAATCTTCACCGCGACGCCGCATATCTTTACATCTTCCTTCACCTTGTGGAAGGATAACCAACTGCACACCTATACTACTTCGGTTGGCTCGACTGTGACATCGGAAGACGGGCGGGGTGGGGTGGGGGTGGGTGCTGTTGGAAATGTTTCGCCGTTGCGCCGCTGTAACTTCAGCTTCTCCGCTGTCTCGGCTGTGAACTCATGACATCCGAACACGGGGAGGACAGTGCTGTTGAAAAATGTTATAAATGGTTTAGAAATTTTGTTCGCCGCCGCGCCGCCTATTACTGGGAGGGGGGCAGAAAACCATATGGCCAAGTGCATGCATTTCATTTATTTTAAATGGATTGGATTTCATGAATAAACATTAAAATCTGTATTTTGATATTTCAATGTGCGGTCAATGAAGACGATCAGGCCATGGCAAGTTAAAGGTTTGGTTTACGTGAACTGAGAATTGAAAATTAATGAGTGAGGGCAAAACTTAATGCACACACAATTGATTTAATTTTCTCTCTGTACATTTAACATGGGTGGCAGTGGAATATTGTATGTTTCCAGGTTTACATGACAAGGAATTGATTTAATTTTCTCTCTGTGCATTTAACATGGGTGGCAGTGGAATATTGTATGTTTCCACGTTTACATGACAAAGAATTTATTTAATTTTCTCTCTGTACATTTAACATGGGTGGCAGTGGAATATTGTATTTGTCCAGGTTTACATGACAAAGAATTGATTTAATTTTCTCTCTGTACATTTAACATGGGTGGCAGTGGAATATTGTATGTTTCCAGGTTTACATGACAAAGAATTGATTTAATTTTCTCTCTGTACATTTAACATGGGTGGCAGTGGAATATTGTATTTGTCCAGGTTTACATGACAAAGAATTGATTTAATTTTCTCTCTGTACATTTAACATGGGTGGCAGTGGAATATTGTATGTTTCCAGGTTTATATGACAAAGAATTGATTTAATTTTCTCTCTGTACATTTAACATGGGTGGCAGTGGAATATTGTATTTGTCCAGGTTTACATGACAAAGAATTGATTTAATTTTCTCTCTGTACATTTAACATGGGTGGCAGTGGAATATTGTATGTTTCCACGTTTACATGACAAAGAATTGATTTAATTTTCTCTTTGTACATTTAACGTGGGTGGCAGTGGAATATTGTATGTTTCCAGGTTTACATGACAAAGAATTGATTTAATTTTCTCTCTGTACATTTAACATGGGTGGCAGTGGAATATTGTATTTTTCCAGGTTTACATGACAAAGAATTGATTAAATTTTCTCTCTGTGCATTTAACATGGGTGGCAGTGGAATATTGTATGTTTCCACGTTTACATGACAAAGAATTGATTTAATTTTCTCTCTGTACATTTAACATGGGTGGCAGTGGAATATTGTATGTTTCCACGTTTACATGACAAAGAATTGATTTAATTTTCTCTCTGTACATTTAACATGGGTGGCAGTGGAATATTGTATGTTTCCAGGTTTACATGACAAAGAATTGATTTAATTTTCTCTCTGTACATTTAACATGGGTGGCAGTGGAATATTGTATTTGTCCAGGTTTACATGACAAAGAATTGATTTAATTTTCTCTCTGTACATTTAACATGGGTGGCAGTGGAATATTGTATGTTTCCAGGTTTACATGACAAAGAATTGATTTAATTTTCTCTCTGTACATTTAACATGGGTGGCAGTGGAATATTGATGTTTCCACGTTTACGACAAAGAATTGATTTAATTTTCTCTTTGTACATTTAACGGGTTGGAATATTGTATGTTTCCAGGTTTGCATGACAAAGAATTGATTTAATTTTCTCTCTGTACATTTAACATGGGTGAAAATATTGTATTTTTCCACGTTTGGACAAAGAATTGATAAATTTTCTCTGTGCATTTACATGGGTGGCAGTGGAATATTGTATGTTTCCACGTTTACATGACAAAGAATTGATTTAATTTTCTCTCTGTACATTTAACATGGGTGGCAGTGGAATATTGTATGTTTCCACGTTTACATGACAAAGAATTGATTTAATTTTCTCTCTGTACATTTAACATGGGTGGCAGTGGAATATTGTATGTTTCCAGGTTTACATGACAAAGAATTGATTTAATTTTCTCTCTGTACATTTAACATGGGTGGCAGTGGAATATTGTATTTGTCCAGGTTTACATGACAAAGAATTGATTTAATTTTCTCTCTGTACATTTAACATGGTTGGCAGTGGAATATTGTATGTTTCCAGGTTTACATGACAAAGAATTGATTTAATTTTCTCTCTGTACATTTAACATGGGTGGCAGTGGAATATTGTATTTGTCCAGGTTTACATGACAAAGAATTGATTAAATTTTATCTCTGTACATTTAACATGGGTGGCAGTAGAATATTGTATTTGTCCAGGTTTACATGACAAAGAATTGATTTAATTTTCTCTCTGTACATTTAACATGGGTGGCAGTGGAATATTGTATGTTTCCACGTTTACATGACAAAGAATTGATTTAATTTTCTCTCTGTACATTTAACATGGGTGGCAGTGGAATATTGTATGTTTCCACGTTTACATGACAAAGAATTGATTTAATTTTCTCTCTGTACATTTAACATGGGTGGCAGTGGAATATTGTATGTTTCCAGGTTTACATGACAAAGAATTGATTTAATTTTCTCTCTGTACATTTAACATGGGTGGCAGTGGAATATTGTATGTTTCCACGTTTACATGACAAAGAATTGATTTAATTTTCTCTCTGTGCATTTAACATGGGTGGCAGTGGAATATTGTATGTTTCCACGTTTACATGACAAAGAATTGATTTAATTTTCTCTCTGTACATTTAACATGGGTGGCAGTGGAATATTGTATGTTTCCACGTTTACATGACAAAGAATTGATTTAATTTTCTCTCTGTACATTTAACATGGGTGGCAGTGGAATATTGTATGTTTCCAGGTTTACATGACAAAGAATTGATTTAATTTTCTCTCTGTACATTTAACATGGGTGGCAGTGGAATATTGTATTTGTCCAGGTTTACCAAAGAATTGATTTACATGACCAGGTTTACATGACAAAGAATTGATTTAATTTTCTCTCTGTACATTTAACATGGGTGGCAGTGGAATATTGTATGTTTCCAGGTTTACATGACAAAGAATTGATTTAATTTTCTCTCTGTACATTTAACATGGGTGGCAGTGGAATATTGTATGTTTCCAGGTTTACATGACAAAGAATTGATTTAATTTTCTCTCTGTACATTTAACATGGGTGGCAGTGGAATATTGTATTTGTCCAGGTTTACATGACAAAGAATTGATTAAATTTTATCTCTGTACATTTAACATGGGTGGCAGTAGAATATTGTATTTGTCCAGGTTTACATGACAAAGAATTGATTTAATTTTCTCTCTGTACATTTAACATGGGTGGCAGTGGAATATTGTATGTTTCCACGTTTACATGACAAAGAATTGATTTAATTTTCTCTCTGTACATTTAACATGGGTGGCAGTGGAATATTGTATGTTTCCACGTTTACATGACAAAGAATTGATTTAATTTTCTCTTTGTACATTTAACGTGGGTGGCAGTGGAATATTGTATGTTTCCAGGTTTACATGACAAAGAATTGATTTAATTTTCTCTCTGTACATTTAACATGGGTGGCAGTGGAATATTGTATTTTTCCACGTTTACATGACAAAGAATTGATTAAATTTTCTCTCTGTGCATTTAACATGGGTGGCAGTGGAATATTGTATGTTTCCACGTTTACATGACAAAGAATTGATTTAATTTTCTCTCTGTACATTTAACATGGGTGGCAGTGGAATATTGTATGTTTCCACGTTTACATGACAAAGAATTGATTTAATTTTCTCTCTGTACATTTAACATGGGTGGCAGTGGAATATTGTATGTTTCCACGTTTACATGACAACGAATTTATTTAATTTTCTCTCTGTACATTTAACATGGGTGGCAGTGGAATATTGTATTTTTCCACGTTTACATGACAAAGAATTGATTTAATTTTCTCTCTGTGCATTTAACATGGGTGGCAGTGGAATATTGTATTTTTCCACGTTTACATGACAAAGAATTGATTTAATTTTATCTCTGTACATTTATAATCTTTTATCTTTATTGATACATAATGTTAAGTATAGCACAGATGTAGCAGTAATATGAAACATGTATACATTACGTATCAAATGGAACGAAGCAACACATTGCTTGTGTTCCTTATTCATGTCATATATGCAATGAAATCTATGATTCGTGTAAAAAAAAAAAAAAAAACATCTTCATAATAAACTAACAATTTATTTAATAATGCATTATACGAGTACCGTAAGTCTGAACATCAGGTACATCTTAACATGACATCATTATGCGAGTACCGTAACACTGAACACCAGGTACATCTTAACATGACAACATTACACGAGTACCGTAACACTGAACACCAGGTACATCTTAACACGACAACATTATACGAGTACCTAACACCGAACACCGGGTACATCTTAACATGACAAAATTACATTAAAACTGCATTTAGCATATGTTTGCTAGAATTAGACGCTTGGTCCTTTGTTTGAACATATGAATAGATGTACAATATTGTAAATAGTTATTTGTAATAAATGTATTCCAGATTTTAGGACCAACATAAGCCAAAGACAGTTGTCTACAATTAGTCTTGCAGTATGGTATTTTATATGTTACTTCCTGTCTTGTATTATATTTATGTGTGGATATTTGCAGGACAAATACATCATGATATATATCTGGCAACATACCCCTATTATGCTTGTACATTAGAATACAGCATAAATATTTATTTACGTCATAAATATTCATTATTTGATAAGATGTAAATAAAGGCTGCGTATGATCAATAAATCCTACATGACTTATTACACGCAAAACTCGTTTTTGGAGTAAATGAATTTTAGCAAGGTATATATTCGGGGCCCTTCCCCAGACGACATTACAATAAGTAATATATGGGTATATAAACATGTAATACAGGTTTAACAATGATTTGTTATCTAATTTGTTTGTCACCTTTTTTATAATACCAATATTCTTAGAAATTTTATTTGATATATATTTAATATGTGTGCTCCAATTCAATGTATTATTTATAAGCAAACCCAAAAACTTTATCTCATGTACAGTGTTAATTTGTATGCCGTCTATGCAAATGTTATTACACCTCTCTCTTATACTGATCGTATTACTAAAGGTCACTGTGTGAGTTTTCTGTATATTCAAAGAAAGTTTATTAATGTTAAGCCATAAAGATAGTTTTTTTATTTCAGAGTTCAACACATTTTCCATTTCATCTATATTGTTGCCTTGTATAAAGATGCTCGTGTCATCAGCAAACATAATGGTAAACGTTGTGTCAGATAAAGTAGCTAAATCATTTATATAGATAAGAAAGAGTAAAGGTCCCAGAATTGAACCCTGCGGAACACCACATGTTATGTTTTTAAGGGAAGATTTTGTTCCATAGAATTTTACTCGTTGTTGTCTGTTACTTAAAAAGTTACGAATCCATTGGAGTATATTTCCTCTGATTCCATAATGTGTTAATTTTCTCAATAATATATTATGATTAACGGTATCAAAGGCTTTGGCTAAATCCAGAAATAACCCAATTACGTGCTCTTTGGTATCAATTGCCTTACTAATTTTGTCAATTAGCAGTGAAATAGCCATATCAGTAGAATATCCTTTCCTAAATCCAAATTGGGAATTAGACAAGATGTTATGTTTCATTATGTAATTCATTAATCTATTGTACATTAATCTTTCAAAAACCTTTGAAAATACAGGCAAGACAGAAATAGGCCTGTAATTATTAATTAATGATGTATCGCCATTTTTAAAAACAGGAACTATATCAGCTATTTTTAGTTGATCAGGAACATATCCTTGATCAAATGATAAATTTACAATGTAACTTAAAGGATCAAGTAGGTTGGAGAAGGCCTGTTTGACAATAATAGGTTTTATGCCATCCCATCCAGGACTAGAGTTTTTTTAATTCTTAATAATTCCCTTTATCTCATCTGGTGTGGTTGGCGACACATACTTTGAATTTTTATAGACTCCTTGGAGGTAGTCATCAGGTCTCTCTGATATGACTGGTATTTTATCAGCCAGTTCTGGACCTATACTTGTAAAATATTCATTAAATGTATCAGCTATGCATATTTTATTTTTTGTTAATTTACCGTCAATTAGTAATTTGTCATTAAATAAAAATGCTTCCTTCCTTCCTATAATACTCTTTAAGACTATCCAGGTTTTTTTTAAATTACCCTTGTGCTGTTGAAGCTCATGTCGATAGTATTCTCTTTCTGCTACAGTAATAAGACAATTTATTTTATTTCTATATCTTTTATAATTAGTTTAATTGAAGACAGTCGGTTTTTTCAAGTAATACATATACAATTTGTTTTTAGTTCTAATGGAGTGTCGGAGTCCCATAGTAATCCACGGTTTATGTTTTCTTTTACTAATAGTTGTGTTAGCTAACGGAAATGAATTATTGTATGCAACTAATATCTCATTAATGAATACAGAATAACATTCTTGTGGATCTCTGCATGCATAAACGTCATCCCAGCATATTTTATCTATACTCTCTTTGAATGTAGCAGTAGTCTGCGCATTATATATTCTAGTCGCTATTGTCATTTCTACCTTTGTGCTATCAGTATGTTTAGTGAGCAAAAATATTGGTAGGTGGTCAGAAATATCTGTATATATTATTCCATGCAATTGATAATTTGCACCAATTAAATCATTGCTGTATATATTATCGATGACAGTGGCAGTTGTTGCTGTTATTCTAGTAGGCTTGCTGATAAGGGGTATAAATGCCTGTTGGAACATTGCATCTATGTAATCTTGAGTTTCCGTGTGACTACCATAATTAAGTAGATTAATGTTAAAGTCACCCATTATGTAACACTGTTTATTATCAACCTTGAGAGTTTGTATAATATTGATAACATGTTCTGTGAAAGCAGTAATGTTTGTATTAGGTGGTCGATAGACAACACCTACAGTTGTTTTGTTATTGCATGTCTTAGACCGAGTCTTGATTTCAATAAAAACGCATTCCAGATATTCAGTTATGACACTCATTTCTGGTAATTCAGTACACTCAAGGGACTTACGAACATATAAGGATACACCACCTCCCTTCTTGGAGGGCCTAGTCAAATGTATACTTTTGTACTCTGGCAATTCATACAGATCAAGATTGTCATTATGTAACCAAGTTTCGCTTAGACCGATGACCGAGAACCTGTTATCGATCAGTGACAAGAAATCACCCAATTTGCTAATGTTCTTTGGCAAGCTACGGATATTTAAATGCATAAGTGAAAACTCTTCATCAGATATATTATTTCTTGTTATAACTTCATTTATATCATCCTCAAGCTAATATTTAGTATTTACAAAGTTATCTGTTGTGAGTAAATTACAATCGGGATCTATATTCCGCATTGCAGCATTGCCAGTTTCATAATCTTGTACATCACCTAAGGTAGTATTACGTAATTGGCTCATAGCAATGAAATGCAGTATATACATTCATATTCACACGGTACACAATAATGGTTCTATAGCTGCATATAACATTTACAGACCGTTTTATAAAAAACAACGTTATGTGACATCTGTTAAGTTGTAGTAGGTTAGTTAGAATACATGATATGTATCGATAACATATAGTAATAAAGTATATATGAGTAATTAAATAAGACACGAACCATATGTAGAATACGAAGGTGTCCATGAATGAGTCCATGAATGGTACAGTCCCTATGTGAACAAGCACCATGATAGGCCGACTAGAGATACAAAATATCCACCGTGACTTGGGCCAATGTCCAACGCAATTACAGTGCATTTAGTTCATCATCTCGACTGACGGTTTTGATTGTTCCCTTTAGGTCCTTTATGACAATCCTTCCATCATACGACCAACAGTCGAGAATCTTGTGCTGTTTCTTTAATGTCCGGCACAAGAACAGTAGTCTTGCTCTCTTCTGGGTGAGATCTTCCGATATGTAGACATTTGATCGTTTAGTGCGTAGCCGTTTTCGAGCTTTAATGAAGTCATTCTTCGATTTATAGTCTTTGAACTGAACTATTATTTGGCGCGAGTGGTTTTTGTTTATGGCGGATTTTCTGGGCCCAATCCTATGGGCTCTGTTGATACGGTCCATTTTTAATGGCACTTCCATATCGTTAAACAAGTCAGTGATAATCTTATAAATTTGTTCACCGTCTTTGTTTTCAACTATTCCTGTAATGCGCACCGAGGACCGACGGCTGTACTGCTCCAGATTATCAACAGCTTGCTCAAGTTGTTCAATTCGTGCATCCTTGTCTGTCAACTCCTTTTCAAGATTTTCGAGCCTTCTATTTAATTTGTCAGCAACTATTGTAGCAATCCGGGTAGCAAGGGCAGCGATTACGTCATCGTCACTTAGCGCTAGCTTGATTTGTTCTACAAGTTCAACGGTGGTCGAGGTCGGTCTCTTCTTGCTCATTGTTGCTGGTGGTTGTCTGTTACGCAATAGTAGGGTCTAATCACAGGCTAAGCAGCAAACGTTGGCGGTTTTGAGCGTGTCGTGGGCGACAATATGGTTGTTACACGATCCGATATATTTTACCGGCGTGCAAGCTCAAGAAAATATCACAATTTAACACCCACCGCGTTCCTGAGTGTCCACTAGTCGACCTTGTTCACTTCAGCAAAAACACGGGACCTTTCAGAGCATTTCTCTTACATTCTCACCCCCAAATCGAGGAGTGCGAAGAAATCGTGCAGTCTGACCATGACACACCTCCGTCAACCTCCATTTCAGAGGCGGTGTGTGAGGAAGCATTCTTACTTGCGTGATTTTATGAAAACAATTTTTTTTGGACTACGTGATTATCTTATTTTATATATATTCTGTTTACTAGAGCATTTATTTCAACCTGATCGTTTAAGTCTTAGCAAACAGAGGTGATCTGGCAGAGGATTGCCGAAAAAGTGAATGCTGTGGGTGGCAGTGGGCATACAGTAGCCCAGATAAAAAGAAATGAAACAAGCCGTTTGATAAAGACGGCTCAAATAAAAATGGAGGCATGGAGAACCTCTACCTGAGGTGCCTTATGAGAACTTGGTGATTGGTGTTGTCAATGAGCTCATCGTCTCATTGACAACACCAACATGGTGGATGATACAGATAGGCCTTGAGCCAGGACCCAAAATTTGGGCCACCGGCACGTTTTTAGGGACGAATGCTCATAGTGATTTTTGGCTAGGCCTACATCCATATAGATGGAAAATAGGTGATAGCATTGCAGCACTCCCAGCTTTCTGTTAGAAATCACTCTTTTTCACACTATCCCCATATCCGCGACAACACGTTTCCTATCAAATTGCTAATGGGGGGCCCATACACAAACTACAATGGAATATTTACTGTATATCTCAGTAGTATGAAAATTGGATACCTTGTGGATTAAATGTCATACTTTCCATACATATCAAAATTATTTTCATATCTTGAAAATTGTGGATGTTATGGTATTTTATTTACCACATCTCAAAATGCAATCCACGGCATTCAGGTTTTCAACAAAAAATCACTTAAAATTCTGGCTAATAACCACAGGTATCCTCATTCGAGGTTCTTATTGCACCAGAATGTTGGCTTACATCCCTAGATATAAAACAAATATGTGATAGCATTGCAGTACATACATTCTTTTGTATGAAATCACTCTTTTTAATTCGTTCCTTATTTTCTCAAAAACAATTTTTATGGAAATTGCTGAAGGGCTGGTCACACACAAACCATTATACAATAGTGATTATACATACATTATGGGTATGATAATTGTACATGATATGGCTGAATTGTCTTGTGGTATATACATGTGGAAATGGTTTTAATACCTTGACAAATGTGGATTTTATGGCATTTTATCTACCACGTGTCAAAATGCAGTCCATGCCATTCAGGCTTTTAACAAAATAATTAATTTATTGTCCTGGGTAATATCCTCATGTATCCACATTCAAATAATTCAAGGTTCTTTTTGCAATTGAATGGTGACTGGACTACAGTTGTTATTATTTATGCACACTGTGTACATTTTCTTGCAGCTATATTATTTATATGATGATATTAGAATAAGCGGTTTTTTGGAATGCTGTCGTTAATAATATAATTATTATTAGTTTCTTAGGATTGCATTCACACTCCCAATTATAATACTGTCTTTCAAACGGTTTGAATTTTTGATTTGAAAACATTGTAGGTCATACATTTCATATTTCCTTTGTATGATGAACTCATTAGAGTTCATATTTCAAGATTCAGGATGCTCGGAGAGGTCTACACCAGCCAATTAATACCAATTTCTTTATATTTACAAATATTATCAACAACACCATTAACATTTTTATTTTGTTTGTTTCAGGTAATATGGTGGTGGTGACAGAATTAAGCTGTAGAATAGAGTAGACTGCAGTAGAAGTATAATTACTGTAAACTCTCCTTCACAATGCAACATGTCAAACAGCTCGAATCTCCTCAAGGTCAATGTATCGTTCACCAGGCATCATCAAGAGAAGAAACTGATCATTTAGACAGTCCCCAAAGCTATGAATCCTGGCTAACGTTGCTAGAAGCTGCCCAGCTAAGGAACCATGCCCCAATTCTAGACACTGCCAAACATGTTAGAGAAAAATAAATCCCCCAAATCTTCTATCACAGAAAATGCAGGAGCATTTTCACCATGAAACGGGATTTGGAAAGCAGATGAAAGCTTCACTGATGAGGCTGGTAGTAGTAGCTGCACAAGAAAAAGGCCACCCAAAAGATCATCATCAGGGTTGAGGGTATATGAACCAAACTGCATTTTCTGTGGAAAGACTAAGTACTTGAAGCGAACTGACTCACGGGAAAAACGTATTAAAGCTACTCAACTGAGAGTTGATCAGAGATTACGGAAGTGTGCAGTACAAAAGGGAGATGAACAGATTCTAGCAGTTATAAGTCGAGATATAGTAGCTGCAGAGGCCCAATATCATGCTTCTTGTTACAAGAATTACACACGAGCAAAAACACAAAAGACAAAGAAGGCGTGGACAAGGACGGGAAAGAGGAGAAAACAAATGCTGATGAATTTTATAAAAGTGTTGAAACAGAAGCGTATGCAGACCTTTTCCAGTACATCAGAACTATTGTTATTCCCAACAAGCAGACTGTTATGATGACCTCATTGACAGCAATGATAGAATCATTTGTGCTGTCAAGAGGCGTTGAAGTCCTGAAGAATTCAACTAAGAAACACATTCGTATGAGACTTGAACTTAAGCTAGGAAACTCCATTCATATTTTCCCAGACGACAAGGGGAAATTGTTGGTTGTTCCCGACAGTGTCGCAATGCAGGACATTGTCGTGGAAAACCAGATTTTGAAAAGCGACGTAAATGTTTGGAAAACAAAATCTACAAATATCAACAAGAACATTGATCGGACATCGTCATATATCCGATTTGCAGTAAGGAAAGATATGAAACCAACCCTATGGCCTTACCATCCCTCTGATGTACCAAAGAATCCTTCAGTGTACCAGATCATCTTGAACGGTTTTTTGTGGGGCTACTTACTGGTGATCCTGAAAACAAGTGTCCATCACAACGAGTCAGGATGTTGATCCAGTCATTCAGTCAGGACATAATTTATGCAGTGACATGCGGCAAACAGAAACATCCAAAACACCTGCTGCTACCCTACGCTGTGAAAACACTTAATGGCAATGTTGAAGTAATCCAGACACTGAACAGACTTGGACATGGGGTGTCATACTCACAGCTGGAGGAAAACGACACTGCTCTATGCCTCCAGAAACTAGCAGATACCGTGAATCAGCAAGTTGTACTTCCAGCCGCCATTCAGCCTAGTGTGTTCACAAATCTAGCTTGGCACAATATTGACAGATTGGAAGAGACTATCACAGGCAAAGGGACATCGCATCGGGATTAATAGAGTTGGTCCACAACCACTGATAACCACATCTACTGATGCAATGGAAACCAAGGAATCTGCATAAGTTGCTCGAGACAAGAATATCATATGGGTACTTTCTAGACTGACAAATACGAAGAATCAGACAATTCCGTGCTGGACTGGGTTCAACATCAGAACAAGAGACTTAATAAGGATCTCAGAAGACATAATTGGTTATCTGCCTACCATCAATGCACCAGCAACTCAGTTGACCACTGTTTTTGAAATCTTGAACCAGTCGGAGCTCATCAGAAGAGAACTGCAAATGCAAACAATTGTTGTAGTGATGGATCAAGCACTCTATGCAAAAGCAGCAGAAATTGCATGGAAACACAAATACCGCTGTGCCAATAGTATCCTCAGAATGGGGACATTTCACACAATCTGCAATATCCTAGCCATAATAGGAAAGCGCTTTCAGGATGCTGGCCTGAAGGACATCTGCATTGAGGCAGGAATTGTTGCAGAAGGATCAGTTGGTGGAGTCCTCGATGGAAATATGTACAACCGTGCAGTCAGTGTGCACAAGTATATCTACGAAGCTTAGACCAAGTGAACAGCATGGCTGAAGAATTGTGCCAACAAACCTTTGACAATGTGCTGCACAGCTCAGCGTTAGCGAAGTTGAGGAACCTTTGGAATGACTTCTTGGAACACCTTCGCCATGGCAATGGAGAACTGTCAACATTCTAAATGGTAGAATATGTGTTGCTTGGCCTTCTGCGTGCGTCTCGCGAGGTGAACTGGAAATTGCACCTCCATTCCATGATATCAATGATCCCATGGTGCTTTGCTTATGACAAGCTGAATTATGCAAGGTATCTGCCAGCCTACTATGCACAAACCACTGAAGTCACAGTGAACAAAGACACACAGACACCAGGCGGCACAACACGATTCAGTCTGAAATCAGGCGCCATAAAGAGGTATTACATTACAGCTGAACATCGGAGTGCATTTCTGGGACAGTTGAGAGATATGGTGCAAGACGATAATACAGACTTTCACCATGCAGAACTGCAAAAGCCAAGAGTTCGGAGAGATCAAGACGCTGTATCAGCAGTTGTTAGCCTTGTACAGAGCTGGGTTAGCCCATTGGTTGAGAATCAGGATCTCATTAGCATCTCTTCCGCAAAGGCAGTTCCTCGAGATATTGCCACTGACCCGATGAAGGCATTTGAGATTGGCGAGCGACGTTATGCCGCATTCAAAGATGAGAGATTAGAGAATCATCCACCAAAGAAGAAATTTCATGACCCAATGAAAATGGCAAAGCTGAAAACATTCAGCAACATGTGCAAGAAGAAGGAAGTGAAGTCCAAAGGACGAGCAATCATTTTGAAAGCAGACAGATCACTGTTTGGTCGCATCATTGTGATGGCATAAGGTCGCAATCTCAAGATGACGAAGATCCTTTCCCATCCCCTGGGACCTTTGCCATGGGCTTTGTCAACACCAGATGGATTGTTAAGAAAGACAAACAAAGCCACTTTAGCTACTTGTCTGCAAGAAAATGTGACAGCAGCAGAGGAGCTACCAGATCATTCTGCAACTGTTGTTGATGGCATGAACCTTGTCCAGCGAGTAAGAGGTGATCAAACTACTTTTGGTGAGGTTGCCAAATCAGTCCTATCTATGGCACTGAGGGATGGATGTCAGAGTAAAAGGATTGATGTTGTGTTTGACATATACAAGGAACTCTCTATCAAGAACAGTCAACGATCAGTAGGATGGGAAGCGCATGGACATAGGCTACAGAGTATCACAGCCTCACATATTGCTAGACAGTGGAGGAACTTTCTGAGCCAAGTCAATAATAACACCAGTCTGATCACTTTCCTGGTCAACGAATGAAAGAAGGCCGAGTACACAAAGCAGCTACAGGAAAAGGTGCTCTTTGCTACAGTTGAAGACAAATGCTACAAGATTACTCCTGAAGGCAACGAGGAGGTTCCAGCTCTACGGTGTACGCAAGAGGAAGCCGATGGACGCTTACTGCTACATGCAGCCCATGCAGCCAGAGAGGGCTATGAAGCCGTCCTAATCAGCTCAGACGACACAGATGTATTTATCATGTGCCTGGCACTCAACGAGAACATTAGAGCCACGTTGTTCCAGAAGTGTGGTACTAGAACTCGAACAAGAATCCTTCATATCGGAAATATAGCAGCCACTGTTGGCAGAGATGTTTGTAAAGCTCTCATTGGATTGCACGCATATACTGGATGTGACAGTGTCAGTGCATTTGCTGGAAAAGGTAAGGCAAGTGCTCTGAAACACTTGACTGGCAACAAAGAATCACAGGACTCATCCAGGATGCTGGGCCAGGAATGGGATCTCTCTCCAGATCTCATGAACAAACAAGAGGCATTTACATGCCTTCTTTACACTCCAAAATTTTCTGCTGTGAACGTCAGTGATCTGAGATACCACCTGTTCTGTGCAAAGAAAGGTGAGATAGAGATTCACCAACTGCCACCATGCAGAGACTGTTTGTTGAAACATGCACAACGCGCAAACTACCAGGCTGCGATATGGAGAATATGTTTGGAGCAGGACCCAAAGACTCCGACCCCAGTTGGCAGAAGCTGGAAGTTGGAAAGAGAAGATGGGACTGAGCAGCTGGTTGTACACTGGATGGAAGGCAAGCCAGCACCCGAGGCCGTGTTGGATCTACTAGCATGCAGTTGTCCCAGGAAGTGTGAACTGCCAAAGTGTGTCTGCTTGTCAAATGGACTCAGATGTACTGATATGTGCAAACTCCAAGACTGTGATAATCAGGTGCTGACAATGATGAAAGTGTAGCTGAGGATGAACTGGATGGTGGCTACGATTACTAAACACTGTCTACAACCTCAACTAAGGACATGTTGAATTATGCATGTGGAATGTACATAGTGCATAGTGTGTATTACTACAGCTACAAGTCAATACGGTGTACCTGTATAATGTGAATGTCTACAACAAGTCCATTGTAAGTAGGTTAGTGTTAAAGTCAGAACTTTAGGTGGCTAACAAGAAAATTAAATTTTATCTCAATGACAACAACTGCAAATTCCAATGTCACGATAATACATATAACTGCAAAATGTACAGACTGTGCCTGCATAATATAAAAACTGAAATCCAATGACCATTCTGTTGCAACAAGAACCTTGAATGTGGATACATTAGGTTACTAGCCAGACCTTTAATTGATTTATTTTGTTGAATGCCTGATTGGTGTGGATTGCATGTTGAGAGGCGGTAGATAAAATGCCATAAAATCCACATTTGTCAAGGTATTAAAACTATTTTCACATGTGTATGACACATGACATTTCAGCCATATTATGTACAATTATCACACCCATAAGATGTATAATAACTATAAATAATTATAAATAATTGTATAATGGTTTGTGTGTGACCACCCCCACCCCAGCAATTTCCATAGACAATTTTTGTTCGGGGAAATTGAGAAAGGATTAAAAAGAATGATTTCTCACAAAAGAATGTATGTACTGAAATGATACAGATAATGGTATAAGATGTAATACTTTTATTGTGTATAACCGTACACTCAGAACATGGCCGTGCACGCCGCATCCGCCAACCAAACATGTGCGACCCGTAAGTGCGCGAGGCCCGTAAGGGTAATGGTGGTACGAGATGCGTGTGATCTATCATTACATCCCCCTTGTTATATAAGAAAAACAAAACAAAAAAAGAAATCTCAACGGCGAACAGGCAACAGCAAGATAAAATAATAATTATAGGGTATATTAGTGTCACTACAGGTCAAGGATGCGCCTGGGTTTGTGCACTCTTCCCGCCCTGGTTCTGTAGGGGTGCGGTGAGACCGTATCTTGCGTAGGCGACGCGGGTTGCAAGGTGGATGTTGGCGTTTCAGCTGGCTCCGACGTGTTGACTGGGCGGAGTGCGCACGCCTCGCTGGCGGGAGTGTGGTCTTCGTCGAGACATCCGAGCTGCTCGTCGATATCAGGGAGGGGGTCGGCGACAGGTCGTTCGCGCGTCTTCAAGAGGTGTTTCCGATTTCGTCGGTATACTCCTCTTTCAGATCGCACAATGTATGAGCGCGGTGTCTTCGGTTGTGGCGTTTGAATGACGACGGCAGATTCCCAGTGTGGCCTTGGGTCGGTGATGCGTATGCGTTCGTTGACGTGGAGTGGCTCGAAGTCTTTGGCAGACTTGTCGTAGTGTTCTTTCTGAGTTGACTGTTTGCGTTCGAGCATGTCCTCGATGACGCTACGCTCAACAACTGCAGGTTGTAGATGCCTTGGTGCGCACGGTATCGACGACCGCAAACGACGAGACATCGCAAGCTGCGCAGGTGATGCGAGTCCATGCACGGGGGTGTTTCGCAATTCGAGTAGGCCCAAGTAAGGATCTGTCTTCCCGTGTTTGGATGTCTTGAACACTTTTTTGATGGTTTGAACCGTTCTTTCGGCTAGACCATTCGATGTCGGGTATGTAGGGCTGGAGGTTGTGTGCTCAAAATCCCACTGTTTTGCGAATCTCCGAAACTCGGCACTCGAAAATTGAGGGCCGTTGTCGCTAACAAGTTTTTGGCACTGACCATGGCGCGCCAAGATTCCTTTGATTTTGTTAATGACGGTGGCAGATTTCGTGTCTCGTAGATACTCCACCTCAGGGAAGTTACTGTAGTAGTCCACTACAACAACGTAGTCACGACCGTCGAGATTAAACAGATCTGTCGCTACAACCTGCCATGGCAACGAGGGTATCGGATGGTTTATCAGAGTCTCTTTCTGGTTGGCATTTCTATGCATCTGGCACGTGTTGCAGTTGGCGACAGTTTTCTCGATGTCGGCGTTCATACCGGGCCAGAACAGTGCCATACGTGCCCGTGATCGACACTTCTCGACCCCGAAGTGTCCTTCGTGTATTCGTGTTAGCATTTCTGGGCGCAATGCGTTGGGGACTATGATTCTGTCCGTCTTGAATATTAGGCCGTCTGCGTGCATCAGCTCATCTCGGTGATTCCAGTGATCGCTGATGGCAGTGGGGCACTCCTTACGCTGGCTGGGCCACCCCGATATAATCACGTGCTTTAACGTCTGCATACGGGGGTCGTTCGCGGTGCTGGTCCGGATATCTGCAATTTTTTTTGTCGCTGATCGGAAGAGTTGCCATCAGATGGTGGACGGTTATGTATGGTTCTTCTGAGAATTCATCGTAGATCGGCACAGCGTTTGCAGTGAGGTTACGGCTCAAACAGTCGGTTACTGGTATTTCCTTACCAGGTTTGTGGACGATGTGAATATCATACATGTATCGCTGTAATTCGACAGTCATGCTTTGCAGGCGTTTCGGGGCTGCCGATAGTGGCTTGCGCATGATGAATTCAAGTGGTTTGTGGTCGGATTCCACAGTTGTTTTGCGTCCGTGCATGTATTGGCGGAATCTGTTGCACCCGTGTACAATGGCTAGCATCTCTCGTTCGATCGTAGCCCAATTTTGTTTGGACTGGTCCAAAGTTCGTGACATGTACTTGATTGGGCGTCCTTCTTGCATGAGTGTGGCACTCGTCACTTTTGATGATGCGCCGACTTGTAGTGCCAGCTCCTTCTTTGGATCGTAGAAAGCTAACACGGGTGCTTTTGTGATGATCTCCTTCATCTTTGCGAATGCTGATTCTTGTTGCGCATCCCTCACGAATTCGGATTCTTTCTTCAATAGATCGCGCATCGGGGCAGTGATTTCACTCAGTTTGGGCGCGAACTTAGCAAGATAGTTGGCCATACCAAGTATGGTCTGTACCTCGGCTTTGTTAGCCGGGCTTGCCATTTTGACGATAGCTTCTATCTTTTTGGGGTCTGGTTTGATGCCCTCGGCAGATATGACGTGACCGTAGTATGCAACCTCTGGCAAATAAAAGCGACATTTGTCTATGTTGAAACGTTGACCACTTTGGCGAGCTCGTTGAAGCGTTGCGCGTAGTGTAAGAAGGTGTTCTTCTTTTGACGTGCCTGGGACAAGTACGTCGTCGCTGATGCCAGTAACATGGGGCAAACCTTCGTATGTCTCATCGACACGGCGCTGAAAGATGTCTTGAGCTGCGTTGATTCCGAATGGCATGCGTAGGTATCGGTATCGTCCATATGGTGTGTTGAATGTTGTCAATCGAGATGTTGAGTCTGTCAGTTTTATCTGCCAGTAACCACTTCGTGCGTCGAGCAGCGAGAAGTATTTTGCGCCCGTCAGCGTGCTGGTGACGCCCTCTAGCGTCGGTACTGGGTAGTACGGTCGTTTTATCGCATTGTTCAGGTCGCGAGAGTCCAGGCACACACGTATGTCACCATTACGCTTTTACACAACCATGGAATTTACCCAGTCCGTGGGCTCCGTTACTTTCACGATGATGTTGCCGACTTCCATTCGTAATAATTCTTCTTTGACCTTGTCGCGAAGTGCCACTGGTATGCTGCGTGGCGGATGTACGACAGGATTTGCATCAGGGTGTAACGTGAGCGAGTGTTCCCCAGGAAATTCACCGATGCCCTCGAACAAGTCACTATATTCGGCGAGCTTTTGTTTTTGTGCGAACAACGAAGCTCACATGTACCCAAGTTCTTGAGGGCCTTGAAGTGTTACTTTGCTGCTTTGTAGCTTGTTGCACTTATGTTTGGCTCGGAGCTTGTCATACACGGACTTAGGTAGAATGTTCACCTGTGCCCCCCTGTTTATTTTGAGCTTTAGTTTTGTGTTGTTGCACGTGACTGACATATGCCTGATCTTTATTGTATGGGTGAGAGTCAACATTTTTAACACAGAACTCATCATTTACGTCTCTGTCGCCGTCTTCAATGTCAGGCTGATCAACGCTGTTGACGTTCTTCTGGCGGCACACGGCGGCGAAGTTGTTTCGCCGTTTGCATTTGTTGCAGGTGCGGCCTCAAGCAGGCCAGTCGACCATATTCGTGTGCTGACTGTGTCCGCAGTATCCGCACGTCTTCTTCGTCTGACTGCTTTGTGTAGGTCGAGTGAAGCTCGTGGCGTTTCTGTTAGCTTTAACACGGCGTGTTTGTTTTGATTTGACCATCTGGACATCTGTTGGTTCACTGATCATGTTGTTTAGTTGTTGTTGCGCGCTTTTATGCGCGCGCGCGATGTCGATGGCGTTTATTAAACTCAGTTCTCCGCCGACGTTTATAAACTTTTCACGTACCTTCCACGCGTTCGTGCCATATACAAGCCTGTCGCGGATCATTTCGTCAATGATGTTGGCTGGGAAACCGCAATCACGTGCGAGTATTTTTACATCCATGATAAAACTCTCAACAGGTTTGCCAACCCCTTGCACGCGGTTGTAGAATTTATATCGGCTGAATATGACGTTACTCTTCGGTGTTACGTACGCGCGAAATTTGGCACACACTGTGTCCAAATTTTGTCTTTGTCCGTCGTTTGGGTCAGTTTCTGATGTGACGTTATCGAATTGGAATGTGGAGTGGATGTCGCGGCCCTTCTCTCCCACCCACAACAACAGATAACTCACTTGTTGCACCTCTGTTTTGTCGTGTAACGGCCCAGCGAACATTAGCAGTGCGTGTTTTTCGAATTTTGTCCATGTTTCTGACAGCGCCGGCGAGTCCCAGTCCAGCGTCTGATACAACGCGCTATTTTGGTCCATGATGTTCTTCTACGGCGACACGACACGTTGCTGCGTGTCTCTGGACGTGTGTTCCTTACTTTCTGACACCATGAAATGATACAGATAATGGTATAAGATGTAATACTTTTATTGTGTATAACCGTACACTCAGAACATGGCCGTGCACGCCGCATCCGCCAAACAAACATGTGCGACCCGTAAGTGCGCGAGGCCCGTAAGGGTAATGGTGATACGAGATGCGTGTAATTTATCATCACACGTACTGCAATGCTATCACATATTTTTTTATCTATGTATGTAAGCCACCATTCTGGTGCAATAGGAACCTCGAATGAGGATATATGTGGTTATTAGCCAGAATTGTAAGTGATTTTTTGTTGAAAACCTGAATGCCGTGGATTGCATTTTGAGATGTGGTTGATAAAATACCACAACATCCACAATTCGCAAGATATGAAAATAATTTTGATATGTATGGAAAGTATGACTTTTATATCACAACATGTCCAATTTTCATTCGACTGAGATGTGTAGTAAATATTCCATAGTAGTTTGTGTATGGGCCCCCCATTAGCAATTTCATAGAGAACTTGTTGTCGCGGATATGGGGATTGTGTGAAAAAGAGTGATTTCTCGCAGAAAGCTGGGAATGCTGCAATGCTACCACCTATTTTCCATCCATCTCTAGGGATGTAAGCCTAGCTAAAAATCGCTATGAGCATTCGTCCCTAAAAATGTACCGACAAACCCTCTGGCTCATGGCCTAAGAAGGTAAGTGCCCTGTAATCTTCCATTAAAATTTACATCACCTTAACTTATTTATATTTTTATCTTGTTTCTGTGACAATACATTTGTTCCTAGCATTACTCTGACAAATCAGTTAAAGTAACAGTTGAAGATCAATGGCACACCATAAGCCAGTAGAGTGCTTTTAGTGATCAAATTTGCCATAGCATTTCAGTAGGCTTTCTACAGATAGAAAGATATAGTGTTGTGTGGGAGTCTCAACCCCTTCTGGTGTTTGTATTTTGCAATGAAACAGTATTGGATGCGTACACCCACTGAACCCATATATTGGGTGTCTGTTGTAGTACCACTGGTTGTCCCATCATCAATCACTCCTGAACAAGAAAGTCTGCTTATCATTAGCAACGTACATGTACTCTAGGTAAGTCGTAATATTCAACACACTAGCGAGAAACAGTCATACCATCTGCAAAACTAAGATATTCAAGAATATGACTAGACCAGTTCCTACTATGTTTACTTGATCAGCTTATTCAGTTCATAATACAATTATTGTGATATACCAGTGTGTTATTTATTGCTAATCTACAAATGTCTACAGGGCGTAATTATACGTGGGTGGCAATGTGTCTACATTATTGTATTCCCATTAATTAATCCAGTTAAATGGAATTGACTTTACAGCCCAAGGAAAAGTTGTGGGATTAAATGGAGATTAATAAGGTACATATCATAATTTCAATTATAAAATAAAGGTGTCAGTTAAAAACATCGGGATGGACAAATTATACCAGTATCTGGAGGTGTCTCAAGTAGTAATAGATGTCCCTTACCGCGCGCAACTGGATTCGGAGTTGTGGAAGTGGAAAGTACCCGGATGTAGGTCAAAGGTCAAGGTCAAGTATCCGGATGTAGGTCAAGGTCAAGGTCAAATACCCGGATGTAGGTCAAGATCAAGTGTATGGATGTAGGTCAAGTGGCACCGGTGACGCCACCTAGCGGATAGGTCGTGAACTAAAATATCGCCGCCGCCCCCTTAGCGGATAGGTCATGAACCAAAATAGCGTCATCTAGCGGAATTTTTTCGAACTAAAATAGTTTACCAGTAGCGCCAACTTTTTCTAACTAAATGTCCGAGTACTGCCCAAATTCGTTCGTCTTAGTTTGACCATTAGCGCCACCTGGCGGATTTTTTGGTGAACTAAATATCCCCTAGCCGATAGTTCAACTACAAGTGGTGCCACCTGACGGACAAGTTGTAAAGTAAATGTTCGAGTACTGCAAATATTCGTGTCTCTTGCACGCTTGCGTGCAATGGAGTCCCCTGACGGATAGCTCAGGAACTACAAACATCATCCCCTAGTGGACAAGTGAGCGAACCACATATGAATACTGCAAATATTCGTGTCTCTTGTTTTTGTATCGTCCATAAACTCCTGGTGGATATATCATCATCAACTGAAAGCACCCCTGTTAGATAAGTTGTGAACTAAATAACTACTCTGCAGTCCGCGCTTGTGTACATTCTACTCAGCAGTCCGTGCTTTTGAATTTTCTACAATCCGTGATCTTTCGGCACGCCCATGTGACTTTTCGGCACATTCACTAACTATATAAGCGCGGAGCTCTACTACTCGGACCATCATTCGTATCACGACAGCACGGCTAACATCATGTTGAAAACACCGAACTACCACACGCCTGCGGCCTTCAGCGACAGCGACGAGGACGAACCAACTAGCAACCCGACGTCTTCATCTCCGATGAAACGTCGGAAGCTTTTGCCTCGTTATACTTGCTATATGTGTGGCAGTACCTTCAGCTGTAAAGGGAGTTTGAACGCTTATGTGAAGCAGGGTTGCTGCCAAAGGAAGCAAGATAAACAGCGGCGACGTAAACAACAACTTGAAGAGATAATGACATCGGCACCTGCGACGAAACGTCGGAAGCTTTTGTCGCGTTATGCCGGCCGCATGTGTGGCATGTGTGGCACTACCTTCAGCTGTAAAGGGAGTTGGAACGTTCATGTGCAGCAGGGCTACTGCAAAAGGAAGCGAGATAAGCAGCGGTGGCGTAAAGAACAACTTGAAGAGCTAACAGTAAGTTTCAATTTCTCATAGTGTTAAAATGTTATTCAGGTCTTGTTCTAAGTCAAAGCCTGATGCAAAGAACATAATATTATATTTCTCTTATACATACCAGTTGACCATTCGTTATTAAACTCATTCCTTCACTGTTTCAGTGGCAAGAAAAGGAGTCCAATGCTACAGCCAGTCAGACGACCAGTTTGACGACAAAACCAATTCCGTCTCTGTCAGCAGCTTCGTCAGTCAATCCAACCGTTAACCCAACGTCGTTACCTCCGACGAAACATCGACAATTCCTGCCTCGTTTTACCTGCCACGTGTGTGACATTACCTTCAGCAGTGAAGATAGTTGGCATAGACATGTGTATCGTTGGCCCGGTTGCTACCAACTGGGATTCCGTTCATCTGCCTACTATGCAAGACTCATCCATACTCTTGCAGTTATGGAGTGTGACATGTAAATACGTTTGTGTTGTTCACGAATAAAATGTTCAAACCTTATATTGTGTCATTTTTTGAAGTATAAGTAGTATAAGTACCGTGCATCTTAGTCTCTTTCATCAGTTGCGTAAAGTATGGACACGAGATTAATTCATCCTTTTACTTGTATCGTTGCTGGGCCGACGGGTTGTGGTAAAACGACGTTTGTTGTCTCTTTACTACGTCATTCTGCCACACTCGTAAACTCACCACCCGAAAAGATCACGTGGTGTTACGGTGAATGGCAGGCGTTGTATTTCACGCTCTCTACGATACATCCGAACATAGAATTTGTCGAGGTCTTCCCGTTGTATCGTCTTTCGATCCTAAAACGAGAAACTTGGTAGTTATCGACGATCTCATGTCGGAAACGGACGAGAGGGTCACCAAATTGTTTACGAAGAAGAGTCATCATTGCAACACGTCCGTAATATATTTAGTGCAAATCTCACCCAATTTTATCGAGTTGGTAGAACTTATAAATTTTGACAGAACCAGACACATCACACGAGACTACGGATGACACATCACATGAGAGTTTGGCCGAGATATGACACGAGACTACGGATGACACATCACACGAGACTACGGATGACACATCACATGAGAGTACGGACGAGAGGAGAGACGAGATATGCCACGAGACTACGGATGACACATCACACGAGAGTACCGACGAGACAAGAGACGAGACTATGGCCGAGATATGCCACGAGACTACGGATGACACATCACACGAGAGTACCGACGTGACAAGAGACGAGACTATGACCGAGATATGTCACGAGACTACGGATGACACATCACATGAGAGTACCGACGAGACAAGAGAAGAGACTATGACCGAGATAGTCACGAGACTACGGATGACACATCACACGAGACTACGGACGAGATATCACACGAGATTACAGACGAGATACGCCAAGAGACTACGGATGACACATCACCCGAGAGTACCGACGAGACAAGAGACGAGAATATGACCGAGATATGTCACGAGACTACGGATGACACGTCACAAGAGACTATTGACGAGACAAGAGACGAGACTATGACCGAGATATCCACCTTGTACGATTCTCTTCAGTCCACCGAATACACATGTGTGTGTGTGTGTGTGTGTGTGTGTGTGTGTGTGTGTGTGTGTGTGTGTGTGTGTGTGTGTGTGTGTGTGTGTGTGTGTGTGAGTGTGTGTGTGTGTGTGGTGGTGGTGTGTGTGTGTGGTGGTGGTGGTGTGTGTGTGTA
The DNA here is from genome assembly GCA_020002185.1 of Paraescarpia echinospica. Classification (NCBI taxonomy): domain Eukaryota; kingdom Metazoa; phylum Annelida; class Polychaeta; order Sabellida; family Siboglinidae; genus Paraescarpia; species Paraescarpia echinospica. Next base: position 24,500,260 of record CM034535.1, on the reverse strand, counting down.
TGTGGTGGTGGTGGTGGTGTGTGTGTTTGTGTGTGTGTGTGTGTGTGTGTGTGGTGGTGGTGGTGGTGTGTGAGTGTGTGTGTGTGTGTGTGTGTGTGTGGTGGTGGATACATTCATAGAGATATACATAGATACATACATAGAGATATCCCACGAGACTACGGATGACACATCACACGAGAGTAACGACGAGACAAGAGACGAGACTATGACCGAGAAATGTCACAAGACTACGGATGACACATCACACGAGACTTCGGATGACACATCACACGAGAGTACGGACGAGACAAGAGACGAGACTATGGACGAGATACGCCACGAGACTACAGATGGCACATCAGAATAGACGTGTGAGATCCCTCAAAAGGAAGCAAAGCAAAGCAAATTGACGAGTTATCGCGTGAGATCCCGATGGCCTACAGCGATTGTGAGCAATGTGACTTTTCCAGTTGTTCCTACGTGTAAAATATGTCTTGCAATCTGGGCACCGAAAAGGTGCGAAGGATGATGATGGTGTGGGCTTGTTGGCAGCCAGTAGAACAGTAGATTCTCATGATGCAGGTGTTTACTGTTCAAATGCAAACAACGAAATGAACCACTAGTTGAATTGTGCGATAACCCGTCTATTTGCTTTGCTTTGCTTCCTTTTGAGGGATCTCACGCGATAACACGTCTATTTGCTTTGCTTTGCTTCCTTTTGAGGGATCTCACGCGATGACACGTCTATTTGCTTTGCTTTGCTTCCTTTTGAGGGATCTCACGCGATAACCCGTCTATTTGCTTTGCTTTGCTTCCTTTTGAGGGATCTCACACGATAACACGTCTATTCTGATGTGCCATCCGTAGTCTCGTGGCGTATCTCGTCCATAGTCTCGTCTCTTGTCTCGTCCGTACTCTCGTGTGATGTGTCATCCGTAGTCTCGTCACTATCTCGACCATAGTCTCGTCTCTTGTCTCGTCCGTACTCTCGTGTTATGTGTCATCCGTAGTCTCGTGGGATATCTCTATGTATGTATCTATGTATATCACTATGTATGTATCCACCACCACCACACACACACACACACCACCACCACCACCACACACACACACACACACTCACACACCACCACCACCACCACACACACACACACACACACACCACCACCACAAACACCACCACATACACACACACACCACCATCACCACACACACACACACACGTGTATTCGGTGGACTGAAGAGAATCGTACAAGGTTGATATCTCGGTCATAGTCTCGTCTCTTGTCTCGTCAATAGTCTCGTGTGATGTGTCTTCCGTAGTCTCGTAACATATCTCGGTCATAGTCTCGTCTCTTGTCTCGTCGGTACTCTCGTGTGATGTGTCATCCGTAATCTCTTGGCGTATCTCGTCTGTAATCTCGTGTGATATCTCGTCCGTAGTCTCGTGTGATGTGTCATCCGTAGTCTCGTGACTATCTCAGTCATAGTCTCTTCTCTTGTCTCGTCGGTACTCTCATGTGATGTGTCATCCGTAGTCTCGTGACATATCTCGGTCATAGTCTCGTCTCTTGTCACGTCGGTACTCTCGTGTGATGTGTCATCCGTAGTCTCGTGGCATATCTCGGCCATAGTCTCGTCTCTTGTCTCGTCGGTACTCTCGTGTGATGTGTCATCCGTAGTCTCGTGGCATATCTCGTCTCTTGTCTCGTCCGTACTCTCATGTGATGTGTCATCCGTAGTCGCGTGTGATGTGTCATCCGTAGTCTCGTGTGATGTGTCATCCGTAGTCTCGTGTCATATCTCGGCCATACTCTCATGTGATGTGTCATCCGTAGTATCGTGTGATGTGTTTGGTTCTGTCAAAATTGATAAGTTCTACCAACTCGAAAAAATTGGGTGAGATTTGCACTAAATATATTACGGACGTGTTGCAATGATGACTCTTCTTCGTAAACAGTTTGGTGACCCTCTCGTCCGTTTCCGACATGAGATCGTCGATAACTACCAAGTTTCTCGTTTTAGGATCGAAAGACGATACAACGGGAAGACCTCGACAAATTCTATGTTCGGATGTATCGTAGAGAGCGTGAAATACAACGCCTGCCATTCACCGTAACACCACGTGATCTTTTCGGGTGGTGAGTTTACGAGTGTGGCAGAATGACGTAGTAAAGAGACAACAAACGTCGTTTTACCACAGCCCGTCGGCCCAGCAACGATACAAGTAAAAGGATGAACTAATCTCGTGACCATACTTTACGCAACTGATGAAAGAGACTAAGATGCACGGTACTTATACTACTTATACTTCAAAAAATGACACAATATAAGGTTTGAACATTTTATTCGTGAACAACACAAACGTATTTACATGTCACACTCCATAACTGCAAGAGTATGGATGAGTCTTGCATAGTAGGCAGGTGAACGGAATCCCAGTTGGTAGCAACCGGGCCAACGATACACATGTCTATGCCAACTATCTTCACTGCTGAAGGTAATGTCACACACGTGGCAGGTAAAACGAGGCAGGAATTGTCGATGTTTCGTCGGAGGTAACGACGTTGGGTTAACGGTTGGATTGACTGACGAAGCTGCTGACAGAGACGGAATTGGTTTTGTCGTCAAACTGGTCGTCTGACTGGCTGTAGCATTGGACTCCTTTTCTTGCCACTGAAACAGTGAAGGAATGAGTTTAATAACGAATGGTCAACTGGTATGTATAAGAGAAATATAATATTATGTTCTTTGCATCAGGCTTTGACTTAGAACAAGACCTGAATAACATTTTAACACTATGAGAAATTGAAACTTACTGTTAGCTCTTCAAGTTGTTCTTTACGCCACCGCTGCTTATCTCGCTTCCTTTTGCAGTAGCCCTGCTGCACATGAACGTTCCAACTCCCTTTACAGCTGAAGGTACTGCCACACATGCCACACATGCGGCCGGCATAACGCGACAAAAGCTTCCGACGTTTCGTCGCAGGTGCCGATGTCATTATCTCTTCAAGTTGTTGTTTACGTCGCCGCTGTTTATCTTGCTTCCTTTGGCAGCAGCCCTGCTTCACATGAGCGTTCAAACTCCCTTTACAGCTGAAGGTACTGCCACACATATAGCAAGTATAAAGAGGCAAAAGCTTCCGACTTTTCATCGGAGATGAAGACGTCGGGTTGCTAGTTGGTTCGTCCTCGTCGCTGTCGCTGAAGGCCGCAGGCGTGTGGTAGTTCGGTGTTTTCAACATGATGTTTGCCGTGCTGTCGTGATACGAATGATGGTCCGAGTAGTAGAGCTCCGCGCTTATATAGTTAGTGAATGTGCCGAAAAGTCACATGGGCGTGCCGAAAGATCACGGATTGTAGAAAATTCAAAAGCACGGACTGCTGAGTAGAATGTACACAAGCGCGGACTGCAGAGTAGTTATTTAGTTCACAACTTATCTAACAGGGGTGCTTTCAGTTGATGATGATATATCCACCAGGAGTTTATGGACGAGACAAAAACAAGAGACACGAATATTTGCAGTACACATATGTGGTTCGCTCACTTGTCCACTAGGGGATGATGTTTGTAGTTCCTGAGCTATCCGTCAGGGGGCTCCATTGCACGCAAGCGTGCAAGAGACACGAATATTTGCAGTACTCGAACATTTACTTCACAACTTGTCCGTCAGGTGGCACCACTTGTAGTTGATGACATATCCGCTAGGGGATATTTAGTTCACAAAAAATATGCCAGGTGGCGCCAATGGTCAAACTAAAACGCACGAATTTGGGCAGTACTCGAACATTTAGTTAGAAAAAATTCCGCAAGGTGGCGCTACTGGTAAACTATTTTAGTTTAAAAAAATTCCGCTAGGTGACGCTATTTTGGTTCATGACCTATCCGCTAGGGGGGGGGGCTGCGATATTTTAGTTCACTATATATGCGCTAGGTGGCGCCACCGGTACCACTTGCCCTGCATCCCGGCACTTGATCCTGACCTTTGACCTTGACCTACATCCGGTAATTGACGTTGACCTTTGACCTTGACCCACATCCGGGTACTTGACCTTGACATTTGACCTACATCCGGGTACTTTCCACTTCCACAACTCCGAATCCAGTTGCGCGCGGTAAGGGACATCTATTGCTACTGTCTCATCGCATATGGTGACAAGAAATTAGGAATGGGGTTTGTCAATAATTGTTTTGTAATTTCACTAAACACTATGTTTCATTATTGTGAATAACTTTTACTGCTATGAAAAAGCACATGCTACAACATTTATATAAATTAATATAAACAATAAAAAGGCAAGATCATCTTAAAGTATCATTTAACATCCTTTTACATAAATTCATAAGAAGCTTGATAGAAGTCTAGATCTACAGAATGTTACATTTAATTGCTCACTAGTACACTTCTACATTTGTTTTTAATGATCTACCAATGACACCGTTTTTAACTGGTTACAACAACATTGTTCCAAATGCTGGTCATGGTGTGTTAATTGCTGTATCTGAAGATGTTCCAGGGCCACAGCCCTCAAGCAACTGTGGGATACAGTGGTAGTGGTCCATGATATCCAGTGCTCCACCTTCCTCCTGCAGTGGTTCATCGGCAACTGCCAGTAGATTGGCTCCATCAAGCAGACAAGAAGAACAAATGGCTGACTCCTGATGGCAGATGCAACTGCCAGTAGATTGGCTCCATCAAGCAGACAAGAAGAACAAATGGCTGACTCCTGATAGCAGATGCAACTGCCAGTAGATTGGCTCCATCAAGCAAACAAGAAGAACAAATGGCTGACTCCTGATAGCAGATGCAACTGCCAGTAGATTGGCTCCATCAAGCAGACAAGAAGAACAAATGGCTGACTCCTGATAGCAGATGCAACTGCCAGTAGATTGGCTCCATCAAGCAGACAAGAAGAACAAATGGCTGACTCCTGATAGCAGATGCAACTGCCAGTAGATTGGCTCCATCGAGCAGACAAGAAGAACAAATGGCTGACTCCTGATAGCAGATGCAACTGCCAGTAGATTGGCTCCATCAAGCAGACAAGAAGAACAAATGGCTGACTCCTGATAGCAGATGCAGAGTGTCCAGTTCCGCAATGTTGAAGTGTCCGAATGTATGTCAGAATAAACTATTTGAATATTTGCTATGCTATAGTTACCATTTGGATTGTTTATAAACACAAGTAATAAAATATATTTATAAACACATTAATTAGACATCAATTGCTTGTGTATTCTGTATACCTTCAAAGTCGGTGATGAAAGATGATTTTCTTAGACTCGGGTCATGACACTGGATTGTTGAAGAGCAGATCTGCTTCACAGATTTCCTGAAAATGAAAGAATAACAGAAGTTGTTCATGAAGTTTGTTTCTAATTTAATAAAATGCAGTTTGATGAGAATGGCATTGTATCTGTCTACATTTAATTACATGTGATTGTCACATATCCTTTATGACTGGTCAAAATCCAACATCCTTAATTTTAAAATGGTAAACACTAAAAAGCTCCCCCCTTCTGATATTCGAGTAGTGTGACAAGATGTCACGAAAAAATGTACAGTGACGTGAAATTTGGCCTACACTACAGACCGAACTAACAGAGCTAGTAAATATTCCAGTAGCTCTGGTGTTATGACAAACAATACTAATGCTATGCACATGTGGAAATTAGTTTTTGTTTCAATAACATTAATAATTTTATTTGTGTATAAATGAAATTCCTTGAATATGCATGAATACCGGATTCTTGGTTTGATAAATTATGGAAACATTGTTTATCTGACAATACATATCTAATAAAATATTGGTTACTCGAAAATACGTAGTATGTCCTGCTCATGAATACCATATTTTAATTTATCATGATACTAATTTAATCGTATTAAAATTGGCCTTGACCCTTGTTTGAAAAAGAATTTCTACATTGCACTGCCACTGGCACTGGCACTGGCTAGCCTACTGTAAGTGTAACGGTACTGCTGGCCGAATCAAATGCTAAGTTTGACATGGTGTTTCGTAAACAATCTGAACACATAATGAATGCATAAAGTATCAATATTCTAAATAACTAGCTGTTATATTACATCGACGGAATGCAAACAACTTGCTAGAAAAGTTGCTTAAAGTGACATACGATTGTCAACGGCGAAAACAAGCTTCGCAACCACACAAAAAAATGTATTTATGGAAAGGTCTATACTAGTATAGACGTGTTTGAAAGATGCAACGGGACCGTTCATTGTCTCTTCTTCTTCCGATACACGCCTAGTCTCAACATGCTGAGGATACAAGTCAAGTACAATTACGTAGACAGTCGGACAAAAAGGTTAAATATATGCTTTCATCACTATCACCGATTTGCCCCGAAGGCGGTACTTTTCTGATAGATGTTCTAGTAAAATGCGTCGTCCGAAAATCCTATTTGCGTAGGGCCAAATATTTCGTCGAACATGATACTTTTGGTTGGACTATCATACTTCCAGTGACTACATCCGACTAACGACGTATTTAATGATATCTCAAAGATACCGTTTACGACGCCATAGGTAGCCTAGTGATATATTGAACACACGTTAGTCGTTACTGTCCGCCACAGGCATATCGTCATGTAAAATGTGATTATCATTGAGGATTGTCAACGACAATTTGTTCAAATCTACGAGAGTCGACCCACGATACTGCGGTATCAGCTTGTGGTGCAGTGTGGCCCAATCAAAACTATGTTCCTGTTTGAGGGACATCCCCGCGCCATTGTCAACTAAGACGTAAATCAAGTAGCAATCTGGGTATTGACATCATACTTTCTTTTGACAGACAATTATCTTCCTGATCGTGCGTCGCATAGGCCTACACGCAAGATAGCACCATGAGTTATCAAAGACAAAGTGTTACGTAGGAATTCTCCCACATGATGAAATAGTTGTTTTTAACAGAATATACCTAGCCGCTGAATAAAAAAATACCATGTAGTAACCAGGTCATGCACTTCGATAATGTTGTATGTTGTTGAAATTAATATATATATATATATATGTGGTAAAATCCAACGAACGGGGTACACGGAATGTTTAGACATGTAGCTTGAGTAATTATGTGACTAAAAGTGTGGAAATATGCTGTATTTATTCAGCTCGATGATACCTTTCGAGGGATATATAGTTAGTTTTTTCTAGTTTTAAAACCTTTGGAACTAAAGCTGATAAACTGGTCGTTTTTGGCAATTTTTTAAAATGTTGACCTCTATATTTAAAAAAAATATGTTAGTAATCATCATAAACCATATGCACCGTGTGTATTACTTTATTAGAACACCACACGTGTCTATGTTGTTACTGCCTTGTGATTAATGCAATTTGCAAATAACCAGATTTTTCCACAATGTATTGGTCATGGGGAATATTGGTGTTATCGTCCGAGGACCATTTTTCCTAATGGCATATTTATGTAAAATTATTAATCGATAACATGCATATTTAGCTGTACATATATACTAACATGTGTAGTACCAAAATGCACTGCTATTTTTCAGATGTACCTTTTGGTTTATTTTTTTCTCCGCCGACTCAGGTTTGGGGAAGTTTTTCGCGTTATCATCCGGGGCCCTTTTTTCTTTCGTTTTAACACAAACTTGTGAAGAATAGTAGGACATTTTTATTCCTACTAAAGAACATCTCTCTGGTTATTAAAACAGTCATTTGGACTCACCCAAAATATTTTGTATGTATGATATGGCCCGGGAAAAGCATCAAGTTACCGGCCGATTATAGTTATCGTCCGATCCGCGAGACGGCGGTAGTGTTTTGAGCGTTTTTGAGTAGCCTCTATCGGCTTCCAGCGAAACTACGCGACCGTTCATCATCTTGTTAATGTGCGCTACAAAAGATCGCACTAAGTAAGTATATCTCCTGATTAATTACTGTTTTGCTGCATGTAGATTGTTTTTGCTAGACTACTCTGATCTACGGTAACATTCATACACACGTTATTTATACGTGATAGTGCTCGAACCTGATGTTATATATGTCTCTCGGTGACGACCACATGTCATAACGCATGAGCTATAATACTGCGGGATACAATGTTTCATGAGTGCTTTTCAAAAGGGGGCCACGGTCGATAACGATGATCCACGGATGATAACGCAAATCGTTCTTAATAGTAATACTGCATTAAGAAAGGCATTGTGTGAAATAGAGTCTTAACATGCCACTGTGTGTGTGTTATTTGATAACCAATATATCTTCCTGTCCAATTTGACTAATTAAGTGCCTTAATTACCATTATGCTTGGCATTAGATCGGTTTCGGTAGAGTTTGTACATTATTTCCTGATTTATTAGGATTTGGAAAAGGCTGTCATACCAAATAGTCTGCAAAATAATTTAAGTTTAGCATTCTATCGCAAGCTTTTGTATGTTACGCACACTGTGGAGAGGTTATTTGGGCCAAATTAAAATAAAATAGTGCTTTCTAGAGGGAGCCACGGTCGATAACCGTGATCCATGGACGATAACACAATACGCTGGTAATAGTAATACTGCTTTGTGTTGACTTGTTTTGTCTTGTCTTTTTAACAGGCCAACATGGGGCTATATAGAAAAAGGCTGACATCTCATCAAGAGTGGAAAGATCATCACCAACAGCGGTGAATTCTGCAACAGGCTCAGAGAAGCGAAGACCACACTGAGGTGCAGCGATGCAAGGGTATGCTAGAGTTTTGGAAGGTGACGGCAGTGCCGGGCATCAAAAATTTTACATACGATCGTGCCAGTGGGTCCATGCATGATTATTCGAGAGACATCATGCTTCGAAGATTGCTGCTATGAACAAGGGGGTGTTTTCCACCCTACGTGTGTAGGGTGGACGAAAACACTTCTGCAGATAGAGAGGAAGAAGACGGCAGTGGCAGACAAGGAAACAGAGGTGCATGAGAAAGAGGTGAATGTGAAGGGGATAGAAGTGAATGAAAATGAAGAGAATCACGGTGGAGTTAAAGAAAGGGAGTCGGAAATGGGAGTACAAAAAGTGGTGGTAGACAGTTGGTTGGCCGTTCGTTTTAACAAGTAATGGTACATTACCCGGGTGCTGCGTACCACGACCGATGGCATGTTTGAAGTAGCATACATGACCCGCACTCGAGGAAACTGGAAATGGGGGAGGCTTAAGGTTGGGATTGTGGAAGCCTCAGACATCATCAAGGTGGTATCACCTCCTACGGCGGTAGGCAATGTGTACACCTTCAAGTTATAAAGAAATGCCATGCTATGGAGGAAAAGGATGATGATGATGAGTAGACGATGTGGTGGACTTTGGACACTGAGTAGACATTGTGATGGACACTGAGTAGACAATGTGGTAGACACTTAGTAGACAACGCGATAGACACTGAGTAGTAGACAATATGATGGACAATTAAAAACGTTATCATACCAAAGTGTTGCCAATTTATAATGTTTTATTTGTATGTAAGTACATATATTATATTTGTTAACCTTTTTAAATAAAATTGGTTTAATGTTCGAGTAATGCCGAGTTATATCCCAAACAATGAAATTATTTATTTGCAGACATTGCCCAGTGTAGTAAATAACGTAGAGACAGTTTAAAATGCACTAACGTGTCACATTAATTAAATATGGCGACTACAGTGAAGACAATGTGAAAAAAAGATTATTCCAGAACTCTAGCACTCGGATTACAACGAAGAGCACAGAAGAGAACAAGGTATACATACATATGGGATACACATGTGGCTAACAGTGCAAAATAAACAACATATACTAAGGCACTTTCTCAATTTATTGTTAATCATGATTTTCAAAATTGTGTTGTCGTCTCCGAGTAACTTTTTTTTGAGTGTCCTGTGCTAAAAACGTGCAGATTATGATAGTAACATCAATATCAATAGATAAATTACATGCTCCCCATAAACATGAACAGCGTGCCTATATCTACTACGTGTTTGTCTTGTTGTACAAGTAATGACAACAATGCAGAAGTAGGAAATATACGATTATTCAACAACTTTAGCACTCGGAATACAAAGAAGAGGACAGCAAATAATGAGGTATACATACGTAAGGGATACAGGTGTGGCTGATATTGCAACATAAACAACATGTACTAAGGCACTTTCATAATTTACTGCTACTCATTAATATTCCAGATTATATACTGATTCTTAAAATTGTGTTATCGTCCGAGTATCATATTGTCTGATTTGCAGGTTACATCCATAACACAAATACCAATGGATAAAACACATCGTCCGCTTAAATATAAACAGTATGCACATATCTACAACGTGTTTGTCTTGTTGTACAAGTAATGACAATACATTCGGAAAATAGAGTGGGGCAATATTGAAGTGCGAACAAAACTTCACCGCACTCTGACAACTCTAAATAAGTACCTCCCCCCAAAGTCACGCCGTAATTACATATGTCCACATGTTATCCATTGACAAAAAGTTAAATATCCAACACAACACCATTGTACTGTGGGTTATGTCCTGCCAACGGACGATAACTTGTGGTCCTCGGATGATAACATATTGAACACACCTTTGAACTTCAAGCAACTGCAAAAATCGTCAATGTTGTGAATTAGTTTGCCAAATGTTTGATGATGTCGCCTCATTACTATGCACATTTAATACCATAACTGAACAAAAGATCCAGGCAATTCTATTTTCGACCTTGTGTGGAGCCCCAAGACCCCTGTACGTTGAATTTGAACATATAATATATATATATATATATATAAACATTCAACATCTGTGCAGTATGAAATATGATTGTATTAAAATAACTACGTAAGTGTACGTAAGTTCCTAAAACAAATAATACATGTCGCATCTTGCGTGTGTTCTTTATCAATAAGTCAATAGTTTTATTTTTCACATTAAAATAATATCGGAATACATCGTTCCTATTATCCGTATTAGTAAGGATTGCTTGAGTGGGTGCTTCGATTGTAGGTTATAAACGAGTGGGTTGGTGAGTGAGTGAATGAGTGGCACATGGCGGGTGGTCGCCATGAAACAGTATAGTTGCCTGTATAACAGTGGCCTACAGGCCCTAAAGATACGGCTTCGTGTTGTAATCATATTTTATAATTAGGTTTGTGGTACGTAGTAGGCCTATGGAAATTAAATAATTATGTTGCTTTATATCGCAGCCTTATGGATATAATTTACAAAACCTTGCCGATAATTCTACGCGATTAAATTGGTCGAAGAAATACAAACAGCTTGTAGAATATTGTGGAAATAAGTGTGATGTCCTTTATCGCCGCCGTTGTATGTTGCCACTGTTTTGTCTATCTACCGCGTACGCCAGTCCTACCGGTTGAGTGTGACTCATAAGCGTTCTATTGATTGTGTACGATGCTTATCTCAATCTGAAACGCTGTCGCTGATAAGGTATGACTAGGGTATAAGTCCTTTTCAGCGGCAATAAAGCAAATTCTATTGCTATGCCACCGGGAGTATTATATAAATGTGCGTCATCGCGGTTACCGTACCGTAAACATGAATCACGCGATATTTAATCAATCACAGGTAGTCAGGGGGCTTAATCATAACATTGTTCACATCGTTCTACAAGCACCATATTTGGACCAGCACTAGATATGGCCATGACATCTCATGTTGTAGCTACCGCCCAGAGTAAGTATGTGCAATAACTTGAGAACAACAAGTAATAAAACCATAAATGGTACCACTTTCTAGGGGTTTTCGTGTATGGAGAATCCATTTCCGGTGATAGTTTGCTGATTCTACATCGAGGTCACGTGATAAGGTCACACTCAAGGTCATTTTGGCTCAAATATAGATATTTTGAGCCCAAAACGTACTATATCAGATATTCACCGTGCTGGTGTCGTTTTCATATAAAAATGTGTTAGGTGGACAATTGATGAACCTGGAATGAACTCTAGATACTGGTCTCTTCAGTCAAGGTCAAGGTTAAATTTGCCCAAAAATGCGTAAAACCCCACGTATCTGTTGATGATTCAATTGATCTTACTGCGTGAGCAAAGGTTTATATATTTATTATAATGTTGGAACCGATATTGAAAGGGGAATGGCGAGGTCATACAATCATGGTCAAGGTCAAGAACAATGATCATTTATTATAAAAACTGTTCATTATGCACAAGTGGGAATGTAACCCACTGCAAAATGTATGAACATTACTATTATTCTAGAAATAGCAACTACATGTCAAATGGATACACAAAATTCAAATTCAATTAATGTACCTAAAAAACGTACAGCGCTATTTTACTTATTCACTCTTCTCATATAATCAGACAATCTCATCCATCATCCGTCTATTTATCTACCCATCCATCCATTAGTAGTAGTTCAATTGTTCACATAGTTGTCATCATTGTTTATGCAGCAACCCTTGCACTTGCACAGTGCAATGCAACGAACAACTGCCTTGCAGCATTTGCAGTTCCCCTTGTATGCTATCGTGCAGCCGCAGTTTAGGAGCAGGGCACAAGCTTTACTTGCGTCGGCGAGAGCGGTTCAGAAAAGGAGCCATTGCTTGCTGCGTTCATCCTTTTCCCGTTCCCATTGACTAAAGACAGGGATTGCCTGGTGGCATGTGATTGACTGATTCCAGATGAAACTGGCTTGGATCAAGAACCTCTTGACATGCATATATAAATATTACACTTCTGTTCACCCCCTTTCCGCTAACACTTATGATTACTGTTTGCATGTTGTAAATGTTGCATTTTTTCAATAACGGGATGTATAATTCTTAACTGTTGTTGTTGAAAATAAATTACTTATTTACTTGCTCGAAAAGAGCGGCCTGGGTCGGCGGCATATTGTCGAGTGAACGACTGTCATTGGAGAAGATATAATGCCTAGCATCGTTGATAGTTGCAAAACCGCACGTCTTGCTGTACATGAGCATAACGAATCGCTCGATTCGTTGCATGTGAACAGATTCCAGAGTGAAGGACTACGCCGGATCTTCGGTCAGCGAGATCATCGTCTCTGTAAGTCCTGGTGTACTGTTCCATGCAGCCTACGCCGTCTTCTTGCCGCAACCGAGAAACTGAGAGGTCGTATGGCAGCCCGTTATGGCGTGAAAGAGTGGTAGAGCCAACGACTTTGATGGACTGAGCTGTGAGTGGATGCTGTGCACCGGGATATCTCGGTATTTCTTGCCGCTATCAAAGCCAATCCAAAGCTTTGAAAGGTCAAGTTCTTCAAATAAAGCGACGGCAAGAACAACGATGTCGCAGTCGACAGTGTGCAGGAATGCTTTCTCATGACCGTGAGACGAGGCCTGACCTAGATGTAGGACGACACGCATATCTGCCTCTGCGTGGTTGCAGGGCTGGAGTGCTGACACATGGAACGGCTTGTTGGAGAGCTGTGCTGAGGAGGAGTCTTCCATTCGTATCAATCTTGACCAGCTGTTTACTGATAAAAAAATAGCTCCTCTTTTGTTTTCCACATTTTTCAAGTACGATTGTCAGTGACTTTTGTGAATGGGAGTGCAGCCGTCGTCATCTGGTTCGACTCGAGTACGCGCACCTGTCCCAAGCCGCTGCTGTATCAGTGATTTCAGGCTATGGTCAAAGTAGGTGTCCCAGACTGCATCGATGCGTTCAACCGTGGCGGTCAAGTAAGTGAGCTTTCATAAAAGTACAACGTGTAGGTGTACATACTCAGCGAATGTTGCCGCTCTGGTCGGATGCACCATATGGATGACGCCAGCCATGTTAAACACTTGAACAGTCGCGCCAATCCAGCGAGGATGTCCGACTTGGTCCCAGCTCTGAGCGAATGTCGGTCGCTGGTTCTCGAATTTGAAGAATTCGGCCATATCCGCGTCCGGACGAGATTATAGAGAAAGGAAAAGTTGGGAGACAAGCACGGTATTTTTTTCAGTATCTCGACTTTGCTTCCCTTCTTTCGGGGTGTGTGGACGGTCTCGATAAGCGTCAATATGATCTGTATGGATACATGGTATTATTGTGTAATCAAGAAGCACAATATATACAAAAATATATTATCAAGATGTGTAGACCTATATATGACCAAAACATGATATTACAACCGCACAGCGATTGTCTCGCTTATACTAAAAGGAGATCAATCAACAAAGCAAGAGTCGAATAACATGTAGGGGCTGGTTCAGAGAGGGTAGTCTGGGGGGGGCACAAAACCTACACTGGCGGCCGAACCAAATTCATATTGGGTGTCGGAGCTTCAGCACGACTCCACTGTCGTGCTGTCGGATCGGTACATCGGAAGACCGGGGATGGGGGTGCTGTTGAACATTTTTCGCCGCCACGCCGCTGTAATTTCAGCTTCTCCATTGTCTCGGCTGCCTCAGCTGGATTGATTACATCGGAAGACGGGGGTGCTGCTTTTAAAAATGGTTCGGGCACATTCAAAAGGTCTAGGGGGCAAGCCACTTTAGCTCAGGCATAGCGGTACAATTCCAAGGGTCTACGACGGCACGTTCCCCCAGGCCTCTATGGTCCCGCCTATGACATACAGAGTGAAGACAACGCTTAGCACATGCAAACGTCAACTTCGATTGATAAAAAAATCTGACAATAATCCTACAACGAAGGAACCACAACCTTGAAGGATGTGCGGCATGGGCACACAATGTCTGGTCACTGTCCGACTGTGCAATATTGAGTCCATTAGCGATTAGGTGACATCCGACTGAGTCTCCTTGCAACGGCCTTTGGCGGGCTATACACAACAACTGCAAGAAGACGCGATAGCGTCTGTTGCAATCAAACGAAGAAATCAGCCCACTATTTGTTCACCTGCACGTCTTTGGCCAGTTACCTTAAGAACTTGTATATTACTGCCTCGATTTAGCGATGTCACTATCCATCAAAATACTCCTGCATCGTTTCGGTTCCACGGTAAACAATACACAACATTCGATTGTGTATAGCCAAGATGGCGGATCACATTGATGACCGGACACCAAATAAGGGCAATGACGTACGACTAGTGGACTAAATGTGTGATGATGGTTAAATAATGCTAATGGATGTGCAGGGGCCCGTTTCGGACGAACATTTTGGAGAGGCAAAAATCAGGTGGTGTTCTGAAACACAATAAATGTATATTAGTTATAATTGAAAAATGCGTTTTTTAAGGTTTAAGTCCACATATAGTTAGATAAGTGGAGAAGATTATCCATAGAAAAAATGTAGTTTTATAAGTATCAACTTTATAACAAATTTCGCTTAAAGACTAAATGAAATGATATTTTAATGTCTTGGAAACTTTGTATACATAAATGTAATACTCTTGTCAAGTAATGTGCCAAATGTGAAGCCTGTTCGTTGCGAACTCGTGTCACTAAACCCGCTCAAACGAGAAGATTATCCATAGAGAAAAGGTAATTTTTAAATATGAACTTTATAAAATAATTCGCTTGGTCATTTACGTGTCACAGCCAGTCAGATGTTGCTGACGTCACCACAGGTAGGGCCGCTTAGCGCGCCCTGTCCTTTAGCATGGCGAGCGTCTGTGCGGCCTGTTGTTTCAGACTACATTAAATTGCAATCGCTCAATTTAATATTTGTTGAATCACCATAAAATAATTGTCTTATCTACACATTTGTCGTTGGATGTACGCAGGAATTGTGCTAACTTTTTTTTAGTTATTTGGGCAATAACTCAAAAACCAAACAATAAATGTTGTGTACATCCAGCGACAAACTTGTAGATAAGTTTATTATATTTACTGTGATATAAAAAATATTAAATGTCTGCAAGTTTGAGCATTCGCAATGTTCAAATGGCGATAACTCAAAAGTAAAAAAATAATGTGTGCATCCAGCGACACATTTGTAATAATATTAATCATAGTAAGGTAACTTCTATTGCCCCTAAATCCTTTGAAACCAAGCTCAGATGTGCATAAAAACACAAGTATTGGTCAATCTCAAAATCCATAAGCAGTATTCCAGTTGTCAACAGATGGGTCAAGGCGCCAGGGAGCTAATGCGTTTTTAAATGACGACGGAATTTTGTAATAGTTTCAACTGATCTAACCCTAAGAGTGCAGCAACAGAAAAAGCCCTAGTTCCAATGTTAGTGTTGACTCTAGGAACAAAAAGTAGGTCACAACTACATGATCGAAGCTGGATAGGTTTTCTTACATTAGTAAGCAATTAATGCAAATAAGATGGTTGCTTAGTGGACAGTGCCTGGTATGTAATGGTACAGATCTTAAATAGTATACGATATCGTACAGGACGTCAATGCAAAGACTTCAAAAGTGGTACAGAACGACAAAAACGAGGAGATCTTGGAACTACGCTTGCTAGACAATTTTTGAGCTGAAGTTTTGTGATATCCTTGCTAGCGATATTATAAAGGAGGGAATTGCAATAGTCAAGTCTGCTGCAAACAAGCGCTGTTGAAATTGTTTTAGCAACAGAAAGTGACATATACCGGCGAATACGGCGAAGATCACGAATATGATCAAAACAGCAGCGACATGTTTGAGATATGTGTTGTCGGAAATTGAAGTTACAATCAAATATCACTCTCAGATTCCACACCGAGGTTGCAGGCGTGATATACTGATTCAAAATACGCATGGGGAAAAACCATCCAGTTTACTACGCTGCATTGGAGTACCAATAATGATCAATTCAGTTTTATTTGCATTTCATTTCAACTTGCTGTCAGTCATCCAGTGGAAGATATCTTGATGGCAATCACTAAGTTGGTTAATGGAGCGATTTGTATCCGGGGTAGCCAACGAAATGTAGATCTGAGAATCATCAGCATAAAGATGAAGATCCAAGGTATGTCTTTATATAACAGAACTTAGTGGCGTGGTGTAAAGAGTAAAAAACAAAGGCCCAAAAACAGAACCCTGGGGAACACCAAATAAGGCCGGCAATGCAGCTGAAAAGCAGTTCCCAATCTTTATAGTTTGGTATCTATCAGTTAGATATGAAAAAAACAAGCTTAGAACTGTGTCAGATATGCCGCACCACTTTAAAAAAGCGTTTAATGAGAATGCTGTGATCAATCGTGTCAAAAGCGGCAGAGAGATCTAGTAAGGTAAGTGCAGTCACTTTACCATTATTAATGTTCAAGTTAATGTTATTATGAACCGTTGAGGGGGCAGTCTCTGTTGAATGAACCTGTCTATATGATGATTGTGACACATTAGTTAAGACACGTGTGCTAATGTGAGACAATAGACGACTTGCTACAACCTTTTCTAGTATTTTGGAAATAACGTTGAGGTTAGAAACAGGTGTATAACTATTTAGGTCTTGTTTAGGCAGAGATGACTTCTTAAGAAGTGGTGTGACATGGGCGTATTTGAAATCATCAGGAAAACAGCCAGAGCAAAGTGATGCATTTATAATATTTGTTATAGGTCCAATTAGTGTAGCAGCATCGTTGGAAATTGATCAAGTGCACAATATTATTATCTTTATGGTAATATAAAAAAAGAGTTAAATTCTGCGATTGCAATTTTAGTTACGACCTGAAACCACAACCCGCATAAATGCGGGCCATGCTAAATCCTAGCGGTGCTACCTGCGGTGACGTCACAACGACCGCTAGGTGTCGTAACAAACTGTGCAGAAAATGTACAGAAAAGCGCGACTAAAGGGGGCCTAGAAAAGGGTGACAAATTAAAGAGTAGAGTTGTGGTAAAAAAATAGTTGAACATCAGAACACTATTTTTAGATTATATTTCATTCTGATTGGGAATATAAAAGATTAGTTTCGCTTAGTCTTTAAGGGGCCCGTTTTACTCCCTGGCAGACATGTTCAATCGAACACCACCTTGCCTTATCTGGGAAGCATTTAGCCATGCTGCAATTAATGCGCGAAAGTTATTGAACTGGAGCAACGTAGAGTTAACGAACTTGCCCAAGGTTCGACACGGATGGACAGGATTCGGACACAGGTTCTCTCGATTGAAAGTATGGTACTTTAGCTACTGCGCTACTACGCTCTACCTATATTTCATCAAAGCATTTGAATCAGGAAGCAGAATCAATCGGCGATGTGACATATTGGAATCGATCGGGTATCGCCCCCTGATAAAGCATATTACGCTGTGTTTTGGATGAGAATTACGAGTACCTCTCAAAAAGCACCAATAAGCACATTTTCCTATCTTAATTATCATCGATTTGAAGTGATGTGACACTATAGTGCATTTGAATTCCAACGACAGTCGATTAAATTCCGAAACAGTGGCGCTATCCGAGTAACTCTGCTTCCTAATTCAAATGCTTTGATTGTATGTAACCACTTAGAGGTCATCTCAGATCATCGATATCCGATGTCAGAAGAAACCATTTTCATCTGGGTTCAGTCCTCCACCCCCACCCCCTCAGACGAAAGTTTATAAACATTGATATGATGATATCAATATATTAACATTATCTATCCGAGGCGTTAACTCTCGATCTCCGCTGCCAGAATAAACTGCCGAAATCCTCCCTCTCCAAACGAAAGTAATTTCGTCTGATATTGTACATCGGCGTTCTGGGATGATCCCTAAAAGCCGGGATACACTGGCACTTTTGCCCGACTTGACCAGATCAGACCAGACCAGACCAGACCAGACCAAACCACGTCAGACTGCAGTGTGTCCGCCTCAATGACTGGCTCCCAATGTGCCGGCGTGACGTAAACTTGAAAACTTTCGAATACTGCAGACCGGCACCAACTACAATCGACGCAGTGGACGGTATTCAAGTTCACGTGATTATGACGTCACGCCGGTTTCAAGTATGGCACAATCGGTGCCGTTCGATACACTGCAGTCTGACTTAATCTGATATGGTCTGATCTGCAATTGGAGGTTTCAAATGTTCAGCCCTCCGAATATTCACTACGTTCCGACGCCAGTGATATTGGACATGTGTAGGCCTACCGACTGATTTATATTATCCGGGCATACTGATATTTGTAATACAAATCTAAAGGCCTACTCCATCATAACCTGTCATTAGTATGAGTCATACTAGGCCCCTGTGACTTCGGCAAAGCTGAACGAAACGCCGCCGGGTTGTTGTGGTTTACTATTGGCCACGTTCATGCACTATTGACTACCTGACCTACATACACTATTGCGCAGTATCGGTGATATTTCCATATTCCCGGAAAATAGGTCACGCTGATTGGAAACAACACGACGTAACATAAAACTCAGCATGACGTCATTCGTCTTGCATTGTGTGTGCGTGCGTTTGTGTACGTGTGTGTGCGTGCATGCGTGCGTGTGCATGTGCGTGTGCGCGCGTGCGTGTGTGCATGTGTAAGTGTGTGTGCATATGTGCGTTTGTGTGTGCGTGCTTGTGAATGTGTGTGTGCAAGCATGCGTGCGTGTGTAAAGGTAGATCCTCTGTGTGTCATGGTTCTTCTGGTTCCAGTACCTAATCAAACCTCTGACAAAGAACTTCAGGTCATGACTATTACACAAAAGAGACATATAAAACGTATATGCATGCTGTCCACTTCATTACGGTAATATATTGCATGCATGGTCATGCATGGTCAGAAATAATTAATGATGTAATTAAAATAGAAACTCATACAATTTTTTAACAGTCGGTAATACTTCAACATTCCCGGAAATAGGCTACTGCTATCGACTTTGGAAGTTGCAACAAGCATGAGGTCATGCGATTGATAGTTGATTACTAATTAATCTCCATCACGCGATCTCTCTCTCTCTCTCTCTCTCTCTCTCTCTCACACACACACACAAACACATACCCAAACACCCACCCCTCACACACACACACACACTCACGCACACACACATACACACACACCCTCTCTCTCTCACTCCCTATATATACTCTACACCGCATCCGTTTTCCTAAGCCCGCGCTTAATTTTCAAGTAGCGAAAACGTCAAACATTCTACAAACAAGGTGATTATTTAAGGTCACCACGTTCACCATAGGCGTTTGGTTAACAGCAATACGCTTAAGACGTTAAGTTCAAAACACTACCCTTATATTTCTACCCAATTTAAAATTTATATGTGTTAGGGGCCATCCATAAAGTACGTCCCTTGGTGGGAGGTCGTGAGGTACCCGGGCAAACGTTACTAAGGTTTACATGGGGAGGTGATATCTTGGTAAGGCTTACGTAACGATTAAAAATGCAGCTGTTGACACTGCAGCGACGGTATTAATTAAGCTCGTCGTGTCAACGGTAAGTTCATGGGGTGCATGAGTGCGGGTAGCGTCATTCTATTTTTTTACATTGCTTTCTCGGGAACGTCTGGGAAAACATCCGGGGGATATGCATAAACCAAATATTGTAGGGGGTAGGCAAATAGCTGCGAAGATGGACTTCAGGCTCATGTATCTTAACAAAATCCGCAACTGCATTCTAACGAAATTGTGGAAATATTTGGGTGTATGTGTGTGCACACACACCCTAATCCTATTGTATAATGACGCTTCACACTAACTATTTATTCCCGTCGTCTGATTGGTTCCATAGATTATTATTACATTACTAATAATAACTTTAACCATAATAAATAGCGGTATTCCACAATAACTATTTATTACAATCGTCTTATTGGTTTTAGCGATTATGCTATATATAACCCTAACCCTCCATAGCTGACTCCAACCATACCTAATTATAATAATTACCTTAGCCCTAACGAATCAATATTAAGTCCCGTCATGTGATTATCACACTAACTATTTATTTTCGTCGTCTGACTTGTTCCAAAGATAACGCTTTGACTAACCCTATCCCCAATCATAACTAATTCAAACCATCACTAATTACAATAATGGCATTAAGCTTAATAATTATTAATATTTGTATGACATTTCATGCTAACTATTATATTCGTTGACTAACTTATTCCAACTAGACCCTATTGTATGGGATGATTCCAAAAGATGACTGATGTAACTGGCTAGTAAAGTATACTGACGGTAATGTTTTGAAATAACAGTAGCGTTTTGAAAGTACGCTCAAAACATACGCAAGATTAAACAATAATAAATACAATTGTTATATATCCGAGTACTGTGCTAAAACCACTTAGATAAAAGCGTACTCTGGTTAGATTGACATCGCAGAATATAGGAATCTGTAATAAAACCCAATAGACCTATTTTGACATGGGATAGTGTTTTATGTTACCGATTGTATGACATATACATGTTATCCCAGGTCACAGTTGAGATATTAATCATTGTTGCTTCACGTATTTGAGATACTCCTTAACTAATAAGGTAAGTAATACTGATAGATTAGAAGCATAATCCATGTTTCTTATTTTTAATGGAAGTTGCACCGCTGACTGTACCGAGCGTATACACGATACCGAGCATATAGACGATACCCAGCGTATGGAAATTAAATCGCGCAAAAAGGAATCACTGTTGCCGCGTTTCGGCTTCCCACTAACGGTCGCAGATTTCGTTGTACAACGTAGCTGAAGATTAGATCGATTTTTGCATGACTGCGAACTGTAAGAAATCCAGTGCAGCCGTGCTGTTGAATATAGATTCGATATATTGGAAGTAATGGAAAAGAGTTGGTAATATGAAGATGATACGTTAATTGTTGTAACCGTATTTGGCAATGCAAAATGAAAGTACATTCCATGGTGCTGGTTGGAAACATACTAATGGTGAAAAGTACGTCGTGTTATAAAGACTACTGTTCTGGGTGTTTTTCACTCAAGTGTTGATGGATGTATGGATGTAAGGATGTATGGATGTATGGATGTATGGATATATGGATGTATGGATTGATGCAAGGATAACATAAAACAATTATAATCACCGTCGAAACTGTTAATTATTTATTAAACATTTTACTAGAAATATCTTATATCACACGTTCTGTAGTGCATAATATGCGTCCTAATATGTTTGATGATAGTGCTAGCTGTCTAAGATTATGTAAGGTATCGATTGCCTAAATATGATATGCTATATGGCTTAACCATTTAATTGACACAAACGCCAAGCTTAATTTTTGTTTAAAACAATTGTTTTTATTACGGTTTCTGCCACAAAGATTACGGTGATTTTTAAATCCAGCTAGTAATGTATAGAAACTAACGCCTGTCACTGTCATCCGGAATCAGTCACAAGCCGACCAACCGGAGATCATCCGGATTCAGTCAGATGCCAACCAACAGGAGATCGATCATCCGGAATCAGTCAGAAGCCGACCGAACGGAGATCATCCGGCATCAGTCAGAAGCGGACCAACAGGAACTCTTCCGGAATCAGTCAGAAGTCGACCAATAGGAGATCATCCGGAATCAATCAGACGCCGACTAATAGGAGATCATATAGAATCAATCAGACGCCGATCAACGGGAGATCATCCGGAATCAATCAGAATGCGACCAACAGGAGATCACCCGGAAACTGTCAGAAGCGGACCAACAGGAGATCATCCGGAATCAGTCAGAAGTCGACCGATAGGAGATCATCCGGAATCAATCAGACGCCGACCAACGGGAGATCATCCGGAATCAATCAGAATACGACCAACATGAGATCATCCGGAATCAGTCAGAAGCCGACCAACAGGAGATCACTCGTAAACAGTGAGAAGCCGACCAACCGGAGATCATACGGAATCAGTCAGAAGCGTACCAACAGGAGCTCATCCGGAATCAGTCAGAAGTCGACCAATAGGAGATCATCCGGAATCAACCAGACGCCGACCAACGGGAGATCATCCGGAATCAGTCAGAATGCGACCAACAGGAGATCATCCGGAATCAGTCAGAAGCCGACCAACAGGAGATCACTCGTAAACAGTGAGAAGCCGACCAACCGGAGATCATCCGGCATCAGTCAGGCGCAAACAATCAGGAGATCATACGGAATCAGTTAGAAGCGGACCAACAGGAGCTCATCCGGAATCAGTCTGAAGCCGATCAACAGGAGATCATCCGGAATCAGTTAGACGCCGACCAACGGGAGATGAACTCCGTCTATGACCACCATTGCTATTTTGTAAAGTGAAAATGAAAAATTACACTCCGCGTATACTCATTTTAAACATCTCCAGGAAGGTTACATATAACGAGATCCGCACAAGTAATGCTTCATTGAAAATGTGGTGCTTTATTCATTGCATAACATGATGGTGATATGTAAGCAATTTCCACTAAATTGACAAGTAATTACATGACTTCTAGTCGTTTCTAAAAGAGGAAAGACTATGTAGCCAACAATCACAAATTGTATAACAAAACATATAAAACTGCTAAACGTGTTATTGATTTCGACTCACAAACATGAACATGTTTTTGATTGAGGAACTATAATCAAAATAAGCCTACACCTACCCTGCAGATCAGGGACGGATCCACAGAAAGTAGTCTAGGGGGACTCAAAACTACCCACTCCACCCCACTGGGGCTCGCAAAAACATTGGCGGCTGAACCAATTTCATATCGGGTGACCTGAGCCGGAGCTTCAGTGACTCCACTGTCAGATCTTTACATCGGAAGACGGGGGACGTTCATAATTTCAGAACCTCTGGGGGCACGTAAAGGGGACACACTCAACAGTTCTACGAGGCACGCCACTGTACCGCGGCGAAATTCCAAACGTCAAGGGGGACACATACCCTCAGGCCCCCTTTGGTCCGCCTAAGCAGCTAGTCAAAGCTGTATATATGTGTTAAATATAAGGCATGCGTGTATACGCTCGGTATCGAGCAACGTGGACTCGCAAGTTCAAAATGTTCTCAAAAGTGAATTTTCGTAAGTAAGCTACACAAATTTATTTCACGATTACTTCGATGTGTTGTTTATTTGTAACCAAACGGAAAACGTGATATAAACAATTCTAAATGTTCTCCCAAATACACCCCAATGGACGATTCGTAAAAAAGTAACCATATATGGTTCATAACATATATGCAAAAACCGGTTTGTTTTCTTCTTAATTTCCGTGGCAACGACAGGAGATCAAACGTTTGAGAGGTCGAATGTATACTGAAATCTGAT
Organism: Paraescarpia echinospica; assembly: GCA_020002185.1. Classification (NCBI taxonomy): domain Eukaryota; kingdom Metazoa; phylum Annelida; class Polychaeta; order Sabellida; family Siboglinidae; genus Paraescarpia; species Paraescarpia echinospica. Next base: position 24,476,253 of record CM034535.1, on the reverse strand, counting down.
AAGTCCAAACATCTTGGAAAGTTATGGGAAAGGCCGGAAAGCTATTACGAATACGTTTATAGTCAGGACTTGGCATGCTCTATTAAAACATGGCAACATTGTCATACTGACATACTGTGGTATGAACGTCATATTCCTGTCTGGTAGGAGGGCGGGTGGAAATTCTCGATACGGTGAGATTTGATTCGTGGGATTATATCACTTTCCGTGACTTAACTATACGTCTCGATATATCACAATGTAAGGCATAACAAAAAAAAAATTGTTGTTCTTTGCCAGAGTGTGTGTTTGTGTGTGTTTGTGTGTGTGTGTGTGTGTTTGTGTGTGCGTGCGTGCGTGCGTGCGTGCGTGCGTGCGTGCGTGCGTGTATATATATGTGCGTACGGACGTGCGACGGTTCCCTAACATATTGGGGTACATAGTCAAACATTACTGCTTATCTTTACAGTGACATATTACGAAAAAATGTAAGGAATCGAACAACAACTATGGACCAAGCGTTTGGGCATACGCGAGATGAAAGAGAGCTAGGGTCGAGAGACCAGGAAGGAACACCGAAAATAGAAGGTGCAGCCGCGCTTGAAGCTGCAACTGACTATGAGGTATGGTTTCTGACTCCTCTAATAGGAATCCCTTTTTGGAAATGGTCGCCAAATAAAAGATGACGTGATATCCAATGTCAAGTGTATTTCACTACATTCGCGACGATTCAACTATTTCAGTGCAGTGTCGCATAAGTAGGTGTCGATTTTGGGTTTTTTCCTTAGTTGCAGTATTTCATTAACCCTGTATGTTAGTGAGGTAACCTTGGTAATAGTTACTGTTATTCTTCAGGATACGTACGAGATGGTAGACACGTGTGTTATAGTTACTGTTGTTCTACAAGACGAGTATGAGTTGACAAACATCATGTACACGTGTGTAATAGTTACTGGTGTTTCTGGGACAAGTACGTGTGGATAGATAGTGTGTTAATGTGTGATGTAGCTATTGTTATTCTTCAGGATAGAACGAAGTGATAAATGTAGCGTGTCGTCATAATGGTCGTATAGTTTGAAATTCGTAACATTTTCTTCTTGTCCGGCGGTCTAGTAGAATGTTGGAATTGCATTTAGGTACAGTAACTAATTAATAGAACAGTGACACAATTTGTTATACACACTTGTCCGTATATCCAAATGAAAATTCATTAAACCTTTTCGTCATCATCACCAATTAGGTTGAAAGACACAGGACACATGGCAAACTTGATCTATTGCCACACAGTTTCTTATGTAATCTGTCAGTAAAGTCCAATTTCATGCTTTTGTCGACCCAAACAGCCCGCGTTGACTAAACTGGAACAATTGATGCGTTTGGAATCTTCACAAATTATGTTGTTTTGACAGAATGAAGAATTGTGTAAACTTCACGCATGCATTGCGATCGGACACGCAGCATTTGTCAACGAAGATGACTTTCAAGCAGAACGGGTTTTCCGGGAGGGCATTGCGCTGGCAAAAAGCATGCACTTTGAAGATCCCCGTTAGAATATGCGAAACGCCTTTTGTGTGTGGATCTGCATCACTGTTTGTCTGTGCAAAAACTTTCTCAGGTATTCAAACGACGGATGTATGATAGTTTGCCGACGATTTATTGACTATTCGCTTTTACAATAATTACAACACCTGCGGAAATTCAAAATTAAATTGATTATGAATAAAACCAAACAATTATTGTTATGATGGTTATTTTGCTACAAAACTAGACCCACGAAACCATTGACGTCGATACACAGTTATATAAAAACATTAGAGTTTCGTTCCAAAATGTATAGGAAAACAGGTTGTATACGAAACAAATTAGAAACAAATTGTCAAAGGGGATAACAGTCCAATACCCCACTCTTCCCTTGTTACCTTGCGGGGTGGGGTTCACATCACTCGGTGAGAAAAATCTGAGAAAACCACAGGCGTGATATTCTTGACTGTAGTTGCAAACTGTTACATTGCTTCCCAGAGAAGTTGAGATCGTATTCTGCCACTTTCTGCCAGCAGAGAGTAAAGTGTCAAGCGCTTTGAGCAGTCTTGAGGACTGGATACTGCGCTATATAAGAACTTACCTTGCCTTTACTTTTTACATTGTATTAACACTTTTAGGTGTATAGGCCCACATAATTGTATTTTGGTTCTCTTTAACAGCTGACCAGGTCATAGAAAGAAAAGGTGATGACAGTTGAACTTCGCGGTAAAATAAATGTTGCTCGGTCATTGCATTGTTGTGAATTCAATCAATTCATTGCGAAGCTTTATCATTGTACTCTCAATTATATATTTTAGTCCATTCGAAATTGTTAAAATAATTATGTAAGTGTTTTGAAACCCCGTATTCCAGTAGCATGCAGTCGTGACAATGACGACTATCTGATACAGGCTCTGCATAACTACGTGACGAAAACATGCACGGTAGCAGAAGATAGGCTTCGACAAGGAAACTACAATGCGGTTGAAATGGAATCCCTGCCTGTCATTTCTGTACTGGAAGCTTTATGGAGAGCTGGCGATCTAGCATTTGTTACAGAAGATAAGCTGCGACACGTCTACGTCATGCACGGTCTGGCTTTGTGGAACAGGGTTAGTAATTTGTGTATGAAAACAACTGTGTTAACGTCCATTTGGGATAACACATTCTAAACATCTAAAACGCGCACGCGCGTGTGTATGTGTGTGTGTGCGTGTGTGTGCGTGTGTGTGTGTGTGTGCGTATGTGTGTTTGTGTGTGTGCGTGCGTGTGTCTGTGTGTGTGCGTGCGTGTGCGTGTGCGTGCGTGTGAGTGTGCATGCGGGCGTGCGTCTTTGAGAAACGGTTCATAAAATTGTGTATTAATTAATAATATTTATTTTTAGCACCGCTATTAAAGTTAACACACTTCAAATGTTCAGCAACCATCAGCTCCATTTTTCAGGAATGTAATTATGTGACTTAACTCGCCAGATGTGTAGTTAGCAGGCTGTCCCAAATGTTGTTTGGCCAGACGTCCCCTTGCCTCGATTAGTTATTTATTGATGGGTAATAGCTTTCTCATCCAGAGAGCCTATGTTTTTCATTTCACATTTCGGTTTCGTTCTCGATGTCAGTTACATTGATACTCTCTGGTTGAAACCGATTACGTAATATAGTGATTTTATTTTTTATATTCTCCTTGTTTTTATTAAACAAAAATATTGTGAACACGCCTGGGTGGCCCGTGCCCTCCCCCTCTAGACCTTTGTAATGTTGGCGTGCCCGTAGACCTGTTTCAATAAGTTGAGCGTGCCCAGAAGATCCTTGGAAATGTGCCCGTTCAGGATACAATAAGCCAAAGCGGCGTCGAACATTTTTCAACGAAAACCTTTTCAGATCTACAAATTGGCGATATAGCAAAACATAGCTATTTCGATTAATTTACTTACGAACTTACGTATTTGCTTTGCCATCTATTGGAATAATATAAATAACTAAACTGTGAAGTGGTTACCTACTCTCCAGATGGCACCACTGTGAACGAGTTTGTTGCTCCACGTGGGTGTAAGTTAGTTGTAATCAGTTACACTACAGTTGCAGGACGCGCACGCAGTTGAGTACTTCTGCAAGAAAGGTAATTACATTATATTTTGTCATGAAAAGTCATTACCTCATTAACTTAAGTGATACAATTGTTGTAGCAAATTTATACTTAACATGTTTGCTTCAAACATCAGACTGGAATGGCAGAATTACAAACGTGCAACCATAAATGTTGAAATGACTTGCAACAGTATCCATCACGCATATCTACAGAAGCCACGTTTATACGAATTGGTTATAATTACCAGACAATATAACATATGTTGTTTGTAGCAACATACGCCACGAAAGAGGGGGAGAGAGAGGGGAGACAGAGATATTTATTCAATTATAACAGGCAATCTTTTCGTTTTTAGCTTTTGATTACGGTGGTTTTGAAGACCCGGAAGCCCTACGGTTGGCGCTAAGGATAAACATGAACAAAGGTGATATCCAGAAAGCCCTGAGATATGCAGCAGCGGGAGCCAAGGTCTCGCCCGAGGTGAAACTTTTCATTCATTTTAGTTTTTTTTATTCATTTAGGTAAATTAATGAACCAGAATATACCATACACTCACACGCACATACCACGCACATGCACGCACGCACACACACACACCCCCACACACACACAAGATGAAACGAAAGTTGGTTAACGCACCGACGTAGTCAAACGTAATATCTACACGTTGCCTTTACAATTTTGTATGATAAAATTATCAGAATGCACAATGTTAAGAACAAGATGTGGCTTCATTAAACATCCTCTAAGTGCTAATGTGTATTTTATGTCTATGGATAATAAATAAATACTGTGGAAATTGTGTATGTATATATATATATATATATACATATATATATGATATATATATATATATATAATTAATATATATATATATGTACACACACACGCGCACACACACACACACATATATATATATATAATATTATATACGCGTGCGCGCGCGCCTGTGTGTATGAAATCAGCTGCTAACGGTAACGCTGTTATGTTCCATTCAGGACGACGAATTTAAGGAGGTGGTGGATAAACTGACAACCTTTCGCACTGAACAGGTAATCTTATTATGAAATAAAATATGTAAAATTTGTTTTGGGCGAAAACATGTTGATATTACTCACTAATAATACTAATACGAAGTATATATGTAGGCAAATTTTGGTTCGAGTTGATGTGCATGTGTGTTGGTGCGTGCCTGCGAGCAGGTGCTAGTCTGTGATAAGCCTATTACTCCTAGTCCGACGACGAATAATGTGTTGATATTTTGAATGTGTGTGTATAACGTATACATATATATATATATATATATATACGACACATCCTAGGCGACACCAAGTTGCAGTACCGATTCAAAGAAGAGGTCAAGTACATCAAAAAAGGGGCAATGTAAGTATGCCACACAACATCATATATGTAACTGTTACATTAATCAAACAACAACACAACATTTTCATATAAGAGTAAGTGTATGCGCATGACTATCTATGACTTCATCTGCATTCGAAATATATCGATGACAACAATTGTTATTTGAAAGTATATACTTAGAATGGCTACATTCATCTCAGGAGAGAAGAATTTAGATTGTTTTCGATTGAACAAGTCTGACAGGGAGTTAAATGTAAATAATTTTGTGCAGTCTTAAAGACGGATACGGCGCTATATGTTTGAACTTACATTTACCTTAGAACATACAATGCGTGCATTACTATTATTGTAAACTTAAATTGAGACATGCAAATTTATCCTATGATAACGTCATCAGCGTACCATCATATTAATGCTAATGTGATTTTTTTAATGTATACGTTGAAGCCGATGCAGAGACTAGGAAAAAGAAGAAACCAAAGCTGAAGTCATTTCCACGTCGAGGTTACGACCTAGTTGACCAAGCCACCACAGAACATGACAAATTGTTCACATCTCGCAGTGGTAAAGGTAAATGTGATTTGTTTACTGTACGCTTCGCCGTTAGGTTCTGCAAAGCAATTACACACGTTAGCACGTCAAGTGATGAGTCCTCGCATTCTGCGTTTACATTAAATAGATGTATGACTACGTGTATCCCCGTATTAACTATTGCAGTTCCGGAAAGAGGAACAGCAATTTACTTATTGAAATGTATAGAAGGGTGCGTTATCTTATTGTGCATGTACATGATGTGAACAGTTTTGTGGTCAGCTAATGATACTAAGCTATATGCGCTGTGCACAGTATAGATACATGACCTTATAAAGTATATGTCTGTGAAGACCTTGTAGCCATTGTTATCTTTACAGAAATGCCGATGTCCTTAATGTGGATCGGTTAACATAGATATGCACAATATTCCTGAGGAACAGGAGTCACACTTTCAAATAACGTACATGAATTGATAAGCGTGTCATGTATACATGATTATATGGACGTTTGGAAAATGTAATTGGTACACGATTTAGGCCACGGTATACTGTAATTAATTTAAAAAGGGACTGTGTACGAATGTGAATAAAACTAAGGTCATCTCCATCAATATCAAAGATGAATGTAAATTAATAAAGACGGTCAGAGGGGTGAGGGAGCCTATTTGAGGAAGTGTACCATTTCCGGATCTAGGTTCCTAGATGCGCAATATAAGCAAAGGTGTTCAGCCTGGGAAGTGTGTATCGAGCTAGACCATGTATGAAAGTCAAACATCAAAACACATCCCTTAAATTGTTGATATGTCGTCGAAAGTATATTGATTGATGTATGGATACGTGGTCCCTCACAAAAGAACGGCAAAGAAAACTCGACGGAAGTTACACCAGAAAGCTAAGGATATTCCTAAATGTCCACTGGAACAATATACGTACAATCAAAGAACGTTATTGGGATGTAGACAAACTCACAGGCAAGATTCGCAAGAGACACCTCCAACTAGCTGTTCACTGCTGTCGTAAAAAAAGAAAAACTAGTGCAAATATTCATCTTGGGGACACCCACTCTTGGCAGTCCATCCACTCCTTGTGAACAACTGACCCTTATGGAAATGGATAAGCTATTATCCGGACCCATTGTTTAAGTCAAAGCACTATTAATGCAACAGTTATTAACAAGTATGATCAACAACCCGGGTTTGGTTTCCCTATAACGTTAACACATGTTGCATTACGCAGGATCTACAATTGGTGTAACACACGCAGCGCCTGCAACTACCAATACCTCAACTGAAACAAAAGCTCCTGCTTCCCCGTCGGTCAAAACATTTGAAATAATATCAAAGAAGTACGATATTCGCCTTGCGTGTGATGAGTGTGCGAGGGAGAAGAACAACGTGACTGGCCACGAGTGTCGCGAGGAGATGCTGCTACTGAAGAAGAAGAACGAGTCAGTTCCCCAGGCGGGGTGGGTTCACGTGAGGTCGCGGCCACCGTCGTGGAACGGATCCGAGGGACGTCCACACAACGATTACGAGGGCGAACTGTGGAAGAAGGATATTGATATTCGGTCACTTGTCCGTGATATGAGATTGTGTTCGCCTTTATGCGCCATGTATATCGTGTCGAAACTCACGTTGGACCAACGGTATGTTTTCGTTTGCAAGACATGTTTCGACGTGGATCCTGACAGGCCAATTACGAAGACACCGCACTGGCCCGTGTGCAAAAGAGGGCATCCGTGGGAAAACATGGTGTGCCTGTTTGAAGAGGTAGAAAATGGGGCAAAGACCTATTCAGAACCAACGATTTGTAATGTCGCCACTACGCATGATCTCGTGGAAGAGTGCGCTCGATTAAAACAAAGGAAGATATCTGAACTTAACAGTCCAGAGCAGAGCGAGTCGTCGACAGACAATGAACCGTATCAGAGTATCAGCGAGTCATCAAGCTTGGAAAACGACATTGGAACATGTACGGTGGATGATATGTGTGGCGAAGACATATTGACAAGACACAACGACCAAGATGACGACACACTAGAAATCATCTATCAAGACGGGGATGTATACTACAAGGTGCATGTCGAACATGAGCTAGACAAATGGCTGCGTGGCAAACCAGACAGATACAAACGATGCATCCTCCGTCTGACGGGCAGACACAGTGCTGTCTGCACACCGGATGTTGCCGCGGGTAACTTATCGAAGATCACGATAAAGGGGAGGACGAACTGCGGCCCCACCTTCGATGGCGACGAAGTTGTCGTGGAGATGATCCGCACGAAGGAGCTGGACAAGGAATCGACCGTGTTGAGCGGACGAGTGGCTGGCGTGTTGGGAGGTTGTGTCAAACGGTGCTCACACTTCTTTATCTGCAACGTAGATGAGTACATGTCCTGCCTTATGGTGCCACGTTGTGGAACTGCACCGAAAATTCACGTCATAGATAGTTACCTGAGAGAGAAATACGACAACATCCGAAATCAACTCGTGACTGTCTACGAGAAAAGGGATGGCATGTTTATACGCAAACACATTGAACCCGAAAGGCTGAACCCGAAAGATCGCCAGAGCAAGTTGTTTGTCGTCAGGTACATCAAGTGGAATACAAAGTTTATGTACCCACTGGGGTGTGTCGTGAAAGTCATAGAACCCGGGAGAGATATGAAGAGCGGTCTGAGGATCCTGAACCTGCAGTACCAAGTACAACAACAGCTCCCGATGGACGTTTTCAACAACGCGGAAAGTGTTCATGCGCCAGACGTGCCGGGTGGGCGACGCGACATGCGTGGAGAGTACACATTCACTATAGACCCTCCGGGCTGCAAGGACATCGACGACGCACTGTCAGTTAGAAAATGCGCCAGGAATGGTTCTGAGGTCTACGAGGTGTACGTCCATATCGCTGACGTCGCACATTACGTGAAGCCGTCGGATCCCATCGACATCGAGTCAAGACGAAGGGGAACGACCTTCTACCCGGAAGTAGGATATTCTGCCTTCCACATCTTACCAGAGAGGCTGAGCGAAGATTTGTGCAGTCTGTTGCCTGGCAAAGACAGGCTCGCGCTTTCGATGCAGTTGACACTAGACAACGACGGCAATCTTCTAGAGCAGAGTCCGAAAGTCGCACGAACTGTAATCAACAGCAATGCACAACTGACGTACGTAGACGTACATGAGATGTTGTCGTCCTCTGGACAGAACAAGGGCAATGAAGTAGATGACAACCTTCGCAGAAGACTCGTATGGCTGCACGATCTGTCTCAAAGATGTCGACAGAAAAGACTACAAGACACGCGATTCTACTCTCAGTACGACGGGCTGTTTGAAGACGATGATCAAGCGGCAGAGGCGCATGAATTGATAGAAGAATTCATGCTCCTGGCGAACAAAGAAGTCGCCAAGTTCCTTGTTGCGAAATTCCCCGATTGCACTCCGTTGCGCAGACAGGAGAATCCAAAGGATGACGACTTGCGTAGTTGGCAAACAAAACACGCTACCGTGGCACGACGAACCTTCTACTTTCGGTCGTTCACCGAGTTGCTGGCGGGCTGTGACGAAGGAGAGGACTGTGACTTTCCACTTCTCGCTGACACTACACGAGGGCTGAGGGAGGCTGTGCAGGCGGGAGACATAGCGAGAGCGACGACGTTGGTGTCGTTAGAACAACTGCACCCAGAATTCGTACTTCTCTTCCCAAGCTGGTATGGCATACAGGAGAAGTCAGAATACACGCGATCGGGAAACGGAACGAGTTGCCGTCACTTTACGCTTCGCGAGGACGTATACACGCATTTCACGTCTCCCATCCGACGGTACTTCGATATCGTTGTGCACCGTCTGGTCAAAGATGCCATAGATGGACAGCCGTGTCCGTACACCCGCGACGAGATCGACCAACTGTGTCGTCATCTCAACTACAAGATGACACAGCAGAAGCGGTACGACAATTACTTGAAGTCGTTGAAGGCAGCTTGCACGCTAAACTCGGCTGCTCAGTTCTTGCCTGGTGTCGTGGAAGAAATTGACGAAGGTCATTTCAGCGTGTATCTGCCGCACTTGCTTCTCCGAAAAGACGTGAAATATGGCCTTCTGGTAGTTCGTAAGGCGTTGACAGCAAAACGTGTTGGCGACTCCCAGCCAGACGACGTGATATTGCTTTGGAGTAGGAAGATCTTCGACGCCGGAGGATGTCCAACTCACCCGCGGACAAAGTACGCCGTGAACGAATCGCTGCGACTCGCTACGGATGCACACGTTGTACGAGTCCCGCGTTACAAGTGGAACGATGTCCGGCGAGCCATCATCGCCTCAGACACCGAAACAATGCTGCCCACTGTAAGCGATATGTTGTCCAATGCGAGGTCCTCGTCCAACGAGTTGATACCGGAAGTGACGTCTGAAATGAAGATGGGTGAGATGTTGTGGAGAAAGGCTTGCGACTTTCAATTGTCGGTAAAGAGAAACGACATTTTGATGTTTCAGGTAGGCTCTATTTACCTTTTGTTATTCTGCTACTGTCAACATAGTTAATTACCTTTTTACATTGACAACTGAACGAAAAAAAAAAAATTCGCGTAGCAATCACGTGATTGATCTTCTTTTACGAATATGGCTCCACTGTGTCAAATGTCTTACTCATCTCTGATTACTCATTACAATCAACCTGTCAAAACGGTTTTGTAATTGTTTTCTTATTTCCTTTTCATGAATGTCATCCGCTCAATCTAGTTGACCTACAGTTTTGGAACGCATACGAACATCAGTAAATAAGTTAGTTTTATTAATCAGTGTGAACTTGCTTAGCAAACAATTGATAGTGTATTCTGTCCAACGTGATTGGTTTTGTATTGTATGACGTGTGCCCACTTAATCTGCAGGTTGGGGCAGAGTTAGTGCGCGGCCTTCTCGAGCCGACTGTTAGACTCGTCAATCTCACCCGGCAACTAGACCAGTGCATCGAACACATGGAGCAACCGGTCAAATGCTTCGCGGAGACTGCGGTACTACGCAGCAAGAAGAAGTACAAAAACATCGAGGAATACAAAGCGATCTGGCTGCCGATGCTGGCGATGGAAGCGGCGGAGGGTGCCATCAAGGAAGGAGACCCAACTGTTGTGCATAACGTCAAAGTTGCCATTCGACGGGAGGACAACAAGTTGCGTGGAAGTTTCACACTGCCCAAGGCATTCTGCAAGAAGCGGCAAATCGCGTTGATTGAGAACATGAAACAAGACGAGATTGCAACGGATAGCTACCTGTGCATTCGCTGCGCTGCGATTGGACAGGGAGCCGTACATCAATCTAGAAATGTGTGGGTTGGCCACGCGTTGACACAGGACGCTTGCATCATCAACGGAGATGGCGACGACCATGACGACGACGATGGAGAAATCTACCTGGAGTTCCGTGTCCAACACTCGAATACAGACCCACCTCAGGCAATGCTGAAGAACAAGCATGGCGTCTCTTGCACGGTGGAGCTGATGCCCAAAATGAATACTGATAGGTAGTTAAAACTACGACACATTTCCAGTAATCTCCTTTGCTTGTTTAAAGTTGTTCTTTTGACAGTTTCTATGCTGATCTTCCTCTCATGCGTTTACACTAATATTGATAACTGAGAACTGCACGGAAAATACTTCCTACTCGGGCAATGTATGAGCAGTACATTAACATTAACATACCGATGATCAGTCGTCTCTTATTTTAAATTATTGCCTTAGTGTTTCGTGATCACCTAATATGGTGTTTACATGTCGGAGAAGTAAGGAAACAATGGACAAATTGAATCGTGAGATACTCTCCTGCAGAGGGTGTCACTGTAACTTTAAATTCGATTTAGCCGGAAATATCGGGTAGCATGACGTATTTAACGAAAGCAAAAAGTAAACAGCTAACGTAAGGTCAAACATATGTAGTGGTGATGGCAGTTGTGCTGATACTCCATGGATGGATGGATAGAGTGTGCTCAATGCGTCAAATTACTTTACAGAAGGAAGGAAGACGCTGTTCGGGACCTGCAAGAAACAACAGAACTGTGCAAGGCTATAGTGCTTGCAAAACCAGTACCGAAACCAGGTGATATTAGTTTCTTAGGTTACACTTTTTGTACCACATAAAATACTGATATTCTCTTTTGCACATAATTCACTAGTTGTAATAATGTTCTAACGACAGAGTAATTTCTTATAATAAATATAACAAAAACCGAAATGAGAATAAAAGGAAAAACGCCAACTGTCATGACACCATATGTTTAGTTCACCATAGATAGCATGTGAAATATATGCATTTTGTAGATCCTGATCTGGAACGGATGTGCCCAGAAAACCTCCAGGTAGACACGGTACGTTCGTCAGCACTGATATATCTACCGCAAAGCAACGAATCACAGCTGAGGGCCATCAGAGCCGGATTAACGGACAGCTTTACTGTGATCCAAGGGCCGCCAGGTAACACCACAAAGAAGTTATTAATATTCAATACCGTGTGTGCATCCAGAATAGTACGGGTAATACAATCAATGTATCCATCACGACATCGGTTGCCCAAAACGACAATGTCAGTCAATTTTTCAAAATGTCAGACGGCCAAGTGAATTTATCGGAAATTATGTTATATATCATATTGAAATATCATATATATATATATCATATTCCTGAAAATTAAGTTGACAGCGAGCATCCCACCCACGTAATGTAACCACATTTGCCAAACCTACAGTGGTTACACTAGTAAATGTCGTTGGTAAAGCAAAGCTTCACGGAGAAAGTAATAAATACTGTACTTTTCACCTTTGGACTTGGATAAAGTGCTACTTTACAATATGACATCCGCCACGAACTGGTTTTTTATTGTTCTCATTACCTTTTAATGAATGAATGGGATGATGAGTGGGAGTAGGTAAAAGGTGAAGATTATTAGGCGATATATGCAGTTGTTAAGCATAAACCTCTCGTTGTAGCATAGCATTGTATAAAACTATCTTGTATCTACAGTTATGGATATCAATCCTTGTAACATCCCTACAATGACTTTCTTCCATGATTACTTAATGCAAGAATTTTCCTCACAAAGAAATATGAATGCCAATGTTCATAATGATCTTTGCACTATACACTACGTGTAGCATATGTGACTATGTGTTTCAAATATGACTGATTAATGTTTTATCTCATGAACAAATGTGTCAAATATTGTAAGATTATACATCTATGTGCATGAATAAACTAAAGTATAATTTAGTAGACGTTTCCATTCATTGTCCACCAAGAGGCCAAATTTAACCTTCACCTGACCTTCAGCATCTGACCTTGACCTTGAATTGAAACAATAACATCAGAAATATATTCTATGCACCCCAACACCCCTTAGAAAAGGTATTATACATCATTCTAGGACAAGTCGTTCAAAAGTAAAATTTTCAAGATATTGACCTGGGATTTATGCAAATTACCATAGTTGCCCAAAGTTGCTGTTTGGGCAACCAAGCTGAATTTGTTCTAGGACACCATATGAGTGCAAATCAACAAAAAACGTTCATAGGATAGAACATTTCTAGGTTCATGAAATGACTAATCAACTATAAGACGTATTGTCCTTTACAGGCACTGGGAAGACGCAGACTGCGGTGAAGCTCGCCTACTGGTTCACAGAGATGAACCGTAAACGCGACTCCGGCAGCGGTGAAACTACGAGACGACAAGTTTTGTACTGCGGACCTTCCAACGGAGCTGTCGACGTCGCAGCCAGTACGTAGACCCTTTCCTCACCCTCTTTGTTTCCACCCCTTCTTCTTTTTCTTCCTCTTCTGTCTTTTGTTCATCATAATCTCCTCCTTTTTCTTCTTCCTTGAGAGGTGGGGGCCACAACCATCGGTGCGTTCCTCCCTTTTGTTGATACGTCACGATCTTCTGCAATTTTCTCCCACTCCCGTCTGTTCATATCTGCCCTTTGAAGATTTATCTTGACATTTGCTCCCTTAAATCCGGTCTCCCTCTTCTCCTGGTTGACATAATTATCACGAAGCTTAAGTAGATATTGCCGTGTTTTAACAATCACAAACAATACAGCGTCATAACGACAAAAACGTTAAGGATCACAGCACAAACGTCAACAATCATATCATCAATAATGGACGCAGCTATATATTTGTCTCTGTCTCTGTATGTCTGTCAGCCTCTCTCTCTCTCTCTCTCTCTCTCTCTCTCTCTCTCTCTCTCTCTCTCTCTCTCTCTCTCTCTCTCTCTCTGTCGATCTAGTTCCATATATCTGCTCTTCTCCTGTCTTCCACTCTGTCTGATTATTTTACTGCCATTGTTCTCACCGACACATAACTGTATTGTATAAGCCTATCCCAAACAAAAACAATATACTGTTTTTGTGATTCCAAAATTAACACACACACACACACACACACGCGCGCGCGCACACACACACACATACACACACAATGTACTTGCACACATTATAATCTACTATACCGGGTAAGCATGGCTAATTTCAATAATTTCAATCATCGTGATTTCAGAACAACTACATGACTGTTTTGGGAGTAAGGCCCCAAAGATTCTACGAATCTACACTGAAGAGTTGGAGAGGCAGGTGTTTCCGATACCACGAGAGGCTCCAGTGAGAATTGGACATGGGCGAAGGTTTGAGTTGATTGGCAGAGAAGATCAAAAGAAGGTCGCTCTTCATTACCTCATCCGTAAACCTGGCAACAAATTCTCTGAGGAGATAGCGGAATACGATCAGCTCTTCGGAGAGAACATGAAAAGACACTACAATATAGACGATAAGAAAATAGAGAAGGAAGCAGAAGCTTATATACATGGCTTTACGTTGCAAACTATTATAATTACAACAACTACTACAATTGGAAATATAACTAATAAGCTGATTGGGAAATTTCATTGTGCGTGCTTACGTACGTGTGTGCGTGTATACGTGAGTGCGTGTGTGTTGGAGTGCGTACGCGCGCCTGTTCGCGCGATTATGCAGCCGTTTGTAATACTGCCGGGCACAGACAGGCGCATGTTGTAACTACGCCATACTATCGTGTTTTAGGTACTCGAAGCTGATCACGGACGCCGCCATTCATGAGATCCCGCAGTACGACATCGTGCTGTGTACTTGCTCTCACAGCGCCAGTCCCCGCATCACGCGGGCCGCCAACGTCGTCCAGTGCATCATCGACGAGTGCGGCATGTGCACGGAGCCGGAGAGTCTCGTTCCGTTGACGAGTCACAAGCCGCAGCAGGTCGTCCTCATCGGAGACCACAAACAACTGAGACCCATCGTGAAGCAGCCGACGGCCAGGGAGCTCGGTCTCGAGATATCTCCCTTTGAGCGATACGAGAAGAAGGCAATACTTTTGGACATTCAGTACAGAATGGTACGTTTAAATAATAATGTAATTGTAGGTTTCTCCTCAATTCTTCGCTCGTGTCATATCAGTCGTTTGTCATCAAGCAAGAGTTCATAGTAACCACTAGTACATGCTATCTCGTTTTTGTAACTTTCTGTATGTTGTTTTGGTAAGATCAGCAGAGACTATTTACTTATTTAATTCCTGTCCAAGAATCGATTCCAGTAATTTTCACAATTGGAATGCTCAAGTTGATGCGCGATGCGATCACGCTCGTGTTTCTGTAGTGATGTAGTGATATGTCGACTTTCTTTGCACTCTCAGAAACATGTCACTAAAAAAATATAACCGAGAACTGTCTGGCTATGACGTTAGGTTAGTCTTTGTTTTAGAAGCAAAGAAATGTATCGTTACCGGATATTTATGAATGCTTACATTATATGAGTTTACTAAGAAGTACATATTCGAAGTGGGGACTTGTTTAATTACAAAAATGCAATATTCGTAATGAAATAGTAATGTACGTAAACTTCTTAGATTACAGTCATGGAATTAGTAAATTATATAATCTGATTGTTGTTCTAAATATTGATACAATAATTACTTTTTAGCATCCAGCGATATGTGAATTCCCGTCGCAACGATTCTACGATGGCTGGCTGAAAACAGCTGACGGCTTCAATGCGAGATTGAATTTCGGTGACTATCCGAAGAGAAGCAAAAGAAGACTACAGGCAATGTGGCCTAACGGACAACGTCCTGTTGTCTTCTGTCACGTGGAAGGAGCCGAGCAGAGTCTTGTGATATCGTCGAGTGACGGCAACGAAGCGTCAAAGAGCAACATGGCTGAGAGAGACCACGCTGTAGGTAGACGGAACGGTTGATTGTGTCCATCGTTCAATAATTGTGACGTCATTGTATTAATGGTATCTGCTCTACAGTCGCTTTTCATTCGTGATGCAGTTTCAAAAACTCGTATCGCAATACAATTCGCTCTTCGTGATGTTTCAGGTTACTACAAGAATATTCCATTGTGTAATTACAAAATTAGCTCACACACACCCACGGAGCGACATACCAAATACGAAAGTTATCAACATTACAGTATTTTGATGTTTTCAATAATAAATAAATTATTCTAAATAACTATCCATGTTTATCTCTAATACATCGCCAATTGGTAGATTATAGACCAAAAGACCAAGGACGCGAATGAACACAGAAAGAGGCAAATGGACCTCAGCGCGTCGTAGGAGATCAGCAGTTAGCGTATTAATATACATTATGATACTATTGGCTATAGGTTCCCAGAAAGTGGGCGTAGCCTCACCCGTTAGTTTACATGTGGACAGAGCGTGGCGCTGCATGTTTTGAACAGGTCAAGAACACATTGCAAACGGGTGCATGGCCCAATCTACCCTTAAGTCAGTATTGGATTTAACAGGGTAATACGTTTTAACATATTGTGCCTTATTTCATTGTGTACAGTGTATGTGTGGACTGTTCACAGGTGCGTATATTTGCTCACTTGGTGAACGACTGTGGCGTGCCTCAAAACAAGGTGACGGTCTTGAGCCAATACAGAGCGCAGTGCTCGGAGATCACTCGTAACCTGGAGGACGTTTATGGGTTCAAACGACCCAATGTGAGCACAGTCATAGCCAGCCAAGGTAAGGATGTGTCTGTGTGTGTGCGCGCCCGCGTCCAAGCGTGCGTGCGGTTATCTGATGTGTGTATGTGTGTATGTCGTTGTGCGTGTGTGTGCGTGTGTGTGTGTGTGCATGTGTGCGTGTGCGTGTGCGTGTGCGTGTGCATGTGCGTGTGTGCGTGTGTGCGTGTGTGCATGTGTGCGTGCCCACGGACACGCAATAGTTGATGTATATGCATGCAGTCACTGTATTTCTTACATTGTTAGGCTAATATAAATATAAGGTGATTCTCAGCACTTTGTTTGTCTCAGGTGACGAATGGGATTACGTGATCTTGTCGACTGTGCGATCAATGCCTCAGCACGAGATCGACAAGCGCCCCACCATTGGTTGGTTGAAGGTGAACTTGGGATTCATCATGGACGACAACCAAATCAACGTGGGTTTAACCCGAGCCAAGAAGGGACTAATAATCATTGGTGAGTAAGCCATTAGAATTCAAGTACATTTCAAACGAATGTAAACCTAAACGTACAAGTAGTAGTAGTTGTTGTAGTAGTAGTAGTAGAAATAATAGTAGTGTTAGCAGTAGTAATAGTAGTAGTAGTAGTAGTATCGGCGCTATCAGCAGTATTAGCAGCATTAGCAGTAGTAGCAGCAGTAGCAAGAGTAGTAATAGTTGTAGTAGTAGTAGTAGTAGTAGTAGTAGTAGTAGTAGTAGTAGTAGTAGTAGTATCAGCGATATTAGCGGTATCAGCAGTATCAGCATTAGTAGTAGTAGTAGTAGCAGCAAGAGTAGTAGTAGTAGAAGTAGTAGTAGTAGAAGTAGTAGTAGTAGTAGTAGTAGAAGTAGTAGTAGTAGTAGCAAGAGTAGTAGTAGTAGTTGTAGCAAGAGTAGTAGTAGTAGTAGCAAGAGTAGTAGTAGTAGTAGTAAGAGTAGTAGTAGTAGTAGTAGCAAGAGTAGTAGTAGTAGTAGTAGCAAAAGAAGTAGTAGTAGTAGTAGTAGTAGTAGTAGTAGTAGTAGTAGTAGCAAGAATAGTAGTAGTAGTTGTAGCAAGAGTAGTAGTAGTAGTAGTAGTAGTAGTAGTAGTAGTAGTAGTAGTAGTAGTAGAAATAGTAGTAGTAATAGCAGTAGTAATAGTAGTAGTAGTAGTAATAATAATAGTAGTAGTAGCAGTAGTAATAGTAGTAGTAATAGTATCGGCGGTATCAGCAGTATCAGCAGTAGTAGCAGTAGTAGCAAGAGGAGTAGTATTAGTAGTAGTAGTAGTAGTATCAGCGATATTAGCGGTATCAGCAATATCAGCATTAGTAGTAGTAGTAGCAGCAAGAGTAGTAGTAGTAGTAGTAGTAGTAGTAGTAGTAGAAGTAGTAGTAGTAGTAGCAAGAGTAGTAGTAGTAGTTGTAGCAAGAGTAGTAGCAGTAGTAGCAAGAGTAGTAGTAGTAGTAGCAAGAGTAGTAGTAGTAGCAGTAGTAAGAGTAGTAGTAGTAGTAGTACCAAGAGTAGTAGTAGTAGTAGTAGTAGCAAAAGAAGTAGTAGTAGTAGTAGTAGTAGTTGTAGTAGTAGTAGTAGTAGTAGTAGTAGCAAGAGTAGTAGTAGTAGTTGTAGCAAGAGTAGTAGCAGTAGTAGCAAGAGTAGTAGTAGTAGTAGCAAGAGTAGTAGTAGTAGTAGTAGTAAGAGTAGTAGTAGTAGTAGTAGCAAGAGTAGTAGTAGTAGTAGTAGTAGCAAAAGAAGTAGTAGTAGTAGTAGTAGTAGTAGTAGTAGTAGCAAGAGTAGTAGTAGTAGTAGTAATAGTAGTAGTACAAGTAGTTATTATGTTCGTGCCTTCGTTTACTCAAGTTGAGTATTGATAAGCTTCACGTAATTCAGAAACAGCGATACATTCCGATGTTTAAAGGTAACACATTAAAGGTAACACATTCTTTCTTGCCCCTCACAATACAACTGTTCAAACGAATGTAAACCTAAACGTAGTAGTAGTAGTTGTTGTTGTAGTAGTAGTAGAAATAGTAGTAGTAATAGCAGTAGTAATAGTAGTAGTAGTAGTAATAATAATAGTAGTAGTAGCAGTAGTAATAGTAGTAGTAATAGTATCGGCGGTATCAGCAGTATCAGCAGTAGTAGCAGTAGTAGCAAGAGTAGTAGTAGTAGTAGTAGTAGTAGTATCAGCGATATTAGCGGTATCAGCAGTATCAGCATTAGTAGTAGTAGCAGCAAGAGTAGTAGTAGTATGACTAGTAGTAGTAGTAGTAGTAGTAGTATTAGAAGTAGTAGTAGTAGTAGCAGCAAGAGTAGTAGTAGTAGTAGTAGTAGTAGTAGTAGAAGTAGTAGTAGTAGTAGTAGCAAGAGTAGTAGTAGTAGTAGTAGCAAGAGTAGTAGTAGCAGTAAGAGTAGTAGTAGTAGTAGCAAGAGTAGTAGTAGTAGTAGCAAGAGTAGTAGTAGTAGTAGGAGTAGTAGTAGTAGTAGCAAGAGTAGTAGTAGTAGTAGTAGTAGCAAGAGTAGTAGTAGTAGTAGTAGTAGTAGCAAGAGTAGTAGTAGTAGTAGCAAGAGTAGTAGTAGTAGCAGCAAGAGTAGTAGTAGTAGTAGCAAGAGTAGTAGTAGTAGTAGCAAGAGTAGTAGTAGCAAGAGTAGTAGTAGTAGTAGTAGCAAGAGTAGTAGTAATAGTAGCAAGAGTAGTAGTAGTAGTAGCAAGAGTAGTAGTAGTAGTTTTTATATTCGTGCCTCTGTTTACTCTAGTTGAGTATTTATAAGCTTCATGTAATTCAGAAACAGCGATACATTCTTGTGTTTAAAGGTAACACATTCGTTCTTGCCCTACACAATACAACTGTTCTGTCGCGTTCAGGGAACCAGCACGTACTGCGGTGTAGCAGCATGTGGCGGGATCTCCTGAACGAGTACCAGGCCAACAGGTGTCTCGTCGAAGTCTCGGCCTTCCCGAAAACACCTCCAGTTCTGAACGAAGGAAGACAGATGCGACAAAACAAACGATAGGTCACTACTGCGGTGTGACACAGACGTCGTTCCATGGAGACTGTTTAGCTAATTATACAGAAATGTGTGAGCTTCTTGTATAGATGTATTTATCAACAGTCAGTGTATTTACGTGTTGGAGGTTAGTTGTAGCAGCAGCAAGTCGTAACAGCAATAGTACTTGTAGTAGTAGTAGTAGTAGTAGTAGTAGTAGTAGTAGTAGTAGTAGTGGTAGTGGTGGTGGTGGTTGTGGTGGTGGTGGTGGTTGTAGGTGGTGGTGGTGTTGGTGGTGGTGGTGGTGGTGGTGGTGGTGGTGGTGGTGGTGGTATTATTATCAGCAGCAGCAACACAAACAGCATTAACAACAGTAGTACTAATATAATAGTATTAATTGTTATAACAGTAGTAGTATTTACATTTGTGTTGCTTCTAGTGGATTCTGCAGGTGTATCATTATATACATGTATAATTTGGCTAAAAGGGACTCATGCTTCAATAAATTTGTACTTTATTTATATGTTTTGTTTAATTTACTGCACTATTTATCACGGATTTTATATTGTAAATTAATCGTATTTCCGCTGCTGGGTACATGCAGGAGTTTGGAACCGTCCTCCGTGGCGAATGTAAGATTAATAAATATTAAAATTATGCACATATACACTCATTTGTGGCATATTTATTGGGTTTGTTTATCTGAATTACGTCTACATTGGTGTCGAAAGCTGATGAAAACCAGACGATCAGCACACAGGAGGAGTGGTCCTAAAAGTCTTCAATAAACTGGGGAAAGCAATGACATAATGAAAACCACTTGGACCAAATTATCTCAAGACCAGATTCAACTCGAGATACGCTAAATTGACAGTGATTTTATTCCACGAATCAACTGAAGATGCAGAAGAGTAAACAAGGACAGTTTTTATTGACAGGCAGCAACAGAGAAATAAGACCCCATGACATGCTGCTGAATATTGGATACCTAAATGCCGGAGTCGGAGACAACAAGTACTTGATCAGCTGTGACGGAATCATTCCTTGATTAGCTGTGACGTAATTGACTCAGCTGGTCACGACTGTCCCATTCATGAAAACAGTGCAATCAAATGCGCAAAATTCAAAGACGAAGCCAGCGAATCTATGGAATCCAAATAATCGACTCGAGTAGCTGAATGGTACTGAGATGGGACGCGTGTAAAATTATTAGAATGTTGCTCATCTGAGCCATTTGGAAGAAGGATGAATGTGTAGATATTTATGCAAGCCAACCAAGGTGTTGTAAGTTTTCTTCAAACAGCCAAAACAGATATTTGGTGCTAAAATAATTGATATTTCGGAGGAGAATATTCGAACTTCTACTTCCGGACATGCGCATTACGGATCAGTACTGCATTATTTAACAAACGCAGCATTTTATGCTACACTGCCACGAACACATATCGTCTGTGCGCATGGTGGCTTAGTCTGATTACGGTTTCTATGTGTCGGCCTGCTAAGTGGGGTGTTTATTTAAACACTCTCCTATTCTACATGTTTAGACACAGTCGTGACTGGAGATACATTGATATATCAGTCCTAGAAATGTGCCAACATAACTAAGCGATGTTGTTCACATCTATATTGAAACACTTTCCTATTGTAAAAGTTGCTCCAGTCATCAGCCCAAGAAAAGCAGTCAAAGATTTTAGGTTTCAGTTACTCGCAGAGTTCCGCTTAACTTCTTAGGTGTGACCGAATGTTAACTCGGGCCAAAGATTTTAATTAGGTAAGACATAAAATACATCTTTGAAAGTGTTCATAAAGAGTGTTTTTGTGCTACCATGACCCAGGCCTAAATAACAATTAAAGCACACTATCTAAACGCCATTAAAAAAACATTTAAATGGTGACGCTGCCTATTCTTTACAAATGCAGCTGCATATTCTTTACAAACGCGGCGAGATCTACGAATCGATCACTAAGCGAGGTCTGTAAGCTGTCCAAACAACAAAAACCTTTCATGGTTCGTATCTTCGATACCCTTCGCCGCATTATTATCAAGTGAGCTTAAAAGGTTGTAATTTTCGGCTTGAATTTGAAAGTGGACAGTTTGTTGTTGAAAATCCACTACTTCGTACTCGTTGCTAATTTGCTTTTGTCTACCCGAACTCTCGAACCAGCATATTCAACGTTACGTGCCAACATTCTCCAAAATGTCTGCCAGAACACAAACCTGAACTCGCGAAAACTAAGAATTAAAAGTCACAAATATGGACCGCGATTTTATCGTTATTGTCATATTTTCGTCGGTTTCTTTCGGAAACAATGTTGTTAATGTAGTTATTGTTGCTGTGGCAAACTCAGGAAAAACAGGGTAAGAATGTGGCGGCTGGTGGATGCAATGGTCACTTGGTAGCAGCACTGTCAAGGCCGTGAACTAGGTATTGGCTTACACATACTCATGGAGTAACGGACATTAGGCTGCCGTTATCACCATAACAGTATATTGATCTTAAACTCGTTCGTAATGACTTGACAGTTGTTCCCCTTTCAATCCCTCCACTGTTTCCGACTTTCTCCGACATGTACAAAAGCATATCAGGTTCTAATTGATAACTTGTAATACTGTATATAATGTGATTTCAGGAGTGGTCGACATTCAGAACACAAGGCTTTTCCTATGTCCATTTAGTGCCGAATATACCACTACAAAAATAAACACGCATAAACACAATATTCAAAGTTCTCACTATTACCAATCCACAAAATTAGACATTCTGTTCATGTTTGATTACTACTATATAACATACATTAGATTGTTAACTTATCAACCCATGGGCTGGATTTTGCAGTGCAGCAACGCTATTATTATTATCATTATGATTATTATTACTATTATTGTTATTAAAACAGGCTCACCATCGCAACAGCAACGCCTATCACTGACAGCAATAACATAGTGACATGCAGTTTGTTCATGGTGCACTATTTTATTATTAACATCGCTAAAAGACCTGCACGAGTACATCACGCCTTTCCCCACGGTGTGGGCGTGGCCTTGTGTACAATCGGACGTATGGCAGTGCGCGCGCAGCACACGTCATTACTTTATGAACAAACAATGACGGGCCGACTTCCACGATGAGAACAGTTACCTGGTAGTTTCAAATGCGAAGAGATTACTAGCGGAGCCGTGACACAGTCGATCGGACAAAACATTTCTGATGTGTTATTCTTAAGACGCACTTGGAATCAATGTTCATAAGCTGCTCAATGACTCGGTAGTGTGTCTCTTGCTTCTTGAGGGGATCGAGTGTTGTGGGAAAGATCAAAAGCGCAATGTATTCACTTTCTTAACAAAATATGTAACTTGTCATTGCGTTTATTTAACAATCTCATGAGCACATAAGCACGTCTTAATCAGCCGCACCCGTCAGTGGCGTTTTAGGGGAGAGGCACTGGGCCACAGTATTTGTCTGAAATTGTCCTATGTAACCTGTTGCTCCGCTGCATTTTCGCGGGGGAAGCTAATAGGTAAGTGTGTTGCCCAGCATCCCGTTACGTGATCCCAGAGGCATCACTGGCGCGGCGTTAACGGGTCAAATAGCATTAGGAGAAGTAAAAATAAAGGTAAATTTTGATATAGCACGGTACCCAGACTCCAGTCCCCAGGACTTTTCAAAGCGCTTTACACGTTACTCCCTGACAGTCCTGTTCAATCGAACATCATCTCCACTTTCAATTACTGCACAAATACTATACGAACACTTGCATCCACCACTGTCTATAGCAAGGTAATAATTCATGCATCTAATTGAAACAGAGTAACTTGGAGTTATCGAAGGTGCCCAATGTTCGAAATGGCAACAAGAGTAACGTGGAATGATCGAACTTGCGCAAAGTTCGAAACGGCAACAAGAGTAACTTGGAGTGATCGAACTTGCACAAAGTTCGAAACGGCAAGAAGAGTATTTGGACCAGGGCCAGGAGTATATCGAGTTAGAGTCCGATATTGTAATGGCTACGCCACCGCACCTAGTGTTGCGTTCACGATTCGAAGTTGTGCCCAGCATCCCGTTACGGAGCATCCCGGAGGCATCACTTCGCGTTAATGGGTCAAATAGCATTAGGAGAAGTAAAAATAAAGGTACATTTTGATATAGCGCGGTACCCAGACTCCAGTTCCTAGGACTGTTCAAAGCGCTTTACACGTTACTCCCGTTACTCAAACATCATCTCCACTTCTCTGGGAAGCTTTCAGCCACTCTGCAATAACTGCACAAATACTATACGAACACTTGCATCCACCACTGTCTATAGCAAGGTAATCATTCATGCTTCTAATTGAACCAGAGTAACGGCAACAAGAATAACTTGGAGTAGTCGAACTTGCCAAAGGTTCGAAACGGCAACAAGAGTAACTTGAAGTGATCGAACTTGCCGAAGGTTTGAAACGGCAACAAGAGTAACTTGGAGTGATCGAACTTGCCCAAGATTCGAAACGGCAAAAAGAGTAACTTGGAGTGATCGAACTTGCCCAAGGTTCGAAATAATAATAATAAATAACTTCTTTCGCGCCAATATCCTCAGACAATCCAAGCTCAGTGGCGCACCAAAACCAAAAGATTAAGCATTCTCGTACTCGTGTGCTAGGCGAATGTCGTCAACAAATGGATGGATGTGCTAGGAAGCTAGGGAGGATAGGCGATGTTGAAAAGATAGGTTTTGAGTTAACGACGAAATTTAACAATATTTTCTGCTGATTTAACATTAACAGGAAGTGAATTCGATATAGTTGGCGTGGCAACTGAAAAAGCTCGAGTTCCAGCCTTTGTCTTAACTCTAGGAACAGATAGCAACTTCGAACTAGACAACCGAAGTTGTCTGGCTTGTCTAGCTGGTGTGAGCATTGAGTGTAAATAACTAGGTTGTTTGGATGAAAGGGCTTGGTAGGTGATTGTGCAGATCTTAAACATAATGCGATATCGCACGGGGAGCCAATGCAGCGATTTTAGGAGAATCGAGGAGATTGTGTGACTACACTGGCTAAACAATTTTGGCCGCGTTGTAGTTTTGCTAAGTTAAAGAGAGTCAAGACGGTGAAGACGGTCAGGCCATACGCGACAGATAACTTAAAGAACACAGACACATCAAAACAATTCTACGAGGAAACTAAGAACAGATTCCAAGCACTACAACACTCAACCGACGTAGAAGAACAATGGCAGCTATTCCTTCAAGCCGTAAAGGAGAGCGCGAATGTACTGTTAGAAAGGAGAAGAGGGTCCAACAGAGAACAGTGGATTACTGGAGTCTCGTTGAAACTGATTGATAAAAGGAAGGATATGAAGATCAGAAGAGATCAAGCAGCTAGAAACATCCAACAATGGAGATCATCAGATGAAGAATACAGGAAACTGGACAAAGAAGTAAAAAAGAGCTGTAGGACAGATAAGAGGAAATGGTTAGAAAAGAAAGGTAAAGCACAAACAGCAGCAAAACGGAATGACTCGAAAACGCTGTACAGGATTGTGAGAGAGCTAACTACCGCGAAAAGCAATTCCAACATACCAATAAAAGACAAAGATGGCAGAGTGCTTCTAACAAACGAGGAACAAGCCACGAGGTGGATTGTACACTTCCGAGAAGTACTAAATCAACCAACACCAACCACACTCTTCAACATCACCAGGGCAGAAGTTTCCAAAGCCATCGATAGCCTCAAGAACAACACGGCAGCGGCCCTTGATGAAGTATCGGCAGAACTATTGAAACATGGCAAGGACGGGGTTGTAGACGAGTTAACCTACTTGTTCAATCTGATCTGGTCTGAGGAGGAAGTTCCTGATGATTGGAGACGAGGAGTGATCGTGACGTTACCAAAGAAGGGGTGCCTGAGCGATTGCAATAACTGGCGAGGAATAACATTGATGTCAGTACCTGGAAAAGTGTTCTGCAGTGTAATCCTAAATCGGCTGAAGACAGCATTTGACCAACACCTCCGGGAGGAACAAGCTGGTTTTCGAAAAGGAAGATCATGCTGTGAGCAGATCTTCACATTGCGAAACATCATCGAACAAAGCAGAGAGTTCCAGATACCTCTTTTTGTCAATTTCATTGACTTTAAGAAGGCTTTCGACCGTGTCCACAGAGATTCGCTGTGGCAAATCCTGAAGCTATACGGCATACCAAGCAAATATATAGACATTTTCAAATCGCTATACCGAAACACCAACTGCTGCATCAAGACCAACGATGGCTACACAGACATGTTCGATATAGAGACAGGTGTACGTCAAGGTTGCATCCTGTCCCCTTTCCTCTTTGTTGTTGTTATCGACTTCATCATGAGGAAAACGATGAAAGATCCGAACTTTGGTGTTAAATGGATAAATAATAGGTTGACAGACCTTGACTTTGCCGATGATATTGCACTGCTCAGCGACACGCCGGAGATCCTACAAGAGATGACCAATAATTTAAACGAAAATGGAGAGATGGTCGGATTACGAATCAGCTATGGGAAGACAAAAACATTGTCAGTTGGTGATGGATCTGACCCCCACATTATGATGGGTCAGGAAGAGTTGCAATGCGTCGAGAACTTCCTTTACCTCGGAAGCTACATCTCTAGGAAAGACTGTACGAGCGAGGATAGGCAAGGCATCAGCAGTGTTCCAAAGACTACGTCCAATATTGTCCAGTAACACCATCAGAAAGGACATAAAATTACGTCTTTACATATCAATCGTAATACCAACAGCGATATATGCCTGTGAAACGTGGAAGAATACGGCGAGGATATCAAAAAAACTAGACATATTTCACCGACGATGTCTCCGGTTCATATTGGGCATATCGTGGAGAGAACACATCACCAATGAAGAAGTGATGAGGAGGGCAGGTCTGGATAGCCTGCATTACATAGTTAAGTCTCGACGACAAAGACTAGCGGGACATATCCTACGCCTACCAAGAGAGAGAACAGTACATGTAGCAATGAAATGGGTGCCTGGATGTGGAAACAGAAGGAGAGGAAGGCCGACTAAGACCTGGCGCAAGACGTTTAATGAAGATCTGGCAGAAATGGAAATCACCTGGAATGAGGCCAAAGAAATTGCGAAAGACCGTAGTAGATGAAGAAAGCTCGTCGCCCAATGTCCCGAAACGAACAGGAGGAACTAAGTAAGTAAGTCATCCATGAAAAAACATCTTGGAGACAATCGTTGAGTCGGTTTAAAGAGTCACTTGTATCGGGCGTGGCCAAGGAAATGTAGATCTGTGTGTCATCTACATAAAGGTGATGATCCAAGTTATTTTTGAAATCATCTTTTGGCAGATAAGTTTTCTTGAGAACAGGATTTACATGTGCGTGTTTAAAATCATCTGGCAATTTATCCGAACTCAGTGATAAATTTATGATATTCGTTATTGTACCAAGTAAAGAGTCAAGACATGCTTTTAGTAGTATGGTTGGTAATGGATCGAGATCGCATGACGTATTTGGGGAGGACATTATTATTTTCCTCACTTCATCAACTGTGGCTGGCTCAAACAATACAAGTGGAGAATTTACTTGTGGGGAGTCCACATTTACAGTACTTAAAGTGTGACATGGAAAAGCAGAACGTACCTGTATAAGACTTATTTTATCTTTGAAATGACTAGAAAACGAGTCACACAGATATTT
>CM034535.1:24439103-24444103 GCA_020002185.1 Paraescarpia echinospica | reverse complement strand
CAAGGTTCTGTGACACGCCCGCACTGTCATCTAGAATATTTCCAGTCACATTAGCCCAATTGTTTTTTACAACATCGTTGCAATAATTGGCAAGCAAAATGCGCAACCGCCCTATTAAAGATATCCCATGAACGTTGCAAGTGTCTTCTAAAGCTTACCTTCACCCTGCTTTCACTAAACTAAAACAGTGCATCCTGCAGCATTGTGACGTCATGGAATCGTTGGTAACATCAATTCACTGATGTTTCCCAGACTCCAAAACGGAAAACCCGCATTTGGTTCATTCCCATCATTATTTCTCATTTATCGGGCAATGTAATGCCTAATAATAATAATAGTCATACCTTGCCAGTGACATAGTATGCTTATTGTTTACATGTGCTATGTTGTCTAAGATCAATCACAGGCCTTTAATATTATAACGGGCTACAAAAACGTGTGTTCATTTAGACGCTTTACATATTTAGACACTGATACCAAATTACCTAACCCGAAAAAAGGGCAAACATGGTTAGTTAGGTGACGTTGTTCCCATCTATTGATATAAATATGTTCGTATTTTAAAAGTAGTACTAAAACAATTCTTTGATAATTTAAAACTCTTTATAATGTACATAATTATTAATTAGTCCTGTAAATATTACTAATTCGTATAATTATATGTATTTATTTTATTAAAATTATGTTTTATTAATCACTAATGACCATGATGATGCAATGGGTATCTCAACTACACATACGCGGAGTTTCCAGTTAGCGCCAGCCTTCGCGATCCATATTGAACATGAGATATGCCAATGAATATTCGGTACCGTCCGTCAGACCTCGATGCATTTCGCGGGGCAAGAAAATTATCCAACTGCTCTTTATGTCATGGACTCAGCAATGAAAAGTAGGAAAATGAAAATTGGCAATCTGTGGAATAAACGGAGATTGAATATTGCACAGCTCTATGTGAGATGGAGCTGAGCTTCACTGAGCATGCATGCATACGTGTATTTGGGCTGCATAATTAATCATCCATGTGGCAACAAGCTCAAAGCGATTCGTGTAAACACAGTTACGTTTTCGATATTTTTGCATATGTAAGACCCAAAATAAACCTATAAAATGCAAGTAATAAATGGCAGAGAAAGTAGTTATATGGGAAATGATCACGCTTTAATATAGTATATCTCGAACTAGCTTACAAAGAATTGCTTTAACCATCAGCCTAAGAAAAGCAGACAAAGGTTGTAGGTTTCAGTTAATGCCTATGAACTTTAAAAAAAACACGACAACGCAAGCAACACAAAAGGTAATATTTACACGGCGAAGCAATATTGTTATCATTATTGTTATATTTTCGTCGGTTTCTTTTTTGGAAAGAATCGTGTTGATGTTATTCGTTTTACTGTGGTTAAGACAGAAAAACAGGGTAAGAATGTGAATCCTGGCGGATACAATGCTAACATGATAGCATCACTGTCAAGGCTGTGAACTAGGTACTAGCTTACACATACTCATGGATCTGAAATACTGTATGCTGATCTTAAACTCTAAACCCTCTCTTCCTCCACAGTAAGTAGACAACTCTAATTTGTATTGTATTGTATTTTAATGAGTCGCTAAATAGTAGATCAAAACGGTGAGTGAACCTCGACATTTGGGAGGATATAAAACCATGCAGCCACAAAAGGTAACGTAATAATATATAGACTATTCGTATTATTTATCGTCGTTTTTATTCGGACTCGAAACCCATGCACTTACAGATGATGATATGACACATTGAAAAAAATTCTACATTATTATATATGTAATAGAGCAAGCGTGTTCCAAACAAACTGATATAAAATCACACAATCTCATATTGCCACATTTAAGTAAAATAAACTATGATAATTATATACAAGATGGTCGCTATCAACGCTCTGATGTGACATTGCGCCTGTAAACTCTTGGCACGCCACCTACTGAATGTAACAGTTGTCACACCGCATTGCCACCTATAGGGATACCGGGAACACCGGCGACCTGGCGCCAATAGGTAGGCTGTTGCACCGGCCAGTGATATACCGTGCTCGGCTACCGCCCACCCTCTGCGGAACACGGTTGTTCTGGAGCACGCGCAGTCGACGCTCAAGGTCCTCCAACTCGCACCGGATCAAGCTCTGCGCATGCGCCTTCTCGCGGATCTTCACAAGTAGGTCGTTGATGTCGACCCTGAGCGAGAGGTGGACGTGCATAAGAGGAACCACAGACGCCGTCGACACGATGGCCGCTGTCCGCCAAGTGAGCACGTCTGTGAACCAGGCGAGTGTCGTCGACAACGTACACACGCCGACCGTCACTTGCACTTGACAACGAACGTGTCGCGTTTGTAGACGGCGATCTCACGCTGAACCTGTGCGCAGGAAATATTCACCGTAGTAGTAGTAGTAGTAGTAGTAGTAGTAGTAGTAGTAGTAGTAGTAATAGTAGTAGTAGTAGTAGTAGTAGTAGTAGTAGTAGTAGTAGTAGTAGTAGTAGTAGTAGTAGTAGTAGTAGTAGTAGTAGTATCATCAGCAGCAGCAGCAGCAGCAGCAGTAGTAGCCGTAGTAATAACACGCTTACACCCATACATGGCATATCACACAAACACAACTACTATTATTTTGGTGGAGCATCAGTAGCATTATTTTCAAGAAAGGTCTATGTTAATGTCACTTTCCTACATATCTGTGACAACATTTTAAATATTTGCCATTTACTTAAATAAATTCCACTCCGAATTGCGGTAGCTGTCCACAACAACGTTAACGAGCCGCCGATTAAAAAGATAAATATTTATTTGACTCACCCGAACCAGGAAGCTCTCGGCCGCGCGCAGTCGGTTGCTGGCGATATCCATCTCGGCAGATATCTTGAGGAACAGCGTCGTTAGGTCGTTTGACTCTTCCCGCATTCCGGTCTCCTCATAGTTCTGTAGATCATACAATACCGCGCTTCATGTTTGCAAAGAGACTCAGAACAGCCGGCATTAGTCGGATATTTTTTGTTATTCCTGTTCTCATTATGTCGTTACATTAGGAATGTGTATTATTTAGCATTTTGCTACAATCATAACGATAGGATGTATAATAAACGGGATGGAACATACCTAGATATTGTCTATCATGCATATAATAGTAATTTAATCTAAATTAATAAAACATATCAATAAGTTTCATCTGCCATGAATTTATGTTATAATTTATGGTAGACATCCCTCTTCTCCTGCCTCTAAGAAACAGTTCACACCCGGCACTCGCCCTACAAACCTGAATGAACGCTTTGAGCTGTTCGCCGGCCTCTGCGATCATTTTCGTCAGTCTTGGCATTATATGCTTCAATCGTTCCAAATGCGAGTCGATCAGTTTGATGTCTTCGGTGAACGACTTCATGACTGACTCGTGTAAGCGCGCGTCATCACGGCACAAGTAAACAGAGATGCAAAACGACGCCATCACCGGTCCGAGAAGCTCGGCAAACAGTTTGATGCCTTGCATCAATTTTGCCAGATTCTTCTTGCTAATCTCAAAGGCAGTCTGTCCTTCTGGCGTGTCGAGAAACTTCACCAGAACGCTCAGTATAGACCATGCCGTCTTCAACTTAGCTGAACATTCCTCCTGCCAGCTGCCACGTTCGTAGTTTCGATTTACCTCCATTGAGTATTCGTCTGCCACTGCCTGCAGTTCTTTGACGAACAACTTTTCGCATTCGATCTGCGATTTTAGATTACATGCATCTGGGTCCTGTGTGCCCGTAGACGATGCTGACATATCGTACACATCATCTCTATTGTCTTGCAAAGATTGTGCTGTTGTTTCCATGATGTCAAAGAAATCTGAAAACAGCCAAGTTGATTGAGCAATGTTCTATTAGTCAAATAAGAAGCCTCGAATCGACAAACGTCCACCTAGTCTCTGACCCATTATTCTACCAATTTGAGGAAACTTGAGACGGTATCAACATACCATAAACAGATCAATAAACGCGTAAATGTCAAGTCTTATATGTTTATCACAACGGTTATCTGACAATAACCACGTTTGCGTATTTTATGTAGTCTAGTCTCTAAAGTAGGTATATCGCGGTTACGTTATGTTGGTTTGTTTGTTCAGAACGTTGTTCAGTGCAATACGGTCTGTGCAATACGGCCGTGCAGTTATGATTTAATGATCACAGATGTTGAACTATGACCGACATTATTTTGTTACGTAATGACGCGTTTATGCGATCAACATTCAATTGTTATCAACCAGCATTGCAACCAAATGCGGTGATAAATTTATTCATTGGAGTATGTAATAAACATCAACAGGTACCCTTGTGACAGCTGGCATAGTAGCACACGTAATCGGACACGGTCTGTGGATTTTTCTGATTACGTGTGCAATTACTTCGCTGTCTCGCATGAATAACGCTGCATATAATAATTTGTATGCAAAATGTCATCTAACATAATTATTGTGTTATTTATAAATATGTCTACTTCCGGCTACGGCGTTAGTCATGGATTATTATTTCTTGTAAAAGTGTACTGCCGTAAACTTGATATTCAGTAAGCTGGATTTAATATCAATATACCTTTATGCACGGCAAGCAATGTGTACTTATTCCACCTACATATTCAACAAACCAGAGGAGGTGTATGGGATCGAAACGTCGTAAAAGTAGATTTTAAAAACAGCAAGTGCCGTGAAACAGTGGATGCCACAAATATTTATCATCGTTCTACGCAAATGTACCAATCAGTATAATTTTATTTCATAGTCAACAAATATACGTTCAAAGAAAGAACTACACCACAGAAATATAAATACATGCAAAACAAAATCATACAACACTACACTCTTTCATTAACAATGTTACTGACTGCAAGAGTCTTTCAAGCATGATAAAGTATGTTTATAATAGAGATGACGTTAGCAATGCACCGTAAACAACGAGTCATTTTCACCTCGGCGTCTACGTAATCCTATTGTGTGCTGCTGAGT
>CM034535.1:24391603-24436603 GCA_020002185.1 Paraescarpia echinospica | reverse complement strand
CTTTGTGAAAATTAGAACTTTTTTTATATCTAATCTACACTGCTCCTTTGCTAATGCAACTTCATGTCATCTAGTCCTTCTATCTTTCTTAACTGAGAAAAAAATATTTCTATCAATATTTTCATAACCATTCATTATTTTAAACACTTCTATCTAATCTCCTCTCAATCTCCTGGTCTCTAGTGTTGTTAAGCCGCATTTTTTAGGCATATTTCGTAACTAAGATCCCTCAGTTTTTGTATCATTTTAGTTGCTCTCCTCTGCACTCTTTCTAGCATATCTATGTCCTTCTTGTGATATGGCCTCCTCGCTTGAATACAATATTCTAAATGAGGCCTCGCTATTGTTTTGTACAGCGGTATTATTAGCTCTTTTTCCTTATACGTTATGTTTCGCCTAATTAATCCAAGGATTTGATTTCCCTTTGAAGCTGCAATTCCGCACTAATCTGAAACCTTCATATCAGCACTATTGGTTAACCCTAAGTGCTTTTATTTTACAGTAGTACTTAGTACAGTACCGCCATTGTATATTCTACCTCTTCGTTCCCATGTCCTGTGTGAAGGCATTTACATTTCCCAAAATTGGACAGCATTTGCCACTTTTCAGACCATTTGATCAACCTGTCAAGATCATCTTGTAAATGCTGTCTATCTCCATCACGTTTAATCTTTCTGAACACTTTTGTATCATCCGCAAATTTCAACACCTTGCTTGTTATTTCATCATCCAAATCGTTGATATATATTAAGAATAATATATGTCCTAGTATTGATCCCTGTGGTACCCCACTCAATACCGACTTCCAGTTTGAAGCTTCCCCATCAACTACTACACGTTGTCTTCTGTCAATCAGCCATTTTTCTATTCAGTTTATTATACCATTTCCTATGCCATGGGCCTTTAGTTTAAGCAGTAATCTTTGATGTGGTACTTTGTCGAAAGCTTTTTGAAAATCTTAGTAGACGATATCTACTGGTGATCCCTCATCTACCCACTTAGTGATGTCTTCCAAAAAACATAACATATTCGTTAAGCATGACCTCGCTTTTAAAAAACCATGTTGAGATGGGTTTATAAAGTTTTGTTTAACAAGAAAATCCACCTTGTGATCTTTAACAGGCTTATGGTGGCGAGTGCATGTCTTGTTGGCAATATAGCTTACGTTATTGTTTGCTGGGGGTCAATCACGTATCACATTGTAGGTCCCTAAGCTAGTCGCGCGCTGACCCGGGTCCCGTCAAGCCTGACCAGATCCCTGTTGTATGTGTAGCAGAAACTCACTGGTGACGTATAATCTGTATTTCTTGCACACTGTAGTTTTCAAACACCCAATAGTTTTCAAACAGCCATTGTCAGGTACACATAAAATGTGGGTAACACACAGTTAAGAGCTGTATTCGAAGAACGCGGTTCCAACATAAATTTAGAAACTTAATTCTATTGTGTGACCGGCTATATAGGTCTAATGTATATGGCTATAGATGAATTATTCGGGTAAGTGGATTCACCTAACGCTACTTCTGAACGGCTGTGTGATCACCCGCCTCTAATAACGCTTCGTAACACTGGTCTGTACAACCTCCTCGACTATGATCGTTTTGAGAAAGACTCCCGCCCTCATTAGGCACACACCCATATTATATTCGTTGTAAGTCTCTATATTGACTCGTAGTTAACATGACGAATATATGTATGTATAGCCAATAATAAACAGCAATATCAAAAGTCCATGTTGTGTACTGTTAGTAGGTGTAATGTTACATAATAGGGTCATGCAGGGGCGTGTCCAGAGAGGGAATCTAGAGGAGCACAAAAACCTCCACTGGCGGCCGAACCAAAAGGCGTAGAAAATGTTCATCGCAGCGCCGTAACGTAGCTTTTCCACTGTCTCGCCTCGACTGGTGACATCGGAAGACGGGGGGTGGGGGTGACTGTAACTGAGAGCAACGAGGTTCAAAATTATTGTTATTACGATTGGGAAACTGTTCAACATACGTTTTTTGCGTAACGTATTCGAAATCAATTATATATGTGCTTAGCCCGTATGCAGGACAAGCACCATGGGAAAGTGTGTCCTAAAAAGCAATTTTCTTCGTTGCAGAGGGGTAGAATACCTGGAAAGCCGGCTGCTGGTCGCGTTAAGGGGTGACCTGTGTAAGGATTTGTTTTAATTATACGCTTAATGCAACGAAAATAACTGGTCGCTTTTGCCAGGTGGTCTTTGGTGAGGAGCCGTTTAAGAGAGGGATTTCTGTATATAACTATCCATGTGCACCTTACTGCCTGGTCTTTGTCGTATGAACGTCTTCTCGTCTCATCTAATCGTCCGGAACACGGGACCTATGAATGGTCTTCACGATACTTCTCCATTCGTGTCTATCTTGCATGTAACTGCCTCAAGTTTTACGACTCCGTCTGGTTGTCTCTGAGATGTTTTGTTTCCCATTTATAGTGCTCTATTTTCTCATATGCAGCCAGGAGATGACAGGAATGAATCAATGACAGTTTATTCAACAACCACAATAACTACAACAACGACAACAACATAATACAGGTGCACAGTACTGCTGCTACAGCAGCTGCTGTTATTGATGCTGCTGCTGCTGCAGCTGCTGCTGATGCTGTATCTCCCGGGGTTTCCGTCAAATCATTTATGTAACTATTAGCAAACACCAAAGTAATAACTAACGTGCTGTAACATTAACTAGCGTCTCGATGTATACGATTAAACATATAATTCATTGTTGTACTATACTGTCGTTTATTTACATCTTAAGTATTCTTGTTCGTTCAATAAAAGCTCAATTCAAAGTTCAATGACACGAAGTTTTAACAAGAAGGTGAGGATGGGTAATTCGTACCCCCTAAGGTGCAGTCACATAAGTCCCTAAGGTGCAGTCACACACGTACTCCCTAAGGTGCAGTCACACACGTACTCCCTAAGATGCAGTCACACACGTACTCCCTAAGGTGCAGTCACACACGTACTCCCTAAGGTGCAGTCACATAAGTCCCTAAGGTACAGTCACATATGTACCCCCTAAGGTGCAGTCACATAAGTACCCCCTAAGGTGCAGTCACACAAGTATCCCCTAAGGTGCAGTCACATAAGTACCCACTAAGGTGCAGTCACATAAGTACCCCCTAAGGTGCAGTCACATAAGTATCCCCTAAGGTGCAGTCACATAAGTACCCCCTAAGGTGCAGTCACATAAGTATCCCCTAAGGTGCAGTCACATAAGTACCCCCTAAGGTGCAGTCACATAAGTACCCCCTAAGGTGCAGTCACATAAGTACCCCCTAAGGTGCAGTCACATAAGTACCCCCTAAGGTGCAGTCACAAAAGTATCCCCTAAGGTGCAGTCACATAAGTACCCCCTAAGGTGCAGTCACATAAGTACCCCCTAAGGTGCCGTCACGTCAGTTCTCAAAGTCCACAAAAAACTTAATGATTTTTGTATTGGTAAAAGCCACCACGCATCCTATCAGTACGTGATGGGGGATTTGCGATGTTGAGCGATCAAAAAGGCTTCCAAAACCACAGCCAATACCCACCGGATTCAACTGACTTGACACGATTGCCAATATATTACCCCATTACCCATCACGCTGTACGAATGTGATATCCACAATAGCATCAACGTGCATCGATATATGTTCCACTCGATAGGTGGTGCCCAATTTATGCGAACATCCCCTAAGGTTCCTTTGGTTGCAAGACGTTCTCGCTGCTTGATTTTCGTAGTTTTTTAAGTTTAGCCAATGCCAAATTGTTTTGCATGAACTCGATGTCAGAATTTGTCTTCCTGTTCAGAAACGTTGGCTCTTCGAACGAGAGAGGAAATATCTCATTAATCTTAAAGCTAATATAATTTTGGCTCATACCTAGTGTGGAACACACATATTAACAAATACCACTGAGCCAACAGTGGGTACAAATTACCTTGGTGACATCTTAATTTGCTTAATGGTATAGTTATCTACGGGCTGAGCCGCTACTAATCTTTCAGATTCCAAGTTTCACCCAGACAGGTCAGTTCTTTGCCACTGCGACGGTATTATTAACCCGATGGCACGAATTACACATCCTTCCCTACAGCAACGTGTTATAGATGTATTCATGAATGACAACGTGGTGACGTAAAAATAATGCACGGCAAAATGCAGTGAACGCTGCAAATTGACTCACAACATTAAGTTAATGTGTATACACAGAGTCCGGATCTTCGCAAGGAGATCGTTGATGGGATCATGCTACAGTTAGACTTTCTGTTTCGTTACACGAAAAAGTGCAGAGATTTCTTTGAGAAATGTTTTTAAAAATAAAATTCACATGTTCTGACATAAGTGCATTTGAGTAAGCAGATTTTCAGGTATGATTGTAGAAGGATTTGACTGTAAAATGGTAGATTTCTAGATGATTTGAATAAGCGGAAGGATATTTGGCTGCAATAGCCCGAGCCTATTATCAGATTCTGTCTACTGCCTGGACATTCTGGCCAATCAAGCAAGTGGCATTGTTTTCTGAATACTTGCTGGTTAGGCTGTATAATATTATGTAATCGAACTGCTTGAGACGTCTGGACTTTGAGGAATTCGCATCCTAAAGTGATTTTTTTTATTTACTTTTGTAAATAGGGCACAAGGTCAAAAAAATCAATATAAATTTGAATGTAACATAACAACTGACTGTATTGAATATTCTCATAAAAGACATATTGGACTTTCTGGAAAATTGTATTAGGAGTTCATACGTGTCACCTGAGAATGTTGTGTTGGATTACAAATTGTCCAACAGTGAAATGCTGATTCTCCTGATGCCTTGCCAAGTTTGGTGGCACCGTTGAAATGTGCATAAAACACAAACACGTGCAGGGATTACAAAAACAATACATTGCAGAGTGGTTGTAATATTGGTGCCTATAAAATATGTAGGTTTCAACATGTTTTTCCAAACTTGCCATGTATATTTTGAGTCATGCTACAGTTAGAATTCCTGTTTTGAAAATTGATTTAAAAAAATAAAATTCAAACTTTCTGACATAAGTGCATTTGAGTAGGCAGATTTGCAGGTGTGATTGTAGAAGGAATTGACTATAAAATGGTGGATTTCTGGATGATTTGAATAAGCGGAAGGATATTTGGCTGCAATTTCCCTGTTTGACACGTTAGCGGAGTAATACTTGCCGGCATTCGTAAATATTGACGGGTGTCACACTTACAGGCATTTTACGAGACCTAGAAATATCCGATTTAAAAAAAAATCTATCAGCATGTCAATGAAATGATGATAGCAGGAGGTGAGAAGTTTACGAAATTTTGTAGGTCACGTTTTCTTATAATCAGATAAAACATTAATATGGTCGCCAATGGAAAAACTAACTTTATACTCAGCCCTGATGTCAACGCTGAGCGAGAGGTGGGCGTGCATAAGAGGAACCACAGACGCCGTTGACACGACGGCCGCAGTCCGCCAAGTGAGCACGTCTGTGTACCGGGCGAGCGTCGCCGACACCATCCACACACCGACCGTCAAAAGACACTTGACAACGCGCGTGTCGCGTTTGTAGACGGCGATGTCACGCTGTATCTGGGTGGAGGAGACATTCAATTCATTATTATGTATGCTCAAATAATTCTGGCAATATAACGACGGTAACTTACAAATAACGATTTAAGCAATTAATCTACGTATGAAAAACAAAAATACAAGCTTAGCGTCTTAGTACATCAATCTACCTGTTGACGACTTCGATCGGCATGGTAGGTCCTACACCAGTCATCAGAATGCACAACACTCTGATTTTACTGCGTCACTGAGAATACTAACGCAAACAAATTGTTTCCTGTATTACTGAGATTACTATTACTGAATTAGCTGTTTAAAGTGTCCACGTAAAGAAAAATTAAGCAGATCATCGTCGGCGTTGTAATCTGCTGTTGTTGTCGTTCTTTTTGTTACTTGAACATGCAATATTCTTGGTGGAACAGGCCATTTGTTTTAACTGCTGATTTAACCCACCTTTACCAGGCAGATCTTGGCCGGGCGCAATCGGTTGCTGGCGAATGCCAACTCAGTGGACATCTTGAGGAAGAGCTTCGTCAGGTCGTTAGGTTCTTCCCGATTTCCGTCTCCGTGGCGGGTCTGTTGTAGCATATAACATCGTGATACTTACTACAACCATGACAGGATGTATAGTGAAAGGAACGGACTACCTCCATGCATAGTACAACCCACATACTTTATCAAAGTGTGCTGTCATAAATCATGGTTGTAATATAGGGGAGACCGTCGCTTTTACTGATTCAATGATAAATATTCCATTACTAAAATCAAACTTGTATATTTATAAATTCACATAGGCTCTACTCTAAACTGAACCAAGCAAACCAACCCACGATGACTTTTTATTAAAATGTCACTAAACATTTACAACACTTTGCCTCCCCTACAGTACAAACAAAAAACGTTCTTTTTTTTAAACATGTGCGATTTCAGATTACTCGCTTCTTGGTCCGGTCCGTTCATAGGTGCCGGTGACGCCTCGTAAACACCAAACACGTTTTCTTCCCGATAGTTTCCTGTAGTCTCCATGTGATCGAAGAACTCTGAAATCAACCATGTCGACTGAATAGTCTTACCATTCCATGCTATGCAGTGTTACTGCAGACGTATTAATCATATTTGTGTGTACCGTTTAACGCGAACTAGACCCCAACGAGTTACTATTTAGGAGCGTGTTATCGATGTTATTTTAAACTA
Source organism: Paraescarpia echinospica (assembly GCA_020002185.1). Lineage (NCBI taxonomy): Eukaryota > Metazoa > Annelida > Polychaeta > Sabellida > Siboglinidae > Paraescarpia > Paraescarpia echinospica. Next base: position 24,429,837 of record CM034535.1, on the reverse strand, counting down.
CGACTTTAGGTGTGTTTTGTACGCTTACGGGTCACCCTGTGTACTCACATATTAAAGTTCTATAACAATACAATCGATGCAGGACCATGTGAAAAGGAATGCCTACTAAGTATTGCTGAACACCTTGTTTGCCACATGTTAACGAAAGGAGATCAAATCACGACAACGGAGAACAACATTCTGAGCATTATTGGTTGTTTTCCACTGAGAACAAATTTCAGAGAGGGTATTCTCAGTGATTACATATGACTCTTTTAGAGTCTAAAGAGTATGAGTAGATTTGTTCCATCTGAGGGTTATTTTGGAGAGAAACCGTTACTCACTCACTCATGTCGGCCACTGGGGTCGAACGTTAGTGACTTGAATCATCCGTCTCCAGATCCCTCTGTCTGCCATTCCCGTCTTCAACTCCTCCTTCCCTAGACCCACATCTTCCTTTAAGCAGTCGGTGTAAGTTGCTGGTGGTCAGTTACTTTACACATTCTACTGTGTAGTTCTATGTTTGTCTTGCATTCTTGTATAACATCCGTCTTGTCGTTTCACAAGTTTTTCGTCATTGAGTTGGCTTACTATTAAGCTCTTAGTTTTCAATTTTCTCTACAACAGCTCTTTCCCTGGCAATAATGCTGTTGTTTCCTAATAATTTGGTTAAATGCCATATATATATTTCCAGGATTGATCTTTAAACCAATCCTTGCACATGATGTTTCCACTCGTGTTAGAAGCTCCTGTGCCTGATTGATCACTTCTGATAGTAGCGAAATATCATCGGCAAATTCGAAATCGGTAATCACCTCAGGTATAACACGTTTACTTTTCCTTCTTGTTATTTGGAATCCAAGTTCCTCTTCTCTTCCGTCGATAGCTCGCCGCAGTGTAGAGTCAAGGACTATCACGAAGAGGTATGATCACTGGCGCGGGAACGAACTTCATATTGGGGGGCTACCGGAGCTTCAGCACCACAAAATCTTCACCGCCACGACGCCGCATATTTTCACATCTTCCTTCACCTTGTGGGAGGATAACCAACTGCACACCTATACTACTTCGGTTGGCTCGACTGTGACATCAGAAGACGGGCGGGGTGGGGTGGGGTGGGGGTGGGTGCTGTTGGAAATGTTTCGCCGTTGTGCCGCTGTAACTTCAGCTTCTCCGCTGTCTCGGCTGTGAACTCATGACATCCGAACACGGGGAGGACAGTGCTGTTGAAAAATGTTATAAATGGTTTAGAAAAAAATTTCGCCGCCGCGCCGCCTATTACTGGGAGGGGGGCAGAAAACCATATGGCCAAGTGCATGCATTTCATTTATTTTAAATGGATTGGATTTCATGAATAAACATTAAAATCTGTATTTTGATATTTCAATGTGCGGTCAATGAAGACGATCAGGCCATGGCAAGTTAAAGGTTTGGTTTACGTGAACTGAGAATTGAAAATTAATGAGTGAGGGCAAAACTGAATGCACACACAATTGATTTAATTTTCTCTCTGTGCATTTAACATGGGTGGTAGTGGAATATTGTATGTTTCCACGTTTACATGACAAAGAATTGATTAAATTTTCTCTCTGTACATTTAACATGGGTGGCAGTGGAATATTGTATGTTTCCACGTTTACATGACAAAGAATTGATTTAATTTTCTCTCTGTACATTTAACATGGGTGGCAGTGGAATATTGTATTTTTCCACGTTTACATGACAAAGAATTGATTTAATTTTCTCTCTGTACATTTAACATGGGTGGCAGTGGAATATTGTATGTTTCCACGTTTACATGACAAAGAATTGATTTAATTTTCTCTCTGTACATTTAACATGGGTGGCAGTGGAATATTGTATTTTTCCACGTTTACATGACAAAGAATTGATTTAATTTTCTCTCTGTACATTTAACATGGGTGGCAGTGGAATATTGTATGTTTGCACGTTTACATGACAAAGAATTGATTAAATTTTCTCTCTGTGCATTTAACATGGGTGGCAGTGGAATATTGTATGTTTCCACGTTTACATGACAAAGAATTGTTTGTTTTGAGAGACTTAGTGTAGGAAGACCAATTATGCATGCACGAACGTAAACCAAATTTTAACTTTTGACGATCTTCTATATTTTAACACAGATTTTACCATATACATTGTACGATTTATAAATTTGAGTACAACATTGCATACCACTTACCATACGCAATTGTTTATAAATTTGAACACAAGACCGGAGGCTCACCATGCACGTTTTGTTTGACGTTTTGGCAAACTGTTTGATCGTGTGCATTTTTACCCATTTTCCAACTTCTAGTCAGGAGGAGCACATCAATCAATTTCACAAACACAACTAAAACAAATAATTATATTGCAATATTGTATTATTTTTTGCATTTAGTGGACACATTGGCATGTGGACACCTATATTTGATATGATAATAACTGTCTGATCACTGCCTGTGATATAACAATATTATATATAGCCAGCGATTTCGGCCTTCTTAAACGAGTGATGCTGACCAGAAACGATAGCAATATGTGTGCGGCAGTGAGCTCGGCCTGTGCAGCTCACCCCAGGAAACAAGGAAGACACGGCGATTTGGAGAGTTGTGTCGCAAATGTGAGGACTTGTAGGACTGTTGCGGCATACAGCGATGAACCATTGACAATAGACGTCACTCAGGAAAGTTTATGACATGTCGATGATTGATGACGACGATATAAAATGGATCATTTTGAGACTGTCGTTGTCGCCGGTGACAAACGACAATTTCAGATTCACGGACCAAACATCGAGTTTTATTGGAAACGGACAATACATTGATGACATTATACAGAATCACACGGATTATTTTCAATGTCAAATACAACGTGTATACGTATACCTATATAATATTGTGCTAGTATTAATATGATGCGCTCCACTGATAGAATTGTGCAAGCGTGACGCTGTCGCTGTCTGGTCTGCTGCGATGATGTCATTCAGAGATGATAAAGCGACCCCATGTTCGGTAACAGGAACTTATATTCATCACAATAGCCGCAGTGCAACGTGTATTGACAAGCGGTACCGACACGCTCGAGTCGACATTTCGCCGCTGACAGCTTCGGGAGCAGGCATTGCTTTTGTCCGACTGTTATTTGTGTGTGTTCATAATCCGTGGTACCCTTGTGAAATATCCAATCTCTGTGTAATTAGTCTCACCAATTTGCATCAATGGCTATATCTATCAAAATGGGTTCTTAAATGTGCTAGGTTGTTTACAAGTCATATTTTAGTGTGATGATTTACGTACAAAATCGAAAATATACATGATGTCAGTGCAGTTACAATTGTTCAAGAACATTTCTCAAAAGACCTACACCACGATTTTGCATACCAGCTATACACCATGATAATGTATGATGGAACATAATTATAGGTAATTTCAAATGTTTGTTGACTTACTTGACTACAATATTATTCATAGAATTGTGTAAACACAACAGCTCTTTTATTATACAATGTATACAAGGTATTTTGCAATATAGCAGTCCAATGAAGCAAGCAATATTATTAGGCATGTTGTCATTTTCCATTTCATTTTCTTGTTGACACACAACAAGTGTCTCCAAATTCATATTCAGCACTATCTGATGCACGGTGTTCTACGCACAATGGAGAATGTGAAAGGGTTCACATGTAAGAGTTGAAGACGATAGTGTTTCCTCATTCCTTGATTTGTCAGCAATAGCAATACTGAAATACAAACCAACTATATATCAGTATAATAAAATCTTATAACATTATGTATTTGTTGGTATTACTAAAATCTGAGCACACAGAGGTATACTACATAATAATTGTTGTTGGACTGAAATAAGTATCTTATTACCGTACTATGTTGCAGTCAAGAAATACATAATTAAAATAAATATATCTTAATATTATTTGATAGTTTAATTGCAGCGCAGAAACTAACAATTCAGTGTACAGTTCTAGTGCACCTTGTTGTTTACGTAATTACGACGATGTAGCGAATAGAGTCAAAACATATATTCCCATAACAATTTTACATTGAATGATGACATGCCAACCAGGTTTATTAAAAATGGTAATTGCTAGTTCAACATATACATTTACTGAAGGAGTTAGACGGAAGAAAAAACGACACAATACAAAGGTGCCACGGAATTAAGCATTGCCATTGGATGCGATCTTATGACACGCAAAGTTCTACACATTTATAATACACCTACACTCCAAATATCAAACAAAACAAGAAGTAACAGTCCAGGTTATAGAAAATATAAATATGTCCAACAACATGGTCAAATGTTATATTGTATACACGCTAGAAAGACATGTTCGCGAAATGCTAAGCCAGTAATTAACAACAGTCGAGCCGGGGAGTTGAACGACATTCTTTGAAGCGAAAGCGAAGTGCTCAGCTACAGTTAACGAACGGTCCCTTTCCAAGCAAATAAATCGCAGCTACGCCTACGTTTTGACGTTTTGTCACTCTACTTGGATTTGGCTTACCTCGTCTGAAAACCAAGTAAGAAGTTGCTTCGCCTTCGAAGCTCGCTTCGTTGTTTTGGGGACGTCAAACTTCGTTTGTTTTTGGTGGTTCTCTTGACAATAGTCAGGATGATGGGTAATGTCACTGGTACTTGTATTATTCGTATTCACAAACTGCTGTATCCTTCACGAAACAACTACTGTCAACATGATCACACTGACAAAGGCGTAGCAGATGCGAGTCCAACAAGTTGCGATATCGATGCCGATGGCGATGTCGCCGATGAGACGGTCATCAAATTCAGTCGATTTATCTGTTTATAATCCTCTCAGTTCTTGTCTTTGGCATTCGATCGAAAACAAACAACTTTTCGCCGAAGCATTTCCATAGCTATCATCCAATATACAATGACTGTTTGCCATTAATCGAAGACAACAGTGCGGTAACCGCTGAATAACATGGACAACTTCGATCAGCCGCCAGCTTCTAAGACACATATGACGTCACACTCACGGAAACTCCCGAAGGCAAAATTTCAGAGGCGGTGTGTGAGGAAGCATTCTTACTTGCGTGATTTTATGAAAAAAAAAAATTTGGACTACGTGATTATCTTATTTTATATATATTCTGTTTACTAGAGCATTTATTTCAACCTGATCGTTTAAGTCTTAGCAAACAGAGGTGATCTGGCAGAGGATTGCCGAAAAAGTGAATGCTGTGGGTGGCAGTGGGCATACAGTGGCCCAGATAAAAAGAAATGAAACAAGCCGTTTGATAAAGACGGCTCAAATAAAAACCAGAGGCATGGAGAACCTCTACCTGAGGTGCCTTATGAGAACTTGGTGATTGGTGTTGTCAATGAGCTCATCGTCTCATTGGCAACACCAACATGGTGGGTGATACAGATAGGCCTTGAGCCAGGACCCAAAATTTGGGCCACCGGTACGTTTTTAGGGACGAATGCTCATAGTGATTTTTGGCTAGGCCTACATCCATATAGATGGAAAATAGGTGATAGCATTGCAGCACTCCCAGCTTTCTGTGAGAAATCACTCTTTTTCACACTATCCCCATATCCGCGACAACACGTTTCCTATGAAATTGCTAATGGGGGGCCCATACATAAACTACAATGGAATATTTACTATATATCTCAGTAGTATGAAAATTGGATACCTTGTGGTTTAAATGTCATACTTTCCATGCATATTAAAATTATTTTCATATCTTGAAAATTGTGGATGTTATGGTATTTTATTTACCACATCTCAAAATGCAATCCACGGCATTCAGGTTTTCAACAAAAAATCACTTAAAATTCTGGCTAATAACCAAAGGTATCCTCATTCGAGGTTCTTATTGCACCAGAATGTTGGTTTACATCCCTAGATATAAAACAAATATGTGATAGCATTGCAGTACATACATTCTTTTGTATGAAATCACTCTTTAATTCGTTCCTTATTTTTTCAAAAACTATTTTTATGGAAATTGCTGAAGGGCTGGTCACACACAAACCATTATACAATAGTGATTATACATACATTATGGGTATGATAATTGTACATGATATGGCTGAAGTGTCTTGTGGTATATACATGTGGAAATGGTTTTAATACCTTGACAAATATGGATTTTATGGCATTTTATATACCACGTGTCAAAATGCAGTCCATGCCATTCAGGCTTTTAACAAAATAATTAATTTATTGTCCTAGGTAATATCCTCATGTATCCACATTCAAATAATTCAAGGTTCTTTTTGCAATTGAATGGTGACTGGACTACAGTTGTTATTATTTATGCACACTGTGTACATTTTCTTGCAGCTATATTATTTATATGATGATATTAGAATAAGCGGTTTTTTGGAATGCTGTCGTTGATAATATAATTATTATTAGTTTCTTAGGATTGCATTCACACTCCCAATTATAATACTGTCTTTCAAACGGTTTGAATTTTTGATTTGAAAACATTGTAGGTCATACATTTCATATTTCCTTTGTATGATGAACTCATTAGAGTTCATATTTCAAGATTCAGGATGCTCGGAGAGGTCTACACCAGCCAATTAATACCAATTTCTTTATATTTACCAATATTATCAATAACACCATTAACATTTTTATTTTGTTTGTTTCAGGTAATATGGTGGTTGTGACAGAACTAAGCTGTAGAATAGAGTAGACTGCAGTAGAAGTATAATTACTGTAAACTCTCCTTCACAATGCAACATGTCAAACAGCTCGAATCTCCTCAAGGCCAATGTATCGTTCACCAGGCATCATCAAGAGAAGAAACTGATCATTTAGTCAGTCCCCAAAGCTATGAATCCTGGCTAACGTTGCTAGAAGCTGCCCAGCTAAGGAACCATGCCCCAATTCTAGACACTGCCAAACATGTTAGAGAAAAATAAATCCCCCAAATCTTCTATCACAGAAAATGCAGGAGCATTTTCACCATGAAACGGGATTTGGAAAGCAGATGAAAGCTTCACTGATGAGGCTGGTAGCAGTAGCTGCACAAGAAAAAGGCCACCCAAAAGATCATCATCAGGGTTGAGGGTATATGAACCAAACTGCATTTTCTGTGGAAAGACTAAGTATTTGAAGCGAACTGACTCACGGGAAAAACGTATTAAAGCTACTCAACTGAGAGTTGATCAGAGATTACGGAAGTGTGCAGTACAAAAGGGAGATGAACAGATTCTAGCAGTTATAAGTCGAGATATAGTAGCTGCAGAGGCCCAATATCATGCTTCTTGTTACAAGAATTACACACGAGCAAAAACACAAAAGACAAAGAAGGCGTGGACAAGGACGGGAAAGAGGAGAAAACAAATGCTGATGAATTTTATAAAAGTGTTGAAACAGAAGCGTATGCAGACCTTTTCCAGTACATCATAACTATTGTTATTCCCAACAAGCAGACTGTTATGATGACCTCATTGACAGCAATGATAGAATCATTTGTGCTGTCAAGAGGCGTTGAAGTCCTGAAGAATTCAACTAAGAAACACATTCGTATGAGACTTGAACTTAAGCTAGGAAACTCCATTCATATTTTCCCAGACGACAAGGGGAAATTGTTGGTTGTTTCCGACAGTGTCGCAATGCAGGACATTGTCGTGGAAAACCAGATTTTGAAAAGCGACGTAAATGTTTGGAAAACAAAATCTACAAATATCAACAAGAACATTGATCGGACATCGTCATATATCCGATTTGCAGTAAGGAAAGACATGAAACGAACCCCATGGCCTTACCATCCCTCTGATGTACCAAAGAATCCTTCAGTGTACCAGATCATCTTAAACGGTTTTTTGTGGGGCTACTTACTGGTGATCCTGAAAACAAGTGTCCATCACAACGAGTCAGGATGTTGATCCAGTCATTCAGTCAGGACATAATTGATGCAGTGACATGCGGCAAACAGAAACATCCAAAACACCTGCTGCTACCCTACGCTGTGAAAACACTTAATGGCAATGTTGAAGTAATCCAGACACTGAACAGACTTGGACATGGGGTGTCATACTCACAGCTGGAGGAAAACGACACTGCTCTATGCCTCCAGAAACTATCAGCTACCGTGAATCAGCAAGTTGTACTTCCAGCCGCCATTCAGCCTAGTGTGTTCACAAATCTAGCTTGGCACAATATTGACAGATTGGAAGAGACTCTCACAGGCAAAGGGACATCGCATCGGGATTAATAGAGTTGGTCCACAACCATTGATAACCACAACTACTGATGCAATGGAAACCAAGGAATCTGCATAAGTTGCTCGAGACAAGAATATCATATGGGTACTTTCTAGACTGACGAATACGAAGAATCAGACAATTCCGTGCTGGACTGGGTTCAACATCACAACAACAGACTTAATAAGCATCTCAGAAGACATAATTGGTTATCTGCCTACCATCAATGCACCAGCAACTCAGTTGACCACTGTTTTTGAAATCTTGAACCAGTCGGAGCTCATCAGAAGAGAACTGCAAATGCAAACAATTGTTGTAGTGATGGATCAAGCACTCTATGCAAAAGCAGCAGAAATTGCATGGAAACACAAATACCGCTACGCCAATATTATCCTCAGAATGGGGACTTTTCACACAATCTGCAATATCCTAGCCATAACACGGGAAGACAGACCCTTACTTGGGCCTTCTCGAATTGCGAAACACTCCCGTGCATGGACTCGCATCACCTGCGCAGCTTGCGATGTCTCGTCGTTTGCGGTCGTCGATACCGTGCGCACCAAGGCATCTACAACCTGCAGTTGTTGAGCGTAGCGTCATCGAGCATATGCTCGAACGCAAACAGTCAACTCAGAAAGAACACTACGACAAGTCTGTCGAAGACCTCGAGCCACTCCACGTCAACGAACGCATACGCATCACCGACCCAAGGCCACACTGGGAATCTGCCGTCGTCATTCAAACGCCACAACCGAAGACACCGCGCTCATACATTGTCCGATCTGAACGAGGAGTATACCGACGAAATCGGAAACACCTCTTGAAGACGCGCGAACGACCTGTCGCCGACCCCCTCCCTGATATCGACGAGCAGCTCGGATGTCTCGACGAAGACCACACTCCCGCCAGCGAGGCGTGTGCACTCCGCCCAGTCAACACGTCGGAGCCAGCTGAAACGCCGACATCCACCGTGCAACCCGCGTCGCCTACGCAAAATACGGTCTCACCGCACCCCTACAGAACCAGGGCGGGAAGAGTGCACTAACCCAGGCGCATCCTTGACCTGTAGTGACACTAATATACCCTATAATTATTATTTTATCTTGCTGTTGCCTGTTCGCTGTTGAGATTTCTTTTTTTGTTTTTTGTTTTTTCTTATATAACAAGGGGGATGTAATGATAGATCACACGCATCTCGTACCACCATTACCCTTACGGGCCTCGCGCACTTACGGGTCGCACATGTTTGGTTGGCGGATGCGGCGTGCACGGCCATGTTCTGAGTGTACGGTTATACACAATACAAATATTACATCTTATACCATTTTCTGTATCATTTCAGTACATACATTCTTTTGTGAGAAATCATTCTTTTTAATCCTTTCTCAATTTCCCCGAACAAAAATTGTCTATGGAAATTGCTGGAGTGGGGGTGGTCACACACAAACCATTATACAATTATTTATAATTATTTCTAGTTATTATACATCTTAAGGGTGTCATAATTGTACATAATATGGCTGAAATGTCATGTGTCGTACACATGTGAAAATAGTTTTAATACCTTGACAAATGTGGATTTTATGGCATTTTATCTAACGCCTCTCAACATGCAATCCACACCAATCAGGCATTCAACAAAATAAATCAATTAAAGGTCTGGCTAGTAACCTAATGTATAATGTATGTAAAAGGTTCTTGTTGCAACAGAATGGTCATTGGATTTCAGTTTTTATATTATGCAGGCACAGTCTGTACATTTTGCAGTTATATGTATTATCGTGACATTGGAATTTGCAGTTGTTGTCATTGAGATAAAATTTAATTTTCTTGTTAACCACCTAAAGTTCTGACTTTAACACTACCTACTTACAATGGACTTGTTGTAGACATTCACATTATACAGGTACACCGTATTGACTTGTAGCTGTAGTAATACACACTATGCACTATGTACATTCCACATGCTTAATTCAACATGTCCTTAGTTGAGGTTGTAGACAGTGTTTAGTAATCGTAGCCACCATCCAGTTCATCCTCACCTACACTTTCATCATTGTCAGCACCTGATTATCACAGTCTTGGAGTTTGCACATATCAGTACATCTGAGTCCATTTGACAAGCAGACACACTTTGGCAGTTCACACTTCCTGGGACAACTGCATGCTAGTAGATCCAACACGGCCTCGGGTGCTGGCTTGCCTTCCATCCAGTGTACAACCAGCTGCTCAGTCCCATCTTCTCTTTCCAACTTCCAGCTTCTGCCAACTGGGGTCGGAGTCTTTGGGTCCTGCTCCAAACATCTTCTCCATATCGCAGCCTGGTAGTTTGCGCGTTGTGCATGTTTCAACAAACAGTCTCTGCATGGTGGCAGTTGGTGACTCTCTATCTCACCTTTCTTTGCACAGAACAGGTGGTATCTCAGATATCAGATCACTGACGTTCACAGCAGAAGATTTTGGAGTGTAAAGAAGGCATGTAAATGCCTCTTGTTTGTTCATGAGATCTGGAGAGAGATCCCATTCCTGGCCCAGCATCCTGGATGAGTTCTGTGATTCTTTGTTGCCAGTCAAGTGTTTCAGAGCACTTGCCTTACATTTTCCAGCAAATACACTGACAGTGTCACATCCAGTATATGCGTGCAATCCAATGAGAGCTTTACAAACATCTCTGCCAACAGTGGCTGCTATATTTCCGATATGAAAGATTCTTGTTCGAGTTCTAATACCACACTTCTGGAACAACGTGGCTCTAATGTTCTCGTTGAGTGCCATGCACATGATAAATACATCTGTGTCGTCTGAGCTGATTAGGACGGCTTCATAGCCCTCTCTGGCTGCATGGGCTGCATGTAGCAGTAAGCGTCCATCGGCTTCCTCTTGCATACACCGTAGAGCTGGAACCTCCTCGTTGCCTTCAGGAGTAATCTTGTAGCATTTGTCTTCAACTGTAGCAAAGAGCACCTTTTCCTGTAGCTGCTTTGTGTACTCGGCCTTCTTTTATTCGTTGACCAGGAAAGTGATCAGACTGGTGTTATTATTGACTTGGCTCAGAAAGTTCCTCCACTGTCTAGCAATATGTGAGGCTGTGATACTCTGTAGCCTATGTCCATGCGCTTCCCCTCCTACTGATCGTTGACTGTTCTTGATAGAGAGTTCCTTGTATGTGTCAAACACAACATCAATCCAAAAATATATACACTGGGTTTTTCCCAGAAGCTACAACCTTACAAATGTATGATGTCACGCTGCAGTGAAGCTCTAGTATAAAAGGTGTTTCCCAGAAGCTACAACCTTACAAATGTATGATGTCACGCTGCAGTGAAGCTCTAGTATAAAAGGTTTTTCCCAGAAGCTACAACCTTACAAATGTATGATGTCACGCTGCAGTGAAGCTCTAGTATAAAAGGTCGAACAGTCACCGTCTTCTGCAAAACACGTCTGACGAGGATTTGATGAACGTGAGTGGTGATTAAAACAAGCAACCGTCGGTTACAGTGCCAGAAACGACGGCACATACGGGGGTGTTATTACCACTGGCGGCTATACGGGGGTGTTATTACCACTGGCGGCTATACGGGGGTGTTATTACCACTGGCGGCTACACATATGGCGGCTTACTTGGATTGTTCGCCGGACGATACTGACGAGTTGACAGGTATCTCATTTGTTTTCTTTCTATTGTAAACTCGCGTGTTCTAGCCACTTAACCGTCCAAACGTGAATTGACAAACAGCATTTTATTTATTACAATTTGATCATTATCAATTTAATTTGAATGCTTCCTTTCGAAATTAATATAATGTGCTTGCCTACAAGCATTTTTGTGTATCCAGCATGGTTACAGACAGTCGAACCGCGGGGGTAAAATCAAACGCATAACATTCAATGCATTAGAATAGCCATGGCGTCAACATAATCACTCAATAGTAGTTTTGTATGGCTCTGTATGTGTGTGTGTGTGTGTGTGTGTGTGTGTGTGTGTGTGTGTGTGTGTGTGTGTGTGTGTGTGTGTGTGTGTGTGTGTGTGTGTGTGTGTGTGTGTGTAGATGTGTGTGCGTGTGTGTGTTGGTGTGTGCGTGCGTGTGTGTGCGCGTGTGTGAGTGTATGTGTGAGTGTGTGCGCGTACACGCGTGCGTATTACGGACACAGACGGTCACGTATGCGCACACACGCACATTCCGCTCACACACCAAGTCAGTGATTATTCTCACGTCATAGCTATTCTGATGCGTGCAGATATGACATTCCATTAAAAACATTCAAATTAAATTGATGTTTGCTGATTTCTGACTACGGATAAAGATGATGAAATAATTACGGCACAAAACATACATACGCACGTACGTGCGCTCGCGCGCATACACACACACACACACACTCACACACACACACACACAAAACACACACACACACACCTCACGGTAACACACCACACCACACCACACCACACCACACCACAACACACCACACCGCAACACACCACACACTGACACACAAGCACACACACACACACACACACACACACACACACACACATTAGCAAGTGCATGAGTTTGTACGTGTGTGTGTGTGTGTGTGTGTATCCACGTGCGCTAGCGTCACACCAAGCGTCGTTATAGCTATGCATTAATATGGTTACTCCCCGAGTTAACCATTTCCATTCCATCGGCTTTTGTCGTGTGCACGTATTCGTGCAATGTTTCCTACCGTGTGTATTTCTTTAGCGTGATGTTCGATTAGTAGGTGACTCAGCAGCACACAATAGGATTACGTAGACGCCGAGGTGGAAATGACTCGTTGCTAACGGTGCATTGCTAACGTCATCTCTATTATAAACAAACTTTGTCATGCTTGAAAGACTCTTGCAGTCAGTAACATTGTTAATGGAAGAGTGTTGTGTTATATGATTTTGTTTTGCACGTATTTATATTTCTGTGGTGTAGTTCTTTCTTTGAACGTATATTTGTTGACTCTGAAATAAAATTATACTGATTGGTACATTTGCGTAGAACAGTAATAAATATATGTGGTATCCACTGTTTCGTGGGACTTGCTGTTTTTAAAATCTACTTTTACGACGTTTAAATTCCATACACCTCCTCTGGTTTGTTGAATATGTAGGTGGAATAAGTACATATTGCTTGCCGTGCATAAAGGTATATTAATATTAAATCCAGCTTACTGAATATCAAGTTTACGGCAGTACACTTTTTCAAGAAATAATAATCCATGACTAACGCCGTAGCCGGAAATAGACATATTTATAAATAACACAATAATTATGTTAGATGACATTTTGCATACAAATTATTATATGCAGCGTTATTCATGCGAAACAGCGAAGTAATTGCACACGTAATCAGAATAATAATATATAAATCAATAAATTTAGCCAATCCAATCTCAAATAAATGTTGTTAGTTATGTTCTTTATCACCGCAGTTGGTTGCAATGCTGGTTGATAACAATAATGTTGATCGCATAAACGCGTCATTACGTAACAAAATAATGTCGGTCATAGTTCAACAGCTATGATCATGAGATCACAACTGCACGGCCGTATTGCATAGAGCGTTTTGCACTGAGCAACGTTCTGAACAAACAAACCAACATCACGTAACCACGATAGACCTAATTTAGATATTAGACTATGTAAAATATGGAAACGTGGTTATTGTCAGATAACCGTTGTGATATACATATAAGACATGACATTTTCGCGTTTACTGATGTGTTTATGGTATTTTGATACCGTCTCAAGTTTGCTCAAATTGGTTGAATGACAGAGGATCGTTCGTTCGCTTCAGAGTCAAAGACTAGGTGGACGTTTGTCGACTCGAGGCTTCTTGTTTGATTAATAGAACATTGCTCAATCAACTTGGCTGTTTTCAGATTTCTTTGACACCATGGAGACAACAGTACAATCTTTGCAAGACAATAGAGGGGATGTGTACGACATGTCAGCATCGTCTACGGGCACACAGGATCCAGATGCATGTAATCTAAAATCGCAGATCGAATGCGTAAAATTGTTCGTCAAAGAACTGCAGGCAGTGGCAGACGAATACTCAATGGAGGTAAATCGAAACTACGAACCTGGCAGCTGGCAGGAGGAATGTTCAGCTAAGTTGAAGACGGCATGGTCTATACTGAGCGTTCTGGTGAAGTTTCTCGACACGCCAGAAGGACAGACTGCCTTTGAGATTAGCAAGAAGCATCTGGCAAAATTGATGCAAGGCATCAAACTGTTTGCCGAGCTTCTCGGACCGGTGATGGCGTCGTTTTGCATCTCTGTTTACTTGTGCCGTGCTGACGCGCGCTTACACGAGTCAGTCATGAAGTCGTTCACCGAAGACATCAAACTGATCGACTCGCATTTGGAACGATTGAAGCATATAATGCCAAGACTGACGAAAATGATCGCAGAGGCCGGCGAACAGCTCAAAGCGTTCATTCAGGTTTGTAGGGCGAGTGCCGGGTGTGAACTGTTTCTTAGAGGCAGGAGAAGAGGGATGTCTACCATAAATTATAACATAAATTCATGGCAGATGAAACTTATTGATATGTTTTATTAATTTAGATTAAATTACTATTATATGCATGATAGACAATATCTAGGTATGTTCCATCCCGTTTATTATACATCCTATCGTTATGATTGTAGCAAAATGCTAAATAATACACATTCCTAATGTAACGACATAATGAGAACAGGAATAACAAAAAATATCCGACTAATGCCGGCTGTTCTGAGTCTCTTTGCAAACATGAAGCGCGGTATTGTATGGTCTACAGAACTATGAGGAGACCGGAATGCGGGAAGAGTAAAACGACCTAACGACGCTGTTCCTCAAGATATCTGCCGAGATGGATATCGCCAGCAACCGACTGCGCGCGGCCGAGAGCTTCCTGGTTCGGGTGAGTCAAATAAATATTTATCTTTTTAATCGGCGGCTCGTTAACGTTGTTGTGGACAGCTACCGCAATTCGGAGTGGAATTTATTTAAGTAAATGGCAAATATTTAAAATGTTGTCACAGATATGTAGGAAAGTGACATTAACATAGACCTTTCTTGAAAATAATGCTACTGATGCTCCACCAAAATAATAGTAGTTGTGTTTGTGTGATATGCCATGTGTGGGTGTAAGCGTGTTATTACTACGGCTACTACTGCTGCTGCTGCTGCTGTTGCTGCTGTTGCTGTTGCTGCTGCTGCTGTTGATGATACTACTACTACTACTACTACTACTACTACTACTACTACTACTACTACTACTACTACTATTACTACTACTACTACTACTACTACTACTACTACTACTACTACGGTGAATAATTCCTGCGCACAGGTTCAGCGTGAGATCGCCGTCTACAAACGCGACACGTTCGTTGTCAAGTGCAAGTGACGGTCGGCGTGTGTACGTTGTCGACGACACTCGCCTGGTTCACAGACGTGCTCACTTGGCGGACAGCGGCCATCGTGTCGACGGCGTCTGTGGTTCCTCTTATGCACGTCCACCTCTCGCTCAGGGTCGACATCAACGACCTACTTGTGAAGATCCGCGAGAAGGCGCATGCGCAGAGCTTGATCCGGTGCGAGTTGGAGGACCTTGAGCGTCGACTGCGCGTGCTCCAGAACAACCGTGTTCCGCAGAGGGTGGGCGGTAGCCGAGCACGGTATATCACTGGCCGGTGCAACAGCCTACCTATTGGCGCCAGGTCGCCGGTGTTCCCGGTATCCCTATAGGTGGCAATGCGGTGTGACAACTGTTACATTCAGTAGGTGGCGTGCCAAGAGTTTACAGGCGCAATGTCACATCAGAGCGTTGATAGCGACCATCTTGTATATAATTATCATAGTTTATTTTACTTAAATGTGGCAATATGAGATTGTGTGATTTTATATCAGTTTGTTTGGAACACGCTTGCTCTATTATATATATAATAATGTAGAATTTTTTTCAATGTGTCATATCATCATCTGTAAGTGCATGGGTTTCGAGTCCGAATAAAAACGACGATAAATAATACGAATAGTCTATATATTATTACGTTACCTTTTGTGGCTGCATGGTTTTATATCCTCCCAAATGTCGAGGTTCACTCACCGTTTTGATCTACTATTTAGCGACTCATTAAAATACAATACAATACAAATTAGAGTTGTCTACTTACTGTGGAGGAAGAGATGGTTTAGAGTTTAAGATCAGCATACAGTATTTCAGATCCATGAGTATGTGTAAGCTAGTACCTAGTTCACAGCCTTGACAGTGATGCTATCATGTTAGCATTGTATCCGCCAGGATTCACATTCTTACCCTGTTTTTCTGTCTTAACCACAGTAAAACGAATAACATCAACACGATTCTTTCCAAAAGAAACCGACGAAAATATAACAATAATGATAACAATATTGCTTCGCCGTGTAAATATTACCTTTTGTGTTGCTTGCGTTGTCGTGTTTTTTTTAAAGTTCATAGGCATTAACTGAAACCTACAACCTTTGTCTGCTTTTCTTAGGCTGATGGTTAAAGCAATTCTTTGTAAGCTAGTTCGAGATATACTATATTAAAGCGTGATCATTTCCCATATAACTACTTTCTCTGCCATTTATTACTTGCATTTTATAGGTTTATTTTGGGTCTTACATATGCAAAAATATCGAAAACGTAACTGTGTTTACACGAATCGCTTTGAGCTTGTTGCCACATGGATGATTAATTATGCAGCCCAAATACACGTATGCATGCATGCTCAGTGAAGCTCAGCTCCATCTCACATAGAGCTGTGCAATATTCAATCTCCGTTTATTCCACAGATTGCCAATTTTCATTTTCCTACTTTTCATTGCTGAGTCCATGACATAAAGAGCAGTTGGATAATTTTCTTGCCCCGCGAAATGCATCGAGGTCTGACGGACGGTACCGAATATTCATTGGCATATCTCATGTTCAATATGGATCGCGAAGGCTGGCGCTAACTGGAAACTCCGCGTATGTGTAGTTGAGATACCCATTGCATCATCATGGTCATTAGTGATTAATAAAACATAATTTTAATAAAATAAATACATATAATTATACGAATTAGTAATATTTACAGGACTAATGAATAATTGTGTACATTATAAAGAGTTTTAAATTATCAAAGAATTGTTTTAGTACTACTTTTAAAATACGAACATATTTATATCAATAGATGGGAACAACGTCACCTAACTAACCATGTTTGCCCTTTTTTCGGGTTAGGTAATTTGGTATCAGTGTCTAAATATGTAAAGCGTCTAAATGAACACACGTTTTTGTAGCCCGTTATAATATTAAAGGCCTGTGATTGATCTTAGACAACATAGCACATGTAAACAATAAGCAAACTATGTCACTGGCAAGGTATGACTATTATTATTATTAGGCATTACATTGCCCGATAAATGAGAAATAATGATGGGAATTAACCAAATGCGGGTTTTCCGTTTTGGAGTCTGGGAAACATCAGTGAATTGATGTTACCAACGATTCCATGACGTCTCAATGCTGCAGGATGCACTGTTTTAGTTTAGTGAAAGCAGGGTGAAGGTAAGCTTTAGAAGACACTTGCAACGTCCATGGGATATCTTTAATAGGGCGGTTGCGCATTTTGCTTGCCAATTATTGCAACGATGTTGTAAAAAACAATTGGGCTAATGTGACTGGAAATATTCTAGATGACAGTGCGGGCGTGTCACAAAACCTTGGATCAGATCATTCTAGGTAAGGAGTCTGTGTTTAACACTAATCACTGATTAAGGTTGCATTAATATGCTTTAAACAGTACGTGCATAACGATGGAGATGTTTTTAACGCAGCATTACGGTAATTCAACCATTTGTCTAAACGTGCACACTAAAGACTAGCACGGCGTACTACCTTTAATTAACTACAACGTTCTCTTTCTAATTGTATTACAACATTATAAACCGATAAATGTTATATAATTGCTAGCCATGTCTTTATGTTTATCGAGTCACTGAACAAAACAGGTATGACATACCAAATCACGTTTGCCAAACAATTTGCACGCGATGACACAGCATGTACGTCAGAGTAATTCACACAAGCAGTTTCCAACAGGCATAAGACGAAGTGTTCTCGCTCTTCAGATCGGCGACGAACTATTCAACTAGGGCCGTATGTCAACATGTTGGTGGTCAACGACCTTCGGCAGTACTAGCTTCATTTCATTGTATTAGTTCTTTACCGATCTTTTATTTTGGAAAAAGCACATTGTATGTAATTAGTGCAACCAAACCAGAGATGGAACCCGTAGCGTACATGCCAGTTAGGTTTCTTGTAACCCACGCTTTCACTACGTTTAGTCATTCTGAGGTTTACGAATTCGCTTCCATCTGTCGAAGAGGCTGCACGACATACGTGTCAAAATACTAATGCTGAAATGTCCTGACACCACGCACGATGGTTCTTCGAAGCACTTAGATTTGAACGGGTATGCACCGAGCCTGTGAAAAGAGATTAGAAGCAGATACTATCTCAAGTTACACTATAGCAGATCACCACAAAACAAATGTGTCAATTGCCTACATTAACGACGTACAACGTCGATGGATACTGTAACATATTGACAATTCATCGATTGATGGGAATCGTTTTAATTCTACTGATAATATACATTTACATTGTTACATTGTACTATATATATTTACATTTGTCACATCGTAATTCAAATTGTTGTAATTTGTTTGATTTTACGCACTTCCGTTATGAATTGTAACTTCCATGCTGGTTCAAACCAACAACAACCTCCACCAATACTTGCGATTTTAGCGGTCGAAAATGGCTTCCAAAATTACAGTCAATAAAAGCCAGATTCAACTGACGTGACACGGCTGTCAATACTTTACAAACAACTCTGTCCGATTCAGGCAAGCATAGTAAATAGGTTGTATGTATGTATGTATGTATGTATGTATGTATGTATGTATGTATGTATGTATGTATGTATGTATGTATGTATGTATGGATGTATGGATGTATGGATGTATGGATGTATGGATGTATGGATGTAGAATGTAGGTATGTATGTATGCATGCATGCATGTATGTATGTATGGATGTATGTATGGATGTATGTATGTATGTATGTATGTATGGATGTATGGATGTATGGATGTATAGATGTATGGATGTATGTATGTATGGATGTATGGATGTATGTATGTATGGATGAATGTATGTACGATGTATGTATGTATGTATGTATGTATGTATGTATGTATGTATGCATGCATGTATGGATGTATGTATGTATGTATGGATGTATGGATGTATGTACGATGTATGTATGTATATATGTATGTATGTATGTATGTGTGTGTGTGTGTGTGTGTGTGTATGTGTGTATGTATGTATGTATGTATGTATGTATGTATGTATGTATGTATGGATGGATGGATGGATGGATGGATGGATGTATGCATGTATGCATGTATGCATGTATGCATGTATGCATGTATGCATGCATGCATACATGCATACATGCATACATGCATACATGTATGTATGTATGTATGTATGTACACATGCATATGTGTAAGAGAGACTGGGGGCACAGTGGACCTGCAGCATTTCGTCTAGCTCAATGACAGCACGGTTCATATATATATATATGGTGGACATTTTAATAGTTGCAAGTTGCACCGGTTCATGTTTTATCGATAGAAGTGCGTGTGTAAAGTGAGCTTTAGATGTGACACATTAATGAACAACGTTGACGTAGGTGGCTCGTGCACCCGTCACAGCGAAGCTACTTCACGTGCGACGTTGTCTTCTTCTTCTTGATCTAGATCACAAGCCCTCGCTGACATCAACGTCAGTAATGTTAATTGTTAATAAATGGACGGAAACTTTAGTAGTCAAGTGCATGCACAGTTTTGATTATATCAGTCGCTATAAAGAACATTTACTGCCATATACAATTCACTCGATTATATAATTTAGGTAAACATATACTTTATAATAATAATAATAATGACAAACTTCTATAGCGCCTAAATCCCCAGGAATCTGAGCTGAGAGGCGCAACATACAAAAATCATTGGCAAAATCGTTAACAGGGACAAGCAAGAGTCGTCATTAGAGCAAGGGACCGCCGAAGGTTAGGGTGGAAATGCAATAATAAGTCTTTAGTTTTTTTACGGAAGGTATTTATAGTCTCAGATGATTTTAAAGCGATAGGGAGTTGATTCCAGATTGAGGATGCAGCTACAGAAAAAACACCTTTGCCGACATTAAGCTTGGTTTTCGGAACAAAAAGTCGTTGTGAAACAGATGATTTGAGATTCCTGGGGATATCGGAAAAACGAAGGAGACTAAAAAATAGGATGGATGTTGCGTATAAAGGGTACGATATGTGATAGTGGCGAATAAGGGCAACGTGTGTTAAAACAATAATTGTCATAACTGCAGTGAGTCCTATGATAGCGACAGTATATCTTATTATGTCTTATCACTGACCCCGTATTCGTCTTAACATTAAAAAGTTCTTTTCTAGTATTTAATTATTATACTGGTTTCAAAAATGGTGTATACTCATATTATTGTATATGCATATCTATTTTATTTGGGTAAATGCATATACCTGTTTATGGTATGAATACTTGTTATATTTCGGGGTCAAAATAAACTTCTTGTTCTTGTGGTGTTCGCTTTCTATCATGCATGGACTCCGAAACTTGACCTACATTCCGACAATTTCGTCGAAGGGTCTTTATATATATAATACATTTGGTATATATTGATACTTCGAAGTCGACCGATGCTTTGCCAATGCGTGCGCCACTTAAAGATTGCACACAGATAGACAGACAGACAGGCAGACAGGCAGACAGGCAGACAGGCAGACAGGCAGACAGGCAGACAGGCAGACAGGCAGACAGGCAGACAGGCAGACAGGCTGACAGAGAGACAGACAGACAGACAGACAGACAAAAAGACATACATACATACAGACAGACAGACAGACAGACAGACATACACATTTATGTTGCCCATACGTACAGGTATAAATGTACAAATTGAAAAAGTTTACATAAATGAGACATGAAATATCGCTAACATGGCAGCCCCCTTTGAATAAAAATACATCGAATAATAATAATAAATATTAGTAATAATCATAATTCAATGTTAGTAGGTAAGTATATGGTCACTACTGCAAACGTAATCCCACTAACAACATACACCATCACCTAACCCAATTACGTGTGACGCGAACGCAGTTTCGAACCAAACGGCAAACTTTAATTGCTAAAAATTGCAGGCTACGTCACGGTGGTTTGAGATCTAATCAAACGTCAACCGCAGACCTGCAGTTCGACGCGGCGTTCGTACGCGAGAAAGGGAAATTCGGCGTGTGCACAAACGCTGCATTATTTCGTTCGTAAATACTTATTATTAACTGAAAATTAACTACGCGGTGTGACAGCTCGACCTCTTAGGAACACACACACGTATACAGTAAGTTGAGTTTTAAATACAAGTTTGTCCATTTGGCGAGTTTTTAAAAGACCTACGAGTCGCTTTTTGACAACTACAGTGATGCAGTTAGGCGACGTGCCGAGCTTGTCGCAGCGAAACTGTGTGTTTTCTTTGTTAGCTGTGAATGTTCTAAATATCATATATGGTTACTATTGTTGCCGTTTCGAACCTTGGGCAAGTTCGATCACTCCAAGTTACTCTTGTTGCCGTTTCGAACCTTGGGTGAGTTCCATCACTCCAACTTAGTCTTGTTGTAGTTTCGAACCTTGGGCAAGTTCGATCACTCCAAGTTAGTCTTGTTGCCGTTCCTACAATTCCCATAGAGTCCAAACACAATGTGTTTTACCGACCGATCCATAAGATTGACATTGCTGCATTAATGACAGACATCCTTAAATCCGACCTCATCAGTAACCCCAAAGATCATCTGTCAGATATGTGTCGACAGTACTGTCAAGTACTCAAAGATTTACTTAATAAACACGCACCCCTGAGATCTAAATCTGTGTCCCAAAAGCCACATGCTCCATGGATGACTCCTGAAATTCTACAATCTAAAAAGCGCCGGCGCTATCTTGAACGTGTATGGCGCAAATCACGCTCGCCTTTGGACAGATCACGATATTCTAAACAGTGTCACTATTGCAACAGACAAATGGCCAAAGCTAAATCAAATTATTACACAAACATGGTCTCGAGTAACTCTGACAACCCACGTCAGCTATGGAACTGCATAAATCATATTTTACACAGACGGCCGCCTCCATCTCTATCTAGTCATGTGTCAGTCAAATCTCTGTGTGACTCGTTTTCTAGTCATTTCAAAGATAAAATAAGTCTTATACAGGTACGTTCTGCTTTTCCATGTCACACTTTAAGTACTGTAAATGTGGACTATCTGTTCCTAGAGTTAAGACAAAGGCTGGAACTCGAGCTTTTTTAGTTGCCACGCCAACTATATCGAATTCACTTCCCGTTAAAGCAGAAAATATTGTTACATTTCGTCGTCACCTCAAAACCTATCTTTTCAATATCGCCTATCCTCCCTAGCTTCCTAGCACATCCATCCATTTGTTGACGACGTCCGCCTATCACACGAGTACGAGAATGCTTAATCCTTTGGTTTTGGTGCGCCACTGAGCTTGGATTGTCTGAGGATATTGGCGCGTAAGAAGTTATTTATTATTATTATTTCGAACCTTGGGCAAGTTCGATCACTCCAAGTTACACTTGTTGCCGTTTCGAATCTTGGCCAAGTTCGATCACTCCAAGTTACTCTTGTTGCCGTTTCGAACCTTCGGCAAGTTCGATCACTCCAAGTTACTCTTGTTGCCGTTTCGAACTTTTGGCAAGTTCGACTACTCCAAGTTATTCTTGTTACTCTGGTTCAGTTAGAAGCATGAATGATTACCTTGCTATAGACAATGGTGGATGCAAGTGTTCGTATAGTATTTGTGCAGTAATTGCAGAGTGGCTGAATGCTTCCCAGAGAAGTGGAGATGATGTTCGATTGAACAGGTCTGTCATGGAGTAACGTGTAAAGCGCTTTGAACAGTCCTGGGGACTGGAGTCTGTGTACCGCGCTATATCAAAATGTACCTTTATTTTTACTTCTCCTAATGCTATTTGACCCGTTAACGCCGCGCCAGTGATGCCTCCGGGATGCTCCGTAACGGGATGCTGGGCAACATACTTACCTATTAGCTTCCCCCGCGAAATGCAGTGGAGCAACAGGTTACATAGGACAATTTCAGAAAAATACTGTGGCCCAGTGCCTCTCCCCTAAAACGTCACTGACGGGTGCGGCTGATTAAGAGGATTTTAAGAGAACACTCGTGCTTATGTGCTCATGACATTATTAAATAAACGCAATGACAAGTTACATATTTTGTTAAGAAAGTGAATACATTGCGCTTTTGATCATTCCCACAACACTCGATCCCCTCAGGAAGCAGGAGACACATTACCAAGTCATTGAGCAGCTTATAGACATTGATTCCAAATGCGTCTTAAGAATAAGACATATCAGAAATGTTTTGTCCGATCGACTGTGTCACGGCTCCGCTTGTAATTTCTTCGCATTTGAAACTACCAGGTAACTGTTCTCATCGTGGAAGTCGGCCCGTCATTGTTCGTTCATAAAGTAATGACGTGTGCTGCGCGCGCACTGCCATACGTCCGATTGTACACAAGGCCATGCCCACACCGTGGGGCAAGGCGTGATGTACTCGTGCAGGTCTTTTAGCGATGTTAATAATAAAATAGTGCACCATGAACAAACTGCATGTCACTGTGTTATTGCTGTCAGTGATAGGCGTTGCTGTTGCGATGGTGAGCCTGTTTTAATAGCAATAATAGTAATAATAATCATAATGATAATAATAATAGAGTTGCTGCACTGCAAAATCCAACCCATGGGTTTATAAGTTAACAATCTAATGTATGTTATATAGTAGTAATCAAACATGAACAGAATGTCTAATTTTGTGGATTGGTAGTAGTGAGAACTTTGAATAATGTGTTGATGCGTCTTTATTTTTGTAGTGGTATATTCAGCACTAAATGGACATAGGAAAAGCCTTGTGTTCTGAATGTCGACCACTCCTGAAATCACATTATATACAGTATTACAAGTTATCAATTAGAACCTGATATGCTTTTGTACATGTCGGAGAAAGACGGAAACAGTGGAGGAATTGAAAGCGGAACAACTGTCAAGTCAGTACGAACGAGTTTAAGATCAATATACTGTTATGATGATAACGGCAGCCTAATGTCCGTTACTCCATGAGTATTTGTAAGCCAATACCTAGTTCACGGCCTTGACAGTGCTGCTACCAAGTGACCATTGCATCCACCAGCCGCCACATTCTTACCCTGTTTTTCCTGAGTTTGCCACAGCAACAATAACTACATTAACAACATTGTTTCCGAAAGAAACCGACGAAAATATGACAATAACGATAAAATCACGGTCCATATATGTGACTTTTAATTCTTAAATTTCGCGAGTTCAGGTTTGTGTTCTGGCAGACATTTTGGAGAATATTGGCACGTAACGTTGAATATGCTGGTTCGGGAATTCGGGTAGACAAAAGCAAATTAGCAACGAGTACGAAGTAGTGGATTGTCAACAACAAACTGTCCACTTTCAAATTGAAGCCGAAAATTACAATCTTTTAAGCTCACTTGATACTAATGCGGCGAAGGGTATCGAAGATACGAACCATGAAAGTTTTTGTTGTTCGGACAGCTTTCATACCTCGCTTTGTGATCGATTCGTAGATCTCGCCGCGTTTGTAAAGAATATGCAGCTGCATTTGTAAAGAATAGGCAGCATCACCATTTAAATGTTTTTTTTAAATGGCGTTTAGATAGTGTGCTTTAATTGTTATTTAGGCCTGGGTCATGGTAGCACAAAACACTCTTTATGAACACTTTCAAAGAGGTATTTTATGTCTTACTAATTAAAATCTTTGGACCGAGTTAACATTCGGTCACACCTAAGAAGTTAAGCGGAACATTACAAGTAACTGAAACCTAAAATCTTTGCCTGCTTTTCTTGGGCTTATGACTAGTGCAACTATTACAATAGGAAAGTGTTTCAGTATAGATGTGACCAACACCGCATAATTATGTATGCCCATTTCTAGGACTGATATATCAATGTATCTCCAGTCAAGACTGTGTCTAAACATGTAGAATAGGAGAGTGTTTAAATAAACACACTACTTAGCAGGCCGACACATAGAAACCGTAATCAGACTAAGCCACCATGCGCACAGACGATATGTGTCCGTGGCAGTGTAGCATAACATGCTGCGGTTGTTAAATAATGCAGTACTGATCCGTAATGCGCATGTCCGGAAGTAGAATTCGAATATTCTCCTCCGAAATATCAATTATTTTAGCACCAAATATCTGTTTTGGCAGTTTGAAGATAATTTGTGCTGAATACAACTTACAACACCTTGGTTGGCTTGCATAAATATCTACACATACATCCTTCTTCCAAATGGCTCAGATGAGCAACATTCTAATAATTTACACGCATCCCATCTCTGTACCACTCATCTACTCGAGAGAATGGTCGATTATTTGGATTCCATAGATTCGCTGGCTTCGTCTTTGAATTTTGCGCATTTGTATGCACTGTTTTCATGAATGGGACAGTCGTGACCATCGGAGTCAATTACGTCACAGCTAATCAAGGAGTGTTTCCGTCACAGCTGATCAAGTACTTGTTGTCTTAAGTACTGATTAGGTATCCAATATTCAGCAGCATGTCATGGGGTCTTACTTCTCTTTTGCTGCCTGTCCATAAAAACTGTCCTTCATTACTCTTCTGCATCTTCAGTTGATTCGTGACATACAATCACTGTCAATTTAACGTATCTCGAGTTGAATCTGGTCTTGAGATAGTTTGGTCCAAGTGGTTTCATTTATTTCATTGCTTTCCCTCCTCATGTGTGCTGATCGTCTGGTTTTCATCAGCTTTCGACACCAATGTAGACGTAATTCAGATAAACAAACCCTACAAATATGCCTCAAATGAGTGTATATGTGCATAATTTAAACATTTATTAAGCGGAAATACGATTAATTTACAATATAAAATCCGTGATAAACAGTGCAGTAAATTAAAAAAGACATATAAATAAAGTACAAAATTTATTGAAGCATGAGTCTCTTTTAGCCAAATTATACATATCTATAATGATACACCTGCAGAATCCACTAGAAGCAACACAAATGTAAATACTACTACTGTTACTAATACCATTAGTACTACTGTTGTTAATGCTGTTTGTGTTGCTGCTGCTGCTGATAATAATACCACCACCACCACCACCACCACCACCACCACCACCACCACCACTACCACTACCACTACTACTACTACTACTACTACTACAAGTACTATTGCTGTTACGACTTGCTGCTGCTACAACTAACCTCCAACACGTAAAGACACTGGCTGTTAATAGATACATCTATACAAGAAGCTCACACATTTCTGTATAATTAGCTAAACAGTCTCCATGGAACGACGTCTGTGTCACACCGCAGTAGTGACCTATCGTTTGTTTTGTCGCATCTGTCTTCCTTCGTTCAGAATTGGAGCAGTTCTCGGGAAGGCCGATACTTCGACGAGACACCCGTTGGCCTGGTATTCGTCCAGCAGCTCCTGCCACATGCTGCTACACCGCAGTACGTGCTGGTTCCCTGAACGCGAAAGAACAGTTGTATAGTGAAGGGCAAGAACTAATGTGTTACCTTTAAACATCAGAATGTATCACTGTTTCTGAATTACGTGAAGCTTATAAATACTCAGCTAGAGTAAACGAAGGCACGAACATAAAAACTACAACTACTATTACTATTACTACTACTCTTGCTACTACTACTACTATCACTCTTGCTACTACTACTACTATTACTTTTGCTACTACTACTGCTACTACTACTACTACTACTACTACTACTACTACTACTACTACTCTTGCTACTACTACTACTGCTGATACTGCAGATACCGCTAATATCACTGATACTACTGCTACTACTGCTACTACTGATGATACTGCTGATACCGCCGATATTATTACTACTACTACTACTTACTACTACTGCTACTAGTACTACTATTTATACTACTACTACTACTACTACAACAACAACTACTACTACTATGTTTAGGTTTACATTCGTTTGAACAGTTGTATTGTGAGGGGCAAGAAAGAATGTGTTACCTTTAATGTGTTACCTTTAAACATCAGAATTATCTACTACTATTACTACTACTACTACTACTACTACTATTACTCTTGCTACTACTACTACTACTACTCTTGCTACTACTACTACTACTACTACTACTACTACTACTCTTGCTACAACGACTACTACTACTCTTGCTACTATTTCTAATACTACTACTCTTGCTACTACTAATACTACTCTTGCTAATACTACTACTACTACTACTACTACTACTACTACTACTACTCTTGCTACTACTACTACTACTACTACTAATGCTAATACTGCTGATACCGCTAATATCGCTGATACTACTACTACTACTACTACGACTACTACTACTCTTGCTACAACTGCTACTACTGCTACTACTGCTAATGCTGCTAATACTGCTAATACTGCTAATACTGCTACTACTGCTGATACTGCTGATACCGTCGATACTACTACTACTACTATTACTACTGCTACTACTACTACTATTTCTACTACTACTACTACTACAACAACAACTACTACTACTTCTACGTTTAGGATTACATTCGTTTGAAATGTACTTGAATCCTAATTGCTTACTCACCAATGATTATTAGTCCCTTCTTGGCGCGGGTTAAACCCACGTTTATTTGGTTGTCGTCCATGATGAATCCCAAGTTCACCTTCAACCAACCAATGGTTGGGCGCTTGTCGATCTCGTGCTGAGGCATTGATCGCACAGTCGACAAGATCACGTAATCCCATTCGTCACCTGAGACAAACAAAGTGCTGAGAAACACCTTATATTTATATTAGCCTAACAATGTAAGCAATACAATGACTGCATGCATATACATCAACTATTGCGTGTCCGTGGGCACGCACACACGCACACACGCACACATGCACACACGCACACACACACACGCACGCACACACACACACATACAACGCACAATGACATACATACACACATTAGATAACCGCACGCACGCATGGACGCGCGCGCGCGCGCGCACACACACAGACACATCCTTACCTTGGCTGGCTATGACTGTGCTCACATTGGGTCGTTTGAACCCATAGACGTCCTCCAGGTTACGAGTGATCTCCGAACTTGAACTCTTGGCTCAAGACCGTCACCTCGTTTTGAGGCACTTCACAGTCGTTCACCAGGTGAGCAAATATACGCACCTGCGAACAGTTCACACATACACTGTACACAATGAAATAAGGCACAATATGTTAAAACGTATTACCCTGATAAATCCAATACTGACACATTCGAGGCTATATTTGGCGGAGATAGATCGTAGAAATTGGCGGTGCAGAAAAGTTGATAAACAAGTGGAATTACTGATTGATAAGTATTATTCTTGCGTTAATATCATTCATAAAGTTGCAATAAACATATATTGAGTAGCAGTTGTGCTTAAAGTTAGTTAGTTATAGTATTTTAGAACACCTTAGTATAGTGAGTGATAATAGGGTAACTCACTTAGCCTTCGATAAGTTGTAAACAAGATTTAACAAACCTGATTATGTGGTAGAATATATAGGAGATAAAGTAACAACCATCAAACTACTTACATAAGATAATATCTGTGTAAGCCAGTACTTGCTAGATATTTTGATTAGGTAGCATTGTTATTAAAATTAAGCAAGGGCGATAGTCGGGCGGCGTAACCTAAATAAATAAAGCAGCCTAACGTAACGTAATTGATTGTGTTTAAATTAGGTCACTACCGGTAATGTTAGCGTTCGTGTTAGGATAAATAGTCGGGTGTGTAATTGAAATTTGGAACCTAAAGTGTGCTGTAGTACACAGGAAACAGTCTTTATAAAGACTAAGTTAGTTAAGTTATTAAATAAATTCTGATCGGGATATGGCGCCTTGCAAGCGGCAAGTCAAGGCAAAGCGACACTTGGTGTGCGATCACTGCCACCGCTGGGTAGACTTTGCATTGTCCGGCTGTGGGAAGTCATGGGCAGAAACCATGGAGGAAAGATTCACCTTTCAGTGCATTGGGTGTTGGAAGGTGGAGTGTCTGCAGAAGGAGATAGTTAGGTTGACAGATATTGTGAAGGGAATGGAGATGGGAATTAGCAAGGAGGCAGGTCGAATGGAGAGAGACGACAGGGAGAGAGGCGAGAATACTGCAAGACTGAAGGAGAATAGCAGTGGCAAGAAAACTGAGGAAAGGAGATTGAGAGGAGGGAAGGTGATTGGAGGGGAAGAAATTGGAAAATCGACATCAGAAGACGTGACAAGCGTGAAGGAGACAGGGAAGAAAGTGACCGTAGACAAGGAGGGAGGGAAGATGGGACGGGAGAGGAGAGAGGAAAATGAGATGGGACGAAAGAAGAAGGAACGAAAGGAAGTGAGAGCAAATGTGACAGAAGAGAAGTCGACAAAAGGGACGCTGACAGGAGGAAAGGTGACAAGAGAAAAAGCGACAGGAAAGAATGGATCGGAAGAGAATGTGACAGGAGAGAAGACGACAGGGGGGAAAGACAACAACCAGACAGATGCAAACCGAAGAAGGCGCTATTCCAAGGCAGTGATTGAGGGGGCAATGAGGAAAGAGAGGGTGTTTATGGGTGACTCCATTATGAGAAAGACGGACAAGACACTGAGCGAGGGGAAGGACGTCGTTGTTTGTTTACCGGGGGCTAGGATTGAACATGTAACTGACAGGGTAGAGAAGGTATTGGGACATGGCAAGGGGAGGTCTATACTGGTACATGTAGGAACAAATAATGCAGACAGGGAGGGAACAACTACGATAGTACAGAAGTATAGACAGTTAGTGAGGAAGCTAAACAAGACGAGAGTTGAACAGGTTATTTTGTCAGGAATTTTGCCAGTAATGGGAGGAAGGGGGGCAACGTATAGAAACTGCAAGAGGATGGCGATCAACGCACTAGTTGAGCAGATGTGTGAAGAAGAGGGGGTGGGATTCACAGATTTATGGGGATACTTTGTTGGGAGGGAAGATATGTACATGAGAGATGGCCTCCATCTTAGTGGAAAGGGGGCAGCAGTTTTCTCAGAGAACCTGCTGCGATCTGTTGACAGTGGGAGAGGTTGCATATATTTATACTAGATTCGCAGGGGGGACTCACAGAAAAGCCTGAAAATGGAGGCATAGATAAAGACAGCACAAATAAATCAGCAAATAACAGTCTGGAAAACTCTTTTGAAGCTGGATATAAATGTGTTTGTTTAAATGCAAGGAGTATAGTAAACAAAAGAAATGAACTAAATATTATGGTAGAAGATATTGACCCTCATATAATAGGTATAACTGAATCCTGGACCACCACCGATATATCAGATGCTGAAATGGGACTGACAGGATATGTAATGTTTAGAAAAGACAGAATAGGAAGAAAGGGAGGTGGAGTTATTTTATATATTAAAGAATCTATTCAGGCTTATGGAATAAAATTAGGAAGAGAAGCAGATTGCGAAGAAGCTGTTTGGTGTAACATAGTTACAGGAAACTCAACGTTAACAGTTGGGTTAGTTTATCGAAGTCCAAACATAAGCATAGAAGAGAATGAAAAAATACAAAACGCTATAAGGGAAGTAAGCAAACGAGACTGTGTTATTATGGGGGATTTTAACCACGGGCATATACAATGGAAATATCTACATAGTATAGGGAGTGAGGACCACAAGTTTTTTAGTTTTAGTTCAAGATACATTCCTTTCTCAACATGTGCTAGAACCAACCAGGGGTGAGAATGTGTTAAACATAGTTTTGTCCTCACAGAATGAATTAGTTGACAATGTCAAGATATGTGAGCCACTGGGGAGTAGCGATCACAACCAGATACATTTTATCATCAAAGTAAAATCAGAAAGGAATAGTAAAAAGCAGTATAGGAGAAATTTCCACAAAGGAAGGTATAAGGACATGAGGAAATATTTAGCAAAGATAGACTGGAATAAGACACTGAAAAATAAGACAGCAACAGAATGCTGGAATATATTAAAGAGTAAAATTAAGTGCATAGTCGATAAATTTATACCCTTAAAAAACAAGGAAAACGGTCCAAAAAGAAACACTTATTGAAAGATGCCATTAGAAAAATTAAGTATAAACAAATGATGTGGAAGTCATATAGATGTACTGGAAATGATGAAGACTACAACAGTTATAAAGAAGCACTTAACCAAGCTACAGCTGAAATTAGAAATTCAAAGAGAAGCTATGAACAACAATTAGCTAGTAATATAAAACATGACAGCAAGAGTTTTTATGCGTATGTTCGAAGCAAACAGAAAGTTCAAGATAAAGTTGGTCCTCTAGAAGATATTGCTGGAAATATAATATCAGAGGGATTCTTAATGGCAGAAGACCTGAATGAGTACTTTAGTTCAGTGTTTACCAGGGAAGATATTAGTTCACTGCCAGTACCTCAGAGGCTAAGTTTTCCATAAGCAGATTCAGACCATTTAGGACAATTAATTGTAACCCCGGAAATGGTAGCTAAGAAAATAAGGGCTATGAAGGATAATAAATCACCTGGAGTGGATGGGATTCCGCCCAAACTACTATTGGAAATTGTAGAACAAATTAGCGTACCGCTTGCAACAGTTTTCAATTTGTCAATAGAAGAGGGAGTGGTTCCTTTAGAATGGAAAGAGGCAAACATTATACCGTTATTTAAAAAAGGTTCGAGAAACAAGTCAGAGAACTATAGACCAGTGAGTTTAACATCAGTGATTTGTAAATTGTTAGAAAGACTAATTAAAGATCACATGGTGGATTTTCTTGTTAAACAAAACTTGATAAACCCATCTCAACATGGTTTTTTAAAGCGAGGTCATGTTTAACAAATATGTTATGTTTTTGGAAGACATCACTAGGTGGGTAGATGAGGGATCACCAGTAGATATCGTCTACTTAGATTTTCAAAAAGCTTTCGACAAAGTACCACATCAAAGATTACTGCTTAAACTAAAGGCCCATGGCATAGGAAATGGTATAATAAACTGGATAGAACAATGGCTGATTGACAGAAGACAACGTGTAGTAGTTGATGGGGAGGCTTCAAACTGGAAATCGGTATTGAGTGGGGTACCACAGGGATCAGTATTAGGTCCTATATTATTCTTAATATATATCAACGATTTGGATGATGAAATAACAAGCAAGGTGTTGAAATTTGCGGATGATACAAAAGTGTTTAGAAGGATTAAAAGTGATGGAGATAGACAGCATTTACAAGATGATCTTGACAGGTTGATCAAATGGTCTGAAAAGTGGCAAATGCTGTTCAATTTTGGGAAATGTAAATGCCTCCACACAGGACATGGGAACGAAGAAGTAGAATATACAATGGGGGGTACTGTACTAAGTACTACTGTAAAAGAAAAGGACTTAGGGTTAACCATTAGTGCTGATATGAAGGTTTCAGAGCAGTGCGGAATTGCAGCTTCAAAGGGAAATCAAATCCTTGGATTAATTAGGCGAAACATAACGTATAACGAAAAAGAGCTAATAATACCGCTGTACAAAACAATAGTTAGGCCTCATTTAGAATATTGTATTCAAGCGTGGAGGTCTTATCGCAGGAAGGACATAGATATGCTAGAAAGAGTGCAGAGGAGAGCAACTAAAATGATACCAAAACTGAGGAATCTTAGTTATGAAATACGCCTAAAAAATGCGGTTTAACAACACTAGAGACCAGGAGATTGAAAGGAGATCAGATAGAAGTGTTTAAAATATTGAAGGGTTATGAAAATATTGATAGAAATATTTTTTTCTCAGTTAAGAAAGATAGAAGGACTAGAGGACATGAACTTGCATTAGCAAAGGAGCAGAGTAGATTGGATATAAGAAAGTTTTCATTTTCACAAAGGACTGTAAATTAATGGAACAGATTACCTGCTGATTGTGTGGGTGCTAGTAGCGTGAATATGTTTAAAAATAAAATCGACACATACCTCAGACGGGCGGGATACACATAGATAAAAGGGTCGGACTCTCGATAAGCCAAATGGCTTCCTTGTCCACCTGCCACCTAGAGTTAATTCTCTGGGTGGCAATCTTGTTAAATCTTTTTAAATAAGGGTAGCTTGGGCCATGCACCCGTTTGCAATGTGTTCTTGACTTGTTCAAAACATGCAGCGCTACGCTCTGTCCACGTGTAAATTAACGGGTGAGGCTACGCCCACTTTCTGAGAACCTGGATATGCCAATAGTATCATCATGTATATTAAATAGGCTAACTGCTGATCTCCTACGAGGAGCTGAGGTCCATTTGCCTCTTTCTGTGTTCTTTCGCGTCCTTGGTCCTTTGGCCTACAATCTACCAATTGGCGATGTATTTGAGAAAAACAAGGATAGTTATTTAGAATAATTTATTTATTATTGAAAAGATCAAAATACTGTAATGTTGATATCTGTCGTATTTGGTATGTTGCTCCACAGGTGTGTGTGAGCTAATATTGTAATTACACAATGGAATATTCTTGTAGTAACCTGACACATCACGAAGAACGCAATATATTGCGATACGAGTTTGTGAAACTGCATCACAAATGAAAAGCGACTGTAGAGCAGATTCCCTTAATACAATGACATCACAATTATTGAACGATGGACACAATCAACCTTTCCGTCTACCTACAGCGTGGTCTCTCTCAGCCATGTTGCTCTTTGACGCTTCGTTGCCGTCACTCGACGATATCACAAGACTATGTTCGGCTCCTTCCACGTGACAGAACACAACAGGACGTTGTCCGTTAGGCCACATTGCCTGTAGTCTTCTTTTGGTTCTCTTCGGATAGTCACCGAAATTCAACCTCGCATTGAAGCCGTCAGCTGTTTTCAGCCAGCCATCGTAGAATCGTTGCGACGGGAATTCACATATCGCCGGATGCTAAAAAGTAATTATTGTATCAATATTTAGAACAACAATCACTTTATATAATTTACTAATCTCATGAATGTAATCTAAGCAGTTTACGTACCTTTATATTTCGTTACGAATATTGCATGTTTGTATTTGAACACGTCCACACTTCGAATATGTACATCTTAGTAAACTCGTGTAATGTAAGCATTCATAAATATCCGGTAACGATACATTTCTTTGCTTCTAAAACAAAGACTAACTTAACGTCATAGCCAAACAGTCCTCGGTTATATTGTTTCAGTGACATGTTTCTGATAGTGCAAAGAAAGTCGACATATCACTACATCACTACAGAAACACGTGCGTGATCGCATCGCACATTCACTTGAGCATTCCAATTTTGAAAATTACTGGAAGCGATTCTTGGACAAAAATTAAATAAGTAAATTGTCTCTGTTGATCTTACCAAAACAACATACAAAAAAGTTACAAAAAACGAGATAGCAAGTACTAGTGGTTACTATGAACTCTTGATTTATGACAAACGACTGATACGAGCGAAGAAATCGAATTGAAGAGGAACCTACAAGAACATTATTATTTAAACGTACCATTCTGTACTGCATGTCCAACAATATTGCCTTCTTCTCGTATCGCTCAAAGAGAGATATTTCGAGACCGAGCTCCTTGGCCGTCGGCTGCTTCACTATGGGCCTCAGTTGTTTGTGGTCTCCGATGAGGGCGACCTGCTGCGGCTTGTGGCTCGTCAGCGGAATGAGACTCTCCGGCTCCGTGCACATGCCGCACTCGTCGATGATGCACTGGATGACGTTGGCGGCCCGCTTGATGCGGGGACTGGCGCTGTGAGAGCAAGTACACATCACGATGTCGTACTGCGGGATCTCCTGAATGGCGGCGTCCGTGATCAGCTTCGAGTACCTAAAACACGATGGCGTAGTTACAACATGCGCCTGTCTGTAGCCGGCAGTATTACAAACGGCTGCATAATCGCGCGCACAGGCGCGCGTACGCACTCACGTATACACGCACATACGTACGTAAGCAGGCACAATGAAATTTCCCAATCATCTCATTAGTTATATTTTCAATTGTAGTAGTTATGGTAATTATAGTAGTTTGCAACGTAAAGCCAAGTACGTAAGGTTCTGCTTACTTCTCTATTTTCTTGTCGTCTATATTGTAGTGTCTTTTCATGTTCTCTCCGAAGAGCTGATCGTATTCCGCTATCTCCTCAGAGAATTTATTGCCAGGTTTACGGATGAGGTAATGAAGAGCGACCTTCTTTTGATCTTCTCTGCCAATCAACTCAAACCTTCGCCCATGTCCAATTCTCACTGGAGCCTCTCGTGGTATCGGAAACACCTGCCTCTCCAACTCTTCACTGTAGATTCGCAGAATCTTTGGAGCCTTACTCCCAAAACAGTCATGTAGTTGTTCTGAAATCACGATGATTGAAATTATTGAAATTAGCCATGATTACCTGTGATTCATTCTTATGTGTGGATGTTCACGCCATAGTAAATTATGATGAGTGCATGTAAAAAAGAGGGATGGACGGACAGGTGGACGGAAAGAGAGAGAGAGACAGAGAGAGAGAGAGAGAGAGAGAGAGAGAGAGAGAGAGAGAGAGAGAGAGAGAGAGAGAGAGAGAGAGAGAGAGAGAGAGAGAGAGAGGGAGAGAAAGAGAGAGAGAGAGAAAGAGAAAGAGAAAGAGAGAGAGAGAGAGGGAGAGAGAGGAGAGAGAGAGGAGAGAGAGGAGAAAGAGAGATAAGAGAAAGAGAGAGTGAGAGTGAGAGAGAGTGAGAGAGAGAGAGAGAGAGAGAGAGAGAGAGAGAGAGAGAGAGAGAGAGAGAGAGAGAGAGAGAGAGAGAGAGAGAGAGAGAGAGAGAGAGAGAGAGGCTGACAGACATACAGAGACAGAGACAAATATATATCTGCGTCCATTATTTATGATATGATTGTTGACGTTTGTGCTGTGATCCTTAACGTTTTTGTCGTTATGACGCTGTATTGTTTGTGATTGTTAAAACACGGCGATATCTACTTAAGCTTCGTGATAATTATGTCAACCAGGAGAGACCGAATTTAAGGGAGCAAATGTCAAGATAAATCTTCAAAGGGCAGATATGAACAGACGGGAGTGGGAGAAAATTGCAGAAGATCGTGACGTATCAACAAAAGGGAGGAACGCAGCGATGGTTGTGGCCCCCACCTCTCAAGGAAGAAGAAAAAGGAGGAGATTATGATGAACAAAAGTCAGAAGAGGAAGAAAAAGAAGAAGGGGTGGAAACAAAGAGGGTGAGGAAAGGGTCTACGTACTGGCTGCGACGTCGACAGCTCCGTTGGAAGGTCCGCAGTACAACACTTGTCGCTTCGTAGTTTCACCGCTGCCAAAGTCCCGTTTACGGTTCATCTCTACGAACCAGTAGGCGAGCTTCACCGCAGTCTGCGTCTTCCCAGTGCCTGTAAAGGACAATACGTCTTATAGCTGATTAGTCATTTCATGAACCTAGAAATGTTCTATCCTATGAACGTTTTTTGTTGATTTGCAACTTTGGGCAACTATGGTAATTTGCATAAATCCCAGGTCAATACCTTGAAAATTTTACTTTTGAACGACTTGTTCTAGAATGATGTATAATACATCTTCTAAGGGGTGTTGGGGTGCATAGAATCTATTTCTGATGTTATCGTTTCAATTCAAGGTCAAGATCAGATGCCGAAGGTCGGGTGAAGGTTAAATTTGGCCTCTTGGTGGACAATGAATGGAAACGTCTACTAAATTATATTTTAGTTTATTCATGCACATAAATGTATAATCTTACAATATTTGACACATTTGTTCATGAGATAAAACATTAATCAGTCATATTTAAAACACATAGTCACATATGCTACACGTAGTGTATAGTGCAAAGATCATTATGAACATTGGCATTCATATTTCTTTGTGAGGAAAATTCTTGCATTAAGTAATCATGGAACAAAGTCATTGTAGGGATGTTACAAGGATTGATATCCATAACTGTAGATACAAGATAGTTTTATACAATGCTATGCTGCTAGCGTGAGGTTTATGCTTAACAACTGCAGATATCGCCTAATAATCTTCACCTTTTACCTACTCCCACTCATCATCCCATTCATTCATTAAAAGGTAATGGGGACAATAAAATACCAGTTCGTGGCGGATGTCATATTGTAAAGTAGCACTTTATCCAAGTCCAAAGGTGAAAAGTACAGTATTTATTACTTTCTCCGTGAAGCTTTGCTTTACCAACGACATTTACTAGTGTAACCACTGTAGGTTTGGCAAATGTGGTTACATTACGTGGGTGGGATGCTCGCTGTCAACTTAATTTTCAGGAATTTGATATATATATATGATATTTCAATATGATATATAACATAATTTCCGATAAATTCACTTGGCCGTCTGATATTTTGAAAAATTGACTGACATTGTCGTTTTGGGCAACCGATGTCGTGATGGATACATTGATTGCATTACCCGTACTGTTCTGGATGCACACACGGTATTGAATATTAATAACTTCTTTGTGGTGTTACCTGGCGGCCCTTGGATCACAGTAAAGCTGTCCGTTAATCCGGCTCTGATGGCCCTCAGCTGTGATTCGTTGCTTTGCGGTAGATATATCAGTGCTGACGAACGTACCGTGTCTACCTGGAGGTTTTCTGGGCACATCCGTTCCAGATCAGGATCTGCAAAATGCATATATTTCACATTCTATCTATGGTGAACTAAACATATGGTGTCATGACAGTTGGCGTTTTTCCTTTTATTCTCATTTCGGTTTTTGTTATATTTATTATAAGAAATTACTCTGTCGTTAGAACATTATTACAAC
>CM034535.1:24328035-24390603 GCA_020002185.1 Paraescarpia echinospica | reverse complement strand
ATCATCCGAAGTCTCGTGTGATGTGTCAT
The DNA here is from genome assembly GCA_020002185.1 of Paraescarpia echinospica. NCBI lineage: Eukaryota > Metazoa > Annelida > Polychaeta > Sabellida > Siboglinidae > Paraescarpia > Paraescarpia echinospica. Next base: position 24,390,574 of record CM034535.1, on the reverse strand, counting down.
CCGTAGTCTCGTGACATATCTCGGTCATAGTCTCGTCTCTTGTCTCGTCGGTACTCTCGTGTGACGTGGCATCCGTAAGTCTCGTGACATATCTCGGTTAAGTCTAGTGTTACGTTTGTACAACTCGTATCTATAGTTTGGTTCGTGCAACGTGTTGGTCTAAGCATAGAGTTTCGTTTGTCCCACTAGTTGGTCTAAGTTCAATTCGTGACACGTGTTGGTCAAACTATAGTGTTTCGTTTGCCCGCTAGTCGGTCTGAGTTCAATTCGTGTCACGTGTTCGGCTAAGGTTAGTGTTTCGTTTGTACAACTCGTGTCTATAGTTGTCTATTTTCCTGAAAACGGAGGGATTTGCTGCGATAACACGTCTATTTTCCTGAAAAAGGAAGGAATCTTACGCGATAACACGTCTATTGTGGCGGAATTGTGGTGGTGGTGGTGGAATCTCACGCGATAATCCGTCTATTGTGGCGGAATTGTGGTGGTGGTGGTGGAATCTCACGCGATAACCCGTCTATTGTGGTGAAATTGTGGTGGTGGTGGTGGAATCTCACGCGATAACCTTTCTATTGTGGCGTAATTGTGGTGGTGGTGGTGGAATCTCACGCGATAACCCGTCTATTGTGGTGTATCTCGTCCATAGTCTCGTCTCTTGTCTCGTCGGTACTCTCGTGTGACGTGTCATCCGAAGTCTCGTGTGGTGTGGCATCCGTAGTCTCGTGCCATATCTCGGTCATAGTCTCGTCTCTTGTCTCGTCGGTACTCTCGTGTGACGTGTCATCCGAAGTCTCGTGCCATATATCGGTCATAGTCTCGTGTGATGTGCCTAGTTGATCTAAGTTCAATTCGTGACACGTCAAAGCATAGTGTTTCGTTTTCGTGACACGTGTTGGTCAAAGCATAGTGTTTCGTTAGTGCAACTAGTTGGTCTGAGTTCAATTCGTGACACGTGTTGGTCAAAGCATAGTGTTTCGTTTGTCCAACTAGTTGATCTAAGTCCAATTCGTGACACGTGTTGGTCAAAGCATAGTGTTTCGTTTGTACAACTAGTTGATCTAAGTCCAATTCGTGACACGTGTTGGTCAAAGCATAGTGTTTCGTTTGTACAACTAGTTGGTCTGAGTTCAATTTGTGCAGCGTAATCGGTTAAGTTTCTGTTTCGTTTGCACAACTAGTTGGTCTGAGTTCAATTCGTAGTTGGTCTGAGTTCAATTCGTGCCGCATGTTGGTCAAAGCATAGTGTTTCCTTTATGCAACTCGTGTCTATAGATCGATTCGTTCAGTGTATTGGTCAAAGCATAGTGTTTCGTGTGCGTGACTAGTTGATCTGAGTTCAATTTGTGACACGTGTTGGTCAAAGTGTAGTGTTTCGTTTGCGTGACTAGTTGATCTGAGTTCAGTTTTGTGACACGTGTTTGGTCAAAAGTGTAGTGTTTCGTTTGTACAACTAGTGTCTATAGACCGTACTCTCGTGTGATGTGTCATCCATAGTCTCGTGACATATCTCGGCCATAGTCTAGTGTGATGTGTCATCTGTAGTCTCGTGACATATCTCGGTCACAGTCTCGTCTCTTGTCTCGTCGGTACTCTCGTGTGACGTATCATCCGAAGTCTCGTGTGATGTGTCATCCGTAGTCTCGTGTGATGTGTCATCCGTAGTCTCGTGACATATATCGGTCATAGTCTCGTCTCTTGTCTCGTCGGTACTCTCGTGTGACGTGCATCCGAAGTCTCGTGACATATCTCGGTCATAGTCTCGTGTGATGTGCCTAGTTGATCTAAGTTCAATTCGTGACACGTGTTGGTCAAAGCATAGTGTTTCGTTTTCGTGACACGTGTTGGTCAAAGCATAGTGTTTCGTTAGTGCAACTAGTTGGTCTGAGTTCAATTCGTGAACACACACACACACACACACACACACAACACCACCCCACCACCACACACACACACACACCACCACCACCACCACCACCACCATCACCACACACACACACACACCACCACCACCACCACACACACACACACACACACACCACCACACACACACACACACACCACACACCACCACACCACACACACACACACACACACACACCACCACCACCACCACCACCACACACACACACACACACACACACACACCACCACCACACACACACACACACACACACACACACCACCACCACCACCACCACCACCATAAGTAAAGACACAAGATAAGGTTTGCACGTTTTCGTGACACGTGTTGGTCAAAGCATAGTGTTTCGTTTGTCCAACTAGTTGATCTGAGTCCAATTCGTGACACGTGTTGGTCAAAGCATAATGTTTCGTTTGTCCAACTAGTTGATCTGAGTCCAATTCGTGACACGTGTAATCGGTTAAGTTTCTGTTTCGTTTGCGTAACTAGTTGGTCTGAGTTCAATTCGTAGTTGGTCTGAGTTCAATATTCGTAGTTGGTCTGAGTTCAATTCGTACCGCATGTTGGTCAAAGCATAGTGTTTCCTTTGTACAACTCGTGTCTATAGTTCGACTCGTTCAGCGTGTTGATCAATGCATAGTGTTTCGTTTGTACAACTAGTTGGTCTGAGTTCAATTCGTGACACGTGTTGGGCAAAGCATAGTGTTTCGTTTGTACAACTAGTTGGTCTGAGTTCAATTTGTGCGGCGTAATCGGTTAAGTTTATGTTTCGTTTGTGCAACTAGTTGGTCTGAGTTCAATTCGTAGTTGGTCTGAGTTCAATTCGTGCCGCATGTTGGTCAAAGCACAGACATAAGTGGCTAACATATCTCTACTGAACTACACAGACATACTTGTGAAGTGTAAGACTATTAGTAAGGTTCCCAACATATGCTTTGCATTACACTATGAAAAAGACACAAGATGAGGTTTGCACAGTTTATTCGTGAACAACACAAACGTATTTACATGTCACGCTCCATAACTGCCAGAACCATATGTTTCATAGTGTTTCGCCACTGTTTCGAAACAGATTCTTGCAACCATGTATTGATATTACACAACTGTTCGACTGTCACATCGGATAGCTTCACACCTGCGTCTAACAAAACGCTCAAACAGTCTTTCACCATCTAATTGGTCTGAGTTCATGGACGTGATGTGTGATTTGAGGATGACTTTTCTTGTCGCTGAAACAGTAACGAGATGAGTTTAGTAATGAATGTTCACCTGATATATATAAGAAAAAATATAATATTATGGTCTTTTGAAAATGTTCTAACAAAATAGCATGAATACCATTTGAACACTATGAAAAATTGAAGCTTACTGTTATCTCTTCAAGTTGTTCTTCTTCAAGTTGTTCTTTACGTCGCCGCTGTTTATCTTGCTTCCTTTGACAGCAGCCCTGCTTCACATGAGCGGACCGATTCCCTTTATACTTGAAGGTACTGCCACACATACAGCAAGTATAACGAGACAACAGCTTCTGACGCTTCGTCGGAGGTGACGATGTCAGGTTGATGGTTGGGTTGATTGCCGGAGCTGATGACAGAGACGAAATTGGTTTGATCGGCGAACTGGTCGTCAAACTGGTCGTCGGACTGGTCGTTGAACTGGTCGTTGGTTGTTGGTCCGGGTTGATTGTTGGGGTCGAGAGATCGAGTGGTCCCGTAGCCGGAGAAGGCTGCGCCTTCGGTAGCAAAATCCCTTGTCGGACGTTATCACTAGTCATGTTGTTCATCTTCCAAAATGTAAGATATAATGACCACAACAAACAGACGCAGGCCTTTTATAACAGTTCGACAGAACATAAAGGTCACGTGGTCGTGCCGAACGAACATTTGTCTACTAGGGGATGATGTTTGTAGTTCGTGATGTATCCGTCAGGGGGCTCTATTGCACGCAAGCGTGCAAGAGACACGAATATTTGCAGTACTCCTACATTTACTTCACAACTTGTCCACAAGATGGCACCACTTGCATAATTAGTCCCGAAAAATACCGATAGGGGGCACCGCGGGGTCAACCTATTTTAGTTACAAAAAATTCCGCCAGGTGGCGCTGCGGGTCAACATATTTTAGTTCCCAAAAATCCGCAATGTGGCGCTGTTTTAGTTAACCAACTATCCAGCAGGGGGCGCTGTTATAGTTCTGGCGGGAAATATTTTAGTTCACCAACTATCCGCTAGGTGGCGCTATTTTGGTCTTGGCGGGACATATTATTTGGCGGGAAATAATTTTAGTTCACCAACTATCCGCTAGGTGGCGCTGTTTTGGAGGGAAATATTTAGTTCACCAACTATCCGCCAGGGGGAGCTATTTTAATTCACCGACTATCCGTCAGGGGGCGCTGTTCTATTGTTGGCGGGAAATATTTTAGTAAGGCCATTTGCATAATAAGCCACGCCCACAATGCCCATATAAGGTCATTTGCATAATTATCCACGCCCACAATGCCCAGCTCGCTCCTGATTGGTCAATCGCAGACCGCGCAGAGGCTGCTGGGATACCCTCATTTGCATAATCCATAACTTTGGCGCGGCTCGGAGCAAAAGCAAAATCCCTATCTCTTAACATGGGGACTTGCTCCGCGCCGCGCCAGCATCCGCGGTAAGGGACCTCCTTTACTACTAACGAGTGATGCTGACCAGAAACGATAGCAATATGTGTGCGGCAGTGAGCTCGGCCTGTGCAGCTCACCCCAGGAAACATGGAAGACACGGCGATTTGGAGAGTTGTGTCGCAAATGTGAGGACTTGTAGGACTGTTGCGGCATACAGCGATGAACCATTGACAATAGACGTCACTCAGGAAAGTTTATGACATGTCGATGATTGATGACGACGATATAAAATGGAACATTTTGAGACTGTCGTTGTCGCCGGTGACAAACGACAATTTCAGATTCACGGACCAAACATCGAGTTTTATTGGAAACGGACAATACATTGATGACATTATACAGAATCACACGGATTATTTTCAATGTCAAATACAACGTGTATACGTATACCTGTATAATATTGTGCTAGTATTAATATGATGCGCGCCACTGATAGAATTGTGCAAGCGTGACGCTGTCGCTGTCATTGACATTGACATTGAGTGATTAAGAGATTTCAGTGACTTCCGACGACGAGGAGGCTTTATTTTTTTTAAACACTAAATAACTTTTTGGTCTGCTGCGATGATGTCATTCAGAGTTGATAAAGCGACCCCATGTTCGGTAACAGGAACTTATATTCATCACAATAGCCGCACTGCAACGTGTATTGACAAGCGGTACCGACACGCTCCAGTCGACATTTCGCCGCTGACAGCTTCGGGAGCAGGCATTGCTTTTGTCCGACTGTTATTTGTGTGTGTTCATAATCCGTGGTACACTTGTGGAATATCCAATCTCTGTGTAATTAGTCACACCAATTTGCATCAATGGCTATATCTATCAAAATGGGTTCTTAAATGTGCTAGGTTGTTTACAAGTCACATTTTATTGTGATGATTTACGTACAAAATCGAAAATATACATGATGTCAGTGCAGTTACAATTGTTCAAGAACATTTCTCAAAAGACCTACACCACGATTTTGCATACCAGCTATACATCATGATAATGTATGATGGAACATAATTATAGGTAATTTCAAATGTTTGTTGACTTACTTGACTACAATATTATTCATAGAATTGTGTAAACACAACAGCTCTTTTATTATACAATGTATACAAGGTATTTTGCAATATAGCAGTCCAATGAAGCAAGCAATATTATTAGGCATGTTGTCATTTTCCATTTCATTTTCTTGTTGATACACAACAAGTGTCTCCAAATTCATATTCAGCACTATCTGATGCACGGTGTTCTACGCACAATGGAGAATGTGAAAGGGTTCACATGTAAGAGTTGAAGACGATAGTGTTTCCTCATTCCTTGATTTGTCATCAATAGCAATACTGAAATACAAACCAACTATACATCAATATAATAAAATCTTATAACATTATGTATTTGTTGGTATTACTAAAATCTGAGCACACAGAGGTATACTACATAATAATTGTTGTTGGACTGAAATAAGTATCTTATTACCGTACTATGTTGCAGTCAAGAAATACATAATTAAAATAAATATATCTTAATATTATTTGATAGTTTAATTGCAGCGCAGAAACTAACTATTCAGTGTACAGTTCTAGTGCACCTTGTTGTTTACGTAATTACGACGATGTAGTGAATAGAGTCAAAACATATATTCCCATAACAATTTTACATTAAATGATGACATGCCAATCAGGTTTATTAAAAATGGTAATTGCTAGTTCAACATATACATTTACTGAAGGAGTTAGACGGAAGAAAAAACGACACAATACAAAGGTGCCACGGAATTAAGCATTGCCATTGGACGCGATCTTATGACACGCAAAGTTCTACACATTTATAATACACCCACATTCCAAATATCAAACAAAACAAGAAGTAACAGTCCAGGTTATAGAAAATATAAAAATGTCCAACAACATGGTCAAATGTTATATTGTATACACGCTAGAAAGACATGTTCGCGAAATGCTAAGCCAGTAATTAACAACAGTCGAGCCGAGGAGTTGAACGACATTCTTTGAAGCGAAAGCGAAGTGCTCAGCTACAGTTAACGAACGGTCCCCTTCCATTCGCAAATGTACGCCCCAAAAACTGAGAGTTCATTGCTGGTATTGAAATATTCTAAGTAATTTTGAATACGTAACAACGGATAACACATCTATAAAGTACAACTGATAAATACAAATGAGGTGTAGCAAATAAATCGCAGCTACGCCTACGTTTTGACGTTTTGTCACTCTTCTTGGATTTGGCTTACCTCGTCTGAAAACCAAGTAAGAAGTTGCTTCGCCTTCGAAGCTCGCTTCGTTGTTTTGGGGACGTCAAACTTCGTTTGTTTTTGGTGGTTCTCTTGACAATAGTCAGGATGATGGGTAATGTCACTGGTACTTGTATTATTCGTATTCACAAACTGCTGTATCCTTCACGAAACAACTACTGTCAACATGATCACACTGAGAAAGGCGTAGCAGATGCGAGTCCAACAAGTTGCGATATCGATGCCGATGGCGATGTCGCCGATGAGACGGTCATCAAATTCAGTCGATTTATCTGTTTATAATCCTCTCAGTTCTTGTCTTTGGCATTCGATCGAAAACAAACAACTTTTCGCCGAAGCATTTCCATAGCTATCATCTAATATACAATGACTGTTTGCCATTAATCGAAGACAACAGTGCGGTAACCGCTGAATAACATGGACAACTTCGATCAGCCGCCAGCTTCTAAGACACATTTGACGTCACACTCACGGAAACTCCCGAAGGCAAAATTTCAGAGGCGGTGTGTGAGGAAGCATTCTTACTTGCGTGATTTTATGAAAACAATTTTTTTTGGACTACGTGATTATCTTATTTTATATATATTCTGTTTACTAGAGCATTTATTTCAACCTGATCGTTTAAGTCTTAGCAAACAGAGGTGATCTGGCAGAGGATTGCCGAAAAAGTGAATGCTGTGGGTGGCAGTGGGCATACAGTGGCCCAGATAAAAAGAAATGAAACAAGCCGTTTGATAAAGACGGCTGAAATAAAAACCAGAGGCATGGAGAACCTCTACCTGAGGTGCCTTATGAGAACTTGGTGATTGGTGTTGTCAATGAGCTCATCGTCTCATTGACAACACCAACATGGTGGATGATACAGATAGGCCTTGAGCCAGGACCCCAAATTTGGGCCACCGGCACGTTTTTAGGGACGAATGCTCATAGTGATTTTTGGCTAGGCCTACATCCATATAGATGGAAAATAGGTGATAGCATTGCAGCACTCCCAGCTTTCTGTGAGAAATCACTCTTTTTCACACTATCCCCATATCCGCGACAACACGTTTCCTATGAAATTGCTAATGGGGGGCCCATACACAAACTACAATGGAATATTTACTATATATCTCAGTAGTATGAAAATTGGATACATTGTGGTTTAAATGTCATACTTTTCATGCATACCAAAATAATTTTCATATCTTGAAAATTGTGGATGTTATGGTATTTTATTTACCACATCTCAAAATGCAATCCACGGCATTCAGGTTTTCAACAAAAAATCACTTAAAATTCTGGCTAATAACCAAAGGTATCCTCATTCGAGGTTCTCATTGCACCAGAATTTTGGCTTACATCCCTAGATATAAAACAAATATGTGATAGCATTGCAGTACATACATTCTTTTGTATGAAATCACTCTTTAATTCGTTCCTTATTTTCTCAAAAACTATTTTTATGGAAATTGCTGAAGGGCTGGTCACACACAAACCATTATACAATAGTGATTATACATACATTATGGGTATGATAATTGTACATGATATGGCTGAAGTGTCTTGTGGTATATACATGTGAAAATGGTTTTAATACCTTGACAAATGTGGATTTTATGGCTTTTTATATACCACGTGTCAAAATGCAGTCCATGCCATTCAGGCTTTTAACAAAATAATTAATTTATTGTCCTGGGTAATATCCTCATGTATCCACATTCAAATAATTCAAGGTTCTTTTTGCAATTGAATGGTGACTGGACTACAGTTGTTATTATTTATGCACACTATGGTGGTGGTGACAGAACTAAGCTGTAGAATAGAGTAGACTGCTGTATAAGTATAATTACTGTAAACTCTCCTTCACAATGCAACATGTCAAACAGCTCGAATCTCCTCAAGGCCAATGTATCGTTCACCAGGCATCATCAAGAGAAGAAACTGATCATTTAGTCAGTCCCCGAAGCTATGAATCCTGGCTAACGTTGCTAGAAGCTGCCCAGCTAAGGAACCATGCCCCAATTCTAGACACTGCCAAACATGTTAGAGAAAAATAAATCCCCCAAATCTTCTATCACAGAAAATGCAGGAGCATTTTCACCATGAAACGGGATTTGGAAAGCAGATGAAAGCTTCACTGATGAGGCTGGTAGCAGTAGCTGCACAAGAAAAAGGCCACCCAAAAGATCATCATCAGGGTTGAGGGTATATGAACCAAACTGCATTTTCTGTGGAAGGACTAAGTACTTGAAGCGAACTGACTCACGGGAAAAACGTATTAAAGCTACTCAACTGAGAGTTGATCAGAGATTACGGAAGTGTGCAGTACAAAAGGGAGATGAACAGATTCTAGCAGTTATAAGTCGAGATATAGTAGCTGCAGAGGCCCAATATCATGCTTCTTGTTACAAGAATTACACACGAGCAAAAACACAAAAGACCAAGAAGGCGTGGACAAGGACGGGAAAGAGGAGAAAACAAATGCTGATGAATGTTTATAAAAGTGTTGAAACAGAAGCGTATGCAGACCTTTTCCATTACATCAGAACTATTGTTATTCCCAACAAGCAGACTGTTATGATAACCTCATTGACAGCAATGATAGAATCATTTGTGCTGTCAAGAGGCGTTGAAGTTCTGAAGAATTCAAGTAAGAAACACATTCGTATGAGACTTGAACTTGAGCTAGGAAACTCCATTCATATTTTCCCAGACGACAAGGGGAAATTGTTGGTTGTTCCCGACAGTGTCGCAATGAAGGACATTGTGGAAAACCAGATTTTGCAAAGCAACCTAAATGTTTGGAAAACAAAATCTACAAATATCAACAAGAACATTGATCGGACATCGTCATATATCCGATTTGCAATAAGGAAAGACATGAAACCAACCCCATGGCCTTACCATCCCTCTGATGTACCAAAGAATCCTTCAGTGTACCAGATCATCTTGAACGGTTTTTTGTGGGGCTACTTACTGGTGATCCTGAAAACAAATGTCCATCACAAGAGTCAGGATGTTGATCCAGTCATTCAGTCAGGACATAATTGATGCAGTGACATGCGGCAAACAGAAACCTCCAAAACACCTGCTGCTACCCTACGCTGTGAAAACACTTAATCGCAATGTTGAAGTAATCCAGACACTGAACAGACTTGGACATGGGGTGTCATACTCACAGCTGGAGGAAAACGACACTGCTCTATGCCTCCAGAAACTAGCAGATACCGTGAATCAGCAAGTTGTACTTCCAGCCGCCATTCAGCCTAGTGTGTTCACAAATCTAGCTTGGCACAATATTGACAGATTGGAAGAGACTCTCACAGGCAAAGGGACATCGCATCGGGATTAATAGAGTGGGTCCACAACCATTGATAACCACATCTACTGATGCAATGGAAACCAAGGAATCTGCATAAGTTGCTCGAGACAAGAATATCATATGGGTACTTTCTAGACTGACAAATACGAAGAATCAGACAATTCCGTGCTGGACTGGGTTCAACATCAGAACAAGAGACTTAATAAGCATCTCAGAAGACATAATTGGTTATCTGCCTACCATCAATGCACCAGCAACTCAGTTGACCACTGTTTTTGAAATCTTGAACCAGTCGGAGCTCATCAGAAGAGAACTGCAAATGCAAACAATTGTTGTAGTGGTGGATCAAGCACTCTATGCAAAAGCAGCAGAAATTGCATGGAAACACAAATACCGCTACGCCAATATTATCCTCAGAATGGGGACATTTCACACAATCTGCAATATCCTAGCCATAATAGGAAAGCTCTTTCAGGATGCTGGCCTGAAGGACATCTGCATTGAGGCAGGAATTGTTGCAGAAGGATCAGTTGGTTGAGTCCTCGATGGAAATATGTACAACCGTGCAGTCAGGGTGCACAAGTATATCTAAGAAGCACTAATGAGATTAGCATAGACAGAGTTCATCATGTGGCTAGACGAAAACCACCAAGGGAAGAAATCAGCGATCAGGGCAGTCTTAGACCAAGTGAACAGCATGGCTGAAGAATTGTGCCAACAAACCTTTGACAATGTGCTGCACAGATCAGCGTTAGCGGAGTTGAGGAACCTTTGGAATGACTTCTTGGAACACCTTCGCCATGGCAATGGAGAACTGTCAACATTCTAAATGGTAGAAGATGTGTTGCTTGGCCTTCTGCGTGCGTCTCACGAGGGGAACTGGAAATTGCACCTCCATTCCATGAGATCAATGATCCCATGGTGCTTTGCTTATGACAAGTTGAATTATGCAAGGTATCTGCCAGCCTACTATGCACAAACCACTGAAGTCACAGTGAACAAAGACACACAGATACCAGGCGGCACAACATGATTCAGTCTGAAATCAGGCGCCATAAAGAGGTATTACATTACAGCTGAACATCGGAGTGCATTTCTGGGACAGTTGATAGATATGGTGCAAGACGATAATACAGACTTTCACCATGCAGAACTGCAAAAGCCAAGAGTTCGAAGAGATCAAGACGCTGTATCAGCAGTTGTTAGCCTTGTACAGAGCTGGGTTAACCCATTGGCTGAGAATTAGGATCTCATTAGCATCTCTTCCGCAAAGGCAGTTCCTAGAGATATTGCCACTGACCCGATGAAGGCATTTGAGATTGGCGAGCAACGTTATGCCGCATTCAAAGATGAGAGACTAGAGAATCATCCACCAAAGAAGAAATTTCATGACCCAATGAAAATGGCAAAGCTGAAAACATTCAGCAACATGTGCAAGAAGAAGGAAGTGAAGTTCAAAGGACGAGCAATCATTTTGAAAGCAGACAGATCACTGTTTGGTCGCATCATTGTGATGGCATAAGGTCGCAATCTCAAGATGACGAAGATCCTTTCCCATCCCCTGGGACCTTTGCCATGGGCTTTGTCAACACCAGATGGATTGTTAAGAAAGACAAACAAAGCCACTTTAGCTACTTGTCTGCAAGAAAATGTAACAGCAGCAGAGGAGCTACCAGATCATTCTACAACTGTTGTTGATGGCATGAACCTTGTCCAGCGAGTAAGAGGTGATCAAACTACTTTTGGTGAGGAGGCCAAATCAGTCCTATCTATGGCACTGAGGGATGGATGTCAGAGTAAAAGGATTGATGTTGTGTTTGACACATACAAGGAACTCTCTATCAAGAACAGTCAACGATCAGTAGGAGGGGAAGCGCATGGACATAGGCTACAGAGTATCACAGCCTCACATATTGCTAGACAGTGGAGGAACTTTCTGAGCCAAGTCAATAATAACACCAGTCTGATCACTTTCCTGGTCAACGAATGAAAGAAGGCTGAGTACACAAAGCAGCTACAGGAAAAGGTGCTCTTTGCTACAGTTGAAGACAAATGCTACAAGATTACTCCTGAAGGCAACGAGGAGGTTCCAGCTCTACGGTGTACGCAAGAGGAAGCCGATGGACGCTTACTGCTACATGCAGCCCATGCAGCCAGAGAGGGCTATGAAGCCGTCCTAATCAGCTCAGACGACACAGATGTATTTATCATGTGCCTGGCACTCAACGAGAACATTAGAGCCACGTTGTTCCAGAAGTGTGGTACTAGAACTCGAACAAGAATCCTTCATATCGGAAATATAGCAGTCACTGTTGGCAGAGATGTTTGTAAAGCTCTCATTGGATTGCACGCATATACTGGATGTGACACTGTCAGTGCATTTTCTGGAAAAGGTAAGGCAAGTGCTCTGAAACACTTGACTGGCAACAAAGAATCACAGGACTCATCCAGGATGCTGGGCCAGGAATGGGATCTCTCTCCAGATCTCATGAACAAACAAGAGGCATTTACATGCCTTCTTTACACTCCAAAATTTTCTGCTGTGAACGTCAGTGATCTGAGATCTGAGATACCACCTGTTCTGTGCAAAGAAAGGTGAGATAGAGAGTCACCAACTGCCACCATGCAGAGACTGTTTGTTGAAACATGCACAACGCGCAAACTACCAGGCTGCGATATGGAGAAGATGTTTGGAGCAGGACCCAAAGACTCCGACCCCAGTTGGCAGAAGCTGGAAGTTGGAAAGAGAAGATGGGACTGAGCAGCTGGTTGTACACTGGATGGAAGGCAAGCCAGCACCCGAGGCCGTGTTGGATCTACTAGCATGCAGTTGTCCCAGGAAGTGTGAACTGCCAAAGTGTGTCTGCTTGTCAAATGGACTCAGATGTACTGATATGTGCAAACTCCAAGACTGTGATAATCAGGTGCTGACAATGATGAAAGTGTAGCTGAGGATGAACTGGATGGTGGCTACGATTACTAAACACTGTCTACAACCTCAACTAAGGACATGTTGAATTATGCATGTGGAATGTACATAGTGCATAGTGTGTATAACTACAGCTACAAGTCAATACGGTGTACCTGTATAATGTGAATGTCTACAACAAGTCCATTGTAACTAGGTTAGTGTTAAAGTCAGAACTTTAGGTGGCTAACAAGAAAATTAAATTTTATCTCAATGACAACAACTGCAAATTCCAATGTCACGATAATACATATAACTGCAAAATGTAGAGACTGTGCCTGCATAATATAAAAACTGAAATCCAATGACCATTCTGTTGCAACAAGAACCTTGAATGTGGATACATTAGGTTACTAGCCAGACCTTTAATTGATTTATTTTGTTGAATGCCTGATTGGTGTGGATTGCATGTTGAGAGGCGGTAGATAAAATGCCATGAAATCCACAGTTGTCAAGGTATTAAAACTATTTTCACATGTGTATGACACATGACATTTCAGCCATATTATGTACAATTATCACACCCATAAGATGTATAATAACTATAAATAATTGTATAATGGTTTGTGTGTGACCACCCCCACCCCAGCAATTTCCATAGCCAATTTTTGTTCGGGGAAATTGAGAAAGGTTTAAAAAGAATGATTTCTCACAAAAGAATGTATGTACTGCAATAATACAGATAATCGTATAAGATGTAATACTTTTATTGTGTATAACCGTACACTCAGAACATGGCCGTGCACGCCGCATCCGCCAACCAAACATGTGCGACCCGTAAGTGCGCGAGGCCCGTAAGGGTAATGGTGGTACGAGATGCGTGTGATCTATAATTACATCCCCCTTGTTATATAAGAAGAAAAACAAATCAAAAAAAGAAATCTCAACAGCGAACAGGCAACAGCAAGATAAAATAATAATTATAGGGTATATTAGTGTCACTACAGGTCAAGGATGCGCCTGGGTTCGGACAATGTATGAGCGCGGTGTCTTCGGTTGTGGCGTTTGAATGACGACGGCAGATTCCCAGTGTGGCCTTGGGTCGGTGATGCGTATGCGTTCGTTGACGTGGAGTGGCTCGAAGTCTTTGGCAGACTTGTCGTAGTGTTCTTTCTGAGTTGACTGTTTGCGTTCGAGCATGTCCTCGATGACGCTACGCTCAACAACTGCAGGTTGTAGATGCCTTGGTGCGCACGGTATCGACGACCGCAAACGACGAGACATCGCAAGCTGCGCAGGTGATGCGAGTCCATGCACGGGGGTGTTTCGCAATTCGAGTAGGCCCAAGTAAGGATCTGTCTTCCCGTGTTTGGATGTCTTGAACACTTTTTTGATGGTTTGAACCGTTCTTTCGGCTAGACCATTCGATGTCGGGTATGTAGGGCTGGAGGTTGTGTGCTCAAAATCCCACTGTTTTGCGAAACTCGGCACTCGAAAATTGAGGGCCGTTGTCGCTAACAAGTTTTTGGCACTGACCATGGCGCGCCAAGATTCCTCTGATTTTGTTAATGACGGTGGCAGATTTCGTGTCTCGTAGATACTCCACCTCAGGGAAGTTACTGTAGTAGTCCACTACAACAACGTAGTCACGACCGTCGAGATTACAGATCTGTCGCTACAACCTCCCATGGCAACGAGGGTATCGGATGGTTTATCAGAGTCTCTTTCTGGTTGGCATTTCTATGCATCTGGCACGTGCTGCAGTTGGCGACTGTTTTCTCGATGTCGGCGTTCATACCGGGCCAGAACAATGCCATACGTGCCCGTGATCGACACTTCTTGACCCCGAAGTGTCCTTCGTGTATTCGTGTTAGCATTTCTGGGCGCAATGCGTTGGGGACTATGATTCTGTCCGTCTTGAATATTAGGCCGTCTGCGTGCATCAGCTCATCTCGGTGATTCCAGTGATCGCTGATGGCAGTGGGGCACTCCTTACGCTGGCTGGGCCACCCCGATTTAATCACGTACTTTAACGTCTGCATGCGGGGGTCGTTCGCGGTGCTGGTCCGGATATCTGCAATTTTTTTGTCGCTGATCGGAAGAGTTGCCATCAGAAGGTGGACGGTTATGTCTGGTTCTTCTGAGAATTCATCGTAGATCGGCACAGCGTTTGCAGTGAGGTTACGGCTCAAACAGTCGGTTACTGGTATTTCCTTACCAGCTTTGTGGACGATGTGAATATCATACATGTATCGCTGTAATTCGACAGTCATGCTTTGCAGGCGTTTCGGGGCTGCCGATAGTGGCTTGCGCATGATGAATTCAAGTGGTTTGTGGTCGGATTCCACAGTTGTTTTGCGTCCGTACATGTATTGGCGGAATCTGTTGCACCCGTGTACAATGGCTAGCATATCTCGTTCGATCGTAGCCCAATTTTGTTTGGACTGGTCCAAAGCTCGTGACATGTACTTGATTGGGCGTCCTTCTTGCATGAGTGTGGCACTCGTCGCTTTTGATGATGCGTCGACTTGTAGTGCCAGCTCCTTCTTTGGATCGTAGAAAGCTAACACGGGTGCTTTTGTGATGATCTCCTTCATCTTTGCGAATGCTGATTCTTGTTGCGCATCCCTCACGAATTCGGATTGTTAGCCGGGCTTGCCATTTTGACGATAGCTTCTATCTTTTTGAGGTCTGGTTTGATGCTCTCGGCAGATATGACGTGACCGTAGTATGCAACCTCTGGCAAATAAAAGCGACATTTGTCTATGTTGAAACGTTGACCACTTTGGCGAACTCGTTGAAGCGTTGCGCGTAGTGTAAGAAAGTGTTCTTCTTTTGACGTGCCTGCGACAAGTACGTCGTCGCTGATGCCAGTAACATGTGGCAAACCTTCGTATGTCTCATCGACACGGCGCTGAAAGATGTCTTGAGCTGCGTTGATTCCGAATGGCATGCGTAGGTATCGGTATCGTCCATATGGTGTGTTGAATGTTGTCAATCGAGATGTTGAGCCTGTCAGTTTTATCTGCCAGTAACCACTTTTCGTGCGTCGAGCAGCGAGAAGTATTTTGCGCCCGTCAGCGTGCTGGTGACGCCCTCTAGCGTCGGTACTGGGTAGTACGGTCGTTTTATCGCATTGTTCAGGTCGCGAGGGTCCAGGCACACACGTATGTCACCATTACGCTTTTACACAACCATGGAATTTACCCAGTCCGTGGGCTTCGTTACTTTCACGATGATGTTGCTGACTTCCATTCGTGATAATTCTTCTTTGACCTTGTCGCGAAGTGCCACTGGTATGCTGCGTGGCGGATGTACGACAGGATTTGCATCAGGGTGTAACGTGAGCGAGTGTTCCCCAGGAAATTCACCGATGCCCTCGAACAAGTCACTATATTCGGCGAGCAATCGCACAACATCTTCATCGCGATCGGGTTTATACTCGACGTTATCATCATCACCGTTACCGGATAGTTCATCACAGTTGCGTCGATGGTCGGCATCAACGTCATTGCCAGACTTACCGCCATCGACAGACAGTACAAGCTGTATGTATGATTCGTATCTCGATGTAAGATGCCAGTCCCAAGAAGGGAGGAGCTCGCGCGTCGACCACCTGGAACTGGAGTGCAAAGCTTTTGTTTTTGTGCGAACAACGAAGCTCACATGTACCCAAGTTCTTGAGGGCATGACCACCGTAACCTTGAAGTGTGCAGCTTTGTAGCTTGTTGCACTTATGTTTGGCTCGGAGCTTGTCATACACGGACTTAGGTTGAATGTTCACCTGTGCCCCCGTGTCTATTTTGAGCTTTAGTTTTGTGTTGTTGCACGTGACTGTGACATATGCCTGATCTTTATTGTATGGGTGAGAGTCAACATTATTAACACAGAACTCATCATTTACGTCGCTGTCGCCGTCTTCAATGTCAGGCTGATCAACGCTGTTGACGTTCTTCTGGCGGCACACGGCGGCGAAGTGGTTTCGCCGTTTGCATTTGTTGCAGGTGCGGCCTCGAGCAGGGCAGTCGTCCGTATTCGTGTGCTGACTGTATCCGCAGTATCCGCACGTCTTCTTCGTCTGACTGCTTTGTGTAGGTCGAGTGAAGCTCCTAGCGTTTCTGTTAGCTTGAACACGGCGTGTTTGTTTTGATTTGACCATCTGGACATCTGTTGGTTCACTGATCATGTTGATGAGTTGTTGTTGCGCGCTTTCATGCGCGCGCGCGATGTCGATGGCGTTTATTAAACTCAGTTCTCCGCCGATGTTTATAAACTTGTCACGTACCTTCCGCGCGTTCGTGCCATATACAAGCCTGTCCCGGATCATTTCGTCAATGATGTTGGCTGGGAAACCGCAATCACGTGCGAGTATTTTTACATCCATGATGAAACTCTCAACAGGTTCGCCAACCCCTTGCACGCGGTTGTAGAATTTATATCGGCTGAATATGACGTTACTCTTCGGTGTTACGTACGCGCGAAATTTGGCGCACACTGTGTCCAAATTTTGTCTTTGTCCATCGTTCGGGTCAGTTTCTGATATGACGTTATCGAATTAGAATGTGGAGTGGATGTCGCGGCCCTTCTCTCCCACCCACAACAACAGATAACTCACTTGTTGCACCTCTGTTTTGTCGTGTAACGGCCCAGCGAACATTAGCAGTGCGTGTTTTTCGAATTTTGTCCATGTTTCTGACAGCGCCGGCGAGTCCCAGTCCAGCGTCTGATACAACGCGCTATTTTGGTCCATGATGTTCTTCTACGGCGACACGACACGTTGCTGCGTGTCTTTGGACGTGTGTTCCTTACTTTCTGACACCATGAAATGATACAGATAATGGTATAAGATGTAATACTTTTATTGTGTATAACCGTACACTCAGAACATGGCCGTGCACGCTGCATCCGCCAAACAAACATGTGCGACCCGTAAGTGCGCGAGGCCCGTAAGGGTAATGGTGATACGAGATGCGTGTAATTTATCATCACACGTACTGCAATGCTATCACATATTTTTTTTATCTATGTATGTAAGCCACCATTCTGGTGCAATAGGAACCTCGAATGAGGATATGTGTGGTTATTAGCCAGAATTGTAAGTGATTTTTTTTGGAAAACCTGAATGCCGTGGATTGCATTTTGAGATGTGGTTGATAAAATACCACAACATCCACAATTCGCAAGATATGAAAATAATTTTGATATATATGGAAAGAATGACATTTATGTCACAACATGTCCAATTTTCATTCGACTGAGATGTGTAGTAAATATTCCATAGTAGTTTGTGTATTGGCCCCCCATTAGCAATTTCATAGAGAACTTGTTGTCGCGGATATGGGGATTGTGTGAAAAAGAGTGATTTCTCGCAGAAAGCTGAGAATGCTGCAATGCTATCACCTATTTTCCATCCATCTCTAGGGATGTAAGCCTAGCTAAAAATCGCTATGAGCATTCGTCCCTAAAAATGTACCGACAAACCCTCTGGCTCATGGCCTAAGAAGGTAAGTGCCCTGTAATCTTCCATTAAAATTTACATCACCTTAACTTATTTATATTTTTATCTTGTTTCTGTGACAATACATTTGTTCCTAGCATTACTCTGACAAATCAGTTAAAGTAACAGTTGGAGATCAATGGCACACCATAAGCCAGTAGAGTGCTTTTAGTGATCAAATTTGCCATAGCATTTCAGTAGGCTTTTTACAGATAGAAAGATATAGTGTTTTGGGGGAGTCTCAACCCCTTCTGGTGTTTGTATTTTGCAATGAAACAGTATTGGATGCGTACACCCACTGAACCCATATATTTGGTGTCTGTTGTAGTACCACTGGTTGTCCCATCATCACTTACTCCTGAACAAGAAAGTCTGCTTATCATTAGCAACGTACATGTACTCTAGGTAAGTCGTAATATTCAACACACTAGCGAGAAACAGTCATACCATCTGCAAAACTAAGATATTCAAGAATATGACTAGACCAGTTCCTACTATGTTTACTTGATCAGCTTCTTCAGTTCATAATACAATTATTGTGATATACCAGTGTGTTATTTATTGCTAATCTACAAATGTCTACAGGGCGTAATTATACGTGGGTGGCAATGTGTCTACATTATTGTATTCCCATTAATTAATCCAGTTAAATGGAATTGACTTTACAGTCCAAGGAAAAGTTGTGGGATTAAATGGAGATTAATAAGGTACATATCATAATTTCAATTATAAAATAAAGGTGTCAGTTAAAAACATCGGGATGGACAAATTATACCAGGATCTGGAGGTGTCTCATCGCATATGGTGACAAGAAATTAGGAATGGGGTGTGTCAATAATTGTTTTGTAATTTCACTAAACACTATGTTTCATTATTGTGAATAACTTTTACTGCTATGAAAAAGCACATGCTACAACATTTATATAAATTAATTAAAAAAATAAAAAGGCTAGATCATCTTAAAGTATAATTTAACATCCTTTTACATAAATTCATAAGAAGCTTGATAGAAGTCTAGAGCTACAGAATGTTACATTTAATTGCCCACTAGTACACTTCTACATTTGTTTTTAATGATCTACCAATCACACAGTGTTTAACTGGTTACAACAACATTGTTCCAAATGCTGGTCATGGTGTGTTAATTGCTGTATCTGAAGATGTTCCAGGGCCACAGCCCTCAAGCAACTGTGGGATACAGTGGTAGTGGTCCATGATATCCAGTGCTCCACCTTCCTCCTGCAGTGGTTCATCGGCAACTGCCAGTAGATTGGCTCCATCAAGTAGACAAGAAGAACAAATGGCTGACTCCTGATAGCAGATGCAGAGTGTCCAGTTCCGCAATGTTGAAGTGTCAGAATGTATGTCAGAATAAACTATTTGAATATTTGCTATGCTATAGTTACCATTTGGATTGTTTATAAACACAAGTAATAAAATATATTTATAAACACATTAATTAGACATCAATTGCTTGTGTATTCTGTTGAAAATAGCATTTTTAGTATATACCTTCAAAGTCGGTGATGAAAGATGATTTCCTTAGACTCGGGTCATGACACTGGATTGTTGAAGAGCAGATCTGCTTCACAAATTTCCTGAAAACGAAAGAATAACAGAAGTTGTTCATGAAGTTTTTTTGTAATTTAGTAAAATGCTGTTTGATGAGAATGGCATTGTATTTGTCTACATTTAATTACATGTGATTGTCACATGTCCTTTATGACTGGTCAAAATCCAACATCCTTAATTTTAAAATGGTAAACACTAAAAAGCTCCCCCCTTCTGATATTCGAGTAATGTGACAAGATGTCATGAAAAAATGTACAGTGACGTGAAATTTGGCCTACACTACAGATAGAGCTATCAGAGCTAGTAAATATTCCAGTAGCTCTGGTGTTATGACAAACAATACTAATGCTATGCACATGTGGAAATTTGTTTTTGTTTCAATAACATTAGTAATTATATTTGTGTATAAATTATATTCCTTGAATATGCATAAGTACCGGATTCTTGGTTTGATAAATTATGGAAACATTGTTTATCTGACAATACATATCTAATAAAATATTGGTTACTCGAAAATACGTAGTATGTCTTGCTCATGAATTGGTTGGGGTTTGCTTATCCATTTCCAGACGTTGCAGCCTTGATGGATTGTCTATAGACAGCTCTTTCGTTTGCCAGTCTCCCCACTCGCCAGACGTCGGCTCCCATCCATTCCTCTATGTCCTTCCCCCATTGTCTCCTAGGTCTTCCTCTGCTTCTTCTGCCTTCCACTTTTCCTTTCATTATTAGTCTCTCTAGAGACTGATGCCGTTTCACATGGCCAAAATAACTTAGTTTCTGTTTCTTTACAAAGTTCAATAAAGTCCCGGGTATAACACCAAGCTCATCTGTGATGGATTCTTTAGTTCTGCGTTCAGTCCACGAAACTCTAATATCTTTCTATAACACTTGTTTTCAAATGCATTTATACGTTTAGTAATGTTCTTATTAAAAGTCCATGTTTCGCATCCATATGTAGCCGTTGGAAATATGTAGACTCGGATAATTCGTAGTTTCATATCTTTGTTCGTTGCTTTCCACAGCTTCTTCATCTCCGTCAACTTTTTACTCGCCATTGCCAACGTCCGCTTGATCTCTTTCGTCCCATCTCCATCCGCTTCTATCAGTGACCCCAGATATTCAAAACTTTCCACTCGTTCTATTTCCTCGCCATCTACTGTGACTTCTGATGGTTCTCGACATCCCTTCACATCCATAATCTTAGTCTTCTTTACGTTTAGTTTAAATCCTTTCATCTCTCTGTGCTCTTTAACAGTAGTTATCAGTTTATCCAATCCCTCTTTTCTACCGGATATTAACGCTGTGTCATCGGCATATCTCAATTCATATATCTCCTGTCCATTCACTTTCAGTGCATTACAAAACTTGCTTCTCGTGTCAGTCTCGACTTCTCTCATGATATTCTCTGTGTATAGACTGAATAGGTGGGGGAAAAAATGCACCCCTGTCTCACTCCTTTGCCGACTGGGAACCAATATGTGGTACCACACTCTAATCTCACTGCAGACTGCTGTCCAACATATAAATTTTGGATAAGTGATGTAATTTTCTGGTCAAATCCCATGCGTATCAAGGTTTTCCAGAGTTGTTGATGACTAACATTATCAAAAGCTTTTGAATAATCTATGAAACAGATCCTAAGGTCATGGTTGAATTCTCTGCGTTTCAGAATTAACATCTTCAGGAGATCACATCTTGAAAATGTGATCTCTTGTTCCTCTTCCAGTCCGGAAACCAGCTTGTGTTCTGTTGACTTCACATTCTAATTTTGTTGTGATTCTCTTCATTATGATTTTAACATAATTTTGCTCGCATGGCTGATGAGGGATATAGTCCTGTGGTTTGAGCATTCTTGTATGTCACCTTTTTTCGGTATTGGTATAAGGATGGCTCGTTTCCAGTCCATGGGCCATGTTCCACTTTTCCATATTTTCTTGCATAATGTGTGATATATATCCACGCCTGCTTCTCCACTTGCTCTTATTAGCTCTGCAGTGATGTTATCAGTGTCAGGTGATTTTCCGTCTTTTAGACTTTTTATTGCGCACTCTACCTCTGAACGCAAAGGCTCAAGTTCATCTTCTGGTTCTGTCCTCTCTCTGCCTTCATCCACGTCTACCTCTTCTGTTTCTTCTTTCTTAAACATGCTTTCACAATATTGCTTCCATCTTTCAAGTATGTCTTCGCTTTCTGTCAGAGTCATTCCCGTTTCATCTTTAATAATGCCAAGTCTAGGTTTTAACGACTGTGTCATAGACTTGATTTCCTCGAACATACTGCGACTATCGTTCCTTCACATACATAGTTCTATCTTTTCGCATTTCTTCTCTAGATATTTCTTCTTGTCTTCTTACACACGTTTAATCATCTTGCACTACTCTCTGTATTTCTCATGATAATTCTGCTCATGAATACTCATGTTTTAATTTATCATGATACTAATTTAATCGTATTAAAATTGGCCGTGACCCTTGTTTGAAAAATAATTTCTACATTGCACTGCCACTGGCACTGGCTAGCCTACTGTAAGTGTAACGGTACTGCTGGTCGAATCAAATGCTAAGTTTGACATGGTGTTTCGTAAACAATCTGAACACATAATGAATGCATAAAGTATCAATATTCTAAATAAGTAGCTGTCATATTACATAGACGGAATGCAAACAACTTGCTAGAAAAGTTGCTTAAAGTGACATACGATTGTCAACGACGAAAACAAGCTTCGCAACCACAACAAAAACGCCTAGCCTCAACATGCTGAGGATACAAGTCAAGTACAATTACGTAGACAGTCGGACAAAAAGGTTAAATATATGTTTTCATCACTATCACCGATTTGCCCCGAAGGCGGTACTTTTCTGATAGATGTTCTAGTAAAATGCGTCGTCCGAAAATCCTATTTTCGTAGGGCCAAATATTTCGTCGAACATGATACTTTTGGTCGGACTATCATACTTCCAGTGACTACATCCGACTAACAACGTATTTAATAAACAATCCAGTGATATCCCATAGGTAGCCTAGTGATAGATTGGACACACGTTAGTCGTTACTGTCCGCCACAGGCATATCGTCATGTAAAATGCGATTATCATTGAGGATTTTCAACGACAATTTGTTCAAATCTACGCGAGTCGACCCACGATACTGCGGTATCAGATTGTTGTGCAGAGTGGCCCAATCAAAACTATGTTCCTGTTTGAGGGACATCCCCGCGCCATTGTCAACTAAGACGTAAATCAAGTAGCAGTCTGGGTATTGACATCATACTTTCTTTTACGCAATGCAACAAGTCAACAACAGATATGGTAGAATATGGCCAGAAAAAACCTTCTAACAGTAATGTACACGGCATGTTTAGGCATGTATCTTGAGTAATTATGTGACTAAAAGTGTGGAAATATGCTTTATTTATTCAGCTCGATGATACCTTTCGAGGGATATATAGGTTTTTTTTTTCTAGTTTGAAAACCTTTGGAACTAATGCTGATAAACTGGTCGTTTTTGGCCATTTTTTTAAATGTTGACCGCTATATATTTTTTTCATCGGTTAGTAATCATCGTAAACCATGAATATGCACCGTGTGTATTACTTTATTAGAACACCACATATGTCTATGTTGTTACTGCCTTATGATTAATGCTATTTGCAAATAACCAGATTTTTCCACAATATATTGGTCATGGGGAATATTGGTGTTATCGTCCGAGGACCATTCTTAGATGTACCCTTTGGTATTTTTCTTTTTTCTCCGCCGACTCAGGTTTGGGGAAGTTTTTCGCGTTATCATCCGGGGCCCTTGTTTCTTTCGTTTTAACACAAACTTGTGAAGAATAGTAGGCATTTTTTGTTCCTAGTAAAGAACATCTCTCTGGCTATCAGAGCAGTCATTTGGACTCACTCACCCAAAATATTTTGTCTGTATGATATGGCCCGGGAAAGGCATCAAGTTACCTTCCGATTAAAGTTATCGTTCGATCCGCGAGACGGCGGTAGTGTTTTGAGTGTTTTTGAGTAGCCTCTATCGGCTTCCAGCGAAACTACGCAACCATTCATCATCTTGTTAATGTGCGCTACAAAAGATCGCACAAGTAAATATATCTCCTAATTAATTACTGTTTTGTTGCATGTAGATTGTTTTTGCTAGATTACTCTGATCTACGGTAACAGTCATACACACGTTATTTATACGTGATAGTGCTCGAACCTGATGTTATATATGTCTCTCGGTGACGACCACATATTTAATACGCATGAGTTATAATACTGCGGGATACAATGTTTCATCAGTGTTTTTCAAAAGGGGGCCACGGTCGATAACGATGATCCACGGATGATAACGCAAATCGTTGTTAATAGTAATACTGCATTAAGAAAGGCATTGTGTGAAATAGAGTCTTAACATGCCACTGTGTGTGTGTTATATGATAACCAATATGTCGTGCTGTCCAATTTGACTCATTAAGTGCATTAATTACCATTATGCTTGGCATTAGATCGGTTTCGGTAGAATTTGTACATTATTTCCTGATTTATTAGGATTTGGAAAAAGCTGTCATACCAAATAGTCTGCAAAATAATTAAAGTTTAGCATTCTATCGCAAGCTTTTGTATGTTACGCACACTGTGGAGAGGTTATTTTGGCCAAATTAAAAAAATAGTGCTTTCTAGAGGGAGCCACGGTCGATAACCGTGATCCATGGACGATAACACAATACGCTGGTAATAGTAATACTGCATTGTGTGGACTTGTTTTGTCTTGTCTTTTTAACAGGCCAACATGGGGCTATATAGAAAAAGGCTGACATCTCATCAAGAGTGGAAAGATCATCACCAACAGCGGTGAATTCTGCAACAGGCTCAGAGAAGCGAAGACCACACTGAGGTGCAGCGATGCAAGGGTATGCTAGAGTTTCGGAAGTTGGCGGCAGTGCCGGGCATCAAAAATGCACATACGATCGTGCCAGTGGGTCCAAGCATGATTATTCGAGAGACATCATGCTTCCAAGATTGCTGCTATGAACAAGGGGGTGTTTTCCACCCTACGTGTGCAGATAGAGAGGAAGAAGACGGCAGTGGCAGACAAGGAAACAGAGGTGCATGAGAAAGAGGTGAATGTGAGGGAGATAGAGGAGCAGGAGACAGAGATCACAGAGAATGCAGCAAAGGAAAAGGAGGTGCTGGAAAAAGAGGTGGATGTAAGGAGGATTGAGGTGCAGGAGACAGAAGTTAGGGACAATGCAGCAAAGGAAAAGGAGCTGCAGGAGAAAGAGGTTGATGTGAAGGGGATAGAAGTGAATGAAAATGAAGAGAATCACGGTGCAGTTGAAGAAAGGGAGTCGGAAATGGGAGTACAAAAAGTGGTGGTAGACAGTTGGTTGGCCGTTCGTTTTAACAAGAAATGGTACATGGCCCGGGTGCTGCGTACCACGACCGATGACATGTTAGAAGTAGCATACATGACCCGCCCTCGAGGAAACTGGAAATGGGGGAGGCTTGAGGTTGGGATGGTGGAAGCCTCAGACATCATCACGGTGGTATCACCTCCTACGGCGGTAGGCAATGTGTTCACCTTCAAGTTATAAAGAAATGCCATGCTACGGAGGAGAAGGATGATGATGATGAGTAGACGATGTGGTGGACATTGGACACTGAGTAGACAGTGTGATGGACACTGAGTAGATAATGTGGTGGACACTGAGTAGACAATGTGGTAGACACTGAGTAGACAATGTGATGGACACTGAGTAGACAATGTGATGGACACTGAGTAGACAATGTGATGGACACTGAGTAGACAATGTGATGGACACTGAGTAGACAATTATGATGGACACTGAGTAGACAGTGTGATGGACACTGAGTAGACAATGTGATGGACACTGAGTAGACAATGTGATGGACACTGAGTAGACAATTATGATGGACACTGAGTAGACAATGTGATGGACACTGAGTAGACAATGTGATGAACACCGAGTAGACAATTATGATGGACACTGAGTAGACAGTGTGATGGACACTGAGTAGACAATGTGATGGACACTGAGTAGACAATGTGATGGACACTGAGTAGACAATGTGATGAACACCGAGTAGACAATTATGATGGACACTAAGTAGACAATGTGGTAGACACTGAGTAGACAACGCGATAGACACTGAGTAGTAGATAATATGATGGACAATTAAAAACGTTATCATACCAAAGTGTTGCCAATTTATAATGTTTTATTTGTATGTAAGTGCATCTTTTATCTTTGTTAACCTTTTTAAATAAAATTATTTTAATGTTCGAGTAATGCCGAGTTATATCCCAAACAATGAAATTATTTATTTGCAGACATTGCCCAGTGTAGTAAATAATGTAGAGACAGTTTAAAATGCACTAACATATCACATTAATTAAATATGGCGACTACAGTAAAGAAACTGTTAAAAAAAGATTATTCCAGAACTCTAGCACTCGGATTACAACGAAGAGGACAGAAGAGAACAAGGTATATATGCATATGGGATACACGTGTGGCTAACAGTGGAAAATAAACAACATATACTAAGGCACTTTCTCAATTTACTGTTAATCATGATTTTCAAAATTGTATTATCGTCCGAGTACCATTTTTTCTGAGTGTCCTGTGCTAAAAACGTGCAGATTATGATAGTAACATCAACACCAATGGATAACATACATTCTCCCCATAAACATGAACAGCGTGCCCATATCTACTACGTGGTTGTCTTGTTGTACAAGTAATGACAACAATGCAGAAGTAGGAAATATACGATTATTCAACAACTTTAGCACTCGGAATACAAAGAAGAGGACAGCAAAGAATAAGGTATACATACGTAAGGGATACAGGTGTGGCTGATATTGCAACATAAACAACATGTACTAAGGCACTTTCATAATTTACTGCTAATCATTAATATTCCAGATTATATACTGGTTTTTAAAATTGTCCGAGTATCATATTGTGTGATTTGCATGTTACATCCATAACACAAATACCAATGGATAAAACACATCGTCCGCTTAAATATAAACAGTATGCACATATCTACAACGTGTTTGTCTTGTTGTACAAGTAATGACAATACATTCGGAAAATAGAGTGGGGCAATATTGAAGTGCGAACAAAACTTCACCGCACTCTGACAACTCTAAATAAGTACCTCCCCCCAAAGTCACGCCGTAATTACATATGTCCACATGTTATCCATTGACAAAAAGTTAAATATCCAACACAACACCATTGTACTCTGGGTTATGTCCTGCAAACGGACGATAACTTGTGGTCCTCGGATGATAACATATTGAACACACCTTTGAACTTCAAACAACTGTAAAATCGTCAATGTTGTGAATTAGTGTGGCAAATTTTTGGTGAAGTCGCCTCAATACTATGCACATTTAATAACATAACTGAACAAAAGATCCAGGCAATTCTATTTTCGACCTTGTGTGGAGCCCCAATACCCCTGTACGTTGAATTTGAACATATAATATATATATATATATATATATATATATAAACATTCAACATCTGTGCAGTATGAAATATGATTGTATTAAAATAACTACGTAAGTGTACGTAAGTTCCTAAAACAAATAATACATGTCGCATCTTGCGTGTGTTCTTTATCAATAAGTCAATAGTTTTATTTTTCACATTAAAATAATATCGGAATACATCGTTCCTATTATCCGTATTAGTAAGAATTGCTTGAGTGGGTGCTTCGATTGTAGGTTATAAAGAGTGGGTTGGTAGGTGAGTGAATGAGTGGCACGTGGCGGGTGGTCGCCATGAAACAGTATAGTTGCCTGTATAACAGTGGCCTACAGGCCCCATAGATACGGCTTCGTGTTGTAATCATATATTATAATTAGGTTTGTGGTACGTAGTAGGCCTATGCAAATTAAATAATTATGTTGCTTTATATCGCAGCCTTATGGATATAATTTACAAAACCTTGCCGATAATTCTACGCAATTAAATTGGTCGAAGAAATAACAAACAGCTTGTAGAATATTGTGGAAATAAGTGTGATGTCCTTTATCCCGGCGCCGTTGTGTGTTGCCACTGTTTTGTCTATCTACCGCGTCTACGTATAATGCTACGGCGAACGCCAGTCCTACCGGTTGAGTGTGACTCATAAGCGTTCTATTGATTGTGTACGATGCTTATCTCAGTCTGAAACGCTGTCGCTGATAAGGTATGACTAGGGTATAAGTCCTTTTCAGCGGCAACAAAGCAAATTCTATTGCTATGCTACCGGGAGTATTATATAAATGTGCGTCATCGCGGTTACCGTACCGTAAACATGAATCACGCGATATTTAATCAATCACACGTAGTCAGGGGGCTTATTCATAACATTGTTCACATCGTTCTACAAGCACCATATTTGGACCAGCACTAGATATGGCCATGACATCTCATTTTGTAGCGGGAGCCAAGCTGGGTTCCAGTGGCGGCCTTCTTTGACAAATCCAAGAAGGCTGTCGCCCAGAGTAAGTCTGTGCAATAACTTGAGAACAACAAGTAGTAGAACCATAAATGGTACCACTTTCTAGGGGTTTTCGTGTATGGAGAATCCATTTCCGGTGTTAGTTTGCTGATTATACATCGAGGTTACGTGATAAGGTCACACTCAAGGTCATTTTGGTTCAAAATATAGATATTTTGAGCCCAAAACGTACTATATCAGATATTCACTTTGCTGGTGTCATTTTCATATAAAAATGTGTTAGGTGAACAATTGATGAATCTGGAATGAACTCTGGATACAGGTATTTTCAATCAAGGTTAAATTTGCCCAAAAATGCGTAAAACCCCACGTATCTGTTGATGATTCAATTGATCTTACTGCGTGAGCAAAGGTTTATATATTTATTATAATGTTGGAACCGATATTGAAAGGGGAATGGCGAGGTCATACAATCATGGTCAAGATCAAGAACAATGATCATTTATTATAAAAACTGTTCATTATGCACAAGTGGGAATGTAACCCACTGCAAAATGTATGAACATTACTGTTATTCTAGAAATAGCAACTACATGTCAAATGGATACACAAAATTCAAATTCAATTAATGTACCTAAAAAACGTACAGCGCTATTTTACTTATTCACTCTTCTCATATAATCAGACAATCTCATCCATCATCCGTCTATTTATCTACCCATCCATCCATTAGTAGTAGTTCAATTGTTCACATAGTTGTCATCATTGTTTATGCAGCAACCCTTGCACTTGCACAGTGCAATGCAACGAACAACTGCCTTGCAGCATTTGCAATTCCCCTTGTATGCTATCGTGCAGCCGCCGTTTAGGAGCAGGGCACAAGCTTTACTTGCGTCGGCGAGAGCGGTTCAGAAAAGGAGCCACTGCTTGCTGCGTTCATCCTTTTCCCGTTCCCATTGACCAAAGACAGGGATTGCCTGGTTGCATGTGGTTGACTGATTCCAGATGAAACTGGCTTGGAGCAAGGACATCTTGACATGCATATATAAGTATTACACTTCTGTTCACCCCCTTTCCGCTAACACTTATGATTACTGTTTGCATGTTGAAAATGTTGCTTTTTTTCAATAACGGGATGTATAATTCTTAATTGTTGTTGTTGGAAATAAATTACTTATTTACTTGCTCGAAGAGAACGGCCTGGGTCGGCGGCATATTGTCGAGTGAACGACTGTCATTGGAGAAGATATGATGCCTTGCATCGTTGATAGTTGCATAACGAATCGCTCGATTCGTTGCATGTGAACGGATTCCAGAAGGACTCCGGATCTTCGGTCAGCGAGATCATCTGTAAGTCCTGGTGTATTGTTCCATGCAGCCTACGCCGTCTTCTTGCCGCAACCGAGAAACTGAGAGGTCGTATGGCAGCCCGTTATGGCGTGAAAGAGTGGTAGAGCCAACGACGTTGATGGACTGAGCTGTGAGTGGATGCTGTCCACCGGGATATCTCGGTATTTCTTGCCGCTATCAAAGCCAATCCCAAGCTTTGAAAGGTCAAATTCTTCAAATAAAGCGACGGCAAGAACAACGATGTCGCTGTCGACAGTGTGCAGGAATGCGTTCTCATGACCGTGAGACGAGGCATGAGCTAGATGTAGGACGATACGCGTATCTGTCTCTGCGTGGTTGCAGGGCTGGAGTGCTGACACATGGAATGGCTTGTTGGAGAGCTGTGCTGAGGAGGAGTCTTCTATTCATATCTGTCTTGACCAGCTGTTTACTGATAAAAAAAATAGCTCCTCTTTTGTTTTCCACATTTTTCAAGTACGATTGTCAGTAACTTGTGTGAATGGGAGTGCAGCTGTCGTCACATGAGATTCGTCTCGAGTACGCGCACCTGTCCCAAGCCGCTTCTGTATCAGTGATGTCAGGCTATGGTCAAAGTAGGTGTCCCAGACTGCATCGATGCGTTCAACCGTGACGGTCAAGTAAGTGAGCTTTCATAAAAGTACAACGTGTAGGTGTACATACTCAGCGAATGTTGCCGCTCTGGTCGGATGCACCATATGGATGACGCCAGCCATGTTAAACATTTGAACTGTCGCGCCAATCCAGCGAGGATGTCCGACTTGGTCCCAGCTCTGAGCGAACGTCGGTCGCTGGTTCTCGAATTTGAAGAATTCAGCCATATCCGCGTCCGGACGTGATTGGAGAGAAAGGAAAAGTTGGGAGACAAGCACGGTTTTTTTTTTAGTATCCCGACTTTGCTTCCCTTCTTTCGGGGGTCTGGACTGTTGGCGGACTCTCGATAAGCATCAATATGAACTGTATGGATACATAGTATTATTGTGTAATCAAGAAACACAATATACACAAAAATATATTATCAAGGTGCGCAGACCTATATATGACCAAAACATGATATTACAACCGCACAGCGATTGTCTCACTTATATTAAAAGAAGATCAATCAACAAAGCAAGAGTCGAATAACATGTAGAGGCGGGTTCAGAGAGGGTAGTCTGGGGTGCACAAAACCTACACTGGCGGCCGAACCAAATTCATATTGGGTGTCGGAGCTTCAGCACGACTCCACTGTCGTGCTGTCGGATCAGTACATCGGAAGACCGGGGATGGGGGTGCTGTTGAACATTTTTCGCCGCCACGCCGCTGTAATTTCAGCTTCTCCATTGTCTCGGCTGCCTCAGCTGAATTGATTACATCGGAAGACGGGGGTGCTGCTTTTGAAAATGGTTCGGGCACATTCAAAAGGTCTAGGGGGCAAGCCACTCTAACTCAGGCATAGCGCGGTACAATTCCAAGGGTCTACGACGGCACGTTCCCCCAGGCCTCTATGGTCCCGCCTATGACATACAGAGTTAAGACATGCATCATAACGCTTAGCACATGCAAACGTCAACTTCGATTGAGAACAAAATCTGACAATAATCCTACAACGAAGGAGCCACAACCTTGAAGGATGTGCGGCATGGGCACACAATGTCTGGTCACTGTCCGACTGGATACAATTGAGTCCATTAGCGATTAGGTGAAATCCGCCTGAGTCTCCTTGCAACGGCCTTTGGCGGGCTATACACAACAACTGCAAGAAGGCGCGACAGCGTCTGTTGCAATCAAACGAAGAAATCAGCCCACTATTTGTTCAGCTGCACGTCTTTGGCCAGTTATCTTAAAAACCTGTATATTACTGCCTCGATTTAGCGATGTCACTATCCATCAAAATACTCCTGCATCGTTTCGGTTCAACGGTAAACAATACACAACATTCGATTGTGTATAGCCAAGATGGCGGATCACATTGACGACCGGACACCAAATAAGGGCAATGACGTACGACTAGTGGACTGAATGTGTGATGATGGTTAAATAATGCTAATGGATGTGCAGGAGTCCGTTTCGGACGAACATTTTGGAGATGCAAAAATGAGGTGGTGTTCTGAAACACAATAAATTATAATAAAAAAATGAAAAATTTGCTTTTTAAGGTTTAAGTCCATATATAGTTAGAGAAGTGGAGAAGATTATCCATAGAAAAAGTGTAGTTTTATAAATATCAACTTTATAAAAAAAATCGCTTAAAGACTAAATGAAATAACATTTTTAATGTCTTGGAAACTTCGTATACATAAACTTAATACTCCTGTCAAGTATTGTGCCAAATATGAAGCCTGTTCATTGCGAACTCGTGTCGCTAAACCAGCTCAAACGAGAAGATTATCCACAGAGAAAAGGTAATTTTTAAATATGAATTTTATAAAATAATTCGCTTAGTCATTTACGTGTCACAGCCAGTCAGATGTTGCTGATGTCACCACAGGTAAGGCCACTTAGCGTGCCCTGTCCGTTAGCATGGCAAGCGTCTGTGCGGCCTGTTGCTTCAGACTACATGAAATTGCAATCGCTCAATTTAATATTTGTTGATATCACCGTAAAATAATTGTCTTATCTACAAATTTGTCGTTGGATGTACGCAGGAATTGTGCTAACTTTTTTTGGGCAATAACTCAAAAACCAAACAATAAATTTTGTGTACATCCAGCGACAAACTTGTAGATAAGTTTATTATATTTACTGTGATATAAAAATATTAAATGTCTGCAAGTTTGAGCATTCGCAATGTTCAACCGGCGATAACTCAAAAGTAAAAAAAATCATGTGTGCATCCAGCGACACATTTGTAATAATAATAAGATAACTTCTATTGCGCCTAAATCCTAGGAAACCAAGCTCAGAAGCGCATAAAAACAAAAGTATTGGTCAATCTCAAAATCCATAAGCAGTATTCCAGTTGTCAACAGATGGGTCAAGGCGCGAGGGAGCTAAGGTGGATAAATAAGGTTGTAAAGATGCGTTTTTAAATGACGACGGAATTTTGTAATAGTTTCAACTGATCTAACCCTAAGAGTGCAGCAACAGAAAAAGCCCTAGTTCCAATGTTAGTGTTGACTCTAGGAACAAAAAGTAGGTCACAACTACATGATCGAAGCTGGATAGGTTTTCTTACATTAGTAAGCAATTAATGCAAATAAGATGGTTGTTTAGTGGACAGTGCCTGGTATGTAATGGTACAGATCTTAAATAGTATACGATATCGTACAGGAAGCCAATGCAAAGACTTCAAACG
This sequence comes from Paraescarpia echinospica, assembly GCA_020002185.1. Taxonomy (NCBI): domain Eukaryota; kingdom Metazoa; phylum Annelida; class Polychaeta; order Sabellida; family Siboglinidae; genus Paraescarpia; species Paraescarpia echinospica. The sequence goes on along the minus strand of CM034535.1, from coordinate 24,357,329 downwards.
TGGTACAGAGCGAAAAAAACGAGGATACCTTGTAACTACTCTTGCTAAACAATTTTGGACACGCTGACGTTTTGTGACATCCTTGCTAGCGATATTAAAAACGAGGAAATTGCAATAGTCAAGTCTTCTGCTAACAAGCGCTGTTGCAATTGTCTTAGCAACAGAAAATGACATATACCGGCGAATACAGCGAAGATCACGAATATGATAAAAACAGCAGCGACATGTTTGAGATATGTGTTGTCGGAAATTGAAGTTACTATCAAAGATCACTCCCAGATTCCGCACCGAGGTTGCTGGCGTGATATACTGATTCAAAATACGCATGGGGAAAAAACACCCAGTTGACTACGCTGCATTGGAGTACCAATAATGATCAATTCAGTTTTATTTGCATTTAATTTCAACTTGCTGTCAGTCATCCAGTGGAAGATATCTTGATGGCAATCACTAAGTTGGTTAAGGGAGCTATTTGTATCCGGGGTAGCCAACAAAATGTAGATCTGAGTATCATCAGCATAAATATGAAGATCCAAGATATGTCTTTATATAACAGAGCTTAGTGGCGTGGTGTAAAGAGTAAAAAACAAAGGCCCAAAAACATAACCTTGGGAATACCAAATAAAGCCGGCAGTGCAGCTGAAAAGCAGTTCCTAATCTTTATAGTTTGGTATATATCAGTTAGATACGAAGAAAACCAGCTTAGAGCTGTGCCAGATATGCCGTACCACTTTAATAAGCGTTCAATGAGAATGCTGTGATCATTCGTGCCAAAAGCGGCAGAGAGATCTAGAATGTTCAATTTAATGTCATTATGAACCTTTACGAGGGCAGTCTCTGTTGAAAGAAACTGACTATATGATGATTGTGACACATTAGTTAAGACGTGTGTGCTAATGTGAGACAATAGACGACTTGGTACAACCTTTTCTAGTATTTTGGAAATGAAGTTGAGGTTAGAAATAAGTGTATAACTGTTTAGGTCTTGTTTAGGCAGAGATGACTTCTTAAGAAGTGTTGTGACATGGGCGTATTTGAAATCATCAGAAAAACAGCTAGAGCAAAGTGATACATTTATAATATTTGTTATAGGTCCAATTAGTGCATCGAGACATGCTTTTAGCAGCATCGTTGGAAATGGATCAAGTGCACAATATTATTATCTTGATGGTAATATAAAAAATTGTAAATTCTGCGATTGCAATTTTAATTACGACCTGAAACAACAACCCGCATAAATGCGCGTCATGCTAAATCCTAGCTGTGCTACCTGCGGTGACGTCACAACGACCACTAGGTGTTGCAACAAACTGTGCAGAAAAATTTACAGAAAAGCGCGACCAAAGGGGGCCTAGAAAAGGGTGAAAAATTAAAGAGTAGAGTTGTGGTAAAAAATAGTTGAACATCAGAACACTATTTTTAGATTATATTTAATTCTGATTAGGAATATAAAAGGTTAATTTCGCTCAGTCTTTAAGGGACCCGTTTTACTCCCTGGCAGACATGTTCAATCGAACACCACCTTGCCTTATCTGGGAAGCATTTAGCCATGCTGCAATTAATGCGCCAAAGTTATTGAACTTGAGCAACGTAGAGTTAACGAACTTGCCCACGGTTCGACACGTATGGACAGGATTCGGACTTCGGTTCTCTCGATTGAAAGTATGGTACTTTAGCTACTGCGCTACTACGCTCTATCTATATTTCATCAAAGCATTTGAATCAGGAAGCAGATTCACTCGGCGATGTGACATATTGGAATCGATCGGGTATCGCCCTCTGATAAAGCATATTACGCTGTGTTTTGGATGAGAATTACGAGTAACCTCTCAAACAGAACTAATAAGCACATTTGACTATCTTAATTATCGTCGATTTGAAGTGATGTGACACTATAGTGCATTTGAATTCCAACGACAGTCGATTAAATTCCGAAACAGTGGCGCTATCCGAGTAACTCTGCTTCCTAATTCAAATGCTTTGATTGTATCTAACCACTTAGAGATCATCTCAGATATCGAAACCACTTTCATCTGGGTTCAGTCCTCCACCCCCACCCCCTCAGACGAAAGTTTATAAACATTGATATGATGATATCACTATATTAGCAGTATCTATCCGAAGCGTAAACTGTCGATCTCCGATGCCAGACTAAACTGCCGAAATCCTCCCTCTCCAAACGAAAGTAATTTCGTCTGATATTGTACATCGGCGTTCTGGGATGATCCCTAAAGGACGGGATACACTGGCACTTTTGCCCGACTTGACCAGATCAGACCAGACCAGACTAGACCAAATCACGTCAGACTGCAGTGTGTCCGCCTCAATGGTTGGTTCCCAATGTGCCGGCGTGACATAATCACGTAAACTTGAAAACTTTCGAATACTGCAGACCGGCACCAACTACAATCGACGCAGTGGACAACTCAAGTTCACGTAATTATGACGTCACGCCGGTTTCAAGTATGGCACAATCGGTGCCGTTCGATACACTGCAGTCTGACTTAATCTGATATGGTCTGATCTGCAATTGGAGGTTTCAAGTGATGTTCAGCCCTCCGAATATTCACTACGTTCCGACGCCAATGGTACTTGACATGTGTAGGCCTACCGACTGATTTATATTATCCGGGCATACTGATATTTGTAATACAAATCGAAAGGCCTACTCCATCATAACCTGTCATTAATATGAGTCATACTAGGCCCCTATGACTTCGGCACAGCAGAACGAAACGCCGGCGGGTTGTTATGGATTACTATTGGCCACGTTCATGCACTATTGACTACCAGACCTACATACGCTATTACGCAGTATCGGTGATATTTCCATATTCCCGGAAAATAGGTCACGCTGATTGGAAACAACACGACGTAACATAAAACTCAGCATGACGTCATTCGTCTTGCATTGCGGGTGTGTATTGTGTGTGTGTATGTGTGTGTGTGTGTGTGTGTGTGTGTGTGCGCGTGCGTTTGAGTACGTCTGTGTGTGCGTGCATGCGTGCGCGTGTGTGTGCGTGTGCGTGCGTGTGCGTGCGTGTGTGTGTGCACGTGCGTACTTGTGTGTGCGTGCGTGCGTGTATGCGTGTGTGCATGTGTAAGTGTGTGTGCATATGTGCGTTTGTGTGTGCGTGCTTGTGAATGTGTGTATGCAAGCATGCGTGCGTGTGTAAAGGTAGATCCTCTGTGTGTCATGGTTGTTCTGGTTCCAGTACCTAATCAAACCTCTGACAAAGAACTTCAGGTCATGACTATTACACAAAAGAGACATCTAAAACTCATGTGCATGCTTTTCACTTTATTACGGTAGTATATTGTATGCATGGTCAGAAATAATTAATTATTTAATTACATTAGAAACTGTGTTTTTGGCAAAATTACCACTTTCATTATGTGTCTATTCATACAATTTTCTAACAGTCGGTAATACTTCAACATTCCCGGAAATAGGTCACTGATACCGACTTTGGAAGTTGCAACAAGCATGAGGTTATGCGATTGATAGTTGATTACTAATTAATCTCCCTCGCTCTCTATCTCTCTCTCACACACACACGCGCGCGCACACGCACACGCACTCGCACATACACACACCGGCCCTCTCACTCACTCCCTATATATACTCTACACCGCATCCGTTTCCCTAAGCCCGCACTTAATTTTGAAGTAGCGAATACGTCAAACATTCTACAAACAAGGTGGTTATTTAAGGTCACCACGTTCACCATAGGCGTTTGGTTAACAGCAATACGCTTAAGACGTAATTGATATCAGCACTGATTGGCTTTTGGTTTTTATGCAAATTAATTTGGTCAACATGCAAGTGCTTATAAAAAATATAGTTGTTTGACGAGTAGCCGTGTTCATTCGTCTGTAGAGCAGATCACGTGCTGTTGACAAATATCGAAACCGGGGATTTCCGAGTGATTTTTCGGAAAGTGCTATGTTGATTTCCTCGGCTATGTGGTGACTTGTATTTATGTCGCGCGTCCAGCTCTATAAGGAAACACTGGCCCGACGGACGGACAAATTCACAGAATGATGGAAGCAAGTAGAGCTGAATCAGTCAACGTACAGGAGAGGAAGTGAGCGGTACGTGCGCCTGACCTGACGATCGCTGCAAGGTCTTCGCATAAGTTGATTGAATACAACATCAGCGCCGCTGTAGTAAGTTGAAAACATTACCCCTCGAAAACACTACGGTATTGTTTTGGGCGTATCCTCATAAAACTACCGTAGTGTCTTGAGCGTGCTTTCAAAACACTACGGTAGTGTTTTGAGCGTACACTCAAAACACTATTGTTAAGTTCAAAACACTACCCTTACATTTTTACCCAATTTAAAATTTCTATGGGTTAGGGGCCATCCATAAAGTACGTCCCTTGGTGGGAGGTCGTGAGGTACCCGGGCAAACGTTACTAAGGTTTACATGGGGAGGTGATAGTTTGGTAAGGTTTACGTAACGATTAAAAATGCAGCTGTTGACACTAGAGCGACAGTATTAATTAACCTCGTCGTGTCAACGGTAAGTTCATGGGGCGCACGAGTGCGGGTAGCGTCATTCTGTTTTTACATTGCTTTTTCGGGAACGTCTGAGAAAACATCCGGGGGATATGCATAAACCAAATATTGTAGGGGGTAGGAAAATAGCTGCGGAGATGGACTTCAGGCTCATGTATCTTAACCAAATCCGCGAATGCATTCTAACGAAACTGTGGAAATATTGGGGTGTATATATATGCACACACACCCTAATCCTATTGTATAATGACGCTTCACACTAACTATTTATTCCCGTCGTCTGATTGGTTCCATAGATTATTATTACATAACTAATAATAACTTTAACCATAATAAATGGCGGTATTCCACAATAACTATTTATTATAATCGTCTTACTGGTTTTAGCGATTATGCTATATATAACCCTAACCCTCCATAGCTGACTCCAACCATACCTAATTATAATAATTACCTTAGCCCTAACGAATCATTATTTAGTCCCGTCATGTGATTATCACACTAACTATTTATTTTCGTCGTCTGACTTGTTCCAAAGATAACGCTATGACTAACAATATCCCGAACCACAACTAATTCAAACAGTCACTAATTACAATAATGACATTACGCTTAATAATTATTAATATTTGTATGACATTTCATGCTAACTATTATATTCGTTGACTAACTTATTCCAACTAACCCCTATTGTATATGATGATTCCAAAAGATGACTGATGTAACTGGCTGGTAAAATATACTGACGGTAAAGTTTTGAAATTGGGTAGTGTTTTGAGCATAACAGTAGTGTTTTGTAAGTACGCTCAAAGCATACGCAAAATTAAACAATAATAAATACAATTGTTATATATCCGAGTACTGTGCTAAAACCACTTAGATAAAAACGTACACTAGTTAAATTGGCATCGCAGAATATAGGAATCTGTAATGAAACCCAATAGACCTATTTTGACATGGGATAGTGTTTTATGTTACCGATTATATGACATATACATGTTATCCCAGGTCACAGTTTTAAATAGTAATCATTGTTGCTTCACGTATTTGAGATAATCCTTAACTAATAAGGTAAGTAATACTGATAGATTAGAAGCATAATCCACGTTTATTATTTTAAATGGAAGTTGCACCGCTGACTGTACCGAGCGTATACACGATACCGAGCATATAGACGATACCAAGCGTATGCAAATTAAATCGCGCAAAAAGGAATCACTGTTGCCGCGTTTCGGCTTCCCACTAACGGTCGCAGATTTCGTTGTACAACGTAGCTGAAGATTAGATCGATTTCTGCATGACTGCGAACTGTAAGAAATCCAGTGCGTGCGTTCTGTTGAATACAGATTCGATATGTTGGAAGTAATGGAAGAAGAGTTGGTAATATGAAAATGATACGTTAATTGTTGTAACCGTATTAGGCAATGCAAAATGAAAGTACATGCCATAGTGCTGGTTGGAAACATACTAATGGTGAAACGTGCGTCGTGTTATAAAGACTACTGCTCTGGGTGTTTTTCACCCAAGTGGTGATGGATGTATGGATGTATGGATGTATAGCTGTATGGATGTATGGATGTATGTATGTATGTATGTATGGATGGATGGATGGAAAGATAACATAAAACAATTGTAATCACCGCCGAAACTGTTAATTATTTATTAAACATTTTACTGGAAATATCTTATATCACGCGTTCTGTAGTGCATAATATGCGTCCTAATATGTTTTATGATAGTGCTGTGTTAGCTGTCTAAGATTATGTAAGGTATCGATTACCTAAACATGATATGCTATATGGCTTAACCATTTAATTGACACAAACGCCAAGCTTAATTTTTTTTTAATACAATTGTTTTTATTACGGTTTCTGCCACAAAGATGACGGTGATTTTTAAATCCAGCTAGTAATGTATAGAAACTAACGCCTGTCACTGTCATCCCGAATCAGTCACAAGCCGACCAACCGGAGATCATCCGGATTCAGTCAGATGCCAACCAACAGGAGATCGATCATCCGGAATCAGTCAGAAGCCGACCGACCGGAGATCATACGGCATCAGTCAGACGCCAACAATCAGGAGATCATCCGGAATCAGTCAGAAACGGACCAACAGGAACTCTTCCGGAATCAGTCAGAAGTCGACCAATAGGAGATCATCCGGAATCAATCAGACGCCGACCAATAGGAGATCATCTGGAATCAATCAGACGCCGACCAACGGGAGATCATCCGGAATCAATCAGAATGTGACCAACAGGAGATCATCCGGAATCAGTCAGAAGCGGACCAACAGGAGATCATACGGCATCAGTCAGAAGTCGACCGATAGGAGATCATCCGGAATCAATCAGACGCCGACCAATGGGAGATCACCCGGAATCAATCAGAATACGACCAACATCAGATCATCCGGAATCAGTCAGAAGCCGACCAACAGGAGATCACCCGTAAACAGTGAGAAGCCGACCAACCGGAGATCATCCGGCACCAGTCAGGCGCCAACAATCAGGAGATCATACGGAATCAGTCAGAAGCGTACCAACAGGAGATCATACGGAATCAGTCAGGAGTCGACCGATAGGAGATCATCCGGAATCAATCAGACGCCGACCAATGGGAGATCACCCGGAATCAATCAGAATACGACCAACATCAGATCATCCGGAATCAGTCAGAAGCCGACCAACAGGAGATCACCCGTAAACAGTGAGAAGCCGACCAACCGGAGATCATCCGGCACCAGTCAGGCGCCAACAATCAGGAGATCATACGGAATCAATCAGACGCCGACCAATGGGAGATCACCCGGAATCAATGAGAATACGACCAACATCAGATCATCCGGAATCAGTCAGAAGCCGACCAACAGGAGATCACCCGTAAATAGTGAGAAGCCGACCAACCGGAGATCATCCGGCACCAGTCAGGCGCCAACAATCAGGAGATCATACGGAATCAGTCAGAAGCGTAGCAACAGGAGCTCATCCGGAATCAGTCAGAAGTCGACCAATAGGAGATCATCCGGAATCAATCAGACGCCGACCAACGGGAGATCATCCGGAATCAGTCAGAATGCGACCAACAGGAGATCATCTGGAATCAGTCAGAAGCCGACCAACAGGAGATCACCCGTAAACAGTAAGAAGCCGACCAACCGGAGATCATCCGGCATCAGTCAGGCGCCAACAATCAGGAGATCATACGGAATCAGTCAGAAGCGGACCAACAGGAGCTCGTCCGGAATCAGTCAGAAGCCGGTCAACAGGAGATCATCCGGAATCAGTTAGAAGCCGACCAACGGGAGATAAGCTCCGTCTATGACCACCATTGCTATTTTGTAAAGTGAAAATGAAAAATTATACTCCGCGTATTCTCATTTTAAACATCTCCAGGAAGCTTACATATAACGAGATCCGCACAAGTAATGCTTCATTGAAAATGTGGTGCTTTATTCATTGTATAACTGTACGATGGTGATATATAAGCAATTTCCACTGAATTGACAAGTAATTACATGACCTCTAGTCGTTTCTAAAATAGGAAAGACTATGTAGCCAACAATCACAAATTGTATAACAAAACAGTTAAAACTGCTAAACGTGTTATTGACTTCGATTCACAATCATGAACATGTTTTTGACTGAGGAAATACAACCAAAATAAGCCTACATCTACCCTGCAGATTAGGGGCGGATCGACAGAAAGTAGTCTGGATTGGACTAAAAACTACCCATTGCACCCCGCTGGTGCTCGCAAAAACACTGGCGGCCGAACCAATTTCATATCGGGTGACCTGAGCCGGAGCTTCAGTGACTCCACTGTCAGATCTTTACATCGGAAGACGGGGGACGTTCATAATTTCAGAACCTCTGGGGGCATGTAAAGGGGACACACTCAACATTTCTACGAGGCACGCCACTGTACCGCGGCGAAATTCCAAATGTCTAGGGGGACACATACCCTCAGGCCCCCTTTGGTCCGCCTAAGCAGCTAGTTAAAGCTGTATATATGTGTTAAATATAAGGCAAGCATGTATACGCTCGGTATCGAGCAACGTGGACTCGCAAGTTCAACATTTTCTCGAAAGTGAATTTTCGTAAGTAAGCTACACAAATTTATTTCACGATTACTTCGATGTGTTGTTTATTTGTAACCAAACGGAAAACGTGATATAAACAATTCTAAATGTTCTCCCAAATACACCCCAATGGACGATTCGTAAAAAAGTAACCATATATGGTTCATAACATATATGCAAAAACCGGTTTGTTTTCTTCTTAATTTCCGTGGCAACGACAGGAGATCAAACGTTTGAGAGGTCGAATGTATACTGAAATCTGATAAGTCCAAACATCTTGGAAAGTTATGGGAAAGGCCGGAAAGCTATCACGAATACGTTTATAGTCAGGACTTGGCATGCTCTATTAAAACATGTCAACATTGTCATACTGACATACTGTGGTATGAACGTCATATTCCTGTCTGGTAGGAGGGCGGGTGGAAATTCTCGATACGGTGAGATTTGATTCGTGGGATTATATCACTTTCCGTGACTTAACTATACGTCTCGATATATCAAAATGTAAGGCATAACAAATTGTTGTTCTTTTGTTACAGCGACATTGTGCTAAAGTCAACAATATCACGGTTGTGTTTTCTAAAATGTAATGCGAACTAACTCATTTAAGTCATACATTACAGTTGTCGTGGTTTCAGAACGGGTTCACTAAGTATGCGATCACCACTGAATGATTTTTGTACGCTTCTGAACACCGTTGTAAAGTATTCACCAAGTGTAGCCAAGAGACTTTCGCCGTGCGTTAGAGTGTTCATGCCAGAGTGTGTGTTTGTGTGTGTTCGTGTGTGTTTGTGTGTGTTTGTGTGTGTGCGTGTGTGTGCGTGTGTGTGTGTGTGTTTGTGTGTGCGTGCGTGCGTGCGTGCGTGCGTGCGTGTATATATATGTGCGTACGGACGTGCGACGGTTCCCTAACATATTGGGGTACATAATCAAACATTACTGCTTATCTTTACAGTGACATATTACGAAAAAATGTAAGGAATCGAACAACAACTATGGACCAAGCGTTTGGGCATACGCGAGATGAAAGAGAGCCTGGGTCGAGAGACCAGGAAGGAACACCGAAAATAGAAGGTGCAGCCGCGCTTGAAGCTGCAACTGACTATGAGGTATGGTTTCTGACTCCTTCTGAATCCCTTTTTGGAAATGGTCGCCAAATAAAAGATGACGTGATATTCAATTTCAAGTGTATTTCACTACATTCGCGACGATTCAACTATTTCAGTGCAGTGTCGCATAAGTAGGTGTCGATTTTGTTTTTTTCCTTAGTTGCAGTATTTCATTAATCCTGTATGTTAGTGAGGTAACCTTGGTGATAGTTACTGTTATTCTTCAGGATACGTACGAGATGGTAGACACGTGCTTTATTGTTACTGTTGTTCTACAAGACGAGTACGAGTTGACTAAACAACATGTATACATGTGTAATAGTTACTGGTGTTTCTGGGACAAGTTCGTGTGGATAGATAGCGTGTTAATGTGTGATGTAGTTATTGTTATTCTTCAGGATAGAACGAAGTGACAAATGTAGCGTGTCGTCATAATGGTCGTATAGTTTGAAATTCGTAACATTTTCTTCTTGTCCGGCGGTCTAGTAGAATGTTGGAATTGCTTTTAGGTACAGTAACTAATTAATAGAACAGTGACACAATTTGTTATACACACTTGTCCGTATATCCAAATGAAAATTCATTAAACCTTTTCGTCATCATCACCAATTAAGTTGAAAGACACAGGACACATGGCAAACTTGATCTATTGTCACACAGTTTCTCATGTAATATGCCAGTAAAGTCCAATTTCATGCTTTTGTCGACCCAAACAGCCCGCGTTGACTAAACTGGAACAATTGATGCTTTTGGAATCTTCACGAATTATGTTGTTTTGACAGAATGAAGAATTGTGTAAACTTCACGCATGCATTGCGATCGGACACGCAGCATTTGTCAACGAAGATGACTTTCAAGCAGAACGGGTTTTCCGGGAGGGCATTGCGCTGGCAAAACGCATGCACTTTGAAGATCCCCGTCTAGAAAATGCGAAACGCCTTTTGTGTGTGGATCTGCATCACTGCTTGACTGTGCTCAAACTTTGTCAGGTATTCAAACGACGGATGTATGATAGTTTGCCGACGATTTATTGACTATCCGTTTTTACAATAATTACAACACCTGCGGAAATTATAAATATTAATTTATTAATTAAACCAAACAATTATTGTTATGATGGTTATTTTGCTACAAAACTAGACCCACGAAATCATTGACGTCGATACACAGTAATATAAAAACATTAGAGTTTCATTCCAAAATGTATAGGTAAACAGGTTGTATACGAAACAAATTAGAAACAAACTGTCAAAGGGGATAACAGTCCAATACCCCACTCTTCCCTTGTTACCTTGCGGGGTGGGGTTCACATCACTCGGTTGCTTCTTCTGCTTTTTATGTTGTTTCGCTCCATCTCTGTCTGTTGTCTGCAACAGTCCAATATCCCACTATATCACTATAACTAGACACAAACATGTTATAATTGACGACGTGGGCAATAGTGGCAATGTACCTAATGCTTTGGAATGAAGAAATCTACGTTATGAACTAATTACCTTTTTTACAATAAACACCAGCAATGTTATATTTCAATTATTTGACGTTAGCGTATCATCATTTAACTGCGTTAAGCATCATTCAAATAATGCATTCAAATAATACTTTTTTCACAAATATACGTGTCGCGTTCCAGAACAAGATCATTCAAAGCGTGGAAGAAATGCATGAAGGTAGGCGATCATGTAATGTTATTACACAGCAGCTATAATATGAAGACGTATGTACTTCACTCTTATATAAAGGGAATTTCGAGGAAAACATCATGGTCATTGTGTGTGTATGTGTGTGTGTGTGTGTGTGTGTGTGTGTGTGTGTGTTTGTGTGTGTGTGTGTGTGTGCGTGTCCGTGTCCGTGTGCGTGTGAGCGCATGTGAGCGCATGTGAGCGCATGTGAGCGCATGTGAGCGCATGTGAGCGCATGTGAGCGCATGTGAGCGCATGTGAGCGCATGTGAGCGTATGATGTGTGTGTGCTGTGTGTGTGCTTTCTGGGTTTGGTTATTGTTAAGTTATCGGTAGCAACACCTGCGCCCTCTCTTACACATCAGGTGATACATTACAATTAATGATTTCCTTTTCTGAAGATACCAATGGCAAATATGTAAACAAGTATGGTTTATTTTGACAAGTCGTAACTTGTATATAAAAGATCTGCTGTATGTGGTAGATATGTATGCATGCATGTTTCAGCCATGAGATTGACCGAGTATAGTCACAGCGGTGTAATTGTTGGTATGTGGCAGTGCGTCACCGCGCTGAAGATGTGGCTGAACGATGCCCATAACATCCAAGAACATAAAGAGGTAATTTTAGTGGCATATTCATTTTGCATAACATCACATACATGTGTAATACATTTCAAAAATGTCCATTGTCCACTAAATTGTTGTCTTTCATTGTTAGGGAAACAAAGAGCAAGAATTGGCGCTTCATTACGGTGTGAGGGCAACTGAGAATAGCTTCATTACGGTGTGAGGGTAACTGAGAATAGCTTCATTACGGTGTGAGGGTAACTGAGAATAGCTTCATTACGGTGTGAGGGCAACTGAGAATAGCTTCATTAAGGTGTGAGGGCAACTGAGAATAGCTTCATTACGGTATGAGGGTAACTGAGAATAGCTTCATTACGGTGTGAGGGCAACTGAGAATAGCTTCATTACGGTGTGAGGGCAACTGAGAATAGCTTCAATACGGTGTGAGAGCAACTGAGAATAGCTTCATTACGGTGTGAGGGTAACTGAGAATAGCTTCATTACGGTGTGAGGGTAACTGAGAATAGCTTCATTACGGTGTGAGGGCAACTGAGAATAGCTTCATTACGGTGAAGACACGTGATTGTCTATTTATTCACAGTAAAACGGATAAAGACAGCTCTTTATTATCCATCGTTCTATGCATCTAAAAAAGTTCACAAAAACTAGCCATTAGCAACTACAATCAATGATAGTATGCTACCAATTTACTAAAATAACTATGTTGAAGACACATCAACTAAATTGCACGGACGTCGCCATTGTGATCGAAAGTCCAAAGTCACCAACGCCTACTCGTCCTAATTTGCCAGTCGCGAAACTGAAAATATTGTTCTAGTTTGAGTGATATTTGTACTTATTTCACAGTCAGTTCACTTTTCCCGTGACGTTTCGGCTGCTTCCAGCAGTCTTCCTCAGACGACTATCGCTAGATAGTGACACGGTTGTGCTGCGCAGACGGAGTCACTCTGGTGTGTGCCCGCTGCGGCTGCGCCCTGGGTGTTCTTGGTTTTCTAATCTAGATCGCTTTTTTGATGCCTCTCGTTCTTCAGTCCGACTTCCTGACTAAAATGTTGGCCCCCTCCCAGTTTATTATGGGATTTTTCTAGTCATGCGATCTGTGATGACTGATTGGTGCATCTCCTTTTCCGATGTGTTGTTGTTTCTGGTGTATGGTTCATTTGTTGTTGCTTTCTTTGTGTCTTCTCAATGTTCTTTGATGCGGGTTCCTAATGTGCGTTTCGTCTCCGATCTATGTGGCATTACAGAGCTTACACGATATGACATACACCATTTCGCACATTTTTGGGGTTCCACTTTGTCTTATGGTCTTATCAATGACCTCTTGCAGGTGTTGTGAGGTTTCATTGCTGTGTTCACCTTGTATTTCTTCATGAACCATGATGTGGTTTCGAATAATCCTTGGACATACGGAAGTACCACCATGCCTTTGCCCGTCTTATTCCTGCTGTTGACTTCATTCTCTTGCCGCGGGGACACACACCAGACAAAAACGTCAACTGACTGTGAAATAAATACAAATATCACGCATTTAAAACACCCAGTCTGATTAAATTCTTCACTCATATTAATCTACTTTGCATCACCGAATTTGATTTGGCGCTGTAACTACTAACATGGTAGTGCACCTACGTTCATATGGTGCATTGTATGGCATTATATTAGTTGTTATAAGTGTAATTCTGAATTGAAGGGAATATGAGAAAACAACATAACATTGTATATGTGTCGACGAAACGGGGGCATCCGACGCGTCACCGCCGCGTCATAGTCAAAGAAGCTATGTGCGTTTATTGGTCCAATATCAGGGGCGTGTCTCAAAATGTCAGGAAACTGTATTGTAGATTTCACTAGAGTCACTCACTTTGAGAAAAATCTGACAAAACCAGCAGAGAGTAAAGTGTCAAGCGCTTTGAGCAGTCTTGAGGACTGGATACTGCGCTATATAAGAACTTACCTTTCCTTTACATTTTACATTGTATTAACACTTTTAGGTGTAGAGGCCCACATCGTTGTCTTTTGTTTCCCTTTAACAGCTAACCAGGTCTTAGAAAGAACAGCTGATGACAGTTGAACTTCGCGGTAAAATAAATGTTGCTCGGTCATTGCATTGTTGTGAATTAAATCAATTCATTGCGAAGCTTTATCATTGTACTCTCAATTATATATTTGAGTCCATTCGAAATTGTTAAAATAATTATGTAAGTGTTTTGAAACCCCGTATCCCAGTAGCATGCAGTCGTGACAATGACGACTATCTGATACAGGCTCTGCATAACTACGTGACGAAAACATGCACGGTAGCAGAAGATAGGCTTCGACAAGGAAACTACAATGCGGTTGAAATGGAATCCCTGCCTGTCATTTCTGTACTGGAAGCTTTATGGAGAGCTGGCGATCTAGCATTTGTTACAGAAGATAAACTACGACACGTCTACGTCATGCACGGTCTGGCTTTGTGGAACAGGGTTAGTAATTTGTGTATGAAAACAACTGTGTTAACGTCCATTTGGGATAACACATTCTAAACATCTAAAACGCGCACGCGCGTGTGTATGTGTGTGTGTTTGTGTGTGTGTGTGTGCGTGTGTGTGTATTTGTGTGTGTTTGTGTGTGTGCGTGCGTGTGTCTGTGTGAGTGCGTGCGTGTGCGTGTGCGTGTGCGTGTGCTTGCGTGTGAGTGTGCATGCGGGCGTCTTTGAGAAACGGTTCATAAAATTGTGTACTAATTAATAATATTTATTTTTAGCACCGCTATTGTTCACTTCAAATGTTCAGCAACCATCAGCTCCATTTTTCAGGAATGTAATTATGTTACTTAACTCGCCAGATGTGTAGTTAGCAGGCTGTCCCAAATGTTGTTTGGCCAGACGTCCCCTTGCCTCGATTAGTTATTTATTGATGGGTAATAGCTTTCTCATCCAGAGAGCCTGTGTTTTTCATCTCACATTTCCGTTTCGTTCTCGATGTCAGTTCCATTGATACTCTGTGGTTGAAACCGATTAGGTAATATAGTGATTATTTTTTTTTAAATTCTCCTTGTTTTTATTAAACAAAAATATTGTGAACACGCCTGGGAGGCCCGTGCTCTCCCCCTCTAGACCTTTGTAATTTTGGCGTGCCCGTAGACCTGTTTCAATAAGTTGAGCGTGCCCAGAAGATCCTTGGAAATGTGCCCGTTCAGGATACAATAAGACAAAGCGGCGTCGAACATTTTTCAACGAAAACCTCCCCCCGCTCCCCTCCCCTCTCCCCCGTCTTCCGATGTCAACAGTCGAGCCGAGACAACGGAGAAACTGAAGATACGGCGTACAGCGGCGCAGCAGCGAAAATATACCTGGAGGTTTTTGTACACTCTGTGTATCCGCCCCTGCACGTATGCCATGATCGTCATAAACTAATGGCATCGCATTTGCAATATCCATCTATTAATACGCTAATTGTGGGCTATGGTAAGTGCACGTCCTCGTTGGCGCCGAAGTCCTTTGACTCTTTCTTTGATCATTTGGTTCTTGGAACCAATGGTTTCAGATCTACAAATTGGCGATATAGCAAAACATAGCTATTTCGATTAATTTACTTACGAACTTACGTATTTGCTTTGCCACCTATTGGAATAATATAAATAACTAAACTGTGGAGTGGTTACCTACTCTCCAGATGGCACCACTGTGAACGAGTTTGTTGCTCCACGTGGGTGTAAGTTAGTTGTAATCAGTTACACTACAGTTGCAGGACGCGCACGCAGTTGAGTACTTCAGCAAGAAAGGTAATTACATTATATTTTGTCATGAAAAGTCATTACCTCATTAACTTAAGTGATACAATTATTGTAGCAAATTTATACTTAACATGTTTGCTTCAAACATCAGACTGGAATGGCAGAATTACAAACGTGCAACCATAAATGTTGAAATGACTTGCAACAGTATCCATCACGCATATCTACAGAAGCCACGTTTATACGAATTGGTTATAATTACTAGACAATATAACATATGTTGTTTGTAGCAACATACGCCACGAAAGAGGGGGAGAGAGAGGGGAGACAGAGATATTTATTCAATTATAACAGGCAATCTTTTGATTTTTAGCTTTTGATTACGGTGGTTTTGAAGACCCGGAAGCCCTACGGTTGGCGTTAAGGATAAACATGAACAAAGGTGATATCCAGAAAGCCATGAGATATGCAGCAGCGGGAGCCAAGGTCTCGCCTGAGGTGAATCTTTTCATTCATTTTAGGTTTTTTTATTCATTTAGGTAAATTAATGAACCAGAATATACCATACACTCACACGCACATACCATGCACATGCACGCACGCACACACACACACACACACCCCACACACACACAAGATGAAACGAAAGTTGGTTAACTCACCGACGTAGTCAAACGTAATATCTACACGTTGCCTTTACAATTTTGTAGGATAAAATTATCAGAATGCACAATGTCAAGAACAAGATGTGGCTTCAATAAACATCCTCTAAGTGCTAATGTGTATTTTATGTCTATGGATAATAAATAAATACTGTGGAAATTGTGTATGTATATATATATATCTATATATATATATATACATATATATATGATATATATATATATATAATTAATATAAATATATGTCCACACACACGCACACACACACACACACACACACACACACACACACACACACACACACACACACACACACACACACACACACACACACACACACACACACACACACACACACACACACACACACACATACACACACACACACACACATATATATATATATATAATATTATATACGCGTGCGCGCGCGCCTGTGTGTATGAAATCAGCTGCTAACGGTAACGCTGTTATGTTCCATTCAGGACGACGAATTTAAGGAGGTGGTGGATAAACTGACAACCTTTCGCACTGAACAGGTAATCTTATTATGAAATAAAATATGTAAAATTTGTTTTGGGCGAAAACATGTTGATATTACTCACTAATAATACTAATACGAATTATATATGTAGGCAAATTTTGGTTCGAGTTGATGTGCTTGTGTGTTGGTGCATGCTTGCGAGCAGGTGTTAGTATGTGATAAGCCTATTACTCCTAGTCCGACGACGAATAATGTGTTGGTGTTTTGAATATGTGTGTATAACGTATATGTATACACATGTATATATATATATATATATGTATTATACATCCTAGACGACACCAAATTGCAGTACCGATTCAAAGAAGAGGTCAAGTACATCAAAAAAGGAGCAACGTACGTATGCCACATAACATCATATATATGTAACTATTACATTAATCAAACAACAACACAACATTTTCATATAAGAGTAAGTGTATGCGCATGACTATCTATGACTTCATCTGCATTCGAAATATATCGATGACAACAATTGTTATTTGAAAGTATATACTTAGAATGGCTACATTCATCGCAGGAGAGAAGAATTTAGATTGTTTTCGATTGAACAAGTCTGGCGGGGGTTAAATGTAAATCATTGTGAGCAGTTTTAAAGACGGATACGGCACTATATGTTTGAACTTACATTTACCGTAGAACATACAATGCGTGCATTATTATTATTGTAAACTTAAATTGAGACATGCAAATTTATCCTATGATAACGTCATCAGCGTACCATCATATTAATGCTAATGTGATTTTTTTAATGTATACGTTGAAGCCGGTGCAGAGACTAGGAAAAAGAAGAAACCAAAGCTGAAGTCATTCCCACGTCGAGGTTACGACCTAGTTGACCAAGCCACCACAGAACATGACAAATTGTTCACATCTCGCAGTGGTAAAGGTAAATGTGATTTCTTTACTGTACCCTTCGCCGTTAGGTTCTGCAAAGCAATTACACACCTCAGCACGTCAAGTGATGAGTCCTCGCATTCTGCGTTTACATTAAATAGATGTATGACTATGTGTATCCCCGTATTAACTATTGCAGTTCCGGAAAGAGGAACAACAATTTACTTATTGAAATGCATAGAAGGGTGCGTAATCTTATTGTGCATATACATGATGTGAACAGTTTTGTGGTCAGCTAATGATACCAAGCTATATGCGCTGAGCACAGTATAGATACATGACCTTATAAAGTATATGTCTATGAAGACCTTGTAGCCATTGTTATCTTTATAGAAATGCCGATGTCCTTAATGTGGATCGGTTAACATAGATATGCACAATATTCTTGAGGAACAGGAGTCACACTTTCAAATAACGTACATGAGTTGATAAGCGTGTCATGTATACATGATTATGTGGACGTTTGGAAAATGTAATTGGTACACGATTTAGGCCACGGTATACTGTAATTAATTTAAAAAGGGACTGTGTACGAATGTGAATAAAACTAAGGTCATCTCCATCACTATCACAGTTGAATGTAAAGTAATAAAGACGGTCAGAGGGGTGAGGGAGCCTATTTGAGGAAGTATACCAATTCCGGATCTAGGTTCCTAGATGCGCAATATAAGCAAAGGCGTTCAGCCTGGGAAGTGTGTATCGAGCTAGACCATGTACGAAAGTCAAACATAAAAACACATCCCTTAAATTGTTGATCTGTCGTCGAAAGTATATTGATTGATGTATGGATACGTGGTCCCTCACAAAAGAACGGCAAAGAAAGCTCGACGGAAGTTATACCAGAACGCCAAGGATATTCCTAAATGTCCACTGGAACAATATACGTACAATCAAAGAACGTTATTGGGATGTAGACAAACTCACAGGCAAGATTCGCATGAGACACCTCCAACTAGCTGTTCACTGCTGTCGTAAAAAAAGAAAAACTAGTGCAAATATTCATCTTGGGGACACCCACTCTTGGCAGTCGATCCACTCCTTGTGAACAACTAACCCTTATGGAAATGGCTAAGCTATTATCCGGACCCATTGTTTAAGTCAAAGCACTATTAATGCAACAGTTATTATCAAGTATGATCAACAACCCGAGTTTGGTTTCCATATAACGTTAAAACATGTTGCATTACGCAGGTTCTACAATTGGCGTAACACACACAGCGCCTGCAACTACCAATACCTCAACTGAAACGAAAGCACCTGCTTCCCCGTCGGTCAAAACATTTGAAATAATATCAGAAAAGTACGATATTCGCCTTGCGTGTGATGAGTGTGCGAGGGAGAAGAACAACGTGACTGGCCACGAGTGTTGCGAGGAGATGCTGCTACTGAAGAAGAAGAACGAGTCACTGTCCCAGGCGGGGTGGGTTCACGTGAGGTCGCGGCCGCCGTCGTGGAACGGGTCCGAGGGACGTCCTCACAACGACTACGAGAGCGAACTGTGGAAGAACGATGTTGATATTCGGTCTGTTGTCCGAGATATGAGATTCTGTTCGCGCTTACGCGCCATGTATATCGTGTCGAAACTAACGTTGGACCAACGGTATGTTTTCGTTTGCAAGACATGCTTCGACATGGATCCTGACAGGCCAATTACGAAGACACCGCACAGGCCGGTGTGCAAAAGAGGACATCCGTGGGAAAACATGGTGTGCCTGTTTGAAGAGGTAGAAAATAGAGCAAATACCTATTCAGAACCAACGATTGGTAAGGTCACCACTACGCATGATCTCGTGGAAGAGTGCGCTCGATCAAAGCAAAGGAAGATATCTGAACGTAACAGACCAGAGCAGAGCGAGTCGTCGACAGAAAATGAACCGTATCAGAGTATCAGCGAGTCATCAAGCTTGGAAAACGACATTGGAACATGTACGGTGGATGATATGTGTGACGAAGATATATTGACAAGAGACAACGACCAAGATGACGACACACTAGAAATCATCTATCAAGACGGGGATGTATACTACAAGGTGCATGTCGAACATGAGCTAGACAAATGGCTGCGTGGCAAACCAGACAGATACAAACGATGCACCCTCCATCTGACGGGCAGACACAGTGCTGTCTGCACACCGGATGTTGCCGCGGGCAACTTGTCGAAGATCACGATAAAGGGGAGGACGAACTGCGGCCCCACCTTCGATGGCGACGAAGTTGTCGTGGAGATGATCCGCACGAAGGAGCTGGACAAGGAATCGACCGTGTTGAGCGGACGAGTGGCTGGCGTGTTGGGAGGTTGTGTCAAACGATGCTCACACTTCTTTGTCTGCAACGTAGATGAGTACATGTCCTGCCTTATGGTGCCACGTTGTGGAACTGCACCGAAAATTCACGTCATAGATAGCTACCTGAGAGAGAAATACGACAACATCCGAAATCAACTCGTGACTGTCTACGAGAAAAGGGATGGCATGTTTCTACGCAAACGCATCGAACCCGAAAGGCTGAACCCGAAAGATCGCCAGAGCAAGTTGTTTGTCGTCAGGTACATCAAATGGAATACAAAGTTTATGTACCCACTGGGGTGTGTCGTGAAAGTCATAGAACCCGGGAGAGATCTGAAGAGCGGTCAGAGGATCCTGAACCTGCAGTACCAAGTACAGCAACAGCTCCCGACGGACGTTTTCAGCCACGCGGAAAGTGTTCGTGCGCCAGACGTGCCGGGCGGGCGACGCGACATGCGTGGAGAGTACACATTCACTATAGACCCTCCGGGCTGCAAGGACATCGACGACGCACTGTCAGTTAGAAAATGCGCCAGGAATGGTTCTGAGGTTTACGAGGTGTACGTCCATATCGCTGACGTCACACATTACGTGAAGCCGTCGGATCCCATCGACATCGAATCAAGACGAAGGGGAACGACCTTCTACCCGGAAATAGGATATTCTGCCTTCCACATTTTGCCAGAGAGGCTGAGCGAAGATATGTGCAGTCTGTTGCCTGGCAAAGACAGGTTCGCGCTTTCGGTGCAGTTGACACTAGACAACGACGGCAATCTTCTAGAGCAGAGTCCGAAAGTCGCACGAACTGTAATCAACAGCAATGCACAACTGACGTACGCAGACGTACATGAGATGTTGTCGTCCTCTGGACAGAACAAGGACAATGAAGTAGATGACAACCTTCGCAGAAGACTCGTATGGCTGCACGATCTGTCTCAAAGATGTCGACAGAAAAGACTACAAGACACGCAATTCTACTCTCAGTACGACGGGCTGTTTGAAGACGATGATCAAGCGGCAGAGGCGCATGAATTGATTGAAGAATTGATGCTCCTGGCGAACAAAGAAGTCGCCAAGTTCCTTGTTGCGAAATTCCCCGATTGCACTCCGTTGCGCAGACAGGAGAATCCAAAGGATGACGACTTGCATAGTTGGCAAACAAAACACGCTACGGTGGCACGACGAACCTTCTACTTTCAGTCGTTCAACGAGATGCTGACGTGCTATGACGAAGGAGAGGACGGTGACTTCCCACTTCTCGCTGACACTGCGCGAGGGCTGAGGGAGGCTGTGCAGGCGGGAGACATAGCGAGAGCGACGACGTTGGTGTCGTTAGAACAACTGCACCCAGAATTCGCACTTCTCTTCCCAAGCTGGTATGGCATACAGGAGAAGTCAGAATACACGCGATCGGGAAACGGAACGAGTTGCCGTCACTTTACACTTCGCGAGGACGTATACACGCATTTCACGTCTCCCATCCGACGGTACTTCGATATCGTTGTGCACCGTCTGGTCAAAGATGCCATAGATGGACAACCGTGTCCGTACACCCGCGACGAGATCGACCAACTGTGTCGTCATCTCAACTACAAGATGATACAGCAGAAGCGGTATGACAATGACTTGAAGTCGTTGAAGGCAGCTTGCACGCTAAACTCGGCTGCTCAGTTCTTGCCTGGTGTCGTGGAAGAAATTGACGAAGGTCATTTCAGCGTGTATCTGCCGCACTTGCGTCTCCGAAAAGACGTGAAATATGGCCTTCTGGGAGTTCGTAAGGCGTTGACAGCAAAACGTGTTGGCGACTCCCAGCCAGACGACGTGACATTGCTTTGGAGTAGGAAGATCTTCGACGCCGGAGGATGTCCAACTCACCCGCGGACAAAGTACGCCGTGAACGAATCGCTGCGACTCGCTACGGATGCACACGTTGTACGAGTCCCGCGTGACAAGTGGAACGATGTCCGGCGAGTAATCATCACCTCAGACACGGAAACAATGCTGCCCACTGTAAGCGATATGTTGTCCAATGCGAGGTCCTCGTCCAACGAGTTGATACCGGAAGTGACGTCTGAAATGAAGATGGGTGAGATGTTGTGGAGAAAGGCTTGCGACTTTCAATTGTCGGTAAAGAGAAACGACATTTTGATGTTTCAGGTAGGTTCTATTTACCTTTTATTATTCTGCTACTGTCAACATAATTAATTACCTTTTTACGTTGACAACTGAACAAAAAAACTAATTTTGTTCGCGTAGCAATCACGTCATTGACAGCAATCTTCTTTTACGAATATGGCTCCACTGTGTCAAATGTCTTACTCATCTCTGATTACTCATTACAATCAACGTGTCATAACGGTTTTGTAATTGTTTTCTTATTTCTTTTTCATGAATGTCATCCGCTCAATCTAGTTGACCTACAGTTTTGGAACGCATACGAATATTAGTAAATAAGTTAGTTTTCTTAATCAGTGTGAACTTGTTTAGCAAACAATTGATAGTGTATTCTGTCCAACGTGATTGGTTTTGTATTTTATGACGTGTACCCACTTAATCTGCAGGTTGGGGCAGAGTTAGTGCGCGGCCTTCTCGAGCCTACTGTTAGACTCGTCAATCTCACCCGGCAACTAGACCAGTGCATCGAACACATGGAGCAACCGGTGAAATGCTTCGCGGAGACTGCGGTACTACGCAGCAAGAAGAAGTACAAAAACATCGAGGAATACCAAGCGATCTGGCTTCCGATGCTGGCGATGGAAGCGGCGGAGGGTGTCATCAAGGAAGGAGACCCAACTGTTGTGCATAACGTGAAAGTTGCCATTCGACGGGAGGACAACAAGTTGCGTGGAAGTTTCACACTGCCCAAGGCATTCTGCAACACGCGGCAAATCGCGTTGATCGAGAACATGAAACGAGACGAGATTGCAACGGATAGCTACCTATGCATTCGCTGCGCTGCGATTGGACAGGGAGCCGTACATCAATCTAGAAATGTGTGGGTTGGCCACGCGTTGACACAGAACGCTTGCATCATCAACGGAGATGGCGACGACCATGACGACGACGATGGAGAAATCTACCTGGAGTTCCGTGTCCAACACTCGAATACAGACCCACCTCAAGCAATGCTGAAGAACAAGCAAGGCGTCTCTTGCACGGTGGAGCTGATGCCCAAAATGAATACTGATAGGTAACGACACATTTCCAGTAATCTCCTTTGCTTGTTTAAAGTTGTTGTTTTGACAGTTGCTATGCTGATCTTTCTCTCTTGCGTCTACACTAATATTGATAACTGAGAACTGCGCGTAAAATATTTCCTACTCGGGCAATGTATGAGCAGTACATTAACATTAACATACCGATGATCAGTCGTCTCTTATTTAAAATTATTGCCTTAGTGTTTCGTGATCACCTAATATGGTGTTTACATGTCGGAGAAGTAAGGAAACAATGGACAAATTGAATCGTGAGATACTCTCCTGCAGAGGGTGTCACTGTAACTTTAAATTCGATTTAGCCGGAAATATCGGGTAGCATGACGTATTTAACGAAAGCAAAAAGTAAACAGCTAACGTAAGGTCAAACATATGTAGTGGTGATGGCAGTTGTGCTGATACTCCATGGATGGATGGATGGAGTGTGCTCAATGCGTCAAATTACTTTACAGAAGGAAGGAAGACGCTGTTCGGGACCTGCAAGAAACAACAGAACTGTGCAAGGCTATAGTGCTTGCAAAACCAGTACCGAAACCAGGTGATATTAGTTTCTTAGGTTACACTTTTTGTACCACATAAAATATTGATTTTCTCTTTTGCACATAATTCACTAGTTGTAATAATGTTCTAACGACAGAGTAATTTCTTATAATAAATATAACAAAAACCGAAATGAGAATAAAAGGAAAAACGCCAACTGTCATGACACCATATGTTTAGTTCACCATAGATAGAATGTGAAATATATGCATTTTGCAGATCCTGATCTGGAACGGATGTGCCCAGAAAACCTCCAGGTAGACACGGTACGTTCGTCAGCACTGATATATCTACCGCAAAGCAACGAATCACAGCTGAGGGCCATCAGAGCCGGATTAACGGACAGCTTTACTGTGATCCAAGGGCCGCCAGGTAACACCACAAAGAAGTTATTAATATTCAATACCGTGTGTGCATCCAGAACAGTACGGGTAATGCAATCAATGTATCCATCACGACATCGGTTGCCCAAAACGACAATGTCAGTCAATTTTTCAAAATATCAGACGGCCAAGTGAATTTATCGGAAATTATGTTATATATCATATTGAAATATCATATATATATATCAAATTCCTGAAAATTAAGTTGACAGCGAGCATCCCACCCACGTAATGTAACCACATTTGCCAAACCTACAGTGGTTACACTAGTAAATGTCGTTGGTAAAGCAAAGCTTCACGGAGAAAGTAATAAATACTGTACTTTTCACCTTTGGACTTGGATAAAGTGCTACTTTACAATATGACATCCGCCACGAACTGGTATTTTATTGTCCCCATTACCTTTTAATGAATGAATGGGATGATGAGTGGGAGTAGGTAAAAGGTGAAGATTATTAGGCGATATCTGCAGTTGTTAAGCATAAACCTCACGCTAGCAGCATAGCATTGTATAAAACTATCTTGTATCTACAGTTATGGATATCAATCCTTGTAACATCCCTACAATGACTTTGTTCCATGATTACTTAATGCAAGAATTTTCCTCACAAAGAAATATGAATGCCAATGTTCATAATGATCTTTGCACTATACACTACGTGTAGCATATGTGACTATGTGTTTTAAATATGACTGATTAATGTTTTATCTCATGAACAAATGTGTCAAATATTGTAAGATTATACATTTATGTGCATGAATAAACTAAAATATAATTTAGTAGACGTTTCCATTCATTGTCCACCAAGAGGCCAAATTTAACCTTCACCCGACCTTCGGCATCTGATCTTGACCTTGAATTGAAACGATAACATCAGAAATAGATTCTATGCACCCCAACACCCCTTAGAAGATGTATTATACATCATTCTAGAACAAGTCGTTCAAAAGTAAAATTTTCAAGGTATTGACCTGGGATTTATGCAAATTACCATAGTTGCCCAAAGTTGCAAATCAACAAAAAACGTTCATAGGATAGAACATTTCTAGGTTCATGAAATGACTAATCAGCTATAAGACGTATTGTCCTTTACAGGCACTGGGAAGACGCAGACTGCGGTGAAGCTCGCCTACTGGTTCGTAGAGATGAACCGTAAACGGGACTTTGGCAGCGGTGAAACTACGAAGCGACAAGTGTTGTACTGCGGACCTTCCAACGGAGCTGTCGACGTCGCAGCCAGTACGTAGACCCTTTCCTCACCCTCTTTGTTTCCACCCCTTCTTCTTTTTCTTCCTCTTCTGACTTTTGTTCATCATAATCTCCTCCTTTTTCTTCTTCCTTGAGAGGTGGGGGCCACAACCATCGCTGCGTTCCTCCCTTTTGTTGATACGTCACGATCTTCTGCAATTTTCTCCCACTCCCGTCTGTTCATATCTGCCCTTTGAAGATTTATCTTGACATTTGCTCCCTTAAATTCGGTCTCCCTCTTCTCCTGGTTGACATAATTATCACGAAGCTTAAGTAGATATCGCCGTGTTTTAACAATCACAAACAATACAGCGTCATAACGACAAAAACGTTAAGGATCACAGCACAAACGTCAACAATCATATCATAAATAATGGACGCAGATATATATTTGTCTCTGTCTCTGTATGTCTGTCAGCCTCTCTCTCTCTCTCTCTCTCTCTCTCTCTCTCTCTCTCTCTCTCTCTCTCTCTCTCTCTCTCTCTCTCTCTCTCTGTCTCTCTCTCTCTCCTTCTCTCTCTCTCTCTCTCTCTCTCTCTCTCTCTCTCTCTCTCTCTCTCTCTCTCTCTCTCTCTCTCTCTCTCTCTCTCTCTCTCTCTCTCTCTCTCTCTCTCTTTCCGTCCATCTGTCCGTCCATCCCTCTTTTTTACATGCACTCATCATAATTTACTATGGCGTGAACATCCACACATAAGAATGAATCACAGGTAATCATGGCTAATTTCAATAATTTCAATCATCGTGATTTCAGAACAACTACATGACTGTTTTGGGAGTAAGGCTCCAAAGATTCTGCGAATCTACAGTGAAGAGTTGGAGAGGCAGGTGTTTCCGATACCACGAGAGGCTCCAGTGAGAATTGGACATGGGCGAAGGTTTGAGTTGATTGGCAGAGAAGATCAAAAGAAGGTCGCTCTTCATTACCTCATCCGTAAACCTGGCAATAAATTCTCTGAGGAGATAGCGGAATACGATCAGCTCTTCGGAGAGAACATGAAAAGACACTACAATATAGACGACAAGAAAATAGAGAAGTAAGCAGAACCTTACGTACTTGGCTTTACGTTGCAAACTACTATAATTACCATAACTACTACAATTGAAAATATAACTAATGAGATGATTGGGAAATTTCATTGTGCCTGCTTACGTACGTATGTGCGTGTATACGTGAGTGCGTACGCGCGCCTGTGCGCGCGATTATGCAGCCGTTTGTAATACTGCCGGCTACAGACAGGCGCATGTTGTAACTACGCCATCGTGTTTTAGGTACTCGAAGCTGATCACGGACGCCGCCATTCAGGAGATCCCGCAGTACGACATCGTGATGTGTACTTGCTCTCACAGCGCCAGTCCCCGCATCAAGCGGGCCGCCAACGTCATCCAGTGCATCATCGACGAGTGCGGCATGTGCACGGAGCCGGAGAGTCTCATTCCGCTGACGAGCCACAAGCCGCAGCAGGTCGCCCTCATCGGAGACCACAAACAACTGAGGCCCATAGTGAAGCAGCCGACGGCCAAGGAGCTCGGTCTCGAAATATCTCTCTTTGAGCGATACGAGAAGAAGGCAATATTGTTGGACATGCAGTACAGAATGGTACGTTTAAATAATAATGTTCTTGTAGGTTCCTCTTCAATTCGATTTCTTCGCTCGTATCAGTCGTTTGTCATAAATCAAGAGTTCATAGTAACCACTAGTACTTGCTATCTCGTTTTTTGTAACTTTTTTGTATGTTGTTTTGGTAAGATCAACAGAGACAATTTACTTATTTAATTTTTGTCCAAGAATCGCTTCCAGTAATTTTCAAAATTGGAATGCTCAAGTGAATGTGCGATGCGATCACGCACGTGTTTCTGTAGTGATGTAGTGATATGTCGACTTTCTTTGCACTATCAGAAACATGTCACTGAAACAATATAACCGAGGACTGTTTGGCTATGACGTTAAGTTAGTCTTTGTTTTAGAAGCAAAGAAATGTATCGTTACCGGATATTTATGAATGCTTACATTACACGAGTTTACTAAGATGTACATATTCGAAGTGTGGACGTGTTCAAATACAAACATGCAATATTCGTAACGAAATATAAAGGTACGTAAACTGCTTAGATTACATTCATGAGATTAGTAAATTATATAAAGTGATTGTTGTTCTAAATATTGATACAATAATTACTTTTTAGCATCCGGCGATATGTGAATTCCCGTCGCAACGATTCTACGATGGCTGGCTGAAAACAGCTGACGGCTTCAATGCGAGGTTGAATTTCGGTGACTATCCGAAGAGAACCAAAAGAAGACTACAGGCAATGTGGCCTAACGGACAACGTCCTGTTGTGTTCTGTCACGTGGAAGGAGCCGAACATAGTCTTGTGATATCGTCGAGTGACGGCAACGAAGCGTCAAAGAGCAACATGGCTGAGAGAGACCACGCTGTAGGTAGACGGAAAGGTTGATTGTGTCCATCGTTCAATAATTGTGATGTCATTGTATTAAGGGAATCTGCTCTACAGTCGCTTTTCATTTGTGATGCAGTTTCACAAACTCGTATCGCAATATATTGCGTTCTTCGTGATGTGTCAGGTTACTACAAGAATATTCCATTGTGTAATTACAATATTAGCTCACACACACCTGTGGAGCAACATACCAAATACGACAGATATCAACATTACAGTATTTTGATCTTTTCAATAATAAATAAATTATTCTAAATAACTATCCTTGTTTTTCTCAAATACATCGCCAATTGGTAGATTGTAGGCCAAAGGACCAAGGACGCGAAAGAACACAGAAAGAGGCAAATGGACCTCAGCTCCTCGTAGGAGATCAGCAGTTAGCCTATTTAATATACATGATGATACTATTGGCATATCCAGGTTCTCAGAAAGTGGGCGTAGCCTCACCCGTTAATTTACACGTGGACAGAGCGTAGCGCTGCATGTTTTGAACAAGTCAAGAACACATTGCAAACGGGTGCATGGCCCAAGCTACCCTTATTTAAAAAGATTTAACAAGATTGCCACCCAGAGAATTAACTCTAGGTGGCAGGTGGACAAGGAAGCCATTTGGCTTATCGAGAGTCCGACCCTTTTATCTATGTGTATCCCGCCCGTCTGAGGTATGTGTCGATTTTATTTTTAAACATATTCACGCTACTAGCACCCACACAATCAGCAGGTAATCTGTTCCATTAATTTACAGTCCTTTGTGAAAATGAAAACTTTCTTATATCCAATCTACTCTGCTCCTTTGCTAATGCAAGTTCATGTCCTCTAGTCCTATCTTTCTTAACTGAGAAAAACATATTTCTATCAATATTTTCATAATCCTTCAATATTTTAAACACTTCTATCTGATCTCCTCTCAATCTCCTGGTCTCTGAATTGTTTGTTAAGAAACTGCGTTTTAGGCATTTCATAACTAAGATCCCTCAGTTTTTGTATCATTTTAGTTGCTCTCCTCTGCACTCTTTCTAGC
The DNA here is from genome assembly GCA_020002185.1 of Paraescarpia echinospica. Classification (NCBI taxonomy): domain Eukaryota; kingdom Metazoa; phylum Annelida; class Polychaeta; order Sabellida; family Siboglinidae; genus Paraescarpia; species Paraescarpia echinospica. The sequence continues at coordinate 24,328,366 of CM034535.1, read as the reverse complement.
ATATATATGTCCTTCCTGCGATATGGCCTCCACGCTTGAATACAATATTCTAAATGAGGCCTAACTATTGTTTTGTACAGCGGTATTATTGGCTCTTTTTCCTTATACGTTATGTTTCGCCTAATTAATCCAAGGATTTGATTTCCCTTTGAAGCTGCAATTCCGCACTGCTCTAAAACCTTCATATCAGCGCTAATGGTTAACCCTAAGTCCTTTTCTTTTACAGTAGTACTTAGTACAGTACCCCCCATTGTATATTCTACTTCTTCGTTCCCATGTCCTGTGTGGAGGCATTTACATTTCCCAAAATTGAACAGCATTTGCCACTTTT
>CM034535.1:24261456-24327035 GCA_020002185.1 Paraescarpia echinospica | reverse complement strand
TGAAAGCCAACGGCACGGAAGAGTTGCTAAGAGCTCAGGAGATAGGGTTACAAGCAAAGTCCAGCGACGGTCTTGGCTAGGGAAAAAAACCAGCTGTTCAGATAAGGGACGCCGCCGACGTTCAGTCAACCACCGCCCTTACTAGGCACTCGCAGCTACGGTGGCCTTAAAGGTGTTGCTGACTCGTAGACACTTACATAATGCTATAAAAATTGCTCTGGTAAGCAAACATAAATCAGCAAACGTCAGCAAATGGCAACATATCAAGTTTTGATGCTGAATTTTCAGTGCCAACATCTCTTTAATACTACTGCTGCTGTTTGCTCTCATGCCATCCTATGTCTTAATGCCCTGCCGGTTAATCCAGTCCTCCGTCGCTTTCCTTGTTCTCTTCCTGGTTGTCTTATTTATTTCTCGGTACTGCTCTTTTGCTTATCCATTTGTAGCAGTGTTCTTTTTAATTTATTGTATTTGATCACATCCTTGAACTTCATTTGCAGAATCCTTCGCGGAATTAATTATAACTGCATGATTTTATGAATTAATTAACTGAGATTTGAACGACGTGCAGAGTTGCTGGAGCATTGTTTGTAGAATTTTGTATAAATAGACTGTATAAATTCTTTGTATATCCTGTTGGGTGCTGGTTATTAATGTATCTGTGATGCGCATTGTCGTATTATTCAACAGAGTAACGCCGACCTTGCGACTTGGAACGAATCTGGCCGACAATAGATGCTCTTCAACAAAATAAAGGTCGAGATAGGTACAGCTTCAGAATGGTTACGCGAGACCGACAAATACCTGAATAAGGTGGAGTAAAACCTTTCTTGTTTTTGAATTGTATTGATTTACCGTTGCCCAGAATGGCATGCACAGTTCCCAATGGGATTTTATCTTTTCGTCAATAGTTAATATTAGTTAATGGGGGACATTATCTGGTGAGTGTGTCAATGATAACAGCGTGAATATGTTTTAAAATATAATCGAAAAAGTATAAACGGGCTGCCACAAATGGAAACATCCTGGACTCTACATAAGCCAATGACTTACTTATCTAATTGCCATCTTGTGCTTATTGCGTTGGTAGACAATATTTTTAAATATTACGTTCAAGGCACATTTGAATTATGCATTTAATTGTTTAATGAATTCCACATATGAAGTAGCCGGAACGTGTTCGTGTACACCACAATGAATGTTTCTCCCGTGCCCAGGTTCAGAAACACATCGATATCTACCAACACAATATCGCCGACACGCAACTCAAGTTCTTCTCGAGGGTCGCTATATGTGCAACATCGTGGGCGGTCGCCATATATACAGGTGGCATCATGGTTCCGGCGTTAGCCATAGGAATAAAGGGATTGGCGCTGTATGGCAGGAAGGTCAACATCACAAACTGCGTCGACACAAATGACCTACTCGTGAAACTCCGCGAGAGGGTGCATAAGCAAAGCTTGATCCGGCTTAAGCTGGACGATATCGTGCGTCGAATGAGCATGCTCGAGGAGACCCAACTGGCGAGACGAGATTCGTCCCCGCTATTGATATTCATTAATGGCTCTGTGACGGACTAGTCAACAGCGCCCTCTGGCTCGCGAAGATGCGTATAGGCTTACTGTGTGAATTGTTTGAGCACTTTTTCATCGGATAAGTTAATCAAGTGTTTTTGTTTTCTCAACTAGACCTGCTGCGTAAATAGCTTTTATTTGAGGGCTATGAACAGACGCAGCCCGCTCGCGTCTCTGCACTCTGGCCATTTTTAGCATAACTCACCGACATTTCAAAATGAATCACCTTGCAAGGTCGACATTGAAGGGTAATGACCATTTTGATTAGGAGGATGTGTCTTTTTGACCAGTAGGTTTTTTCAATACGCTGTGATGTTACTACTATTAATAATGTTTTATACTCATAGGATGATGGACTACCAACATACTCACAGGAACAGAAACGTATTCTGAGCGAAGGCTGAGGACCGTGGGACGCATTTGGAAGTTGATAGCTACTATAAATACGTGTAGCATATAGTACATATATTTACGCACACATGTCCCGATATAACATTTTCCAAGAGAGAACAAGCAATTATCAGTAATCATCCAGATATATCGCTTATCTTTGTATTCGTAACGGGATCATGAGACGGCAGGTGCAACAGCCAAGAATGGAAGATCACAGCAGAAGACACAAGGAGATGGAAATATCTGTCCACAGTCAGACAGATTATAGTAAAATAATACTCGCTGTGGCCTCTCATTATCATTGATTGCAGAGCCAGACGTCCCTACCGTTGATGTGTTTGGTTCCTACGGTCATTACACGCACAAAATGACAAGTCTTGCTAATATGCATGTATTATAATGACTATTAACCGGTAACTGATCCTTTGTAACATATATACGACATTCCTTTAAATGTTCGGGTGCTTCAAAGACTGAGTTAACAAGTATTTCTCCTCTCACTTATGTTACAACATTGGAGCTTAAATTTGCTCTACAAAATGACTACTGTACACATCACGTTTGTAAAATCATGATAATTCATTTTAAATATATATGTAGTTTTAATTTTGTGTTTAATTATTGCAAATTTGTAAAAAGATATTCACATTCAAATTACATTGATGCTCATAATATACATTAGTTTTCTGTCCACTTTTGACTATGACATTTATTAATAATCTTAAAAAAAGAAACATGTCCTCTTCAAAGCACATAACTAAAAAATCCTAAATTAAGAAAAAGAAATATCTTTATTGGTGTTACTATGTAATTTACTCTGCTATTTTCACTAGACATTTAGAGAAAAAGAGGGATAGTACATGGCTGTGAAATAGAACGTTTTACTATATTATCAACTAATTCATTCTGGATTCACGAACAAATCTAAATACCATAAACATAACATATTCCACTAATTCCAATATCTCAAAGCAACTGTAAGGATTATATTACTCAGGTCTGATGTAGTAGTGAATTCTAATAAAAACATATTGTAAGCGCGTGCGGTGAATATATGACTTAAATGTGTCTTTTACGCGTGTACCGATTGTACGATGTAGAGGCGATGCTTTAATTGGCTGCGTGTTGCGACAAAGAAAAACAATTAGTGCGTTGCGATGCGACAAAAACAATTAGATATGTCATTTAACTCGGGCAATTGGCACGAACCTAGCGTCTACGTAAGCTCGGTATTTCTGGTAATGGCTAAGCAGAAAAAGTTACCCAGTGACGTGGACCCCACCCCGCAAGGGAGCAAGGGGAAGAAGATCCGACTTTGACAAGGGGCTGATGGCATGTAATTATCCCAATTTCAAAACAATTATTTTTGACGGCATCTAAAGCAGCGACTGCAAGGTTTTTTGTAGGTAGAGATCATTAGCTATGTGAGTTCACTCAGTTTCCCGGTGAAGTGTTTTTATTTGCCATATAAAAAGTAAGCATTACTTTCAGTGTGTCTTCTAAAAAAACACAGGCAAAGTGTGGCAAATCAAATTCCGTTTCCCAATCGCAATAATTGGGTTGGAACCTTGATGCCCTCAATTACAGTCCGATGCAATTACCCATCAAGTAGACGGATCCAGAGGGTCTGGGCGCACGTGCCCCCCTAGACCATTGTAATTTGGCGTGCCCGTAGACCTTTTTGAATGGGCCCACGTGATCGTATCCGACTAGACCCTTGGAAATGTGCCCCCGTGCCCCCGTTCATGTTACAATAAGCTGAAGCTAAGGCGACGCGGCGGTGAAACTTTTTCAACAGCACCCCCTCAAAAGAGCCAGTCGAGAAGCTGAAGAAGAGTTGAAATTATGACCGTGCAGCGACGAATAATTTTCAATTTCGTCTTCCGATGTCACCAGTCGAGGCGAGACAGCGGAAAAGCTGAAGTTACGGCGCAGCGACGAAACATTTTATACACCATTTGGTTCGGCCGCCAGTTCTTCGAATACAGCTCATACAGTGTACCTGGCAATGGGTGTTGGAATATTACAGTGTGCCAGAAAGACAGACTATACATCACCAGTGAGTTTCTGCTACAAATACAAGAGAGACCTGGACAACGTTGACGGGGCCTATCACACCGGGACAGCACGTGACTAGCTTCGGGACCTACAATGTGACACGAGATTGCCCCCCCCCCTCCCGTGAATCATACGCAAGGCGAAGCGTAATACAATAACATAAACTATATTGCTAACAAGACATGCACTCGCTATCATAAGCCTGTTGTGATATCCAAAACACTGTGACAATATGCAGTATTACCAGTCTCACTCGCTACAGGCGGCGTCATTGCAGCGAAGATGTTTTGTTTACAAAACGTGTAGTCAACAATACCACCCGCCACAGACGTGTTTCTCAATGCCCTGGAGAATATCTAAATATAGCACGTACTCTGTTCACTGCGCTGAGCCCGGTTAGTGAGCTGGTCGATCACGAGTCAATGAGCGTTAGATTCAGGTTAGTGTGCCATGCAGGCAGTCGGGACGCGTCTTTGCGCTGCAAGAAGTGTGATATTTTCGTTCACTCACGTACCCATTTGGTATGTTTACTGCTGAACTCGACTCCACTGCGCTTTTGCTTAGATCCGTATACCCAAGCAGACATTCAGAAATGTACACATGCATACTTAGCTATAATTAAACATGTAAATATCATATGGTAATTGGGCTGCACTTTACTCAGTTCGTAAAGTGAAAGAGTCAGTAATGGTGCATAATGGCAATCCCATTTATTTAATAAAACATTTGAAAACGTGTGTACAGTGTGTAATAAACATACCCCAATTATATTACATGATCACAGTGCACATGCATTATATAATTACTAGAATTTAAATTATTTATTGTCATAGGAATGTGCAAAATTCCTATGACAATAAGAGCAAAAATATTTTATTCCTGTGACAGTCACACAAAGTATAACGCATACTATGCACACTAATTGAAATGTGTATAGTCCTTTGTATAGTGTGTTTGATGCTAGTAATGAAACAAAGATACTCTAGGCACACTTACTTCCCAAGTATCCACATACACTACATTAACTCATATATATTCAATGCATACCATACTTTTGTTTTCAAATATTTAAAATTCTAGTAATTATATAATGCATGTGCACTGTGGTCATGTAATATAATTGGGGTATGTTTTATACACACTGCACGTTTTCAAATGTTTTTTTTATATAAATGAGATTGCCATTATGCACCTTTACTGAGACGCAAAGGTAATTGCAGTTCCACATTGCACTTACTTGCTTCGTGTTTACAATGTGTTAAAATAACATATGACAACATTTACAATTAATGAATTTCGTGACTGTCTTAATCAGTATCAGGCTAAATTAAACGGTAAATAATATAATCTGGATGAACGTACGTATACGAAGGGCCCTGCCTACCTGTTCGAAAAAATAGTTTGTGTACATATAGCCCTGCCTACCTGTTCATAAATTAATATATGTATGTATAGCCCCTTGCTAACATATAACAAGCCCTGACGTCTCCCCGCGAACAACAAAATGAAACGCGCGTTACACATGTGTCAAACGCTTCTTGCCCTTGCAACCAATCACGAGCGCGCTGGGCCTGGTTTAAAAGCGCCTGTTACCTTTTCATACGTGAATCGCAAACACGCAGTCGGGACTTAGCAGCGTGGTTATTATTTGGAATCAAACGCGTGTTTTTGCGTGGTTTTAATACAATTACAAAAGTGACGGCACCAGAGCAGTGACTCACCAATTATACAGCACACGTGTGTTTCTGTGTGGTTATATCACCACACGATTTGAACAGGATTTTGAAGCAGTGTATTGTTTTGGGAACGCATTTGATGGACTTCGACGGGTCAGAAATACAGTCAGCATCACTGAATACACTCAATGCAATCAGTATCACTGAACACTATTTTCACAAAATTAACTCTGAAGCAACAGTTTCCTTTTAATGATCATATGTAAGCAATCTAAAAATATATACACTGGGTTTTTCCCAGAAGCTACAACCTTACAAATGTATGATGTCACGCTGCAGTGAAGCTCTAGTATAAAAGGTTTTTCCCAGAAGCTACAACCTTACAAATGTATGATGTCACGCTGCAGTGAAGCTCTAGTATAAAAGGTCGAACAATCACCGTCTTCTGCAAAACACGTCTGACGAGGATTTGATGAAGGTGAGTTGTGATTAAAGCAAGCAACCGACAACCGACAGGTACAGCGCAAGAAACTTGTTGACAAGTATCTCATTTGTTTTCTTTCTATTGTAAACTCGCGTGTTCTAGCCGCTTGACCGTCCAAAGGTGAATTGACGAACAGCATTTGATTTATTACAATTTGATCATTATCAATTTAATTTGAATGCTTCCTTTCGAAATGAATATAACGTGCTTGCCTACGTTGTATGCTGAACGATAATGTCGATACCGTCTTGAATGGGCCTCTCGCCAACGGCCACCGGTCAACTACGGCCAAATTTCCGTTGCTGTTTTATCGCCCAGCTTTTCAAGCATTTTTGTGTATCCAGCAAGGTTACAGACCGTCGATCCGCGGGGATAAAATCATACGCATAACTTTCAATGCATTAGAATAGCCATGGCATCAACATAATCACTCAATAGTATTGTATGGCTCTGTCTGTGTGTGTGTGTGTGTGTGTGCTTGTGCGTGTGTGCGTGCGCGCGTGCGCGCGTGTGTGCTTGTGCGCGTGTGCGCGTGTGTGCGTGTGTGCGCGTGAGCGTGTGTGCGTGTGTGCGTGTGTGCGTGTGTGCGTGTGTGCGTGTGTGCGTGTGTGCGTGTGTGCGTGTGTGCGTGTGTGCGTGTGTGCGTGTGATATGATATTCCATTCAAAACATTGAAATTTAATTGATGTTTATTGATTTCTGAATACGGATAAACATAATAAAATAATTTCGGCACAAAACATACATACGCACGTACGTGCGCGCGAGCGCGGGCGCACCCACACACACACACTTATACACACACACACGCACACGCACACGCACACGCACACACACACACACACACGCACACCACCACACCAGACCGCAACACTCCACACCATACACTGACACACAAACACGCACACACACAAACAAGTGCGTGAGTTTGTGCGTGCGGGTGTGTGTGTGTGTGTTTGTGTGTGTGTGTGTGTGTGTGTGTGTGTGTGTGTGTGTGTGCATCCACGTGCGCCAGCGTCACACCAAGCGTGGTTATACCTATGCATTAATATGGTTACTCCCCGAGTTAACCATTTCCATTCCATCGGCTTTTGTCGTGTGCACGTATTCGTGCATTGTTTCCTACCGTGTGTATTTCTTTAGTGTGATGTTCGATTAGTAGGTGACTCAGCAGCACACTATAGGATTATGTAAACGCCGAGGTGGAAATGATTCTTTGTTTACGGTACATTTTTAACGTCATCTCTATTATAAACAAACTTTGTCATGCTTGAAAGACTCTTGCAGTCGGTAACATTGTTAATGGAAGAATGTAGTGTTATGTGATTTTGTTTTGCACGTATTTATATTTATGTGGTGTAGTTCTTTCTTCGTATATATGTTGACTCTGAAATAAAATTATACTGATTGGTACATTTCCGTAGAACAGTGATAAATATCTGTGGCATCCACTGTTTCACGGCACTTGCTGTTTTTAAAATCTACTTTTACGACGTGTCAATTCCATACACATCCTCTGGTTTGTTGAATATGTAGGTGGAATAAGTACACATTGCTTGCCGTGCATAAAGGTATATTAATATTAAATCCAGCTTACCGAATATCAAGTTTACGGCAGTACACTTTTTGAAGCTATAACCAATGACTAACGCAGTAGCCGGAAGTAGACATATTTATAAATAACACAATTATTATGTTAGATGACACTTAGCATAAACATTATTATATGCAGCGTTATTCATGCGAGACAGCGAAGTAATTGCATACGAAATCGGAAATATCCACAGACCGATTACGTGTGCTACTATGCCAGCTGTCACAAAGGTACCCGTTGATGTTTAATACATACACCAATGAATAACTTTAGCCAATTCAATCTCAAATAATTGTTGAGAGTTACGTTCTTTATCAAAGCAGTTGGTTGCAATGCTGGTTGATAACAATTGAATGTTGATCGCATAAACGCATCTTTATGTAACAAAATAATGTCGTTCATAGTTCAACATCTGTGATCATGAAATCTTAACTGCACAGCGGTATTGCAGAGAACGTATTGCACTGAGCAACGTTCTGAAAAAACAAACCAACATCACGTAACCACGATAGACCTACTATAGATATTAGACTAAATAAAATACGCAAACGTGGTTAATGTCAGATAACCGTTGTGATATACATATAACACTTGACATTTAGGCGTGTATTGACCTGTTTATGGTATTTTGATACCGTCTCAAGTTTGCTCAAATTGATAGAATAACAAAGGATCGTTCGTTCGTTTCAGAGTCAGAGACTTGATGGACGTTTGTCGATTCGATGCTTCTTATTTGGGTAATAGAACATTGCTCAATCAACTTGGCTGTTTTCAGATTTCTTTGACATCATGGAGACAACAGCACAATCTTCGCATGACAATATAGGTGATGTGTACGATATGTCAACATCGTTTACGGGCATACAGGACCCAGGTGCATGTAATCAAAAATTACAGATCGAATGCGTAAAATTGTTCGTCAAAGAACTCCAGGCAGTGGCAGACGAATACTCAATGGAGGTAAATCGAAACTACGAACCTGGCAGCTGGCAGGAGGAATGTTCAGCCAAGTTGAAGACGGCATTTTGCTATACTGAGCGTTCTGGTGAAGTTTTTCGACACGCCAAAAGGATAGACTGCCTTTGAGATTAGCAAGAAGCATTTGGCAAAGTTGATGCAAGGCATCAAACTGTTTGCCGAGCTTCTCGGACCGGTGATGGCGTCGTTTTGCATCTTTGTTTACTTGTGCCGTGCTGACGCGCGCTTGCACGAGTCAGTCATGAAGTCGTTTACCGAAGACATCAAACTGGTCGACTCGCATTTGGAATGATTGAAGCATATAATGCCAAGACTGACGAAAATGATCGCAAAGGCCGGCGACCAGCTCAAGACGTTCATTCAGGTTTGAAGAGAGAGAAAGAAAGTGCCGGGTGTAAATAGTATCTTAAAGGCAGGAGCAGGGATGTCTACCATAAATTATAACATGAATTCATGGCAGATGAAACTTATTGATATATTATTATTATTCATTTAGATTATATTACTATTATATGCAGGGTAAGCAATATCTAGGTATGTGTAGGGTGATGTTCCATCCCTTTTATTATACAATACATTTATATGTGTACAGTTTAGGTCAATATAACTTTAATAAATTACGATAGTAGTACGTCAAAGCATAATGTAGTACAGTTGTATGCATAAATCACTTGCCTGGATCATGCGGTCTCGGAAACTATTGCGGTCCAGTTGAGACATCGTGATGCTTGTTGTGGACAGCAAACCGAGTTCATAGTGACTTGATTATAGAGTCCAGGTATGGAATGAAAATTGCGACCCAATCATACTCATCCACCATCTTGCTCTGGTAGTTTGGTCGTTGAGTTAAACGTCCACACTGGCGAGGCATACGCAACTCAATTCCAAGTGTCTTTGCAATCTTGTCAGTTTGCACCATTATGCCTTCCTTAAAGTTTACTTCAGCTTCTCTTCTGTCAGTTTCCAATATGACCAACAGCTGCTGGATGTCGTCGTAAACTTTGAGAACATCGAGTTGAACAGCTTGCAATGCTTGTGTCATTGGCTCCATCAACCCTGAATATTTCGCCATGATGACCAGGCACACAAAGAATGTCGACGTTTCAGATGAGCACTGGAACTGGTATGCATCATGGCTGGTCTTGCAAGAAGCTGTAGCAGCCAGGATACCTAGTTGTTTGTGAATTTCTTCGAACTGGTTGGTGAAGATTCTGATGCTCTGGTACATGGCCGTCCATTGTGTTTTACGTGGTATGGGGACAGTTGGTACAAGGCTGCTTCTTTTGGAGCTCTCGCGGAAAAAACTTGATGATGGCTTTGTATGTACCAATCCTTGATCTTAGCTTGTACTCCTCCAACTTTGCCCGCCGTGGTTGGCATCGATCGTATCCTTGGCCAAGTAGCTTTGTGAGTTTCTGTACTAGTGAGGTAACCCAAGGAACTCATCACGGATTGCAGGTTCTTTTGTTAGTTGCGTCGACAAAACGAACACCAAGGGAAAGCTGCTGTTCCCCAGATATATCAGATGTCTCGTCTGCCAAAATGGAGAACACTACAGAAGCATTGGCGGCAGCAACGATGTCCTCTCGTATGACATCCTCACAAATGATGATCACCTCATTCCGTGTTCTGACCGATGTATACTTTGCATTGCCTGTTGCATTCTTTACATGATCACGTAATGTTTCGTCGCCGGCTTCTACGCGGAACTGAAAAAGGTCTTAGATGTTGCCAGTGTCAGACTTCTTTCCACGTAGAGCAATGTCATGTGTTGCACAAAATATTATGGTGGACAAGATGAGAACAAGTTTGGAGCGGTTTTCTTGTATTTTATGGTTGACTGCAGTGTCGAACTGACAAGTAATTAATTTCTCCCTTTTGTGTTAGATGACTAAGAAGTGTGTTGCGTAATGAAGAGAGTGTTTGTACCAAGTGGTTGTTTTGTTGCATCTTCGTTGAAGTTCTTGTTTTCTGTGCATGTGTTGATTATGGGAGCGCCTTGTGTGTTAAGATAACATATACTTTGACTAACAAATATACGTCCAAAAATAATTCCAGGTCCAGATCCGCACATGGCTACTATTACTACTACTACTACTACTACTACTACTACTACTACTACTACTACTACTACTACTACTACTACTACTACGGTGAATATTTCCTTCACACAGGTTCAGCGTGACATTGCCGTCTACACACGCGACACACACGTTGGCAATTGTATCTTGACGTTCGGTGTGTCTACGGTGTCGGCGATACTCGCCCGTTACACAGACGTGCTCACTTGGCGGACAGCTGCCATCGTGTCGACGGCGTCTGTCGTTCCTCTCATTCACGTCCACCTCTCGCTCAGGGTCGACATCAACGACCTGCTTGTGAATATCCGCGAGAAGGTGTATGCGCAGAGCTTGATCAGGTGCGAGTTGGAGGACCTTAAACGTCGACTGCGCATACACCAGAAGAGCCTTGTTCCGCAGAGGGTGGGCCGGTGCATCAGCCTACCTATTGGCGCCAGGTGGCCGGTGTTCCCGGAATCCCCAAAGAAGGCACTGCGCTGTGACAACTGTTACATGCACTAGGTGGAGTGCCAAGAGTTTACAGGCGCAGTGCCACATTAGAGCGTTGATAGCGACCATCTTGTGTATAATTATTATAGTTTATTTTCCTTAAATGTGGCAATATGAGATTATGTGATTTTATATCTTAATTTGTTTGGACCACGCTTACTCTACTACATGTAGAAATTTTTGTTCAATGTGTCAATGGGTTTCGAGTCCGAATAAAGGCGACGATAAATAATACGAATAGTCTATATATTATTACGTCACCTTTTGTGGCAGCATGGTTTGATATCGTCCTAAATGTCGAGGTTCACTCACCTCTTTTTCTACTATTTAGCGACGCGTTAAAATATAATACAATACAAATTAGAGTTGTCTACTTACAGTGGAGGAATTGGGTGGTGAGCAACTATCAAGAGAGGTTTCAGAGTTTAAGATCAGCATACTGTACTGCAGATCCATCAGTATATGTAAGCTAGTAGTTGATACCATTGACAGTGCTGCTACCGTGTAAGCATTGTAGCCGCCAGCATTCACACTCTTACCCTGTTTTTATGTGTTAACCACAGTAAAACGAATAACATCAACACGATTCTTTCTAAAAGAAACTGACGAAAATATAACAATAATGATAACAATATTGTTTCGCCGTGAAATTATTACCTTTTATGTGGCTTAGGTTGCCGTTTTTTTTAAAGTTCTTAGGCATGTGATGGATATGGCGTTATATATACCGACCACTTTATTCATGCACCTAACAAATTACATGTTCTTCTTTCTTTGCTATTCACAGCAATGATATATCACGGGTATACCCCGGATGGTTTTAATATTTCAACAATTCAACCTCTGGTAAAAAACAAGAGGAAATCAGCAAATAATTCTGATAACTATCGAGCCATTGCCCTTAGCAGCCCTCTATCGAAAATATTTGATTGGGTTATATGATAAAAAGTTCTGATGCTCTTAAAACAAGTGATCTACAATTTGGTTTCAAGCCTCAAAGCTCTACAGCTAAATGTACATTTGCGTTAATGGAGACTGTGAACTATTTCCAGCAGAATAAATCAGATGTTTACGTGTTGTTACTAGATGCGACTAAAGCATTTGATAAAGTAAATTATGTTAAACTTTTTAACTTACTGATGGAAAGAGGAATGAATCCCCTTTTAATCAGATGTTTACTTTATATGTACACTAATCAACATTTAAATGTATCATGGAACGATTCCATGTCATTGCATTTCTCCACTACCAATGGTGTGAAGCAGGGTGGGGTGTTGTCCCCCATTTTATTTTCAATCTACATTGATGAAATGTTAACAAGACTCTGTATTTCTGGTTTTGGCTGTATGATTGGTCATAAGTACTATGGTGCTGTTGGCTATGCTGATGATATATCTTTGGTAGCTCCATCGATATATGCATTGAACAAAATGTGTGATATATGTCTAAAATTTGCAATGAATTTGATTTACAATTCAACCCGGCAAAATGTCAACTTATTAAATAAGGCAGTGGTACCGACTGCCCATTTTACTTTAATGGTTTAAAAGTGAAACATAGTAAAAAAGGGTTGCATTTAGGCCACATTATTGGTCCTGACACTCACCAGGCTATGGTTTTATGATTTTATATGGCGTGAAAATGCATTATCTGCTAATTTTGGGTTTTGTAATATAAACATAAAAAGTCAATTATACATGTCGTACTGTACATCTTTCTATGGTGTATGTCTGTGGAACTTACAAAACAAACATATTGATATGTTTTATACTACGTGGCGCAAAGGTATCAGAAAACTGTTTAATCTACCAGTTTGCACGCATTGTAATATGGTGCCACTTTTAGCAGACTGTTTACCGATTCAAATTCAAATTATGAATCGAATGGTACGATTTATGCAGAGTTGCTTGAAATGCAGTAACTCCAGTTTGAAAATGCACTCTCATCTAGCCCTTCAAGGTAGTGGGTCATACATGTCTAAAGGTTTTAATTATATCATGTCCAAATACAAACTTGATGCCATGACATTCTTTCGAATGAAGTCTAATCAGTTTTATGGTATGATTCAAGACCACTACCAGGAGAGGCTGGATGATGAACTAGTATGTAGAGTCTCATTTGCAAAAGATGCATTACATAATATAGATAATGCGGGTAGCTCTTCTTTTTTAGCCATTGACGAGCTCCGCTCATTGCTTACTGTTTTATGTACACAGTAACTTATATACATTGATTTAGTCGAATTGTACATTTTTTAGTACGAATAAATGTATTATTATTATATTATTAACTGAAACCTAAAACCTTTGTCTGGTTTTCTTGGGCTAATGACTAAAACAATTCTTTATAAGGTAATTCGAGATATACTATATTAAAGTGTGATCATTTGCCATATAAGTACGTACTTCATCTGTCACTTATTACCTGCATTTTATAGGTTTATTTCGGGTCTTACATTTGCAAAAATACCGAAAAATAACTGTGTTAACACGAATCACTTTGAGCTTGATGCCACATTGATGATTAATTATGCAGCCCAAATACACGTATGCACAAGTAGTGTCAGTTACGTGAAGTTGTTCCGGTTGCTCAGCTCCGACGGATAACGGATTTAAACACCCCAAGAGGCACCCTCCCTCAGTAGCGTCATTGAACATCCGGGAGTTTTGGACAATTTCATTGTAACATTTACACATTTTGTTACTCCAGGGCTACGATAAAAAAATAAGAGGCACGAATTTAAGCAGTACCATTTCACCAAAATTGGTGAAATTCAGTCAAGACCAACACATGGTGTATATAAAATACTTACTGGCAAATCATTAACTTCTTTCTGTATTCCGGTACAACGACCCATTTTGTGGTGTCTTGTCATTTTGTCCTAGTGAATGTTTTACAGCAAAACATACAGTTGAACATAGGTCGACGTCGGATGCATGTTTTCAAAACTTGGACACGAGTAATAGCTTGTTTCTGAGTTTTCTGGCACAATAACCCTTTATCACGTGTATCTTCTGGTTTCTTTTCTTTGGAAAGCGCGCTCCACAATATAGACACGTGAAAGGTTTCATTGAACGAGACGAAGCTACTGATGACTTTCTTTCAGCAACTGGTGGTGCGGGTCGAGCTATGTTCAACTCGACAAGAATTAATCCGGCTATATCTATGTTACAACGTTGGCTTGACCCCATCTTTTGTCAAAGCTTCTTCAAAGTTCTTCCTTATAGAGTATAATGACCATCGAGACAGGGTGTTCCAGTATTTACATAGTTCACAATTCTTCTATTCTGCTACATCATCCATCAAGCCGACCGCCGAGTTCGGTAGCGTGTCAGCGCAGTGAACTTGTATCATTAATTTACATGCACTTTGACGAAGCTGTGGAGGCCATTGATTCAACTGCTGTGATGAAAGACTGGTTGAGTTTTTTGTTAGACGCAGGTGTGAAGCTATCCGACCTGACGTCCAATCAGTGGTGTAATATTGATACTTTTTTGCGAGAACCGTTTTCAGAGGAGTGGCGAAACAAAGTGAAGCAAAGGTTTCTGGCAGTAATGGAGGATGATCTGTAAATAACTCGGTCTTGTGTTTTGATGAGGCCATTGATGGCATTAATTCAACCACAGTGGACAAAGCCTGGTTGAGTGTTTTACAACAGTCAGTTATTAAACTATCCGATATGACATACGAACAATTGTGTACTATCAAGATTTGGTTGCAAGACTCTGTATCAGAGCAGTGGCGAAACAATGTCCAGTCTCTGGTTCTTGGAGGGTGATCTGTAAATATCTTTCTTTTGTGTTGTACACGAATAAAATGTACAAATCTTATCTTATGTCATTATTGTAGTATAAATACTGTGCATTAGAGGACATTGATACAGGAACTAGGTTATTAATATAGGCGTTATCTATCTAACTGTAAACACCCCTGATAGTTATGTGACGAACTATTTAACGAGGTCAATGACGTTTCATAGACACGTGTACTGGAGTAGACAAGTGCACTGGACTAGACAAGTGTATCGCGTGCATCCAAACTTCTTTCAACTAGAATACATACATACATACTGAATGTATTCACTTGTATCCCTTATGCATAAATTGTATAGTCTTACCTATCATTCATGTCATAATTTGACCTATTCTCCTAGCCAGAAGCGCAACCTAGTTACTTTATGTGTCAGTTTGGGGTAACCAGTTCGTATATTGAACTACCAAGAAACGCCACCTAGTGACTTTATGTGTCAGTTTGGAAGTGACCAGTTCGTATAAGTAACATGTTTGCTCATTGAACAGTGGGTGCGGTCATGAGACATAGGCGACTTCTGGCCCCAAGGAAAGGATATCAATGTAACTATTTAGAGTAACTCCGGGAAAGGTAGAACTGTAGAGGCAGCCATTACAGTCACATGATTTCAGGTGAGACGGCACTTCTGGCGTAGAGCACCTAGTGTATAACTGGAGTACTACGTTACGTGGTGGCTCCATCTAACGGGTAAAAAAATCACTAGTCGAAACTTATATACTTAGACCAGCGAGTTTCAAGAACCAAACTAGATCAGCGAGAGTTGAACTAAACACAATTATAGGCCAACGAGTTGCACGAACCAAACTTAGACAAGCGAGTTGCACGAACCAAAACTTAGACCAGCCAGTTTCAAGAACCAAACTACTTAGACCAGCGAGTTCCAAGAACCAAACTTAGACCAACGAGTGTAATGATCATACATATTCACCTGCACTTCAATTATGTACATTGTTGGACATTGCATAAGGGTTTATGTTATGATTTAACTTTTCACTAGTTATAAGAGGATGCATTGTACATAATACTACTATTATAATAGTAGTATTAAGAGTATTATTGCATTGTTAGGTTCTGTGCGCTTCATTTATGGAGAAGTAGAAATTACGCAGGTGTTAACAGTGGGCACGTTGTTATGGAATGAGCCATATGGAGCAGTAGAAATGACGCAGGTGTTAACAGTGGGCGCGTTGTTATGGAATGAGCCATATGGAGCAGTAGAAATGACGCAGGTGTTAACAGTGGACGCGTTGTTATGGAATGAGCCATAAGCCAACAGTTTTGGCCGACTAGGAATATTTATTGTTGACAACCTATTTTTATGCATAGGTTTTCTGTGAGATATGAGAATACTGTTGAGTGTTTTGATAATATGGTGGTATAGTTCTCATAAGTGACTCTGTGTATACACATTAACTTAATGTTTGAATAAATTTGCAGCGTTCACTGCGTTTTGTCGTGCATTATTTTGACGTCACCACGTTGTCATTCATGAATACATCTATAACATGTTGCTGTAGGGAAGGATGTGTAATTCGTGCCATCGGGTTAATAATATCATCGCAGTGGCTAAGAACTGGCCCGCCTGGATGACACTTCGAATCTGAAAGATTAGTAGCGCCACAGCAAGATGATAACTATACTTGACTTACTTGACTTAGAGCTCTTGCCGGTAGAGGTCACACCACATTCTTTATCATCACCTTCCAGGTGGGTCGGTCAACGGCCAGCTGCTCGGCCGCATCAAGCGTGAGGCACAGGCCATCCAAATCGTGCTTAATTCAGTCGATCCATCGACGGCGAGGGCGCCTACGGCGCAGTTTCCATACGGTGTTTTGTGGGTGGAATTGGTATAATAGAGCGGCAGGGTAGTTTTGTGCCATACGTTGCAGGTGGCCGAACAATCGAAGGCGTCGCTGGGTGATGAGTATTAATGCATGCTTCTAACCACTACGTTCCATGATCGTGTTATTGCTAACGCAATTGAACCACTTTATGTTCTCGAGGCGTTGGAGGGTCTTCGTGGCGAAAGCATCGATTTTCTTGGCCTGTTGAATGGTCAGTTGCCAGGTCTCAGAGGCATGTAGAAGGATGGAAACGAGAGCATTGAACATCTTTAGCTTGGTACCCCGTGAGATGGAACGTCTGCGCCACAGAGCAGTTGACAGTCGTTCCATTGCACCCGCTGCTTTGCCGATTCTAACTGCCACCTCGTGGTCGACAGAGTCATCAGCAGATATGACGGAACCCAGGTAAGTAAACTCATTCACAAAGTCGATGATTTCGCCATTGATGGTGATGGAGTTGAGTAAATCGATGTCTGCTCATATCGCCATCTCTTTCGTTTTGGCTCAGCTGATGGAAAGGCCAACAACACTTGTAATAGAGCATAATTATTTGAGGACGAGGAAGAGGTCAGCTCGCGATGTTGCAGAAGATGGCAATGTCATCTGCATAATCCAAGTCTATTGCCGAGGGAAGAACCGGCATTTCTCTCAAGTTGTACCACGATACGGTCAATGGTGAGATTGAACAGGTCAGGGGCAACCACACAGCCTTGACTTACACCGGAGCCAATGGCTAAACGATCTGAGGAATAATTACCGAGGCGGATACAACTATCACTGTCGCTGTCCAGTAGATTGAACAATCGGCATAACTTTGGGGGCAGGCCAGTGTTTTAAAGGAGCAACCAGAGGCTCTTGCGGTCGATACTATCAAAAGCAGCTTTAAAATCAATAAAAGCAATGAAGGCGATTTGACGAAATTCATTTAACTTTTCGATAATCTGGCGTAGAGAGAATATCTGATCAACCGTGGAACGGCCCGGAACGAAACCAGACTTGTGATCTCTTCTTGTTGACCTAGTAGCGTCAATGGAACGATGTAACAAGATGAGTGCGAAAAGTTTAACAGGTATCGATAGAAGTGTTATTCCTCTGTGATTGCTGCATACCAGGCGGTCGCCCTTGTGTTTACAGAATGGCAAGATGATACCACGTCTCCAATCAGTAGGGATTTCTTCGTTTACCCAAACACAGTTTATTATATTTTGAATCCACAAAATCATAGAGGGTCCGCCGGCGTTGTGCATTCCAGCGGTGATATTGCATATTCCGGCTGCACGTCCATTCTTCAGTTTGGAGAGAGCCTTTGTCACTTCCTCGATTGTCACAGGAAACTCTAAGATAGGGGGACTGGGGTGTACACTAACAGGAGTATGAGACGTGTAGTCACATGGCTTGTTGAGGAGATTGCTGAAGTGTTCTTTCCAGCGATTAAGGCAGTCTTCTTTTTTGTAAGATTAGAGCCGTTTTTATTATTAACATAATTGATTTTGTTGTGGATTGTGTGACCAGCTGCCGGGGTTTTAAATTCCCGATACATGGTGGCATGATTGTTGTGAATGGCAGCATTTTTTAAATCCTGTTTAAGGGCGCGTTTTCGAGACTGTTTAAGTTTTCGGTAGGAGTCAGTGTTGCCGGAGAGTCTAACTTCACGACACTCGTCGATGATTGACAGTGTATGGGTCGTGATCTATGGTTTACTAGCACTTTTGACATGGCCGATGGTAATTTCTGTAGCTTGGGATACTTCTGATTTGAAAATATTCCATCTGTCTTCGAGATCTGTTTCGTCGAGAGAAGCAAGCGCGCCAAAACGGTTCAAAACAGATCTCAATGGCATAGGCATTTTGAATATTTGGTTAACAAAAAAACTAGTTTTATACCGCGGTGCAGGTTTGCATTTGGCAGGCGTTTTCAGTTTGAATTTGAGCTTGGCAATCAGTAGGCGATGGGTAATGGGGTAATTTATTGACAACCGTGCCACGTCAGTTGAATCCGGAGAGTATTGGCTGTGGTTTTGGAAACATTTTTGATCGCTCAACTTCGCAAATCCCCCATCACGTGCTGATAGGATGTGTAGTGGCTTGTACCAATATGAAAAGCATTAATTTTTTTCTGGACGTTGTGAGCTTATGTGATTGCACCTTAGGGGGTACGAATCATCCATCCTTCCCTGTTGTTAAAAACTTCGTGTCATTGAACTGTGTCTTTATTGAACGAACAAGAATACTTAAGATGTAAATAAAATACGGTATAATACAACAATGAACGTATTTTCAATCGTATACATCGAGACGCTAGTTGATGTAACAACGCGTTAGGCTCTTAAAATGTTATTAGTTTGGTGTTTCCTAACAGTTACATAAATGACCAGTCGGAAACCCCGGGAGATACAGCATCAGCAGCAGCAGCATCAACAACAGCAGCTGCTGTAGCAACAGTAATGTGCACCTGTATTATGTTGTTGTCGTTGTTGTTGTAGTTATTGTGGTTGTTGAATAAACTGTCATTGATTCATTTAGTGGGTAAGTTCCGTGGCGCCAACGAGACACACCGGACCAGCATCGGACGCCAGCAGAGGCCGTATTATAAGCGGTGAGGTATCACTATATCGCCTTACGATACAAAAAACTGACAAAACAAGCCTGATCGAAATGTGCTGAACCGTGCGCCTTGCACGATATTTTCGACACAATCGATACATCAGCACATGTAGCTGCGCCCCTCTTCGTTGAAAAAGTTCGGCGAATTCATGTTGTTTTCATAAAACATAGGCCTCTAATACTGACCTGTCAGATGGCTATTACACATGAAAACTACGTAACGTACGTAACATCTCCTGGATGCATATGCCAAATAGAGCATTAGAAATGGGAAACAAAACGTATTAGAGACAATCAGACGGAGTCGTAAAACTTGAGGCAGTTACATGCAAGATAGACACGAATGGAGAAGTATCGTGAACAACATTCATTGGCCCCGTGTTCTGGACGACTAGATGAGATGAGAAGACCCCGTAGCTCGACAAGCGGCCGGCTTTTCTCTGCAACTGCGAAAATTGCTTTTTAGGACACATACTTTCCCATGGTGCTTGTCATGCGTACGGGCTAAGCACAGGCAACATATATTTCGAATACCATACGTTGAAAAGCCTTGTGTGTGTTGAACAGTTTAAAATAATATGTTGTGTATGATGTCGGTGTGGAAGGCTGACTAAATGTTCCATGTACAGCGACAAACCCTCTTATACGAAGACAGTAGACTACTTTTGCAGAAGGGGCGGTTGCTCAAGAGGAGGGATACTGTAATTGTATAGAAAACCCACGAAACGTAGATATATGTATATAACACAACCAAACGCCCCAGGGAATAACAAACAATAACACGCATTACTCATTGCACCGCGCGCGGTTGGCGGGATCGTCAGGGGTGATTGGGTATCAAGTTCATGCTAATAATATCACACAGGTACTAGTGTCAGTGTTGTTGTTATTATACAAATCACACAGGTAGATTTTAAGCGATTAAGACAGGCATCATCCACAAAGTATGTCACGGTAAATTTGGACTTGTTTGAGACCGCCACTACATAGTGACGCTTAGTAATGCTAGCCTGTACAGTGTACACACCCTTAACATTACGTTCGTTGTGAGAAAACCCCCATATCCATTATACGTACATCAATTTTACATTCGTTGCATAGATCTGTATTGATTCGTAACTCGCAGCTGATATAAAGATACGTATAATTAACAATACACAATAACATCAATCGTTTACAAGTGTGTATGTTTAATAAGTGTAGTGGTTGCTATGGGGCTAGCTGGGCGGGTAGTCGCGTCGTTGATCGAACCGATAGTAATAACTATTTTCGTTTTTAATTTAAATGTATGCTTGCCCAGAGATCCCACACTTCATGTCGCGCTGCATGTTGACCCTCGCCCAAAGCAAGACGCACTTCATGAATGACCCCCCAAAACGACGACGCCGAGGCAATACAAAAATATTCATTTAGTTTCGATTTCTCGTTTTTTATTTCTGAAGGTAAATGTACAACATACATAATTATTAAATAGGCACCCTATGACATTGTTAATTTGCATGCACTTTGAGATCGAACAGACAAAAACATACCAAATAGACCAAGACACAACTAGTTCGGTATCAGTTAGCCAATGAAAATCGTTGTAAATTTTCTACGCGCAGTTAAATATAGCAGAGTGCAGTGTACGGCACCGGCAGTGTACAGTCGGGACTGCTGCAAGAAACAAGGACGTTTCCTTCGATTTTTCTCCGGACAATATCAGCGAGTTGACAGGTAATGTGTTAGCATAGGCAGTGGTTGGCGATTTAACAAAACGTACAGAGCGCAATAGTGCAGTGCTAGAGCTTCGGACTCTCAATCGAGAGAACCGGGTTCGAATCCTGTGCTGCGATGTCGACCCTTAGGCAAGTTCGTTCACTCTATATTGCTCCAGTTCATTCAGCTGTGTGAATGCTTGCCTGTCTATAGACAGTAGCGGATATTTGTGTGCGAATAGTCTTCACGCATTGATTGCAGCGTGGCTGGATGCTTCCCAGGGAAGTGGAGATGGCATTCGATTGAACAGGTCTGCCAGGGAGTAATGTGTAAAACGCTTTGAGCAGTCCTGAGGATCGGACACTGCGCTATATAAGAACTTATCTTTTTACAGCAGCTACTCCGGGAAACGTTAGGAAACGTTACACATGCATCTGTCATTGCCACACTTTTTATATGGTATCACTGCCAACATCATGGATTTCTAAGGCTATCCTCAATTTAGTTTTTAGTTGGTGGGTCTTTGTGCAACTCGCAGTTGTTGCACTGAAATGAAACCGAAACGTAACGTCTGTTTAAGACATCTACAGTAAACCTTGGATGTAACGAATTCGCTTATTATTTAAAGAATTATTCTTTGTGAAATTCAAAATACGTATTTTAGTCCTGCAAATTACGGAGGGATCGCAAACATAAATTTTATGCAAGCTAATCCGATTTGTCTTCCTATCTCGACGGTGTATTAATGCCGCGTTCCAATCATCTCGTGTATACCGTGAATACGACTTCGTAAACTACTTGACCCAGTTGAATAGTTGAGTTGAATAACTTTACAAGTGGTAAACTGGAGGAACTCGTGAATTTTCCAGTTCGTCAAGTCGTGTTTACGATATAAACGAGCCCACTGGAACGCTACCAATCACGCCATCGCCTTGTGTCCTTACGACAGATCATCGTGGATTAAAAACTCCCTGACCAGTTTCTGCCATCAAAACTGCTTGGCTAGTAGTACCTATATTATATTCATTACATAAGTAATAATGATACAGGCTGGCAGTGGTTAAATTAATTATGTTTTAGATAGGCCCACGTACTGGACTGCTGAAATCTTGGGAATGCAGGCTACCTAGTAGGCTTTATATTTGCTACGATTAAACAAAGCGGAACAGCACACCGACGTGCTTCTATGGTGTAGCGCTGAATGGGTGTTGTTGCCACATTCTCGAAAATAGGTCACGGTACTTGGAAACACGACGTAAGATAACACGACGTCATTCGTCTGCGCTAATTTGGGACTTGACAATTAAATGCTAGTCTATATAACCTAGCAACGAAGTCGGTTGCTTCGGAAAGTGACTAAGCGTTATACACTTGTATATAATAAAACAGAGTGCGGGTCTCTTTTTATTTGTTTGTTTCTTTGTTTGCTTGCTTGCATGTAAATGTACGTGCCGGATAACTCCGCCAGTTTAAAGGGCGGATCCAGAAAGAGAGTCAAAAAACGGCTGTGAATAAAATGCGTCGGATTTCAGTGCACTATAATCTCGTTGAATGATGTAGATACAGGCTGCTTTAAAAAGAACGTATTAACAGGTGTCTTTTGACGCCGTGCAACGCCGGGGGAACTGCTAATTTCTGATAAATATGTGTTCTGTACACGCGTAGTATTGCTTTGATTCGTTTGATGATATTTAACTCAACAACGCATACCACAGCTATTTCGAGTGTTCCTCTATAGAACTCAAACTGCACTTCCCTCTTATGGCACTCCCCAAAACCGCCAACAAAAGACAACGCATGTCTTTGAGAGCGTGTCCTCGTCGGCTTTCAATAGACAACAACGTTTTGTCGAAAATTCCATGTACCTGGTTGTGCATGCACTGTTGCAAGAAATCGTTACCTTCCAAGAATGCATCTTGCGACGTCAAATTACACAGTGCAATTACATGGTTTCTGGCAAAATGTTAGAGCAATATATAAGTGGTAAAAGTGTACAGATTGATTTCTGTTTTCATGAGTGTGTGTGTGCAAGAAATATACCGATAGTTTACGTTTTTACATAATGCAAAGCCAAAGGTGTACTCATCTCTTATCATTACTATGAGTCATAGCAGGCATCTGTATCTGCCAGGATTCAACACAGCGGAACGGCACACCGACCACTGATTTGTGTAACCCGCCCATACATTAGTATGCACAATCTATTATAGTTCTACTTTCTTGGAAAATAGGTCACGCTGATCGGAAGTACGATTATCACGATAACAATCAGCATGGCGTCACTCGCGTACCCAAGTTTGGCCTTTGACTAGGAGCGAAAACGACACTGCGCACCCGGTGGCAGCGGGAAAAAATTTACTGATAGACAAAAAAAGTGTTAGGCCTACGTGGTATCGTGTTGATTGAGATATATATGACTCAATAATGCAGGCTATTGATATTTTAAAGCGTTTTAGAGTGTGCGTGCGTGCGTGCGTGTGTGTGCGTGCGTGCGTGCGTGCGTGTGTGCGTGCGTGCGTGCGTGCGTGCGTGTCTGGTGTGAGTGTGTGTGTGTATGTGTGTATTTGTGTATGCGTGCATGCGTGTGTGTGTGTTTGTGTGTGTGTGTGTGTGTGTGTGCGTGTGCGTGCGTGTGCGTGTGCGTGTGTGTCTGTGTGTGTGTTTGTGTGTGATTATGTGTGTGTGTGTGTGTGTGTGTGTGTGTGTGTGTGTGTGTGTGTGTGTGTGTGTGTGTGTGCACGAGTGAATCCATGTCTTTAACCAATATAATTACATTCTGTGGTACCACAACTTGAGAAAAATCATTCAGAGTTTACATTTGTGTGAATTTTCTTTGTGTTGTTATTAAAGTGTGTATATTACTTTCCTGCCAAAATTGTATTCCCAATTAAAATCTTCGTTTCCGTTAGTCTCCTCTATTAGTATCCCACTTAATTTGATGGAACTCAGTATACGTTATACATTGTGCTACATGGGTTTTAGCAAAAGTACGGTCTTTCTCCAAAATAACCCTCAGATGGAAAACATTTACTCCTATTCTTTAAATTCTAAAAGAGCCACATGTAATCACTGAGACTACCCTTTCTGAAATTTGCTCTAAATGGAAAACAACCTATAATGCTCAGAATGTTTTTTGGTGGTCGTGATTTGATCTCCTCTCGTTAACATGTGGCAAACAAGGTATTCAGCAATACTTAGTAGGCGATCCTTTACACATGGTGCTGCATCGATTGTATTGTTATATATATATATTTAATATGTGAGTACACAGCCAGACCCGTAAGCCTACCAAACACACAACTAAAGTCGGATTTAAAAATAATATCGACAACACGCTCCTAAACAGTAACTTTGTTAGGGTCTAGTTCGCGTAAAGCGGTACACATACATATGATTAAGTTAACACTTTATTGGATGAATTATTTCAAATTTTCCAAGTAAAAAAAATCGTCACCACCTATGTTATGATGTTGTATCCAACAGACCATATACAGAAAAAGTACATGATACAAATATTTATATACAGTAACTTGATATGGCAGCGCTGATTTTTCGTTGATTGTAGGTTTTTCAAATATGGCAATAAACCAAGTAAAATTATAAAACTGGTACGTTGCAACAACGTCCAATAAAGATTTAATACGTCTGCAGTAAAACCGCATAGCATGGAATGGTAAAACTATTAAGCCGACACGGTTGATTTAAGAGTTCTTCGACCACATGGAGACTACAGGAAACTATCGGGAAGAAAACACGTTTGGTGTTTACGAGGCGTCACCTCCACTTTTGAGCGAACCGGACCAAGAAGCGGGTGATCTGCAATCGAGGATCGAATATATAAAGGTTTTCATCAAAGAATTGAAGGCAGGAGCAGACGACTATTCAAATGAGGTCAACCGAAACTACGAACGTGGCAGCTGGCAGGAGAAATGTTCAGCCAAGTTGAAGACGGCATTGTCTATACTGAGCGTTCTGGTGAAGTTTCTCGACACGCCAGAAGGACAGAATGCCATTGAGATTAGTAATAATTATCTGGAAAAGTTGGTGCAACACATCAAACTGTTTGCCGAGCTTCTCGGACCGGTGATGGCGTCGTTTTGCATTTCTGTTTATTTGTGCAGTGCTGACGCGCGCTTTCACGAGTCAGCCATGAAGAAGTTTACCGATGGTATCAAACTGGCCGACTCGCATTTGGAACGATTGAAGGATATAATGTCAACACTAACGAATATGATCGCAGAGGCCGGCGGGCAGCTCAAGACGTTCATTCAGGTTTGTAGAGCGAGTGCCGAGTGTGAATAGTTTCTTAGAGGCACGAGAAGGGGTGTCTACCATAAAGTATAACATACATTCAAGGCGGATGAAACTTATTGATATGTTATTATTAATATAGATCAATTAGTATTATAAATTACTATTTTATGCAGGATAAACAATATATGTATGTGTAGGGTAATGTTGCATCCCGTTTGTTGTACATCCTATCGTTATGATTGTAGTAAGATGCTAATTAATACACATTCCTAATGCAATGACATAATGAGAACAGGAATCAATAAAAATATCCGACTAATGCCGGCTGTTATGATTTTCAAACGTGAAGCGCGGTATTG
This sequence comes from Paraescarpia echinospica, assembly GCA_020002185.1. Classification (NCBI taxonomy): domain Eukaryota; kingdom Metazoa; phylum Annelida; class Polychaeta; order Sabellida; family Siboglinidae; genus Paraescarpia; species Paraescarpia echinospica. The sequence goes on along the minus strand of CM034535.1, from coordinate 24,301,140 downwards.
TATGATATACAGAACTATGAGGAGACCGGAATGCGGGAAGAGTCAAATGACCTGACGACGCTGTTCCTCAACATATCTGCCGAGATGAAAATCGCCAGCAACCGACTGCACTTGGCCGAGAAGTGCCTGGTTGGGGTGAGTCAAATAAATATTTATCTTTTTAATCGGCGGTTCGTTAAACTTGCTGTGGACAGCTAGCGCAGTTCGGAATGTAATTTATTTAAGTAAATGGCAAATATATAAAATGTTGTCACTGATATGTAGTAAATTTACATTAACATTGACATTTCTTGAAAACAATGCTACTAATGCTCCACCAAAATAAATGTCGTTGTGTTTGTGTGATATGCCATGGGTGGGCGTTAGCTTGTTATTACTACGGCTACTACTACTACTACTACTACTACTACTACTACTACTACTACTACTACTACTACTACTACTACTACTACGGTGAATATTTCCTGCGTTCAGGTTCAGCGTGAGATCGCCGTCTACAAACGCGACACGTTCGTTGCCAAGTGTCTCTTGACGGTCGGTGTGTGTACGGTGTCAGCAACACTCGCCCAGTACACAGACGTGCTCAGTTGGCGAACAGCGGCCATCTTTTCGACGATATCAGTGGTTCCTCTAATGTACGACCACCTCTTTCTCAGGGTCGACATCAACGACCTTCTTGTGAAGATCCGCGAGAAGGAGCATGCGCAGAGCTTGATCCGGTGCGAGTTGGAGGACCTTGAGGTTCGACTGCACGTGCTCCAGAAGAGCCGAGGGAGGGTGGGCAGTGGCGGAACACAGTCATGCCCCAGTTAGACTTCCTGTTTCGTTACAAAAAAATGGGCAGTGTATTTTTTTATAAATGATTTATTAAAAATTCACATGCTCTGTCATAAGTACATTTGAGTAGTTAGATTTCCAGGTGTGATTGTTGAAGCTGTTGACAGTAAAATGGTGTCTTTTTAGCTGATTTTACTAAGCGGAAGAATATTTGGCAGTAATTGGGCTGTTTGACCGTTTAGCCGGAGTACTGCCTGCATCCATTCGTGAATATTGACGGGTGTCATACATACAGGCATTTTACGAGAGCTAGAAACATTACCAACATGTCCATGGTGATAACAGCGGGTAAGAATGTGTAGACTGACCTCATATCACCAGCCGAACAATCTACCTATTGGCGCCATGTCGCCGGTGTTCCCGGTGTCCTTATAAGTGTCACAACGCTGTCACAACTTTACATTCACTAGATGGCGTGCCAAGAGTTTACAGGCGCAGTGCCACATCAGAGCGTTGATAGCGACCATCTTGTGTATAGTTATTGTAGTTTATTTTCCTTAAATGTGTAAACATGAGATTACGTGAATTTATATCTCAATTTCTTTGGAACACACTCGCTCCACTACATGTAGACATTTCTTTTCAATGTGTCACATCATTATCTGTGAGCGCATGGATTTCGAGTCCGAATAAAGACGACAGTTGTATGTAATGCGATCCTAATGAGCAAATCAGGGTGCATGAAATCAAGGAGTGAAAATACTGACTCGCCCCCTAGCGACTGTTGCCTCACTTCCGATGACGTCACAACCTTAGTTATCAACCAACCTAGTGTCTGTTATGGGATGATGTGCGTGCGTGTAAGTGATGTGGTGGACGGCTAATATCTGTTTTTTATCAATTATATCATCTTGTGTGCATGCGTGCGTGTGTATGTAAAAACGAACAAAACGCGGCAGTGTACGAGTGCACACGTATTTTATTGACCAAAGATACAAGCGGATAATGACGTGAATTGCGGGTGTTTTACCACCGCGCCAGCGGTTAGAGCTTACGGGTGTTATCACCACGCCATTGGCTCGTGCATGCATCAGACTTACCGGTATTTTACCACCATGCCAGCGGTCAGCGCTTACGGGTTTTTGATCACCGCACCATCGGCTCAATCGATGATCTTCATCATCATCATACCTTGTCAATGAAACACGTTGCCGATCAATACCGAAACAAGCAGCAAATGTCAAACAGTACCGAAACTACTCACAAAACAAGCAAAGCTATACTATACAATCGGCACCGAAAGTGAACATAAAAACAAACAGTACTTACACATGGATCAGTACCGAAACACGGTACTGCAGTGTACCTTATCACAACTGTTTAAGCCATTCAAACGCACGGCAATCAGTGTCAAAACCACTCACAACAGACTTCTTCCAGAAGCTGTTACAGTGAACAATGAGATAAGGTATACAATATTGTCAGCAAACGCTAGACAAAGGACTTTGAAGTCTCTTGGTATTACAAGTCCACTCTGCGCAATGGTTATTGATGAAGCTGCGGAACTCGATGTGTTGCGGTGGTAGGCCATACGAGCGGAAATATTCGCCGTGTCCGTTGCCGTCCATGTACAGCGCTATCCAATTTTCGCCCGGTTTGTCGCCGTCGTGATATCCGGGTGACGTTTCTGCGCGTGCGCGTATCTATGGGAATATACTTAGCACCAGCTACGACTGGCGCGCTTTCATTTATCCGGGCGTTATGTATGTTTATATATATATATATATATATATATTTATATATATAATTATGTCTACATATATATATACACACATTATAAAATGTTTGCTTCCCACAGACATAAACAATTTCTGTCGTAAAACAGTTTCCGCTCCACGCACACGTCACGTGACTTACTCTTATACTTGGTCACAAATCTTGGTAACAATTATGTACTCTAACTATAAGGCTCGTGTTACAACAACAATCGAAACATATTTAACTACTGGATATTATTTATTACTACCTGATCTACTAGTGCCTATTATTATGCCTTACATATGCACATAAACATCACCCGGATAAAATTTAACGCCCGGATAAATGTCAGCGCGACAGCGGTACAGGTGTGTTTGGTAGATGGTCAGAAAAGGAAAGACTTTGTGGACTATGACAAATTATGGATAATTCGTATGAACTTTGTTTGATTTGTTATATTCTTCAATGGCAGACAGTTTTATTTCATTTTTATTCCATTGCCCAGGTGTACAAGCACTAAACTGTTTTTAAGTGAAAAAAATCCAAGTAGCAGAGTCTATTTTTTCCAACACGGTGATGTAAATAACCGTTGTTGCTTTAATGTTATGATGATTGGCTTCATAAAAGCAACTGAAAATAGATTATTGTGGCTAGTTATAATGGTAACCTAGAACTTTTCATCTTGCAAACCCCAAATATGCAGGTGTTTTAAAAGGAGTGATGTACAAAAACAAAAAGGCTGTGACAAAGCATTAGATATTTATACTTTTATTATGTCAACTTGTTTTTATCACGAACATAAATTCACTAGAATAAATGCAAACTTGTGTTATATTCTATAGTCAACTAACGTCGCCATCTTGAACCGCATGACACCCTCCCAAACTGGACGAGCAATTCATGCTACTCCGGATTGATGCGTGCAGTACCGCTGGGTCAAACAATTGTTAAATAAGCAGACCGGGTGTACCGCGTGCTACAGCGGTCTGACCAATCGAGTGCAGCCTCTGTGTGCGGTTCCATGGTGAATGGGCGAGCGATTTGCAGTGTTTCCGTCTCATCAGAAGTCATAGATGACGTTGTGGTTTTTGTCAATGTCCACCACCGACTCGAACCCGGCCTAGGCGATGACGTTCACGGTCGTCGACAGCGCATCGCGGAAACGAATCTAGATGCGCAGGTTGCCTTTTTGTACCAGATAGAAGCAGACTCCGTCGCACGCGTCGGGGGTGAGATCGAAACCGAAGAAGGTGTAGCCGTGTCGGAAGTCGACGTGAGACAGGGGGTTCCCTTCGTCCTGCCACACCTTATCGGTCGTGGTGAGAAGGTTGAGGTAGCTTCTGACGAAGAGATCGTCGTCGAAATTCGTTTGGAAAGGTTTGGAGGGTATCTGTGTTTAGGTGATGTTGCCAAGAGAGGCTTTTTACCTGTTTATATTGTCGAATGAGTGACTAGATTTAGCTCAGTTGGTTTCTAACTATGCATTGAGTTGGATCGTTTCATTTAATCACAATGTTGTCAACCAATACTCTCAGATTTAACATTCTGATTGTCAAGCATGCCGCGGGGTAGTGATAACTATGTTTAGCCTGAAGTCTGATTGAGAAAGCAAACTCCTCGCACCTGCTAACAATCAGCCGCACACCGCTCGCGCCCGATCGTTGGCGCCGTGGACAGACAATAGACAACGATATACATTACAGGGTAGTGCGGTTCGACTCTAGCCGCAAACAGGTGAGCGTAAACTGACGATGCGGCAGCTTAGGACGAAAATTTCCCAAGGAAAGAATCACCCTTTGACACTGATCATTTTAACTTGATTGTACAATAAATTATATGTGACGAAACTGTTTTGTTGAAGATGAAAACGATATTATACCCACAAGACTTGGCTGACAAAATCGACAATATGGCCAAGAAAATTGATGAACTGTCAAATCCAGAGATGCCAGGATTGGAGAACTGGAGCAAAAAGTATGTAAACTGGAGTCCGATCTGGACGATCTGGAACAATACTCTCGGCGAGGCAATATCTAGTTCCATGGACTGAAGGAAGACTTCGAGGCGGACATCATTAGCCTAATAAACAATGAGATCGGCCTTACCTTCCACTTGCACCGTCCGAAATTGTTCGCTGCCACCGTATCGGAAGAAAATCAAACGACTCAGGACGCCCGCGTGGCGTCTTAGTGAAGTTCCAATGCGAGCGTCGCCGGGATGCCATCATCCGAATGCGATGGAAACTTAAAGGAAACACAAGCCGCGTTTACTTCAACGAAGATTTGACGGCTAGACGATCACAGCTAGCGTTCCACACAAGAAACCTACAACGTCAGGGGAAACTTGCAGATACATGGACGTTTAACTGAAAAATCTTGGCAAAGGATCTGAAAGGTGGGATCGTCCTCATCACATCGTATTCTGACGTGGACAAATTCTCAAAGTAAAGACTGAAGTGATGTGACGTCGATGACGGTGGTCGTAAATTGTGTTTTGTGTATCTACAGTACATCATCAAAATAGATAAGCGAGCGAAAAATCAACAACTGTCAAAACACGTTCCAAAAACGCCTTTTGAACGACTGCTAGTAGCATTATGGTTCGTCGGATCCCAACAACATTGATATCGTTTGAAAGTTTAAGCTTTCTGCTATTCAAACATATCAATGGTTTCCTGATAATCGTTCCTAAAATTAACTAAAAACGGACCTACAACCGGGCCTGTTCCGGTGTCTTAGACAGTCCGAACGACTGCCGACACAGTTCACCAATCTACCGATTGAGGCACCACAATCTGATTTCATTGTATAAGCTCTACCCACTTTCAAACGGCTCCTAAAATGGACGTCAAAGTCACGTATATCAACCAACCAACGCAACGAATTTAGACCCGTTGGGTGGCGTACGTTATTGTGACGTCACGCCGACGTAAAGATATATCGGTTTCGCTGCGATCAAAGCACATCAATTTCGCCGCGGGTTAAAAGTGGGTGGAGCTTATAACATGAAATCAAGAAATAGTGAAGTGTGCATGTCAGAACTTATGCAAATGAAAAAAACAGCGCCGCAATCGGAAGATTAGTGTACTAAGTACCCGCCGCCAACATCGTTCGGAACCGTATAGAACACCGAAAACGGCGTGATTGTAGGTCCTTTTATCGGTGTTCTTTAAACGGTTACCGGAAAATCTAGATGACGCTAGAATAAAAAAAGTGCATCCTTTCAAACGATACCAAGATCGTCGGGACAGGAAGAGCCGTGAGGGTGCTAGCGACCGTAGAATTTTGGACGTGTTCTGAGTTGTTCATTTTTCGCTCGCTTATCTATTGTTGACATCATGTATATGACTAATATAGCTATGTTTTGTTTATGATTACAACAATATTTATGTTTCATAGTCATATGATCCCAGAAATGTCATGATAAAATAGTTAGGGGGCTTTACTTACGTATTTATTCATACTGTTGAGTGAGCTCATTTTCGTTATACACATATATTATTTTTAAAGGTTACACATATTTTATTTTTAAAGGTTACGTACACAAGGTAAACGATTTTAATTGATATCAGAGTAAAGCCCTGTAATTTATTTTATGTAGAAACGGTGATTTGTAATAATTTATTAATTTTCCATTATTATGCCTTTTTACTGAATTCACCTGGGTAGTTTTTAATAAGTGTTTTTTTTCTAAACTGATTGTGTTTATCTACCTTTATGGTGTTTCATTTGTAACACTAAAGCCTCTTTATTTTACTTACCTCACCAGATCATCAGTTGATAATATTCCTGGAGCAATCCTGCTTTCTATTATTTGTATTACTCTTTATCATGTTCATGTTAATTTGTTATTATAATTTATTATTAGTTAACTTGCAGAATGAGAATATTACGTTGATATTAATGGTTAATGCTCTGCTCATGATATGTTTGTTCATAACAAACGTCAATATGTCTATTTTAACAACTTCATATAATTATAGAGAGAGCACCACAATGTTAACAATTGTAAAGAACTGTGCCAGGGGTGAAAACGTCAAGATATCTATTTTAACAACTTCATATAATTATACTGATAGCACCACAATGTTAACAATTGTAAGGAACTGTGCCACGTATAGACATAATTCACATGCATGTATCACTCAGTGTATTTCATTTATACACTTACGTAAATATAAAACATAATCGGGGAGAAACGAGTGGTGGTAAACCTAAATGGCACTTGATGAAAATGTCCTCTCCTTCTTAGGAGGCATTCAAAAAATTATTTAGTAAATGTTTTAGATCTAAATAATATTGAAAACAGTGAACCGCAAATAATGCGTCGTTCATCTTATTATGATTTCGATACCTTTATTAGAGTAAGTCAGAGTAAACAAAACTATTTTATAGTATATAGGAGTTGCTAAAGGCTTAGGATTACAATCAAAGTCCAGCGACGGTCGCGGCTAGGAAGAAAAAACCACTGACTCGTAGAAACTTATATAATGCTATACAAATTGCTTGGGTAAGCAAAAATAAATCGGCAAACGTCAGCAAATGGCAAAATGACAAGCTTTGATGCTGCATTTCCAGTGTCAACATCTCTTTAATACTACTGCTGTTGTTTGCTCTCATGCCATCCTCTGTCTTATTGCACTGCCGGTTAATCCAGCTGTCATCATTCTCTCTAGTTTTCTTGTTTATTTCTCGGTACCGTTCTTTTTCTTGTCCATTTGTCTTCTTTTTAATTTATCGTATTTGATCACATAATTTCAGCACAACGTTTTGTATCTATGATTGTTGCTTGTGTTTCTTTTCCGAGAACGTCATTTGCAGAATCCTTTGCCTAATCAAGTACCTTCACGGAATTAATTATAACTGCTTTATTTTATGAATCAATTAACTGAGTGTTGAATGACGTGCATAGTTGTTTATATAATTTTGTATACACAGACTTATGGTATATTCTTTGTATATCCTGTTGGGTGCTGGTTTAAATGTATCTCTGATGCGCATTGCCGCGTAGTTCAACAGAGTAACGGGGACCTTGGGATTTGAAAAGAATCTGGCCGACAAAAGATGCTCTTCAGCAAAACAAAGGTGGAGATAGGTACAGCTTCAGAATGGTTACGCGAGACCGACAAATACCTGCATCAGGTGGGGTAAAACCTTTCTTGTTTTTGAATTGTATGGATTTACCGTTGTCCAGAATACAGTTCCCAATGGGATTTTTTCTTTTCTCCAATAGTTAACATTAATTAATGGGGGACATTATCTGGTGAATGTGCCACAAATGGAAACATCCTGGACTCTCGATAAGCGAATGACTTACTTATCCACTTGCCATCTTGTGCTTATTGCGTTGGTAGACAATATTTTTAAATGTTATGTTCTAGGTATTTTTGAATTATGCATTTAATTGTTTAATGCATTCCACATATGGAATAGCCGGAATGTGTTACATCACAATGAATGTTTCCCCCGTGCCCAGGTTCAGCAAAACATCGATAGCTACCAACACGATATCGCCTACACGCAACTCAAGTTCTTCTCGAGGTTCGCTTCATGTGCAACGTTATGGGCGGTCGCCATATACACAGGAGGCATCATGGTTCCGGCGTTAGCCATAGGAATAACGGGATTGGCGCTGTATGACAGGAAGGTCAACATCACAAACAACGTCGACACAAATGTCCTACTCGTGAAGCTCCACGAGAAGGTGCATAAGCAAAGCTTGATCCGGCTTAAGCTGGACGATATCGTGCGTCGAATGCGCATGCTCGAGGAGACCCAACTGGCATGCGACGAGATTCGTCCCCGCCAGAAGGTACCCGCTCTGGAGCAGAGCTACTGATATTCATTAATGGCTCTGTCCCGGAGTAGTCAATAGCGCCCTCTGGCTCGCGAAGATGCGTATAGGCTTAGTGTGTGAATTGTTTGAGCACTTTTTCATCGGATAAGTTAATCAAGTATTTTTTTTTTTCTCAACTAGACCTACTGCGTAAATAACTTTTATTTGAGGGCTATGAACAGACGCAGCCCGCTCGCGTCTCTGCACTCTGGCCATGTTCAGCATAACTCACCGACATTTCAAAATTAGTCATCTTGCAGGGTTGACATTGAAGCGTAGCGACCCTTTTGATTTGGAGGATGTGTCTTCTTTGACCAGTTGGTCTTTTCAATGCGTTGTGATGTTAGTACTATTACTAATGTTTTATACTCATGGGATGATGCCAGGGACAGACGACGCCGGACAGCAGCATCGTCAGCACCAGCCACAACGGTATTCCTTTGCCCGACTTGCAAGAGACTATGTGCGTCCAGAATTGGCCTACATAGTCACTTGAGGACACACACCACAGATGATTGGCACAGCATCGTCATCATCGGATACGACGGACTACCAAAATACTAATAGGAACAGAAACGTATTCTGAGCGAAGGCTGAGGACCGTGGGATGCATTTGGAAGTTGATAGCTACTAGAAATACGTATAGCTTATAGTACATATATTTATGCACGCATGTTCCCATATAACATTATCCAAGAGAGAACAAGCAATTATCAGTAATCATTTAGATATATCGCTTATCTTTTTATTCGTAATATGTATGGGATAAGGTGTTTTTTTAAGAATTAACATATACACATTTCGCGTAGGCTATATATATATATATATACTATCAGATATGACTGCAAAAGCGTTTGTTGTAATTGTTTCTGAAGACAGGGATCGGGATGGGGGGGGGGGGGCTTTGAGTGACTGAGCCCCAATAATTGGAGTGGGTGGTTATACCCCCCAATATTTTGTGAATTGTTTTGATTTTTAGTGAGCGTCAAATGTGGTACAGTTGGTGGCTTCACCACGTTCCGATGTTCTGTGTCAGATTATTGCAAATATTTTTGAATCAGCATCACAAACACACTAGGAACACAAATCCAGCATTGATATTTGATATAGCAAGTGTGTTTTGTAAATTACATAAATATAATAAATGCGCTTTATTAATACCAATACTCAAGGGGATGTTTGTTTTGTTCCAGTTATCCCGAAACAATTTATGCTACTCATCCACACCCTATACAATATGTAACACCCGGCCTCCCACAATAAACAATAATGGGCCTCCACAATATGCGACAGGAGCCTACCACAATACACAACATGGGCCTCCGACAATATGCAATAATGGACCTCCGATAATTAGTTATAGCAGGCTTCCCGGGATAAACAATATCGGACTTTACAATAACCGATATTGGGCCCCACACAATAATTGTGTGTGATCCTATATAGCGTCAGTACGCGTCTTTCTCATAGGAATTTAGAGAAGATATTGACATGATAAAACATATAAAATGAAAGTAGCTGGACGCAGAATGAGGTGAGCAGGACACGTGCAATGAACGAGCGAGGACACACTTTTAACAAGAGCATTGAAAGCAGAAGAGGGTGGCAGAAAAAGAAAGACTAAAACTGAGATGGAATGACAGTGAAACGGGATCATGATATGGCAGAGGCAACAGCCAAGAATGGAAGATTACTGCAGAAGACACAGGGAGATGGAACGTATTAACAAACTAAGCAGAAAAAATACATAGTGACGTGGACCCCACCCCGCAAGGGAGCAAGGGGAAGAAGATCCGCCTTTGACAAAGGGTTGATGGCACTTAATTATCCCATTAGCAAAACATTTACATTGACGGCATCTAAAGCAGCGACTGCAAAGGTAGAGATCGTTAGCTCTGTGAGTTCACTCTGATTCCCAGTGAAGTGTTTTTTTATTTGAAACCATATAAAAAGTAAGCACTATTTTTAGTGTCTTTTAAAACACACAGGCAAAGTGTGGCAAACCAAATTCCGTTTCTTAATCGCAATAACTGGGTTCGAACCTTGATGCTCTCAATTTAAGTCCGATGCGATTACCCATCCAATAGACAGATCCAGGGGGCCTGGGGGACACGTGCCCCCTAGACCATTGTAATTTAATGTGCCCGTAGACCTTTTTGAATGGGCCCACGTGCCCCCGTTCATGTTACAATAAGCTGAAATTTAGGCGACGCGGCGGCGAAATGTTGTTAACAGCACCCATTCAACCGAGCCAGCCGAGAAGCTGAAGAAGAGCTGAAGTTATGGCTGCGCAGCAACGAACATTTTTCAAAAGAACCCTCCCCCGTCTTCCGATGTCACCAGTCGGGGCGAGACAGCGGAAAAGCAGAAGTACGGCGCAGCGGCGAAACATTTTCTACCCTACTTGGTTCGGCCGCCAGTGAAAGTTTTTGTGCCCCCCCCTAGACTACCATCTCTAGATCCGCCCCTGCATCCCCCTATAATGTAACATTACTCCTACTAACAGTACACAACATGGACTTTTTATATTGCTGTTTATTATTGGTTATACAGACATATATTCTACGTGTGAACTACGAATCAATAGATTTACAACGAATATAATATGGGTGTGTGCATAATGAGGGTAAAAGTCTTTCTCAAAACGACCATAGACGAGGAGGCTGTACAGTCCAGTGTAACGAATCGTTACAAGAGGCGGGGGATCTCACAGATGTTCAGAAGTAGCGTTACGTGTAGCCATTTTACCCGTTCATCTGTAGCCATATACATCAGACCTACAGCTGGTCACATAAATGAACTTTCATAATTTATGTTAGAACCGCGTTCTTCAAATGCAGCTGATAACCGTGTTACCCACATGTTGCGTGTACCTGGCAATGGGTGGTGGACATTTACATTGTGCAAGAAAGACAGACTATACGTCACCAGTGAGTTTCCGTTACAAATACAACAGGGACCTGGTCAAGCGTGACGGGACCCGGGTCAGCGCGCGACTAGCTTCGGGTCCTACAATGTGACACGTGATTGACCCCCCCGCCCGTGAATCATAAGCATGGCGAAGCGTAATACAATAACATAAGCTATATTGCTAACAAGGCATGCACTCGCCACCATAACCCTGTTGTGATATCCAAAACACTGTGACAATGTGCATTGTCACCAGTCTCACTCGCTAGACGGCGTCATTGGAGCGAAGGTATTCTGTTTACAAAACGTGTAGTCAACAATACCACCACCCGCCACAGACATGTTTCTCAATGCCTCGGAGAATAACTAAATATAGCACGTAGTCTGTTCACTCCGCTGAGCCCGGTTAGTGGGCTAGTCACGAGTCAATGGGTGTTAGATTCAGGTTAGTGTGTCACGCAAGCCGTCGTGTTATTATTTGGAATCAAATGCGTGTTTTGCGTGGTTTTAATACAATTACAAAAGTGACGACATCAGAGCAGTGACTCACCATTTAAGCTATAAGCTCCAGACGGCATGTGGACAAGGACGTCTTTGTCTTATTGAGAGTCCAACAATTTTCCACCTACGTATAACCCGCTCTCGCCAGATAGCTGTCAATTTTATGTTTTAACATATTCACACTGTTAGCATTAACACAATCATCAGATAAACTGTTCCAGTCATTTATTGTCTTCTGAGAGAATGAGTACTTTCTCATATCCAACCTACTCTGTTCCTTGACTAATGCTGCATTGTGCCGTTTGGTTACACTGCCTTCTTTCAATTTGAAGAAAATATTTCTATCAATATCCTCACAACCATTAAATATCTTAAAAACTGATATTAGGTCTCCTCTTAGTCTCATTGTATTTAGTGTTGTCAACCCACTTTCTAATTGGCGTCTTTCATAACCAAGACCTTTCAGTTCAGGAATCAGCTTAGTTGCTCTTCGTTGCACACTTTCTTGCTTATCTATGCCCAGGACTTCTTATGATATGGCCTCCATGCTTGTATACAATATTCCAAATGTGGCCAGCTAACTATTGCTGTGTGCAGTGGTAAATTAGCTGTTTCTCCTGATATGTGATATTTCTCCTAATTAGCCCTAGTATTTGATAACCCTTTGAAGCAGCAATTCCACATTGCTCCGAAACTTTCATGTCAGCACTAACTGTTACTCCTAAATAATTTTCTTTTATAGTTTTACCTAATATAATATCCCCCATTATGTATATTCTTTGTTCACATTTCCATGTGCTATGTGGATGCGTTTACACTCCCCAAAAATTGAATAACATTTGCCATTTTTCAGACCATTTGACCAATTTGGCTAGATCATCCTGTAAAGTGCGTTTATCTGCATCTGCATTTACTGTTCTGAAAATTTTTGTATCATCTACGAATTTCGGTACTTTGCTTGATATATAATTATCCAAATCATTTATATATACCAAGAATAATATAGGTCCCAACATCGACACTTGTGGCACTCCACTAAAAATTGTCCAGTTTGAAATCTCCTCCTCTACTATTACTCTCTTCTGTCTGTCAACCATGTTTGTATCCAACTGATCACGCCATCCCCTATACCATAGACTTTTCGTTTAAATGACAATCTTTGATGTGGCACTGTAGCATTTCTGCTATTTCTGGATGTTTAAATCTACTTTCCTGAGGTTTAATTTTATAAATGAGGAAGGTCAAGCCAGTAGATAGACATATTGTTAACCAACCGCCTTAGTTACGTAATTACAGCAACTCGGTTGCAGATGCACTCAGTGGGGCGTGGTATTCTGTTGCTAGCGTTTCTAGGCAAGCAGGTGGTTTCACTGTATATTAGAGGGTGTTCCACAAGGCGTAGCTTGACTTGTATATTGTACTAGCCAATAGAAATAATGGAAACCTATCATATGATGTGTAATTAGGTCCGCTTATATAAACGTCTGTTGTACGCATTTCGCCATCTGGGCGCTGGCGAAGGACTGAGACAGATAATAATAATAATAATAACATAACTTCTATTGCGCCTAAATCCTTGGAAACCAAGCTCAGAGGCGCATCAAAACAAAAGGGTTGGTCAATCTCAAAATCCATAAGTAGTTTTCCAGTTGTCAACAGATGGGTCAAGGCGCTAGGGAGCTACGGTGGATAAGCAAGGTTGTAAAGATACGTTTTTAAATGACGACGGAATTTTGTAATATTTTCAACTGATCTAACACTAAGAGGAAGCATATTCCAAAGAGTTGGTGCAGCAACAGAAAAAGCCCTAGTTCCAATGTTAGTGTTGACTCTAGGAACAAAAAGTAGGTCAGAACTAGATGATCCAGGGTTGAACTAGACAGGTTGCCCTGCTGCCAAGAGAATGGCAAGTCAAGTCATGAAGCGTGGTGGGAATCGCTAACGTGGGTTACGTTCCCAAGCTTTTGTGTGTGTGTATAATATTCAGTGTCCAGAGTGACTGTTCGAGCTTCGAAGAAGCCATGCCGCCACGTCAGCGGTATATTGAGACAACGTTCCGGTCGGCCCCAACGTATTTGCGTCAATGAGCGATAATCGACGCGCTCAACCAGCTCGGGCCATCCTCGAACAACGGTCTCACAGCGACGTCGTCAGAAAGCTCGACCAAATGCGACTCGTTGCGGCCGGCGGTAAACGTATACTGCCAGGCGTCGCCATTCGCGCGAACCCGTTCATCCGACTTCTCGATTGTTTGCGACAGGGCAAGACCTCTCGATCGAATTCGTAGCGGCCGGCGGTAAGCATCTACTGCCCGGCTACGCCTTTCAGTTGAACGTATTCAACTGACTTCGCAATAGTTTGCGACCGTGCGATCATTGAACGAACGCGACTCGAGAATTCGCGGCGTACGACGGCAATCGTCAATTGCCCGGCATCATCACTCGTGCGGCCGAGATACACCGTTCTAATTGTATTCTGAGCTCGGCGTGTTGACTTCTACAAACGTTCGTATATATTCGAGATGGGACTAGCCCAGTGTAAATGTCTATTTTCTGATTGAACTTATCTATTATTTGCTGTATTATGACTGGTATTTATCTGTGGTTTTGAAGTGAGGTATTATTACCCTTGAAGTATTCATATATATATGTGTGTGTGTGTGTGCGTGTGCGTGTGCGTGTGCGTGTGCGTGTGCGTGTGCGTGTGCGTGTGTGTGTGTTGTAACATATTACCGTAAAGAGAGTCCTCGTGGACTAGCTATATACTGTGTATTTATATTATGGGAGTTATTCTTATATAAAACTTGGCGCCTAGTGTTTGGTTGGGTAGTGGTATAATCCACCTTAGAAAGGAAGTGGAATTTGATAATTGAAAGATTCAATGTTATTGTTTATTATGTTATATTAAGATATGGTTACGGGATTTCTTTATTCTGTTTATTTTTGTTAATCGAGATATATACCAAAAGGAAAACATATCGTAATAAAGTTTATTAAATTTTCCTCGTTCTTTGTTGCTTGTTCACGATAACCGTTCTTTCTCATATGCGTTGACCTTAATATATAAAAACCCTACTAGACTGAGCCATTTAGTGTACGGAGAACTCGCTAATCCGTGACAACAAGATAATTGTCTTTGCCGGGTGCTGAAGTTCCGGCTCAGACCCCGATATACAACTCGTCCGACTTTTACTCGCTGTTCTTCTACTAGAATAAATACGATGACGGTTTGCTGCTTCAAAGGGTAACCAAATACTAGGGCTATTGGCGTTTAATAGCCCGAAACATTGTACGCAATTTGTATTTCACCCCACGAAATATTCAAAATATCTGTCAACAGTCGGGCAGATTATAGTAAAATAATACTCGCTGTTGCCTCTCATTATCATTTATTGCAGAGCCAGACGTCCCTACCGTTGAAATGTTTGGTTCCTACGGTCTTTACACGCATAAAATGACAAGTCTTGCTAATAAGTATGTATTATAATGACTATTAACCGGTAACTGATCCTGGGTAACATATATACGACATTCCTTTAAATTTCGGGTGCTTCAAAGACTGAGTCAATAAATATTTCTCCTCTCACTTATGTTACAACATTGGAGCTTAAATTTGCTCTACAAAATGACTACTATACAGCATCACGTTTGTAAAATCATGGGAATTCATTTTAAATATATAAGTAGTTTTAATTGTGTGTTTAATTATTGCAAATTTGTAAAAAGATATTCACATTCAAATTACATCGATGTTCATAATATGCATTAGTTTTCTGTCCACTTTTGACTATGACATTTATTAATAATCTTAAAAAAAGAAATATGTCCTCTTCAAAGCACATAACTAAAAACACTCTAAATTAAGAAAAAGAAATATCTTTATTGGTGTTACTATGTAATTTACTCTGCTATTTTCACTAAACATTTAGAGAACAATATGGATAGTACATGGCTGTGAAATAGAACGTTTTACTATATTATCAACTAATTCATTTAGGATTCAAGAAAAAATATAAATACCATAAACATAACATATTCCACTAATTCCAATATCTCAAAGCAACAGTAAGGATTATATTACTCAGGTCTGATGTAGTAGTGATAAAAAGTTGTTGTAAGCGCGTGCGGTGAATATATGACTTAAATGTGTCTTTTACGCGTGTACCGATCGTACGATGTGCAGGCGATGCTTTAATTGGCTACATACGTGTTTCGACAAAAAAACAGTTAAAGTGCGTTACGCTGCGACAAAACAATTAGATTTATCATTTAACGCGGGCGATTGGCACGAACCTAGCGTTTACGAAAGCTCGGTATTTCTGGTAATGGCTAAGCAGAACAAGTTACCTAGTGACGTGGACCCCACCCCGCAAGGGAGCAAGGGGAAGAAGATCCGCCTTTGACAAGGGGGTGATGGCACGTAATTATCCCAATTTCAAAACAATTATTTTGACGGCATCTAAAGCAGCGACTGCAAGGGTTTTTGTAGGTAGAGATCATTAGCTCTGTGAGTTCACTCAGTTTCCCGGTGAAGTGTTTTTATTTGCCATGGTATAGAAACCATATAAAAAGTAAGCATTACTTTTAGTGTGTCTTCTAAAAAACACAGGCAAAGTGACTGTTGTGATATCCAAAACAATGTGACAATATGCATTATTACCAGTCTCACTCGCTATAGACGGCGTCATTGCAGCGAAGATGTTTTGTTTACAAAACGTGTAGTCAACAATACCACCACCCGCCACAGACATATTTCTCAATGCCCCGGAGAATAACTAAATATAGCACGTAGTCTGTTCACTGCGCTGAGCCCGGTTAGTGAGCTGGTCGATCACGAGTCAATGAGCGTTAGATTCAGGTTAGTGTGTCATGCAGGCAGTCGGGACGCGTCTTTGCGCTGCAAGTAGTGTGATATTTTCGTTCACTCACGTACCCATTTGGTATGTTTACTGCTGAGCTCGACTCCACTGCGCTTTTGCTTAGATCCGTATACCCATGCAGACATTCAGAAATGTACACATGCATACTTAGCTATAATTAAACATGTAAATATCATATGGTAATTGGGCTGCACTTTACTCAGTTCGTAAAGTGAAAGAGTAAGTAATGGTGCATAATGGCAATCCCATTTATTTAATAAAACATTTGAAAACAGTGTGTAATAAACATACCCCAGTTATATTACATGATCACAGTGCATATACATTATATAATTACTAGAATTTAAATTATTTATTGTCATAGCAATGTGCAAAATCCCTATGACAATAAGAGCAAAACTATTTTATTCGTGTGACAGTCACACAAAGTATAACGGACACTATGCACACTAATTGAAATGTGTATAGTCCTTTATATAGTGTGTTTGATGCTAGCAATGAAACAAAGGTACTCTAGGCACACTTACTACCCAAGTATCCACATACACTACATTAACTCATGTATATTCAATGCATACTTTTGTTTTCAAATATTTGAAATTCTAGTAATTATCTATTATTTTTAATAAATGAGATTATCATTATGCTCCATTACTGAGACTCTTTCACTTTACGAACTGAGCAAAGTGCAGCCCAATTACCATATGATATTTATGTATTTAGTTATAGCTAAGTATGCTTGTGTACATTTCTGAATGTCTGCATGGGCATACGGATCTAAGCAAAAGAGCAGTGGAGTCGAGCTCAGCAGTAAACATGCCAAATGGGTACGTGAGTGAACGAATATATCATAATTCTTGCAGGATTATATTCAGTATACATTATGTTATACATCTACAAGAACACATTTATTATTTTTTGCTAAAATATTGTTTAACTAACTTTAAACAAATCTCAATTATTTTAGTACCAAATATATGTTTTGTCAGTTTGTACATTATTTGTGCTGAATACAACTGACAATACATTAGCTGGCTAGCATTTATCAATAATTTTACACCCATCCCATCGCAAATAATCATAATAAAGCTTGAAGACCGTGATTACATTATTATATTGAGAATAGTCTTCCCTAATATGCTAGCTCGATTAAAGCCAAATTAATTAGTTATTAGTTTTGTGTATGTTCTAGAATTTTATTATATAAATGCAAAGGTAATTGCTGTTCCACATTGCACCTACTTGCTTCGTGTTTACAATGTGCTAAAATAACATATGACAACATTTACAATTAATGCATTTCGCGACTGTCTTAATCAGTATCAGGCTAAATTGAACGGTAAATAATATAATCTGGATGAACGTACTTATACGAAGGGCCCTGCCTACCTGTTCGTAAAATTATTTTGTGTACATACAGCCTGCCTACCTGTTCATAAATTAGTATGTGTACGTATAGCCCCTTGCTAACATATAACAAGCCCTGACGTCTCCCCGCGAACAACAAAATGAAACGCGCGTTACACATGTGTCAAACGCTTCTTGCCCTTGCAACCAATCACGAGCGCGCTGGGCCTGGTTAAAAGCGCCTGTTACCTTTTCATACGTGAATCGCAAACACGCAGTCGGGACATAGCAGCGTGGTTATTATTTGGAATCAAACGCGAGTTTTTGCGTGGTTTTAATACAATTACAAAAGTGTCGGCACCAGAGCAGTGGCTCACCAATTATACAGCACATAGAACCCTGTGTGTTTCGGTGTGGTTATATCACCACACGATTTGAACAGGATTTTGAAGCAGTGTATTGTTTTGGGAACGCATTTGCTGGACTTCGACGGTTCAGAAATACAGTCAGCATCACTGAATACACTCAATGCAATCAGTATCACTGAACACTATTTTCACAAAATTAATTCTGAAGCAACAGTTTCATTTTAATGATCATATGTAAGCAATCCAAAAATAGATACAATGGGTTTTTCCCAGAAGCTACAACCTTACAAATGTATGATGTCACGCTGCAGTGAAGCTACAACCTTACAAATGTATGATGTCACGCTGCAGTGAAGCTACAACCTTACAAACGTATGATGTCACGCTGCAGTGAAGCTCTAGTATAAAAGGTCGAACAGTCACCGTCTTCTGCAAAACACGTCCGACGAGGATTTGATAAACGTGAGTGGTGATTAAAGCAAGCAACCGACAACCGATAGTTACAGCGCAAGAAACGACGGCGTATACGGGGGTGTTATTACCACTGGCGGCTACACATATGGCGGCTTACTTGGATTGTTCGCCGGACGATACTGACGAGTTGACAGGTATCTCATTTGTTTTCTTTCTATTGTAAACTCGCGTGTTCTAGCCACTTTACCGTCCAAACGTGAATTGACAAACAGCATTTTATTTATTACAATTTGATCATTATCAATTTAATTTGAATGCTTCCTTTTGAAATGAATATAATGTGCATGCCTACATTGTATGCCGAACGATCAAGTCGATACCTTCATGAGCGGACCACTCGCCAATGGCCACCGGTTTGTGTGTGTGTGTATGCGTTGGTGCGTGATGCGTGCGTGTGCGCGTGTGTGAGTGTATGTGTAAGTGCACACACGCACTCACGCACTCACGCACTCACGCACTCACGCACCCACACACCCACACACTCACACACCCACACACTCACACGCACGCACGCGCATACAAGCGCGCGCACACAAGCACACACACAAACAAGTGCATGAGTTTGCGCGAGCGCGCGTGTGTGTGTGTGTATCCACGTGCGCTAGCGTCACACCAAGCGTGATTATAGCTATGCATTAATATGGTTACTCCCCGAGATAACCATTTCCATTCCATCGGCTTTTGTCGTGTGCACATATTCGTGCAATGTTTCCGACCGTGTGTATTTCATTAGAGTGATGTTCAATTAGTAGGTGACTCAGCAGCACACAGTAGGATTACGTAGACGCCGAGGTGGAAATGACTCGTTGTTTACGGTGCATTGCTAACGTCATCTCTATTATAAACATACTTTGTCATGCTTGAAAGACTCTTGCAGTCAGTAACATTGTTAATGGAAGAGTGTAGTGTTATATGATTGTGATTTGCATGTATTTATATGTCTGTGGTGTAGTTCTTTCTTTGAACGCATATTTGTTGACTCTGAAATAAAATTATACTGATTGGTACATTTG
This sequence comes from Paraescarpia echinospica, assembly GCA_020002185.1. Classification (NCBI taxonomy): domain Eukaryota; kingdom Metazoa; phylum Annelida; class Polychaeta; order Sabellida; family Siboglinidae; genus Paraescarpia; species Paraescarpia echinospica. The sequence continues at coordinate 24,281,278 of CM034535.1, read as the reverse complement.
CGTAGAACAGTGATAAATATTTGTGGCATCGACTGTTTCAAGGTACTTGCTGTTTTTAAAATCTACTTTTACGACGTTTCAATTCCATACACCTCCTCTGGTTTGTTGAATATGTAGGTGGAATAAGTACACATTGCTTGCCGTGCATAAAGGTATATTAATATTAAATCCAGCTTACTGAATATAAAGTTTACGGCAGTACACTTTTTCAAGAAATAATAACCCATGACTAACGCCGTAGCCGGAAGTAGACATATTTATAAATAACACAATAATTATGTTAGATGACATTTTGCATACAAATTATTATATGCAGCGTTATTCATGCGAGACAGCGAAGTAATTGCACACGTAATCAGAAAAATCCACAGACCGTGTCCGATTACGTGTGCTACTATGCCAGCTGTCACAAAGGTACCTGTTGATGTTTATTACATACTCCAATGAATAAATTTAGCCAATTCAATCTCAAATAAATGTTGAGAGTGATATTCTTTATCACCGCATTTGGTTGCAATGCTGGTTGATAACAATTGAATGTTGATCGCATAAACGCGTCATTACGTAACAAAATAATGTCGGTCATAGTTCAACATCTGTGATCATGAAATCATAACTGCACGGCCGTATTACACAGACCGTATTGCACTGAGCAACGTTCTGAACAAAAAAAACCAACATAACGTAACCACGATATACCTACTTTAGAGACTAGACTACATAAAATACGCAAACGTGGTTATTGTCAGATAACCGTTGTGATAAACATATAAGACTTGATATTTACGCGTTTATTGATCTGTTTATGGTATGTTGATACCGTCTCAAGTTTCCTCAAATTGGTAGAATGATCGTTCGTTCGCATCAGGGTCAGAGACTAGGTGGACGTTTGTCGATTCGAGGCGTCTTATTTGACTAATAGAACATTGCTCAATCAACTTGGCTGTTTTCAGATTTCTTTGACATCATGGAGACAACAGCCCAATCTTTGCAAAACAATAGAGATGATGTGTACGATATGTCAGCATCGTCTACGGGCACACAGGACCCAGATGCATGTAATATAAAATCGCAGATCGAATGCGTAAAATTGTTCGTCAAAGAACTGCAGGCAGTGGCAGACGAATACTCAATGGAGGTAAATCGAAACTACGAACCCGGCAGCTGGCAGGAGGAATGTTCAGCTAAGTTGAAGACGGCATGGGCTATACTGAGCGTTCTGGTGAAGTTTCTCGACACGCCAGAAGGACAGACTGCCTTTGAGATTAGCAAGAAGCATTTGGCAAAGTTGATGCAAGGCATCAAACTGTTTGCCGAGCTTCTCGGACCGGTGATGGCGTCATTTTGCATCTCTGTTTACTTGTGCCGTGCTGACGCGCGCTTACACGAGTCAGTCATGAAGTCGTTCACCGAAGACATCAAACTGATCGACTCGCATTTGGAACGATTGAAGCATATAATGCCAAGACTGTCGAAAATGATCGCAGAGGCCGGCGAACAGCTCAAAGCGTTCATTCAGGTTTGTAGGGCGAGTGCCGGGTGTGAACTGTTTCTTAGAGGCAGGAGAAGAGGGATGTCTACCATAAATTATAATATAAATTCATGGCAGATGAAACTTATTGATATGTTTTATTCATTTAGATTAAATTACTATTATATGCGTGATAGACAATATCTAGGTACGTTCACTCCCGTTTATTATACATCATATCGTTATGATTGTAGTAAAATGCTAAATAATACACATTCCTAATATAACGACATAATGAGAACAGGAATAAAAAAATATCCGACTAATGCCGGCTGTTGTGATTCTCTTTGCAAACATGAAGCGCGGTATTGTACGGTCTACAGAACTATGAGGAGACCGGGATGCGGGAAGAGTCAAACGACCTGACGACGCTGTTCCTCAAGATATCTGCCGAGATGGATATCGCCAGCAACCGACTTCGCGCGGCCGAGTGTTGCCTGGTTAGGGTGAGTCACATAAATATTTATCTTTTTAATCGGCGGCTCGTTAACGTTGTTGTGGACGGCTACCGCAATTCCGATTGGAACTTATTTCAGTAAATGGCAAATATTAAATATGTTGTCATTGATATTTAGGAAAGTGACATTAATGTAGACCTTTCTTAAAAACAATGCTACTAATGCTCCATCAAAATAATAGTAGTTGTGTTTGTGTGATATGCCATGGGTGGTTGTAAGCGTGTTATTACTATGGCTACTACTACTGCTGCTGCTGCTGCTGCTGCTGTTGCTGCTGCTGCTGGTGCTGATACTACTACTACTACTACTACTACTACTACTACTACTACTACTACTACTACTACTACTACTACTAGTGTGAATATTTCCTGCGTACAGGTTCAGCGTGAGATCGCCGTCTACAAACGCGACACGTTCGTTGTCAAGTGTCTCTTGACGGTCGGTGTGTGTTCGTTGTCGGCGACACTTGCCCGGTACACAGACGTGCTCACTTGGCGGACAGCGGCCATCGTCTCGACGATGTCTGTGGTTCCTCTCATGCACGTCCACTTCTCACTCAGGGTCGACATCAACGACCTACTTGTAAAGATCCGCGAGAAGGCGCATGCGCAGAGCTTGATCCGGTGCGAGTTGGAGGACCTTGAGCGTCGACTGCGCGTGCTCCAGAACAACCGTGTTCCGCAGAGAGTGGGCGGTAGCCGAGCACGGTATATTACCGGCCGGTGTAACAGCCTACCTACTGGCGCCAGGTCACCGGTGTTCCCGGTATCCTTATAGGTGGCACTGCGGTGTGACAACTGTTACATTCACTAGGTGGCGTGCCAAGAGTTTACAGGCGCAATGCCACATCAGAGCGTTGGTAGCGACCATCATGTGTATAATTATTATAGTTTATTTTACTTAAATGTGGAAATATGAGATTATGTGATTTTATATCTCAGTTTGTTTGGAACACGCTTGCTCTATTACATATATAATAATGTAGACTTTTTTGAACGTGTCACATCAGTATATGTAAGTGCATGGGTTTCGAGTCCGAATAAAAACGACGATAAATAATACGAATAGTCTATATATTATTACGTTACCTTTTGTGGCAGCATGGTTCTATCTCCTCCAAAATGTCGAGGTTCACTCACCTTTTTGATCTACTATTTAGCGACGCATTAAAAATACAATACAATACAAATTAGAGTTGTCTACTTACTGCGGAGGAAGAGAGGGTTTAGAGTTTAAGATCAGCATACAGTATTTCAGATCCATGAGTATGTGTAAGCTAGTACTTAGTTCACAGCCTTGACAGTGCTGCTATCATGTTAGCATTGTATCCGCCAGGATTCACACTTTTACCCTATTTTTCTGTCTTAACCACAGTAACACGAATAACATCAACACGATTCTTTCCAAAAGAAACCGACGAAAATATAACAATAATGATAACAATATTGCTTCGCCGTGTAAATATTACCTTTTATGTTGCTTGCGTTGTCGTGTTTTTTTTAAGTTCATAGGCATTAACTGAAACCTACAACCTTTGTCTGCTTTTCTTTGGCTGATGGTTAAAGCAATTCGTTGTAAGCTAGTTCGAGATATACTATATTAAAGCGTGATCATTTCCCATATAATTACTTTCTCTACCATTTATTACTTGCATTTTATAGGTTTATTTTGGGTCTTACATGTGCAAAAATATCGAAAAAATAACTGTGTTTACACGAATCGCTTTGAGCTTATTGCCACATGGATGATTAATTATGCAGCCCAAATACACGTATGCATGCATGCTTAGTGAAGCACAGCTCCATCTGACATAGAGCTGTGCAATATTCAATCTCCGTTTATTCCACAGATTGCCAATTTTCATTTTCCTACTTTTCATTGCTGAGTCCATGCCATAAAGAGCAGTTGGATAATTTTCTTGCCCCGCGAAATGCATCGAGGTCTGACGGACGATACCGAATATTCATTGGCATATATCATGTTCAATATGGATCGCGAAGGCTGGCGCTAACTGGAAACTCCGCGTATGGGTAGTTGTGATACCCATTGTATCATCATGGTCATTAGTGATTAATAAAACATAATTTTATTATGTAATTAGTAATATTTACAGGATTAATGAATAATTGTGTACATTATAAAGAGTTTTAAATTATCAAAGAATTGCTTTAGTGCTACTTTTAAAATACGAACATATTTATATCAATAGATTGGAACAACGTCACCTAATTAACCATGTTTGCCCTTTTTTCGGGTTAGGTAATTTGGTATCAGTGTCTAAATATGTAAAGCGTCTAAATGAACATACGTTTTTGTAGCCCGTTATCATATTAAAGGCCTGTGATTGATCTTAGACAACATAGCACATGTAAACAATATGCATACTATGTCACTGGCAAGGTATGACTATTATTATTAGGCATTTCATTGCCCGATAAATGAGAAATAATGATGGGAATGAACCAACTGCGGGTTTTCCGTTTTGGAGTCTGGGAAACATCAGTGAATTGGCGCATGCGTGATGTTACCATCGATTCCATGACGTCACAATGCTGCAGGATGCACTGTTTTAGTTTAGTGAAAGCAGGGTGAAGGTAAGCTTTAGAAGACACTTGCAACGTTCATGGGATATCTTTAATAGGGCGGTTGCGCAATTTGTTTGCCAATTATTGCAACGATGTTGTAAAAAACAATTGGGCTAATGTGACTGGAAATATTCTAGATGACAGTGCGGGCGTGTCACAGAACCTTGAATCAGATCGTTCTAGGTAAGGAGTCTGTGTTTAACACTAATCACTGATTAAGGTTGCATTAATATGCTTTAAACAGTACGTGCATAACGATGGAGATGTTTTAACGCAGCATTACGGTAATTCAACCATTTGTCTAAACGTGCACACTAAAGATTAGCACGGCGTACTACCTGTAATTAAGTACAACGTTCTCTTTCTAATTGTATTACAACATTATGAACCGATAAATGTTATATATCTTATTGTATATCTTATTGGGAGCTACTGACCCCCTATTCGTCTTAAAATTAAAAAGTTCTTTTCTAATATGTAATTATTATACTGGTTTCAAAAATGGTGTATACTCATATTATTGTATATGTATATATATTTTATTTGGGTAAATGCATATACCTGTTTATTGTATGAATACTTGTTATATTTCGGGGTCAAAATAAACTTCTTGTTCTTGTGGTGTTCGCTTTCTATCATGCCTGGACTCCGAAACTTGACCTACATTCCGACAATTTCGTCGAAGGGTCTTTTTTATATAATACATTTGGTATATATTGATACTTTGAAGTCGACCGATGCTTTGCCAATGCGTGCGCCACGTGATGATTGCACACAGATAGACAGGCAGACAGGCAGACAGGCAGACAGGCAGACAGGCAGACAGGCAGACAGGCAGACAGGCAGACAGGCAGACAGACAGACAGACAGGCAGACAGAAAGACAGACAGACAGACATACATACATACATACATATAGACAGACAGACAGACATATAGACAGAAAGACAGACAGACAGACAGACAGACAGACAGACAGACAGACAGACAGACTGACAGACAGAAAGACATAAATACATACAGACAGAGAGACAGACAGACAGACAGACAGACAGACAGACATAAAGACAGGCAGACAGGCAGACAGGCAGACAGGCAGACAGGCAGACAGACAGACAGACATACATACATACATACATACATACAGACAGACAGACAGACAGACAGACAGAAAGGCAGACAGACAGACAGTCAGAAAGACATACAGACAGACAGACAGACCGACAGAAAGACAGAAAGACAGACAGACAGACAGACAGACAGACATACACATTTATGTTGCCCATACGTACAGGTATAAATGTACAAATTGAAATAGTTTACATAAATGAGACATGAAATATCGCTAACATGGCAGCCCCCTTTGAATAAAAATACATCGAATAATAATAATAAATATTAGTAATAATCATAATTCAATGTTAGTAGGTAAGAATAAAAATACAAAATTAATACATAATTTCATTAAAAAAACATAATAGACGACGACACATTCAAACACACCGCCTCTTAAAACACATTTAACTTTGTCAGACGAAAATGCTATGTTGCAAAGACTGAGTATATGGTCACTACTGCAAACGTAATCCCACTAACAACATATACCATTAGCTAACCCAATTACGTGTAACGCGAACGCAGTTTCGAACCAAACGGCAAACTTTAATTGCTAAAAATTGCAAGCTACGTCACGGTGGTTTGAGGTCCAATCAAAGGTCAACCGCAGACCTGCAGTTCGACGCGGCGTTCGTACGCGAGAAAGGGAAACACGCTGCATTATTTCGTTCATAAATACTTATTATTAACTGAAAATTAACTACGAGGTGGGACAGCTCGACCTCTTAGGAACACACACACGTATACAGTAAGTTGAGTTTTAAATACAAGTTTATCCATTTGGCGAGTTTTTAAAAGACCTACGAGTCGCTTTTTGACAACTACAGTGTCGCAGTTAGGCGACGTGCCGAGCCTGTCGCAGTGAAACACAATAAGTTTATTGGATTCTTTTGGCTCTGTGTATTTTTTGTTAGCTGTGAATGTTCTAAATATCATATATGGCTTTGCGCATCAGTTTCCAAATAAAAACGGACTGTCAATTATTTTTATTGGAGTCGAACGTACAACCCCTTACTGAGCGGCTAGCTAATGATGTTTTGCAAACGTGCCGACGTGAAATGTGGAGCAGACTTCAAATTTGACATTACGTTCGTGTTTCGCGTTCGCGCATGACGCTTAATTGCATTAACTGTCGGCGTCTAACGTCATGTGGACACAACTTCGAATCGTGAACGCAACACTAGGTGCGGTGGCATAGCTATAAGAGCATCGGACCCTCAGTCGATATATTCCGGAACCAAATACTGTTGTTGCCGTTTCGAACCTTGGGCAAATTCGATCAATCCAAGTTACTCTTGTTGCCGTTTCGAACCTTGGGCAAGTTCGATCACTCCAAGTTACTCCTGTTGCCGTTTCGAACCTTGGGTGAGTTCGATCACTCCAAGTTACTCTTGTTGCCGTTTCGAACCTTGGGCAAGTTCGATCACTCCAGGTTACTCTTGTTGCCGTTTCGAACCTTGGGCAAGTTCGATTACTCCAAGTTACTCTTGTTGCCGTTTCGAACCTTGGGTGAGTTCGATCACTCCAATTTAGTCTTGTTGTAGTTTCGAACCTTGGGCAAGTTCGATCACTCCGAGTTAGTCTTGTTGGCTTTCCTAGAATTCCCATAGAGTCCAAACACAATGTGTTTTACCGACCGATCCATAAGATTGACATTGCTGCAGTAATGACAGACATCCTTAAATCCGACATGATCAGTAACCCCAAAGATCATCTGTCAGATATGTGTCGACAGTACTGTCAAGTACTCAAATATTTACTTTATAAACATGGAACCCTGAGATCTAAATCTGTGTTCCAAAAGCCACATGCTCCATGGATGACTCCTGTAATTATACAATCTAAAAAGCGCCGGCGCTATCTTGAACGTGTATGGCGCAAATCACGCTCGCCTTTGGACAGATCACGATATTCTAAACAGTGTCACTACTGCAACAGACAAATGGCCAAAGCTAAATCAAATTATTACATAAACATGGTCTCGAGTGACTCTAATAACCCACGTCAGCTATGGAACTGCATAAATCATATTTTACACAGACGGCCGCCTCCATCTCTACCTAGTAATGTGTCAGTCAAATCTCTGTGTGACTCGTTTTCTAGTCATTTCAAAGATAAAATAAGTCTTACACAGGTACGTTCTGCTTTTCCATGTCACACTTTAAGTACTGTAAATGTGGACTCCCCACAAGTAAATTCTCCACTTGTATTGTTTGAGCCAACCACAGTTGATGAAGTGAGGAAAATAATAATGTCCTCCCCAAATACATCATGCGATCTCGATCCATTACCAACCTTACTACTAAAAGCATGTCTTGACTCTTTACTTGGTACAATAACGAATATCATAAATTTATCACTGAGTTCGGGTAAATTGCCAGATGATTTTAAACACGCACATGTAAATCCTGTTCTCAAGAAGACTTATCTGCCAAAAGATGATTTCAAAAATTATAGGCCAATTTCTAATCTTAGCTTTATTTCTAAGATACTTGAGAAAGTCGTAGCAAGCCGTCTAAGATGTCATATCAGCTCAACTTGTTTATCCACTGTGCTCCAATCAGCAAACAAACAATTTCATTCTACAGAGACTGCTCTCCTAAAAGTACACAATGATGTTATATTAAACATTGATCAAGGCAAAGTAACTGCACTTACCTTGCTTGAACTGTCTGCCGCTTTTGATACCATTAATCACAACACTCTTGTCAAACGTTTATCAATGTGGTATGGCATATTTGGCACCGCTCTGACCTGGTTTTCTTCATATCTAACCAATAGACATCAACGTAAAAAGACAGATAATTACTTTTCAACCTCACTCCCCACTTCACGTGGCATTCCCCAGGGTTCCGTTCCTGGGCCTTTGCTTTCCACTCTCTACACTACGCCACTCAGCTCTGTAATCCAAAGTCATAACTTGGATCATCACCTTTATGTAGATGACACACAGATCTACATTTCCTTGGCCACGCCCGATACAAGTGACTCTCTAAACCGACTCAACGATTCTCTCCAAGATGTTTTTTCTTGGATGACTTACTTACTTACTTAGTTCCTCCTGTTCCTTTCGGGACATCGGGCGACGAGCTTTCTCCATCTACTACGGTCTTTCGCAATTTCTTTGGCCTCATTCCAGGTGATTTCCATTTCTGCCAGATCTTCTTTAAACGTCTTGCGCCAGGTCTTAGTCGGCCTTCCTCTCCTTCTGTTTCCACCTCCAGGCACCCATTCCATTGCTACATGTGCTGTTCTCTCTCTTGGTAGACGTAGGATATGTCCCGCTAGTCTTTGTCGTCGAGATTTAACTATGTAATGCAGGCTATCCAGACCTGCCCTCCTCATCACTTCTTCGTTGGTGATGTGTTCTCTCCGTGATATGCCCAATATGAACCAGAGACATCGTCGGTGAAATATGTCTAGTTTTTTTATATCCTCGCCGTATTCTTCCACGTTTCACAGGCATATATCGCTGTTGGTATTACGATTGACATGTAAAGACGTAGTTTTATGTCCTTTCTGATGGTGTTATTGGACCATATTGGACGTAGTCTTTGGAACACTGCTGATGCCTTGCCTATCCTCGCTCGTACATCTACTTCCGCGTCGCCTTTCCTAGAGATGTAGCTTCCGAGGTAAGGGAAGTTCTCGACACATTGCAACTCTTCCTGACCGATCATAATGTGGGGGTCAGATCCATCACCAACTGACACTGTTTTTGTCTTCCCATAGCTGATTCGCAATCCGACCATCTGTCCATTTTCGTTTAAATTATTGATCATCTCTTGTAGGATCTCCGGCGTGTGGCTGAGCAGTGCAATATCATCGGCAAAGTCAAGATCTGTCAACCTATTATTTATTCATTTAACACCAAAGTTCGGATCTTTCGTCGTTTTCCTCATGATGAAGTCAATAACAACAACAAAGAGAAAGGGGACAGGATGCAACCTATATCGAACATGTCTGTATAGCCATCGTTGGTCTTGATGCAGCAGTTGGTGTTTCGGTATAGCGATTTGAAAATGTGCCCATTTCTAGGACTGATATATCAATGTATCTCCAGTCACGACTGTGTCTAAACATGTAGAATAGGAGAGTGTTTAAATAAACACACTACTTAGCAGGCCGACACATAGAAACCGTAATCAGACTAAGTCACCATGCGCACAGACGATATGTGTTCGTGGCAGTGTAGCACAAGATGCTGCGGTTGTTAAATAATGCAGTACTGATCCGTAATGCGCATGTCCGGATGTAGAAGTTCGAATATTCTCCTCCGAAATATCAATTATTTTAGCACCAAATATCTGTTTTGGCTGTTTGAAGAAAATTTGTGCTGAGTACAACTTACAACACCTTGGTTGGCTTGCATAAATATCTACACATCCATCCTTCTTCCAAATGGCTCAGATGAGCAACATTCTAATAATTTTACACGCGCCCCATCTCAGTACCATTCAGCTACTCGAGTCGATTATTTGGATTCCATAGATTCGCTGGCTTCGTCTTTGAATTTTGTGCATTTGATTGCACTGTTTTCATGAATGGGACAGTCGTGACCAGCTGAGTCAATTACGTCACAGCTAATCAAGGAGTGATTCCGTCACAGCTGATCAAGTACTTGTTGTCTCCGACTCCGGCATTTAGGTATCCAATATTCAGCAGCATGTCATGGGGTCTTACTTCTCTGTTGCTGCCTGTCAATAAAAACTGTCCTTGTTTACTCTTCTGCATCTTCAGTTGATTCGTGGAATAAAATCACTGCCAATTTAGTGTATCTCGAGTTGAATCTGGTCTTGAGATAATTTGGTCCAAGTGGTTTCCATTATGTCATTGCTTTCCCCAGTTTATTGATGACTTTTAGGACCACTCCTCCTGTGTGCTGATCGTCTGGTTTTCATCAGCTTTCGACACCGATGTAGACGTAATTCAGATAAACAAACCCAATAAATATGCCACAAATGAGTGTATATGTGCATAATTTAAATATTTATTAATCTTACGTTCGCCACGGAGGACGGTTCCAAACTTCTGCATGTACCCAGCAGCGGAAATACAATTAATTTACAATATAAAATCCGTGATAAATAGTGCAGTAAATTAAACAAAACATATAAATAAAGTACAAAATGTATTGAAGCATGAGTCTCTTTTAGCCAAATTATACATGTCTATAATGATACACCTGCAGAATCCACTAGAAGCAACACAAATGTAAATACTACTACTGTTACTACAATTAATACTATTATATTAGTACTACTGTTGTTAATGCTGTTTGTGTTGCCGCTGCTGATAATAATAAAATTTATTGAAGCATGAGTCTCTTTTAGCCAAATTATACATGTCTATAATGATACACCTGCAGAATCCACTAGAAGCAACACAAATGTAAATACTACTACTGTTACTACAATTAATACTATTATATTAGTACTACTGTTGTTAATGCTGTTTGTGTTGCCGCTGCTGATAATAATACCACCACCACCACCACCAACACCACCACCACCACCACCACACATCCACCACCACCACCACCATCACCACCACCACCACCACCGCCACCACCACTACCACTACTACTACTACTACTACTACTACTACTACTACTACTACAAGTACTGTTACTGTTATGACTTGCTGCTGCTACAACTAACCTTCAACACGTAAATACTCTGACTGTTCACACATTTCTGTATCATTAGCTAAACTGTCTCCATGGAACGACGTCTGTGTCACACCGCAGTAGTGACCTATCGTTTGTTTTGTCGCATCTGTCTTCCTTCGTTCAGAACTGGAAGTGTTTTCGGGAAGGCCGAGACTTCGACGAGACACCCGTTGGCCTGGTACTCGTTCAGGAGGTCCCGCCACATGCTGCTACACCGCAGCACGTGCTGGTTCCCTAAACGGCGACAGAACAGTTGTATTGTGAAGGGCAAGAACTAATGTGTTACCTTTAAACATCAGAATTTATCGTTGTTTCTGAATTACGTGAAGCTTGTAAATACTCAACTATAGTAAACGAAGGCACGAACATAAAAACTACTACTACTATTACTATTACAACTACTCTTGCTATTACTACTACTACTACTCTTGCTACTACTACCACTACCACTCTTGCTACTACTACTGCTACTACTATTACTTTTGCTACTACTACTACTACTGCTGCTACTACTACTACTACTCTTGCTACTACTGCTACTACTGCTACTACTACTACTACTGCTAATACTGCTGATACCGCCGATACTATTTCTACTACTATTACTACTGCTACTAGTACTACTATGTCTACTACTACTACAACAACTACTACTACGTTTAGGTTTACATTCGTTTGAACAGTTGTATTGTGAGGATCAAGAAATAATGTGTTACCTTTAATGTGTTAAACTTTAAACATCAGAATGTATCGCTGTTTCTGAATTACGTGAACCTGATAAATACTCAACTACACTACTACAACTATTACTATTACTACTACTATTACTATTGGTAATACTACTACTACTACTACTACACTTACTACTACTACTACTACTCTTGCTACTACTACTGCTACTACTACTGCTAGTCTTGCTACTACTATTACTACTCTTGCTACTACTGCTACCCTTGCTACTACTACTACTATTACTACTACTACTACTACTACTACTACTACTACTACTACTAATGCTGCTAACGCTGATACCGCTAATATCGCTGATACTACTACTACTACTACTACTACTCTTGCTTCTACTGCTACTACTGCTACTACTACTACTACTGCTGATACCGCCGATACTACTACTACTACTATTACTACTGCTACTACTACTACTACTATTTCTACTATTACTACTACTACTACTACTACTACTACTACTACTACTTCTACTACTTCTACGTTTAGGTTTAGATTCGTTTGAAATGTACTTGAATCCTAATGGCTTACTCACCAATGATTATTAGTCCCTTCTTTGCGCGGGTTAGACCCACGTTGATTTGGTTGTCGTCCATGATGAATCCCAAGTTCACCTTCAACCAACCAATGGTGGGGCGCTTGTCGATCTCGTGCTGAGGCATTGATCGCACAGTCGACAAGATCACGTAATCCCATTCGTCACCTGAGACAAACAAAGTGCTGAGAAACACCTAATACTTATATTAGCCTAACAATGTAAGTGATACAATGACTGCATGCATATACATCAACTATTGCGTGTCCGTGGGCACGCACGCACACGCACACACGCACACACGCACACACACACACGCATACACGCACACATGCACACACGCACGCACACACACTCACCCACGCACACACGCACACACGCACACACGCACACAAGCACACACGCAATCACACACGCACGCACACAAACACACGCACACAAGCACGCACACGCACACACATACAACGCACAATGACATACATACATACATACACACATTAGATAACCGCACGCACGCATGGACGCGCGCGCGCACACACACAGACACATCCTTACCTTGGCTGGCTATGACTGTGCTCACATTGGGTCGTTTGAACCCATAGATGTCCTCCAGGTTACGAGTGATCTCCGAGCACTGCGCTCTGTATTGGCTCAAGACCGTCACCTTGTTTTGAGGCACTTCACAGTCGTTCACCAAGTGAGCAAATATACGCACCTGTGAACAGTTCACACATACACTATACACAATGAAATAAGGCACAATATGTTAAAACGTATTACCCTGTTAAATCCAATACTGACATAAGGGTAGATTGGGCCATGCACCCGTTTGCAATGTGTTCTTGACTTGTTCAAAACATGCAGCGCTACGCTCTGTCCACGTGTAAACTAACGGGTGAGGCTACGCCCACTTTCTGAGAACCTGGATATGCCAACAGCATCATCATGTATATTAAATACGCTAACTTCTGATCTCCTACGAGGCGCTGAGGTCCATTTGCCTCTTTCTGTGTTCTTTCGCGTCCTTGGTCCTTTGGCCTACAATCTACCAATTGGCGATGTATTAGAGATAAACATGGATAGTTATTTAGAATAATTTATTTATTATTGAAAACATCAAAATACTGTAATGTTGATAACTGTCGTATTTGGTATGTCGCTCCGTGGGTGTGTGTGAGCTAATATTGTAATTACACAATGGAATATTCTTGTAGTTATCTGACACATCACGAAGAGCGAATTGTATTGCGATACGAGTTTTTGAAACTGTATCACGAATAAAAAGCGACTTTAGAGCAGATACCCTTAATACAATGACATTACAGTTATTGAACGATGGACACAGTCAACCGTTCTGTCTACTTACAGCGTGGTCTCTCTCAGCCATGTTGCTCTTTGACGCTTCGTTGCCGTCACTCGAGGATATCACAAGACTCTGCTCGGCTCCTTCCACGTGACAGAAGACAACAGGACGTTGTCCGTTAGGCCACATTGCCTGTAGTCTTCTTTTGCTTCTCTTCGGATAGTCACCGAATTTCAACCTCGCATTGAAGCCGTCAGCTGTTTTCAGACAGCCTCCGTAGAATTGTTGCGACGGGAATTCACATATCGCTTGATGCTAAAAAGTAATTACTGTATCTATATTTAGAACAGCAATCAGTTTATATAATTTATTAATGCCATTGCATGTAATCTAAGCAGTTTACGTACCTTTACATTTCGTTACGTTTGTATTTCAACACGTCCACACTTCAAATATGTACATCTTAGTAAACTCGTATAATGTAAGCATTCATAAATATCCGGTAACGATACGTTTCTTTGCTTATAAAACAAAGACTAACCTAACGTCATAGCCAAACAGTCCTCGGTTATATTGTTTCAGTGACATGTTTCTGATAGTGCAAAGAAAGTCGACATATCACTACACCACTACAGAAATACGTGCGTGATCGCATCGCGCATTCACTTGAGCATTCCACTTTTGAAAATTACTGGAATCGATTCTTGTACAAAAATTAAATCAGCAAATTGTCTCTGATGATCTTATAAGAACAACATACAAAAAGTTACAAAAACGAGATAGCATGTACTAGTGGTTACTATGAACTCCGAGCGAAGAAATCGAATTGAAGAGGAACCTACAAGTACATTATTATTTAAACGTACCATTCTGTACTGCATGTTCAACAATATTGCCTTCTTCTCGTATCGCTCAAAGAGAGATATCTCGAGACCGAGCTCCTTGGTCGTCGGCTGCTTCACGATGGGTCTCAGTTGTTTGTGGTCTCCGATGAGGACAACCTGCTGCGGCTTGTGGCTCGTCAGCGGAATGAGACTCTCCGGCTCCGTGCACATGCCGCACTCGTCGATGATGCACTGGACGACGTTGGCGGCCCGCTTGATGCGGGGACTGGCGCTGTGAGAGCAAGTACACATCACGATGTCGTACTGCGGGATCTCGTGAATGGCGGCGTCCGTGATCAGCTTCGAGTACCTAAAACACGATAGTATGGCGTAGTTACAACATGCGCCTGTCTGTAGCCGGCAGTATTACAAACGGCTGCATAATCGCGCGCACAGGCGCGCGTACGCACTCCAACACACACGCACTCACGGATACACGCACATACGTACGTAAGCAGGCACAATGAAATTTCCCAATCATCTCATTAGTTATATTTTCAATTGTAGTAGTTGTGGTAATTATAATAGTTTGCAACGTAAAGCCAAGTACGTAAGGTTCTGCTTACTTCTCTATTTTCTTGTCGTCTATATTGTAGTGTCTTTTCATGTTCTCTCCGAAGAGCTGATCGTATTCCGCTATCTCCTCAGAGAATTTATTGCCAGGTTTACGGATGAGGTAATGAAGAGCGACCTTCTTTTGATCTTCTCTGCCAATCAACTCAAACCTTCGCCCATGTCCAATTCTCACTGGAGCCTCTCGTGGTATCGGAAACACCTGCCTCTCCAACTCTTCACTGTAGATTCGCAGAATCTTTGGGGCCTTACTCCCAAAACAGTCATGTAGTTGTTCTGAAATCACGATGATTGAAATTATTGAAATTAGCCATGATTACCTGTGATTCATTCTTATGTGTGGATGTTCACGCCATAGTAAATTATGATGAGTGCATGTAAAAAAGAGGGATGGACGGACAGATGGACGGAAAGAGAGAGAGAGAGAGAGAGAGAGAGAGAGAGAGAGAGAGAGAGAGAGAGAGAGAGAGAGAGAGAGAGAGAGAGAGAGAGAGAGAGAGAGAGAGAGACTGACAGACATACAGAGACAGAGACAAATACATATGTACGTCCACTATTTATGATATGATTCTTGACGTTTGTGCTGTGATGACGCTGTATTGTTTGTGATTGTTAAAACACGGCGATATCTACATAAGTTTCGTGACTATATTTATGACATGATTGTTGGCGTTTGTGCTGTGATTCTTAACGTTTTTGTCGTGATGACGCTGTATTGTTTGTAACACGGCGATATCTACTTAAGCTTCGTGATAATTATTTTGGGTCAACCAGGAGAAGAGGGAGACCGAATATAAGGGAGAAGTGTGAAGATAAATCTTCGAAGGGCAGATATGAACAGACGGGAGTGGGAGAAAAAAAATGCAGAAGATCGTGACGTATCGACAAAAGGGATAAACGCACCGAATGTTGTGGTCCGCACCTATCAAGGAAGAAGAAGAAGAAAGAGGAGAATATGAGGAAGAAAAGAGAGAAGAGGAAGAAAAGAAGAAGGGGTGGAAACAAAGAGGATGAGGAAAGGGTTTACGTACTGGCTGCGACGTCGACAGCTCCGTTGGAAGGTCCACAGTACAACACTTGTCGCTTCGTAGTTTCATTGCTGCCGGAGTCGCGTTGACGGTTCATCTCTACGAACCAGTAGGCGAGCTTCACCGCAGTCTGCGTCTTCCCAGTGCCTGTAAAGGACAATACGTCTTATAGTCTATTTGTTAATTCATGAACCTAGAAATGTTCTATCCTATGAACTTTTGTTGTTGATTTGCACTCATATGGTGTCCTAGAACAAATTCAGCTTGGTTGCCCAAACAACAACTTTGGGCAACTATGGTAATTTGCATAAATCCAAGATGGCCACTGGTCGATATCTTGAAAATTAAACTTTTGAACCACTTGTCCTAGAATGATGTATAATATTTCTTTTAAGGGGTTTTGGGGTACGTAGAATCCATTGCTGGTGTTATTGTTTCAAACCAAGATCAGATGCAAAAGGTCAGGTGAAGGTCAAATTGGGCCTTTTGGTGGACAGTGAATGGACACTTCTAATAAATTATATTTTATTTATTCCTGCACATAAATGGATAATCTTACAATATTTGACACATTTGTTTATGAGAAAAACAGTAATAAATCATATTTGAAACACGTAGTGTATAGTGCAAATATCGTTATGAACATTGGCATTCATATTTTTTGTGAGGAAAATTCTTGCATAAAGTAATCATGTAAGAAAGTCAGTGTAGGGATGTTACAAGGATTGATATTCATAACTATATATAAAAGATAGCTTTACACAATGCAGTGCTATAACTGTACGTTTTACGCTATCTTTGTAACTGCAGATACAGCCTAATAATATTCACTTTTTAGTTATTCCCACTGATCATCCCATTCATTCATTAAAAGGTAAAGGGAAGAACAAAATATCAGTTCGTGGCGGATGTCATCTTGTAAAATGCAAGTCCAGAGGTGAAAAGTACAGTATTTATAACTTTCTCCGTCAAGCTTTGCTTTACCAACGACATTTATTATTGTAAACATTGTAGGTATGGCAAATGTGCATTACATTACGTGGGTGGCATGCCAGCTGTCAACTAAATTTTCAGGAATTTCAATATGATATACAACAGAATGTCCGATAAATTCAGTTGGCCGTCTGACATTTTGAAAAATTGATTGACATTGTCGTTTTGGGCAACCGATGTCGTGATGGATACATTGATTGTATTACCCGTACTGTTCTGGATGCAGACGTGATATTGAATATTAATGTCTTCTTTGTGGTGTTACCTGGCGGTCCTTGGATCACAGTGAAGTTGCCCGTTAATCCGGCTCTGATGGCCCTCAGCTGTGATTCGTTGCTTTTCGGTAGATATATTAATGCTGACGAACGTGCCGTGTCTACCTGGAGGTTTTCTGGGCACATCCGTTCCAGATCAGGATCTGCAAATTGCATATATTTCACATGCTATCTATAGTGAACTAAACATTTGGTGTCATCACAATTGGCGTTTTTCTTTTTATTCTCACTTCGGTTTTTGTTATGTTTATTATAAGACACTACGCTGTCGTTACAACATTATTACAACTAGTGAATTCTGCCCAAACAGAATACTAGTATTTTATGTGGTACAAAAGTGTAGCCTAAAAAACTATGCGCACCTGATTGCGGTACTGGCTTTGCAAGCACTATAGCCTTGCACAGTTCTGTTGTTTCTTGCAGGTCCCGAACCGCGTCTTCCTTCCTTCTGTAAAGTAATCTGACGCATTGAGCATATTCCATCCATCCATGGAGCAACAGCACAACTGCCATCACCACTACATATGTCTGACCTTACGTTTGCTTCCAGTAGCTATTTACTTTCTGCTGTCGCCAAATACGTCATGCTAACCGATTATGTCCGGCTAAATCGAACGTTACAGTGGCACCCTCTGGAGGAGAGTACCTCACGATTCGATTCGTCCATTGTTTCCTTACTTCTCCGACATGTAAACATTATCTCAGGTGATCATGAAACACTAATGCAATAATTTAAAATAAGAGGCGACTGATCATCGGTACCTGGGAGGACATAATGCTAGACTATCTCCAAAATTAGCATGTTAATGTACAGCTCATGCATTGCCCGGGTAGCAAGTATTTTACGCGCAGTTCTTAGTTATCAATATTAGTGTAGACGCAAGAGAGGAAGGTCAGCATAGCAACTGACAAAAGAACAATTAAAAACAAGCAAAGGAGATTACTGGAAACGTGTCGTAGCTTTAATTACCTGTTAGTATTCATCTTGGGCATCAGCTCCACCGTACAAGAGAAACCATGTTTTTTTTGCAGCATTGCCAGAGGTGGGTCTGTGGTCGAGTTTTGGACACGGAACTCCAGGTAGATTTCTCCATCGTCTTCGTCGCTGTCGTCATCTCCGTTGATGATGCGAGCGTTCTGTGTCAACGCGTGGCCAACCCATACATTTCTAGATTGATGCTCGGCTCCCTGTCCAGGAATCGCAGCGCAGCGAATGCACAGGTAGCTATCCGTTGCAACCTCGTCTTGTTTCATGTTCTCAATCAACGCGATTTGCCGCATCTTACAGAATGCCTTGGGCAGTGTGAAACTTCCACGTAATTTGTTGCCCTCCCGTTGAATGGCAACTTTGACGTTATGCACAACAGTTGGGTCTACTTCCTTGACGGCACCCTCCGCTGCTTCCATCGCCAACATCGGCAGCCAGATCTCTTGGTATTCCTCGATGTTTTTGTACATATTCTTACTGTGCAGTACCGCAGTCTTCGCGAAGCATTTCACCGGTTGATCCATGTGTTCGATGCACAGGTCTAGTTGCCGGGTGAGATTGACGAGTCTAACAGTCGGCTCGAGAAGGCCGCGCACTAACTCTGCCCCAACCTGCAGATTAAGTGGGCACAAGTCGTGAAATACAAAACCAATCACGTTGGACAGAATATACTATCAATTGTTTGGTAAACAATTTCACACTGATGAAGAAGACTGACTTATTTACCGATGTTGGTATGCGTTCGATGACTGCAGATCAACTAGATTAAGCGAACTACATTCATGAAAAGGGAATTAGAAAACCAGTACAAAAGCGTTCTGACACGTTGATGTAATGCATAATCAGACATGTGACACAGTCGAGGCATATTCGTAAAAGAAGATTGCTGTCAATGACGTGATTGCTACGCGAACAAAATGAGTTCTCCGTTGATACACTTGTCAACATATAAAAACGTAAATAATTATGTTGACAGTAACAGAATAACAAAAGGTAAATAGGGCCTACCTGGAACATCAAATTGTCGTTTCTCTTTAGCAACAAATGAAAGTCGCAAGCCTTTCTCCACAACATCTCACCCTTCTTCATTTCAGAAGTCACTTCCGGTATCAACTCATTGGACGAGGACCTCGCAT
>CM034535.1:24243170-24260456 GCA_020002185.1 Paraescarpia echinospica | reverse complement strand
TCTCTCTCTCTCTCTCTCTCTCTCTCTCTCTCTCTCTGTCTCTCTCTCTCTTTCCGTCCACCTGTCCGTCCATCCCTCTTTTTTACATGCACTCATCATAATTTACTATGACGTGAACATCCACACATAAGAATGAATCACGGGTAATCATGGCTAATTTCAATAATTTCAATCATCGTGATTTCAGAACAACTACATGACTGTTTTGGGTGTAAGACTCCAAAGATTCTGCGAATCTACAGTGAAGAGTTGGAGAGGCAGGTGTTTCCGATACCACGAGAGGCTCCAGTGAGAATTGGACATGGGCGAAGGTTTGAGTTGATTGGCAGAGAAGATCAAAAGAAGGTCGCTCTTCATTACCTCATCCGTAAACCTGGCAATAAATTCTCTGAGGAGATAGCGGAATACGATCAGCTCTTCGGAGAGAACATGAAAAGACACTACAATATAGACGACAAGAAAATAGAGAAGTAAGCAGAACCTTACGTACTTGGCTTTACGTTGCAAACTACTATAATTACCACAACTACTACAATTGAAAATATAACTAATGAGATGATTGGGAAATTTCATTGTGCCTGCTTACGTACGTATGTGCGTGTATACGTGAGTGCGTACGCGCGCCTGTGCGCGCGATTATGCAGCCGTTTGTAATACTGCCGGCTACAGACAGCGCATGTTGTAACTACGCCATCGTGTTTTAGGTACTCGAAGCTGATCACGGACGCCGCCATTCACGAGATCCCGCAGTACGACATCGTGATGTGTACTTGCTCTCACAGCGCCAGTCCCCGCATCAAGCGGGCCGCCAACGTCATCCAGTGCATCATCGACGAGTGCGGCATGTGTACGGAGCCGGAGAGTCTCATTCCGCTGACGAGCCACAAGCCGCAGCAGGTCGCCCTCATCGGAGACCACAAACAACTGAGGCCCATAGTGAAGCAGCCGACGGCCAAGGAGCTCGGTCTCGAAATATCTCTCTTTGAGCGATACGAGAAGAAGGCAATATTGTTGGACATGCAGTACAGAATGGTACGTTTAAATAATAATGTACTTGTAGGTTCCTCTTCAATTCGATTTCTTCGCTCGTATCAGTCGTTTGTCATAAATCAAGAGTTCATAGTAACCACTAGTACTTGCTATCTCGTTTTTTGTAACTTTTTTGTATGTTGTTTTGGTAAGATCAACAGAGACAATTTACTTATTTAATTTTTGTCCAAGAATCGCTTCCAGTAATTTTCAAAATTGGAATGCTCAAGTGAATGTGCAATGCGATCACGCACGTGTTTCTGTAGTGATGTAGTGATATGTCGACTTTCTTTGCACTATCAGAAACATGTCACTGAAACAATATAACCGAGGACTGTTTGGCTATGACGTTAAGTTAGTCTTTGTTTTAGAAGCAAAGAAATGTATCGTTACCGGATATTTATGAATGCTTACATTACACGAGTTTACTAAGATGTACATATTCGAAGTGTGGACGTGTTCAAATACAAACTTGCAATATTCGTAACGAAATATAAAGGTACGTAAACTGCTTAGATTACATTCATGAGATTAGTAAATTATATAAACTGATTGCTGTTCTAAATATAGATACAATAATTACTTTTTAGCATCCAGCGATATGTGAATTCCCGTCGCAACAATTCTACGGAGGCTGGCTGAAAACAGCTGACGGCTTCAATGCGAGGTTGAATTTCGGTGACTATCCGAAGAGAAGCAAAAGAAGACTACAGGCAATGTGGCCTAACGGACAGTGTCCTGTTGTGTTCTGTCACGTGGAAGGAGCCGAGCAGAGTCTTGTGATATCGTCGAGTGACGGCAACGAAGCGTCAAAGAGCAACATGGCTGAGAGAGACCACGCTGTAGGTAGACGGAACGGTTGACTGTGTCCATCGTTCAAGAATTGTGATGTCATTGTATTAAGGGTATCTGCTCTAAAGTCGCTTTTTATTCGTGATGCAGTTTCAAAAACTCGTATCGCAATACAATTCGCTCTTCGTGATGTTTCAGGTTACTACAAGAATATTCCATTGTGTAATTACAATATTAGCTCACACACACCCACGGAGCGACATACCAAATGCGACAGTTATCAACATTACAGTATTTTGATCTTTTCAATAATAAATAAATTATTCTAAATAACTATCCTTGTTTTTCTCAAATACATCGCCAATTGGTAGATTGTAGGCCAAAGGACCAAGGACGCGAAAGAACACAGAAAGAGGCAAATGGACCTCAGCTCCTCGTAGGAGATCAGCAGTTAGCGTATTTAATATACATGATGATACTATTGGCATATCCAGGTTCTCAGAAAGTGGGCGTAGCCTCACCCGTTAGTTTACACGTGGACAGAGCGTAGCGCTGCATGTTTTGAACAAGTCAAGAACACATTGCAAACGGGTGCATGGCCCAAGCTACCCTTATTTAACAAGATTTAACAAAATTGCCACCCAGAGAATTAACTCTAGGTGGCAGGTGGACAAGGAAGCCATTTGGCTTATCGAGAGTCCGACCCTTTTATCTATGTGTATCCCGCCCGTCTGAGGTATGTGTCGATTTTATTTTTAAACATATTCACGCTACTAGCACCCACACAATCAGCAGGTAATCTGTTCCATTAATTTACAGTCCTTTGTGAAAATGAAAACTTTCTTATATCCAATCTACTCTGCTCCTTTGCTAATGCAAGTTCATGTCCTCTAGTCCTTCTATCTTTCTTAACTGAGAAAAAAATATTTCTATCAATATTTTCATAACCCTTCAATATTTTAAACACTTCTATCTGATCTCCTCTCAATCTCCTGGTCTCTAGTGTTGTTAAACCGCATTTTTAGGCGTATTTCATAACTAAGATTCCTCAGTTTTGGTATCATTTTAGTTGCTCTCCTCTGCACTCTTTCTAGCATATCTATGTCCTTCCTGCGATAAGGCCTCCACGCTTGAATACAATATTCTAAATGAGGCCTAACTATTGTTTTGTACAGCGGTATTATTAGCTCTTTTTCCTTATACGTTATGTTTCGCCTAATTAATCCAAGGATTTGATTTCCCTTTGAAGCTGCAATTCCGCACTGCTCTGAAACCTTCATATCAGCACTAATGGTTAACCCTAAGTCCTTTTCTTTTACAGTAGTACTTAGTACAGTACCCCCCATTGTATATTCTACTTCTTCCTTCCCATGTCCTGTGTGGAGGCATTTACATTTCCCAAAATTGAACAGCATTTGCCACTTTTCAGACCATTTGATCAACCTGTCAAGATCATCTTGTAAATGCTGTCTATCTCCATCACTTTTAATCCTTCTAAACACTTTTGTATCATCCGCAAATTTCAACACCTTGCTTGTTATTTCATCATCCAAATCGTTGATATATATTAAGAATAATATAGGACCTAATACTGATCCCTGTGGTACCCCACTCAATACCGATTTCCAGTTTGAAGCCTCCCCATCAACTACTACACGTTGTCTTCTGTCAATCAGCCATTGTTCTATCCAGTTTATTATACCATTTCCTATGCCATGGGCCTTTAGTTTAAGCAGTAATCTTTGATGTGGTACTTTGTCGAAAGCTTTTTGAAAATCTAAGTAGACGATATCTACTGGTGATCCCTCATCTACCCACTTAGTGATGTCTTCCAAAAAACATAACATATTTGTTAAGCATGACCTCGCTTTAAAAAAACCATGTTGAGATGGGTTTATCAAGTTTTGTTTAACAAGAAAATCCACCATGTGATCTTTAATTAGTCTTTCTAACAATTTACAAATCACTGATGTTAAACTCACTGGTCTATAGTTCTCTGACTTGTTTCTCGAACCTTTTTTGAATAACGGTATAATGTTTGCTTCTTTCCATTCTAAAGGAACCACTCCCTCTTCTAATGACAAGTTGAAAACTGTTGCAAGCGGTATGCTAATTTGTTCTACAATTTCCAATAGTAGTTTGGGTGGAATACCATCCACTCCAGGTGATTTATTATCCTTCATAGCCCTTATTTTCTTACCTACCATTTCCGGGGTTACAATTAATTGTCCCAAATAGTCTGAATCTGCCCCCTTGAACTTAGCCTCTGGTACTGGCAGTGAACTAATATCTTCCCTGGTAAACACTGAACTAAAGTACTCATTC
The DNA here is from genome assembly GCA_020002185.1 of Paraescarpia echinospica. Classification (NCBI taxonomy): domain Eukaryota; kingdom Metazoa; phylum Annelida; class Polychaeta; order Sabellida; family Siboglinidae; genus Paraescarpia; species Paraescarpia echinospica. The sequence continues at coordinate 24,256,310 of CM034535.1, read as the reverse complement.
AGGTCTTCTGCCATTAAGAATCCCTCTGATATTATATTTCCAGCAATATCTTCTAGAGGACCAACTTTATCTTGAACTTTCTGTTTGCTTCGAACATACGCATAAAAACTCTTGCTGTCATGTTTTATATTACTAGCTAATTGTTGTTCATAGCTTCTCTTTGAATTTCTAATTTCAGCTGTAGCTTGGTTAAGTGCTTCTTTATAACTGTTGTAGTCTTCATCATTTCCAGTACATCTATATGACTTCCACATCATTTGTTTATACTTAATTTTTCTAATGGCATCTTTCGATAAGTGTTTCTTTTTGGACCGTTTTCCTTGTTTTTTTAAGGGTACAAATTTATCGACTATGCACTTAATTTTACTCTTTAATAAATTCCAGCATTCTGTTGCTGTCTTATTTTTCAGTGTCTTATTCCAGTCTATCTTTGCTAAATATTTCCTCATGTCCTTATACCTTCCTTTGTGGAAATTTCTCCTATACTCACCCCTGGTTGGTTCTAGCACATGTTGAGAAAGGAATGTATCTTGAACTAAAACTAAAAACTTGTGGTCCTCACTCCCTATACTCTGTAGAGATTTCCATTGTATATGCCCGTGGTTAAAATCCCCCATAATAACAAAGTCTCGTTTGCTTACTTCCCTTATAGCGTTTTGTATTTTTTCATTCTCTTCTATGCTTATGTTTGGACTTCGATAAACTAACCCAACTGTTAACGTTGAGTTTCCTGTAACTATGTTACACCAAACAGCTTCTTCGCAATCTGCTTCTCTTCCTAATTTTATTTCATAAGCCTGAATAGATTCTTTAATATATAAAATAACTCCACCTCCCTTTCTTCCTATTCTGTCTTTTCTAAACATTACATATCCTGTCAGTCCCAATTCAGCATCTGATATATCGGCGGTGGTCCAGGATTCAGTTATACCTATTATATGAGGGTCAATATCTTCTACCATAATATTTAGTTCATTTCTTTTGTTTACTATACTCCTTGCATTTAAACAAACACATTTATATCCAGCTTCAAAAGAGTTTTCCAGACTGTTATTTGCTGATTTATTTGTGCTGTCTTTATCTATGCCTCCATTTTCAGGCTTTTCTGTGAGTCCCCCTTGCGAATCTAGTATAAATATATGCAACCTCTCCCACTGTCAACAGATCGCAGCAGGTTCTCTGAGAAAACTGCTGCCCCCTTTCCACTAAGATGGAGGCCATCTCTCATGTACATATCTTCGCTCCCAACAAAGTATCCCCATAAATCTGTGAATCCCACCCCCTCTTCTTCACACATCTGCTCAACTAGTGCGTTGATCGCCATCCTCTTGCAGTTTCTATACGTTGCCCCCCTTCCTCCCATTACTGGCAAAATTCCTGACAAAATAACCTGTTCAACTCTAGTCTTCTTTAGCTTCCTCATTAACTGTTTATACTTCTGTACTATCGTAGTTGTTCCCTCCCTGTCTGCATTATTTGTTCCTACATGTACCAGTATAGACCCCCCCTGCCATGTCCCAATACCTTCTCTACCCTGTCAGTTACATGTTCAATCCTAGCCCCCGGTAAACAAACAACGACGTCCTTCCCCTCGCTCAGTGTCTTGTCCGTCTTTCTCATAATGGAGTCACCCATAAACACCCTCTCTTTCCTCATTGCCCCCTCAATCACTGCCTTAGAATAGCGCCTTCTTCGGTTTGCATCTGTCTGGTTGTTGTCTTTCCCCCCTCCCCCCTGTCGTCTTCTCTCCTGTCACATTCTCTTCCGATCCATTCTTTCCTGTCGCTTTTTCTCTTGTCACCTTTCCTCCTGTCAGCGTCCCTTTTGTCGACTTCTCTTCTGTCACATTTGCTCTCAATTCCTTTCGTTCCTTCTTCTTTCGTCCCATCTCATTTTCCTCTCTCCTCTCCCGTCCCATCTTCCCTCCCTCCTTGTCTACGGTCACTTTCTTCCCTGTCTCCTTCACGCTTGTCACGTCTTCTGTTGTCGATTTTCCAATTTCTTCCCCTCCAATCACCTTCCCTCCTCTCAATCTCCTTTCCTCAGTTTTCTTGCCACTGCTATTCTCCTTCAGTCTTGCACTATTCTCGCCTCTCTCCCTGTCGTCTCTCTCCATTCGACCTGCCTCCTTGCTAATTCCCATCTCCATTCCCTTCACAATATCTGTCAACCTAACTATCTCCTTCTGCAGACACTCCACCTTCCAACACCCAATGCACTGAAAGGTGAATCTTTCCTCCATGGTTTCTGCCCATGACTTCCCACAGCCGGACAATGCAAAGTCTACCCAGCGGTGGCAGTGATCGCACACCAAGTGTCGCTTTGCCTTGACTTGCCGCTTGCAAGGCGCCATATCCCGATCAGAATTTATTTAATAACTTAACTAACTTAGTCTTTATAAAGACTGTTTCCTGTGTACTACAGCACACTTTAGGTTCCAAATTTCAATTACACACCCGACTATTTATCCTAACACGAACGCTAACATTACCGGTAGTGACCTAATTTAAACACAATCAATTACGTTACGTTAGGCTGCTTTATTTATTCAGGTTACGCCGCCCGACTATCGCCCTTGCTTAATTTTAATAACAATGCTACGTAATCAAAATATCTAGCAAGTACTGGCTTACACAGATGTTATCTTATGTCAGTAGTTTGATGGTTGTTACTTTATCTCCTATATATTCTACCACATAATCAGGTTTGTTAAATCTTGTTTACATCTTATCGAAGGCTAAGCCGCCTAAGTGAGTTACCCTATTATCACTCACTATACTAAGGTGTTCTAAAATACTATAACTAACTAACTTTAAGCACAACTGCTACTCAATATATGTTTATTGCAACTTTATGAATGATATTAACGCAAGAATAATACTTATCAATCAGTAATTCCACTTGTTTATCAACTTTTCTGCACCGCCAATTTCTACGATCTATCTCCGCCAAATATAGCCTCGAATGTGTCAGTATTGGATTTAACAGGGTAATACGTTTTAACATATTGTGCCTTATTTCATTGTGTACAGTGTATGTGTGGACTGTTCACAGGTGCGTATATATTTGCTCACTTGGTGAACGACTGTGGCGTGCCTCAAAACAAGGTGACGGTCTTGAGCCAATACAGAGCGCAGTGTTCGGAGATCACTCGTAACCTAGAGGACGTCTATGGGTTCAAACGACCCAATGTGAGCACAGTCATAGCCAGCCAAGGTAAGGATGTGTCTGTGTGTGTGCGCGCGCGCGCGCGTCCATGCGTGCGTGCGGTTATCTAATGTGTGTATGTATGTATGTCATTGTGCGTTGTATGTGTGTGTGTGCGTGCGTGTGTGTATGTGCGTGTGTGCATGTGTGCGTGTGTGCGTGTGTGCGTGCCCACGGACACGCAATAGTTGATGTATATGCATGCAGTCATTGTATTGCTTACATTGTTAGGCTAATATAAATATAAGGTGTTTCTCAGCACTTTGTTTGTCTCAGGTGACGAATGGGATTACGTGATCTTGTCGACTGTGCGATCAATGCCTCAGCACGAGATCGACAAGCGCCCAACCATTGGTTGGTTGAAGGTGAACTTGGGATTCATCATGGACGACAACCAAATAAACGTGGGTTTAACCCGCGCCAAGAAGGGACTAATAATCATTGGTGAGTAAGCAATTAGGATTCAAGTACATTTCAAACGAATGTAAACCTAAACGTAGAAGTAGTAGTAGTTGTTGTTGTAGTAGTAGTAGTAGAAATAGTAGTAGTAGTAGCAGTAGTAATAGTAGTAGTAGTAGTATCGGCGGTATCAGCAGTATCAGCAGTAGTAGCAGTATTAGCAGTATTAGCAGTATTAGCAGTATTAGCAGCATTAGCAGTAGTAGCAGTAGTAGCAGTTGTAGCAAGAGTAGTAGTAGTCGTAGTAGTAGTAGTAGTAGTATCAGCGATATTAGCGGTATCAGCAGTATTAGCATTAGTAGTAGTAGTAGTAGTAGTAGTAGTAGTAGCAAGAGTAGTAGTAGTAGTAGTAGTAGTAATAGTGGTAGTAGTAGTAGTAGTAGTAGTAGCAAGAGCAGTAGTAGTAGTAGCAAGAGTAGTAGTAGTAGAAATAGTAGCAAGAGTAGTAGTAGTCGTTGTAGCAAGAGTAGTAGTAGTAGTAGCAAGAGTAGTAGTAGTAGTAGTAGCAAGAGTAATAGTAGTAGTAGTAGTAGTAGTAGTAGTAGTAGTAGTAGTAGTAGTAGTAGTAATAGTAGTAGATAATTCTGATGTTTAAAGGTAACACATTAAAGGTAACACATTCTTTCTTGCCCCTCACAATACAACTGATCAAACGAATGTAAACCTAAACATAGTAGTAGTAGTTGTTGTTGTAGTAGTAGTAGTAGTAGTATAAATAGTAGTACTAGTAGCAGTAGTAGTAAGTAGTAGTAGTAGTAATAATATCGGCGGTATCAGCAGTATCAGCAGTAGTAGCAGTAGTAGCAGTAGTATCAGTGATATTAGCGGTATCTGCAGTATCAGCAGTAGTAGTAGTAGCAAGAGTAGTAGTAGTAGTAGTAGTAGTAGTAGTAGTAGTAGTAGTAGTAGTAGCAGTAGTAGTAGCAAAAGTAATAGTAGTAGCAGTAGTAGTAGCAAGAGTGATAGTAGTAGTAGTAGCAAGAGTAGTAGTAATAGTAATAGTAGTTGTAGTTTTTATGTTCGTGCCTTCGTTTACTCTAGCTGAGTATGTATAAGCTTCACGTAATTCGGAAACAGTGATACATTCTGATGTTTAAAGGTAACACATTAGTTCTTGCCCTTCACTATACAACTGTTCTTTCGCGTTCAGGGAACCAGCACGTACTGCGGTGTAGCAGCATGTGGCAGGAGCTGCTGGACGAATACCAGGCCAACGGGTGTCTCGTCGAAGTATCGGCCTTCCCGAGAACTGCTCCAATTCTGAACGAAGGAAGACAGATGCGACAAAACAAACGATATGTCACTACTGCGGTGTGACACAGACGTCGTTCCATGGAGACTGTTTAGCTAATTATACAGAAATGTGTGAGCTTCTTGTATAGATGTATCTATTAACAGCCAGTGTCTTTACGTGTTGGAGGTTAGTTGTAGCAGCAGCAAGTCGTAACAGCAATAGTACTTGTAGTAGTAGTAGTAGTAGTAGTAGTAGTAGTAGTGGTAGTGGTAGTGGTGGTGGTAGTGGTGGTGGTGGTGGTGGTGGTGGTGGTGGTGGTGGTGGTATTATTATCAGCAGCAGCAGCAACACAAACAGCATTAACAACAGTAGTACTAATGGTATTAGTAACAGTAGTAGTATTTACATTTGTGTTGCTTCTAGTGGATTCTGCAGGTGCATCATTATAGATATGTATAACTTGGCTAAAAGAGACTCATGCTTCAATAAATGTTGTACTTTATTTATATGTTTTGTTTAATTTACTGCACTGTTTATCACGGATTTTATATTGTAAATTAATCGTATTTCCGCTTAATAAATGTTTAAATTATGCACATATACACTCATTTGAGGCATATTTGTAGGGTTTGTTTATCTGAATTACGTCTACATTGGTGTCGAAAGCTGATGAAAACCAGACGATCAGCACACATGAGGAGGGAAAGCAATGAAATAAATGAAACCACTTGGACCAAACTATCTCAAGACCAGATTCAACTCGAGATACGTTAAATTGACAGTGATTGTATGTCACGAATCAACTGAAGATGCAGAAGAGTAATGAAGGACAGTTTTTATGGACAGGCAGCAAAAGAGAAGTAAGACCCCATGACATGCTGCTGAATATTGGATACCTAATCAGTACTTAAGACAACAAGTACTTGATCAGCTGTGACGGAAACACTCCTTGATTAGCTGTGACGTAATTGACTCCGATGGTCACGACTGTCCCATTCATGAAAACAGTGCATACAAATGCGCAAAATTCAAAGACGAAGCCAGCGAATCTATGGAATCCAAATAATCGACCATTCTCTCGAGTAGATGAGTGGTACAGAGATGGGATGCGTGTAAATTATTAGAATGTTGCTCATCTGAGCCATTTGGAAGAAGGATGTATGTGTAGATATTTATGCAAGCCAACCAAGGTGTTGTAAGTTGTATTCAGCACAAATTATCTTCAAACTGCCAAAACAGATATTTGGTGCTAAAATAATTGATATTTCGGAGGAGAATATTCGAATTCTACTTCCGGACATGCGCATTACGGATCAGTACTGCATTATTTAACAACCGCAGCATGTTATGCTACACTGCCACGGACACATATCGTCTGTGCGCATGGTGGCTTAGTCTGATTACGGTTTCTATGTGTCGGCCTGCTAAGTAGTGTGTTTATTTAAACACTCTCCTATTCTACATGTTTAGACACAGTCTTGACTGGAGATACATTGATATATCAGTCCTAGAAATGGGCATACATAATTATGCGGTGTTGGTCACATCTATACTGAAACACTTTCCTATTGTAATAGTTGCACTAGTCATAAGCCCAAGAAAAGCAGGCAAAGATTTTAGGTTTCAGTTACTTGTAATGTTCCGCTTAACTTCTTAGGTGTGACCGAATGTTAACTCGGTCCAAAGATTTTAATTAGGTAAGACATAAAATACCTCTTTGAAAGTGTTCATAAAGAGTGTTTTGTGCTACCATGACCCAGGCCTAAATAACAATTAAAGCACACTATCTAAACGCCATTTAAAAAAAACATTTAAATGGTGATGCTGCCTATTCTTTACAAATGCAGCTGCATATTCTTTACAAACGCGGCGAGATCTACGAATCGATCACAAAGCGAGGTATGAAAGCTGTCCGAACAACAAAAACTTTCATGGTTCGTATCTTCGATACCCTTCGCCGCATTAGTATCAAGTGAGCTTAAAAGATTGTAATTTTCGGCTTCAATTTGAAAGTGGACAGTTTGTTGTTGACAATCCACTACTTCGTACTCGTTGCTAATTTGCTTTTGTCTACCCGAATTCCCGAACCAGCATATTCAACGTTACGTGCCAATATTCTCCAAAATGTCTGCCAGAACACAAACCTGAACTCGCGAAATTTAAGAATTAAAAGTCACATATATGGACCGTGATTTTATCGTTATTGTCATATTTTCGTCGGTTTCTTTCGGAAACAATGTTGTTAATGTAGTTATTGTTGCTGTGGCAAACTCAGGAAAAACAGGGTAAGAATGTGGCGGCTGGTGGATGCAATGGTCACTTGGTAGCAGCACTGTCAAGGCCGTGAACTAGGTATTGGCTTACAAATACTCATGGAGTAACGGACATTAGGCTGCCGTTATCATCATAACAGTATATTGATCTTAAACTCGTTCGTACTGACTTGACAGTTGTTCCGCTTTCAATTCCTCCACTGTTTCCGTCTTTCTCCGACATGTACAAAAGCATATCAGGTTCTAATTGATAACTTGTAATACTGTATATAATGTGATTTCAGGAGTGGTCGACATTCAGAACACAAGGCTTTTCCTATGTCCATTTAGTGCTGAATATACCACTACAAAAATAAAGACGCATCAACACATTATTCAAAGTTCTCACTACTACCAATCCACAAAATTAGACATTCTGTTCATGTTTGATTACTACTATATAACATACATTAGATTGTTAACTTATAAACCCATGGGTTGGATTTTGCAGTGCAGCAACTCTATTATTATTATCATTATGATTATTATTACTATTATTGCTATTAAAACAGGCTCACCATCGCAACAGCAACGCCTATCACTGACAGCAATAACACAGTGACATGCAGTTTGTTCATGGTGCACTATTTTATTATTAACATCGCTAAAAGACCTGCACGAGTACATCACGCCTTGCCCCACGGTGTGGGCATGGCCTTGTGTACAATCGGACGTATGGCAGTGCGCGCGCAGCACACGTCATTACTTTATGAACGAACAATGACGGGCCGACTTCCACGATGAGAACAGTTACCTGGTAGTTTCAAATGCGAAGAAATTACAAGCGGAGCCGTGACACAGTCGATCGGACAAAACATTTCTGATATGTCTTATTCTTAAGACGCATTTGGAATCAATGTCTATAAGCTGCTCAATGACTTGGTAATGTGTCTCCTGCTTCCTGAGGGGATCGAGTGTTGTGGGAATGATCAAAAGCGCAATGTATTCACTTTCTTAACAAAATATGTAACTTGTCATTGCGTTTATTTAATAATGTCATGAGCACATAAGCACGAGTGTTCTCTTAAAATCCTCTTAATCAGCCGCACCCGTCAGTGACGTTTTAGGGGAGAGGCACTGGGCCACAGTATTTTTCTGAAATTGTCCTATGTAACCTGTTGCTCCACTGCATTTTCGCGGGGGAAGCTAATAGGTAAGTATGTTGCCCAGCATCCCGTTACGGAGCATCCCGGAGGCATCACTGGCGCGCGTTAACGGGTCAAATAGCATTAGGAGAAGTAAAAATAAAGGTACATTTTGATATAGCGCGGTACCCAGACTCCAGTCCCCAGGACTGTTCAAAGCGCTTTACACGTTACTCCATGACAGACCTGTTCAATCGAACATCATCTCCACTTCTCTGGGAAGCATTCAGCCACTCTGCAATTACTGCACAAATACTATACGAACACTTGCATCCACCGTTGTCTATAGCAAGGTAATCATTCATGCTTCTAACTGAACCAGAGTAACAAGAATAACTTGGAGTAGTCGAACTTGCCAAAAGTTTGAAACGGCAACAAGAGTAACTTGGAGTGATCGAACTTGCCGAAGGTCCGAAACGGCAACAAGAGTAACTTGGAGTGATCGAACTTGCCCAAGATTTGAAACGGCAACAAGAGTAACTTGGAGTGATCGAACTTGCCCAAGGTTCGAAATAATAATAATAAATAACTTCTTACGCGCCAATATCCTCAGACAATCCAAGCTCAGTGGCGCACCAAAACCAAAGGATTAAGCATTCTCGTACTCGTATGATAGGCGGACGTCGTCAACAAATGGATGGATGTGCTAGGAAGCTAGGGAGGATAGGCGATATTGAAAATATAGGTTTTGAGGTGACGACGAAATGTAACAATATTTTCTGCTTTAACGGGAAGTGAATTCGATATAGTTGGCGTGGCAACTAAAAAAGCTCGAGTTCCAGCCTTTGTCTTAACTCTAGGAACAGATAGCAACTTCGAACTAGACGACCGAAGTTGTCTGGCTTGTCTAGCTGGTGTGAGCATTGAGTGTAAATAACTAAGTTGTTTGGATGAAAGGGCTTGGTAGGTGATTGTGCAGATCTTAAACATAATGCGATATCGCACGGGGAGCCAATGCAGCGATTTTAGAAGTGGCACTGAGCTGGAGAATCGAGGAGATTGTGTGACTACCCTGGCTAAACAATTTTGGCCGCGTTGTAGTTTTGCAATATCCTTGATAGCAATATTATGAAGGAGGGAATTGCAATAATCTAATCTGCTGCTAACAAGAGCTGTTGCGATAGTCTTAGCGACAGAAAGCGACATATGTCGGCGAATGCGGCGAAGATCACGGATATGATAAAAACAGCAACGGCACGTTTGGGATATGTGTTGTCTGAAATTGAAGTCGCAATCAAAGGTCACTCCTATATTCCGTACTGATGCTGTTGGTGTGATATTTTGACTCAGGATGCATGTTGGAAAAAAGTCATTAAGTTTACCTCGCTGCATTGGAGTACCAATGATGAGGAATTCAGTTTTGTCTGCATTTAACTTTAATTTGCTATCGGTCATCCATGAAAATATATGCCCCAACCGAAGTCGCCACAGATGAGGAAAAGGACACCCTTTACGACCAACTCTAAAACGTGCTTGACGAGATACCAAGCTTTGACAAAAAAGTGGTGGTAGGAGACTTTAACGCGAAGCTGGATGGAGACAGAAGAGAAATGTGTACTATGGTTGGACCTCACGGTTCAGCTGGAAATACGAATGATAACGGTGAACGATTGCTCTCGATGAGCACCGCCAGTGGTATCAGCATTGGCAATACCTTCTTCAAACATAAATGCCTTCACAAGAAAACCTGGATCTCACCAGATGGCAATACATCGAATGAGATTGATTACATCTGCATTAGTAGTAGATGGCGTACATCTCTACAGGACATCCGAACCTACATAGGGGCAGATGTTGGCTCTGACCACAACCTTGTGATTGGTAAGATCCGCTAAGTTAAAGAGAGTCAAGACGGTGAAGACGGTCTCGGTCTGGCCATATGCGACAGATAACTTAAAGAACACAGACACAACAAAACAATTCTACGAGGAAACTAAGAACAGATTCCAAGCACTACAACACTCAACCGACGTAGAAGAACAATGGCAGCTATTCCTTCAAGCCGTAAAGGAGAGCGCGAATGTACTGTTAGAAAGGAGAAGAGGGTCCAACAGAGAACAGTGGATTACTGGAGTCTCGTTGAAACTGATTGATAAAAGGAAGGATATGAAGATCAGAATAGATCAAGCAGCTAGAAACATCCAACAATTGAGATCATCAGATGAAGAATACAGGAAACTGGACAAAGAAGTAAAAAAGAGCTGTAGGACAGATAAGAGGAAATGGTTAGAAGAGAAAGGTAAAGCACAAACAGCAGCAAAACGGAATGACTCGAAAACGCTGTACAGGATTGTGAGAGAGCTAACTACCGCGAAAAGCAATTCCAACATACCAATAACAGACAAAGATGGCAGAGTGCTTCTAACAAACGAGGAACAAGCCACGAGGTGGATTGTACACTTCCGAGAAGTACTAAATCAACCAACACCAACCACATTCTTCAACATCACCAGGGCAGAAGTTTCCAAAGCCATCGATAGCCTCAAGAACAACACGGCAGCGGCCCTTGATGAAGTATCGACAGAACTATTGAAACATGGCAAGGACGGGGTTGTAGACGAGTTAACCTACTTGTTCAATCTGATCTGGTCTGAGGAGGAAGTTCCTGATGATTGGAGACGAGGAGTGATCGTGACGTTACCAAAGAAGGGGTGCCTGAGCGATTGCAATAACTGGCGAGGAATAACATTGATGTCAGTACCTGGAAAAGTGTTCTGCAGTGTGATCCTAAATCGGCTGAAGACAGCATTTGAACAACACCTCCGGGAGGAACAAGTTGGTTTTCGAAGAGGAAGGTCATGCTGTGAGCAGATCTTCACATTGCGAAACATCATCGAACAAAGCAGAGAGTTCCAGATACCTCTTTTAGTCAATTTCATTGACTTTAAGAAGGCTTTCGACCGTGTCCACAGAGATTCGCTGTGGCAAATCCTGCAGCTATACGGCATACCAAGCAAATATATAGACATTTTCAAATCGCTATACCGAAACACCAACTGCTGCATCAAGACCAACGATGGCTACACAGACATGTTCGATATAGAGACAGGTGTACGTCAAGGTTGCATCCTGTCCCCTTTCCTCTTTGTTGTTGTTATCGACTTCATCATGAGGAAAACGATGAAAGATCCGAACTTTGGTGTTAAATGGATAAATAATAGGTTGACAGACCTTGACTTTGCCGATGATATTGCACTGCTCAGCGACACGCCGGAGATCCTACAAGAGATGACCAATAATTTAAACGAAAATGGAGAGATGGTCGGATTACGAATCAGCTATGGGAAGACAAAAACATTGTCAGTTGGTGATGCATCTGACCCCCACATTATGATGGGTCAGGAAGAGTTGCAATGCGTCGAGAACTTCCCTTACCTCGGAAGCTACATCTCTAGGAAAGGCTGTACGAGCGAGGATAGGCAAGGCATCAGCAGTGTTCCAAAGACTACGTCCAATATTGTCCAGTAACACCATCAGAAAGGACATAAAATTACGTCTTTACATATCAATCGTAATACCAACAGCGATATATGCCTGTGAAACGTGGAAGAATACGGCGAGGATATCAAAAAAACTAGACATATTTCACCGACGATGTCTCCGGTTCATATTGGGCATATCGTGGAGAGAACACATCACCAATGAAGAAGTGATGAGGAGGGCAGGTCTGGATAGCCTGCATTACATAGTTAAGTATCGACGACGAAGACTAGCGGGACATATCCTACGCCTACCAAGAGAGAGAACAGCACATGTAGCAATGGAATGGGTGCCTGAAGGTGGAAACAGAAGGAGAGGAAGGCCGACTAAGACCTGCCGCAAGACGTTTAAAGAAGATCTGGCAGAAATGGAAATCACCTGGAATGAGGCCAAAGAAATTGCGAATGACCGTAGTAGATGGAGAAAGCTCGTCGCCCGATGTCCCGAAAGGAACAGGAGGAACTAAGTAAGTAAGTAAGTCATCCATGAAAAAACATCTTGGAGACAATCGTTGTGTCGGTTTAGAGAGTGACTTGTATCGGGCGTGGCCAAGGAAATGTAGATCCGTGTGTCATCTGCATAAAGGTGATGATCTAAGTTATGACTTTGGATTACAGAGCTGAGTGGCGTAGTGTAGAGAGTCGAAAACAAAGGCCCAAGAACGGGACCCTGGGGAATGCCACGTGAAGTGGGGAGTGAGGTTGAAAAGTAATTATCTATCTTTATACATTTATGTCTATTGGTTAGATATGAAGAAAACCAGGTCAGAGCTGTACCAGATATATCATACCACATTGATAAACGTTTGACAAGAGTGTTGTGATCAATGGTATCAAAGGCGGCAGACAGTTCAAGCAAGGTAAGTGCAGTTACTTTGCCTTTATCAATGTTTAATATAACATCATTGTGTACTTTTAGGAGAGCAGTCTCTGTAGAATGAAATTGTTTGTATGCTGATTGAAGCACAGTGGATAAACAAGTTGAGCTGATATGACACCTTAGACGGCTTGCTGCGACTTTCTCAAGTATCTTAGAAATAAAGCTAAGATTAGAAATTGGCCTATAATTTTTGAAATCATCTTTTGGCAGATAAGTCTTCTTGAGAACAGGATTTACATGTGCGTGTTTAAAATCATATGGCAATTTATCCGAACTCAGTGATAAATTTATGATATTCGTTATTGTACCAAGTAAAGAGTCAATACATGCTTTTAGTAGTATGGTTGGTAATGGATCGAGATCGCATGACGTATTTGGGGAGGACATTATTATTTTCCTCACTTCATCAACTGTGGCTGACTCA